>JARFIW010000650.1:0-1200000 GCA_036346225.1 Platerodrilus igneus | reverse complement strand
AATCTCGAAAAAAAACCAACTGTTTTTCCTTTTGTTTTCTCTCCTACTATCTATTTGCACTAAAAGGTGTTGTAACACCCAATAAGCTTAATTAGTTGTAGGATTATTGTTATGTAACCTACTAATATGTATTATTTTAGGAAGCTAGACAATGAATTTGAAGTTGGGTTATACACTATACGTGGTTGTCCTTCTTTTAAATTTTAATCCTAACAATAACAATAGACTAAAAATATAGAAGCGATTTTAGTGCATAGCATACCGCAACAGAAGTGTTCTTTCATTGATGAAAACCATAACTTTATCTGATTGATTTAAACATCAAAGAAAAATGTGGTCTTTTTTATTTTTCCATTCGCAAAAATAAAGCTGTCCCAATATTTAAAATCAAGCAACCTTTGAAACAAGCCGCCATTTTCACAGTTTACCACGATATAATAAATTAATAAAAAGAACATCAAAGCGTATGACGCGAGACCAACTGAAATTTATGAAAAAAGGGGTGGTACTCAAAGCGTTCACCCTTGTGTAAATCTATCATGTAATTTGCTCTAAAGAGTGCTAAGTATATACCAACCTAAATACATCGGCAGTGAAATATGGCGACCCTTATAACAATAACAATAATAATAGGTTATTCCTCAACCGAATTAGTATTGTCGGTGTCAACTCGACTCGATGTGAATGGAATAGATTTACTAATAAAGTAACGCTAAAGCGACATAAGGGCTTTTGTTACAATTAGAAATAATGTCGAGTTGAAATTGAGATACCGAACGCGCAGCGCTGCTAGTTAAGTGATTTAACCGTTGCTGTCGTACGAATGACGTACTGCATGCCACTTGCATTCGAGGACCTATTAATGCTATTGTTTATTCTCTTATGAATTATTGTGAGTTAAAGAGGTGTCTGAAAGTTAAACCGGTACTTCACCATCAACCCTTTCTACTATATCAACGACTTTATACCGCGTACTAAGCCTGAAATTAATTCGAATTTCTTTCTTGCAGAACAAAGTTTAGATGGTATTGAAAGGACAAAAGTAAACATTTGATCAATAAATGATAGGAATTTAATATCAAATACTTTTGAATCTAAACAATTAATTCATTTTGTTAAACTATATTTACTAAGGGCTAATTGAATCAACAAAATTGAATCGATTTCCACCGATTAAAGAAGCTCTAACACTAATATTTTATAATGCTAAACAACTAATGTCAATTTATATCACGACACGTACTAGGGCCTAGACAATGTAAATTTAAAGTAATTTATATATGCAAATCTTCTACTAATTTACATCAACCCTACTTTAAAGACTTCTAATAATAAAGACGGGATTTACTAAAGACTGAAAACATCTTTAGAGACCTCTCCCAGCTCTATTCACGTATGGGAGCGTGTGTGCGTGCGTGCGTATATGGGAACATGTCGATGTTGCTTGCGTGTGCAAGTATATGTACGTGATTGTTTGTGTACAGTATAAGCGTGCGTGTGTGTGTGTGTGCATGCGTGTGTGTGTATGTCCGCGCGCGGGTGTGTATATATATATATATATATATATATATATATATATATTACTCATATTTAGACCAGGGTAGAAAATTAAATAATCACATCAAATAATTTTAATCACCGTGTAGAAGCTTTGGGAAAAGGTACGCGTTATTAAATAAAAACCGTGAAGCATAAAAATTCATTCGTTTTATTAAAAATAAGAGATTTAAATTATTTATAAGACGCTTTATATAAAAGGAAGCAGTATTAGAAAACTCTACATGTAATTTAATTATTCCTAGTAAAGAAACAAAGAGAAATTATGTGCAAAATTTATATTAATTAACTCTATTTTAAGTAACCGGTATTAAACAAAAATGTACTGATAATAATTAAATATTTAATTAGGATTCACTAAAAACTAAAGGGTATTATTTTAATTGAAGTTAATTGAACCATTAGTAACATATAATATCTATAAAAACTTGTAAAAACCCAATAAAATGCAAATCGTAGAAGGGTATTTAAAATGTTACGTTTGAACACACCTGCGTATTCTTAAAAGGCAATTTCAGTTTAATTTGTTTAGATAAACATGTCGATTCTACGGATATTGGAAACGGTCGGATGCTTTAGCACGAAATACAGAACACCTGCGTATTTTTAAAAGGCTCATTCTGCGTAAATGTTGCAGATAATTAATGGTTACAAAGAATCTTGGAGAAACCGTGGCTTAATATTCACGGGAAGGCGCGATACGGGTTATTTAACCCAGATAGTCCACATGGACTGAAATAATCGATAATAAGGAATATCAATTTGCACTAATAAGAACAGGGTAGATAGAGACAGATAATATGCGCAAGACCGAGGCACATATAGTAAAAGGCGTGAGTAGAGCAACGTCATAGGGTTGCGATTGGTTGAAAGTAAAAGGCAAAATTTGAGAGGTAAAATAACATTTCTGTATAAAATTCAATTAGTTATTTCCAGACGTTGCGTGCCGTGTTGAAATTTCTGAGATTTAACTGGGGCGAGTGCAAAATTCGTAAAATCGCATGCCGGGCTGCGGAATGGGAACATAGCAGGCGAAATTCTTTAGAATTGTCTGTTTTGGAGACTCGACCGACAGACAGGCTAACCTCTATATATACCCAGGAAATATGAACAAGCTCTCTTAGATCTTCGACTTGATTCAACGCGTTAAACAGTGCTTTTAGTTTTCCGGTTTTGATTAAATAATTTTAAACAGTTTGCTCGAATATTTTTGTGATGTAAAACAGCTTGTTCTTTACGTGCTACAATAAATGTACTTTAGTGCACTTAGAAAAGAAGATACAAGGTAATAAAGTTAGTATCACTGTACCAATTAGTAAAATTTACAACGACAAATGAATACACAAAAGTAGGCAGTTGTGGCGTATATTGGTGAAAGAAGTATGAATTTCTTTGCTATTTTTCGGGGGTATTAATAATTAAATGGTGCATAAACGTGTCTGGATCCACAAAACAAGGTTCAGATATACACAGATGAGTTCCGGAAAAGCCCTAAAATAACTTTAAATAAATGGTGATGGAGAAAATTTTAAAAGCGTTGAGAATCAGAAGCCGTAAATATAACCCAGTTGGAATGGTGTAATTAACAAAGGGACGATGTACATTGAAGCTACGAGTGCAGTAACCTTCAGGTAAATTATACTATTTTGTTCGAACTTTGATATTTTGGTGTGTGTTGAATAACTTTATAATTTGTTTATTTAAAATGGACAGTAGTGAAATTGTACTAACAATAATATTTTAATTTTAAGGTGAAATTTGCTTGTTTAAGTAGAAAGGGGTATTTAGTATTGATGTTCTGGATTATGATGAAAATATGGGTATGTCTTTGAGCTCAATTAGACGAACCTGGTTAATTAACGTAAAGGGTGGTAGATGCTCCTTTGTACTCAGACTCCGGTCTGCATATATTGTTATAGTAATTAGTAGGCATCCTACAAGGACTTTAATTCTGGATGCACATTAAAATGATAATGAATTTAATTTTGAAATTTTCTGATATTAAAATTTATGCTGAATTTTAATTTTGAAATTTTAATGTATTGTGAATATTGATGTAAATAGAGTTAACGTTGATGTTTGTGGTAGGAATGTGTTTGTTTTTTTTATGTATGAGGATGAAAGTTATCTAGAGGAGCAGCCGAGGCGATTAACAGAAGAAAGTCAACGGACCAGTTAAGTTAATTTAGGAGGTTTCACAGCAATATATATATATATATATATATATATATATATATTGCTATGAACTCCTTCCAGGAACTGGAATTACCGAGCCCCGACGTTGGGCCGTCTATAAATATTGCTATGAACTCCCTCCAGGAACTATCATGCCCCAACGTTGGGCCGTCAAATAAATAATGCTATAATACTCTCTCACAATTATTCTTGCGCCATCGTTTGGGCGGCCATATAAATAATGCTATGAACTAACTGGAACAAACAGGATTTTATCTTGAATCGACCTTGTGTCGACCAATAACAAAACTTGATGTGATAACGCCTTCTTTGATATCAATGGCGTATTCTACCTGACTCCTCTTTTTTTAAATTATCAAATTACACTCCCATAAATTTTATCATTTGACCTCGACTAGCTTTTATTTTGCATTATAAAATGAAGTTAATTCAATTTCATATAATGAAAACAAATATTATGTACAGGTTTTGTAAATTATTTAAAATACACTTTTCAATCAATTAATGTTGTAAATCTTATTTATCTTAAAAATCATGTGCTTTTTAATCAATCTAAAGTCACCAAAAAACCTAGTTTTTATAAAAAGAAGCCTGGAACGTTCAAAACCTCTTTATCATATAACGCACTTTATACGTATGCAAGTTCGTTGTTTTGTTGACTCCGTCACATAAATTTATATTAAGCAAATTCAATATTCAATATTTAAATTCAAATAGAAAAATAATGTCTTAAAACTAAAAATCTAACCTGGTCTGTTTTCTTCGTTATTTCCTTCTCGCATCCGACGCATCCATTATCAACTAATATTTTCCATGCATTATACCATCCATTTGGATCAAAATTATTCTGCCCCAATTCAGAATTATTATATACCCATTTAAAATATTATCTATCCACACGCTTGAACCATTGCATTTAAATTATTGTCATCACCCTCTGGACTACCATTATTAAACTTAGACCCCAAATTATTGTCGTCTCATTTAGACTTACTTTTTCTCACCAGACTCAGAATTGGATTATTATTCTCCCCAAATTATTTTCGCCGGACTTAGAATACCATCTATTCTCCCCGGACTCAGAGTTTATTCTGACCAGACTTGGAGCCCTATTATTATTAGTACGGTTTAGTTTAAATAAATTCCCCAAAATCTACTTACGTTTAATCGGCAATCGTAATTTTTATCTTCGTCGCACTTAAACAATTTTCACTTTTAAATCATTCTTATGTGTTACACTTAGGTTCAAAGTGACGCACCTCGGCCTTTGTTGAGTTGAAAACTAACTTCGTTATCATTGTCGCTGTTAATATATGCTTGATATCCCACTTCGTCTGTGGGCATGGCTTACAAGCCCGTCGCTCATTTTAACCAATCAAGTCTTTGCATTTAAAGTAGTTTCTGATGTAACATTCTCGTCCTCTCAAGTAATTGTTGTTTGCTTGCAGCTGCTTCATTATCAGACATGCGGTGTTTTGAGAAATATAATCGCTTTTCCATGTTGTACACAAATACCTGATGCAATTCGACTTTCAATTTTTATATATGCTTATTTATTTACGCAATTTTTAATTACCTTTATTATTAAAAATCGTTAATTGTTTGTACGTACTTACACAACGCTTCTTTAAGTTTCATTTCTTATCTCCGTATTATCATAACTGATTGGAATTCTTTTGAATGCGTGTTTAATTACATTTATTGTGCTTACTTATAAATACGCGTGCTTCTACTAAAAATATCGTTATTTGTATTACCTAAATTAACTAAAACTTTATCTACAGGGTGTTAAATATTCGTTATCTACTCAATGCATGTATTACTTATTTCTATGCTAACTATGCGTCTTCTTGTCGTAAGATGTGTCTATTCGCGTCGCTTAAAACTACTTATACTCTATATACAAAGTGTTGAATGCCTACTATTTACAAACTATTCCAATTACTCAATTTTCTCCTCAATAAATGCATTTTTCTGCTTCCTATTATGATTTCTAATTCCTGCACGACCTTTGCTATAAAATACACCCTTAAACAACCCCTTATCACAGCAATATATATATATATATATATAGTGTGTGTGTGTGTGTGCGCGCATGCGTTTGCATGTGTGTGCATGCGTTTGCATGTTTGTGCATGCGCTAGCATGTTTGTGCATGCGTTTGCGTACGTATGTGCGCGCGGGGTGTGTATGTGCATGCGTTTGCATGTGTGAGCGTGAATGTTCATGGTTGTGTATGCGTTTGCATGTGTGCATGTGTGTGTGGTGTGTGTGTATGTGCGCACGTGCGTATGTGCGCACGTGCGTGTGTGCGCGCGGGTGTATATACATGTATACACACACTTGTTGTTGAATAGAATTATTGGGAACTATTTAGTTTGATACGAAATGCTTATAGTAGAATGTATTTATTTATACTCCTGACGTTTCGAATCCTTTTTTGACTCTTTTTCGAAGGATATAAATTTACATCAGCATTTTAACTTTAACTAGCAAAATCTTAAATAATTTAAACTTTAACAACATTAAAACTATATAGAAGAATAAAACTATTAATGTTAATATCTAGTTTTATTCTTCTTTATAGTTTTAATGTTGTTAAAGTTTAAATTATTTAAGATTTTGCTAGTTAAAGTTAAAATGCTGATGTAAATTTATATCCTTCGAAAAAGAATCAAAAAAGGATTCGAAACTACGGGCATTTCGTATCGAACTAAATAGTTCCCAAAAATTCTATTCAACAACAAGTGGTGTAATTAAAAAGGACAATAAAATACGTAAGTTAATTCATAGGGGTAAGAGCGATTAGGTACAGTTAAATAAATTTATTGAGGTAAAAAATTTTCAACAATTATTTTCTAGCTTAATTAATGGATAATAAGGGAATATCGATTTAGTTTAACGCGTGATTAAAGTAGGAATAATTTATCTCAATTAGATTTATTTAGGGATCATGTATCATAATATTTATGTAAAAGAGTAAAGAAAATAATTTGGGGTTAAATTATAGCATAATGAAGTTACTAGGGAACAGTTTCTTGGAAAGTTTGCTGCAAACAAATTTAGTAGCTTAGTAAAACCAACAACCGTTGAAATTAAAGCGGCCAAGGCCGGAAACAAAACCACACAGAATTGATGTAAACGCAGTATACGTGTAACGTGCATTTTTATAGCTTAACATTTTACGCTTTTTCCCAATTAGTAAATACATTTCTGTAACTACTATTTCTATATTTACTATTTATTAACTCCTTAGGCGAATGCGTCGTATTATAATGAGTGGATTGCATCGTTCTTGTCTTGCCGTTCGTATAGATTTTGTTCCTTATGTGGATATACAAGTCTAGATAATAGACGATAAGAGGTTGTAATAGCAACGAGTTGAATAAACAGATGAGTAGTTGTAGTTTGTTCTTGGTTCCTATATATTAATTACGTTGAAAATACTGTTGCTTCTTTGCTTTGACAATAGTGAGAATTAATGCGGTATCAATTTTCGAATTGTCCATGAATAAGCACGGCACGATTTTAGTTGTTTTTCTTGTGAAATAAAAGTTGTATATTAACTGTAGTAACTGTAGTGCTAATTCCGATTGAAGTAGTATGGTTGATAGGCGAACGTGTTTGGTCGACGCACGTGTTTTACGGAACATTTGACGGACTTACTTTAGTGATACACGTGCTTTACTCATTGTGGTTTTTTTTGGGTGCTTTGTCTTTTGATATTTAAACTGTGTGTGCGATCTAGTTTCGCGGTCCTTTTTTTTTATCAGAGTAGTGCATACTTTGGATTATCCAAATACAGTTGATACTGTAGTTTCTGAATTTTCTAACCCCAAAGAATCTAAAACAGATCATTGCTTGCGCAAATTTCGTTATTTGCGAAATATAACAGATTACGGGTTTACAAAGGTATTGGTTGAAGTTTCTCACTGCTTTTTGGATGTTTATGAAAATAATATACATTTGGTCCCAGTTGAAATTAAACTTGTGCTACAAGATATTTCGAAATTATTGTCTCAGGAAATAGAATTAACAAGAAATTTATCAATGCTACATAGTTCCGTCGCGTGATAATCTCTGCTGCTAACACCAGTGAAATACGTAAGTGTGATTAGGGTAACGTGTGATAAGTTCCATCAACACCCTCCCAATCAAGGGTGAAGTGCTGCGTTAGTGCCGGACATCGTGAATCCCACACTTCAATTGCAAGGAAGCGTTACTGAAGGATCTTTTGTAAGTTGAACTATTTCCTACTTGTTCTTACTTTAAATATCTATCCGTTGTTTTGCCATATCTTTGTCGTTCTGATACCTTTTACCATAGACTTGCATGCTATTTAAAAAAAAAGAAGAATCAACAATACTGGATGACTCATATCAATTGTGCTTACCTATTTATCTTTTGTTAAAATTTTGTCTGATTTATGTTTAATTGGTGTGTGAGGAAACGTTTCTGCTACTCCCAATATTACCTCACTTTGTACTAAAAATTTTGTATTGCTTTTACCGTTGTTATATTATATAGATTATCCAAACAGTTTTTTTTACATTCTACAAAGTACTGAACAATCTATGCTCGATCAGCATGCTATGCTTTTTCTTTATTTCAGGTTTGCAGGACTAATTTTTTTTTATTGCAGGTTTACTATTCTAATTTTTTTTATTGCAGGTATTGTTACTAACTCCTTACAGCCGCGTACATTATATGTTGGTCTGCTTTCTACAACCCCCCCCTAATCTCCGATTGAGCCCGGTCATTTCTTTGATTTTCTTTGTGTTACGCACGGCTACGAGCCAACGTAGCATAAATTTGGCGCCCAACGTGGCTGCCTCGATAAACGTAACATACGTTAGTTAAAATATTGATTTTTAATCTTAGAAATAGAGTCGGAAGGAGCAATGAAAAGACGAAGATTGAATAAAAGCCTATAAGCATAAGAGATATACATAAACTATATCCAGAGGAAGGGAATTAAAAATCGATAATGTCAAGGATAGTTATAAACAAGGCACGCGTCGCTCAAAAAGTGGGAAATTGGAGCCAAGCGAGTTGATTGGTGAAAGTTAAATAAGAGGGCTAGAAATTCAGGTGGTAGAAGCATAAGGGTGCAATAGAGCGATATGTACAAGGAAGATAAAATGATGTTTGTTTGAAGTTAGAGGCGTGGAGTATATGCTAATCCGAAAAGTTGGAAACGACAGTTAACGCGTTGAAGTGCTTTACCGCGTACTGTTGTGTTATGTTATGAAAATTACGAGAAGTCGACGGTCGTTGGTTATTTTCGAAGAAAATAAGACGACGGTTAAACAAATATACGTGCCATTTTCTTAAATAGGGGGGACAGGTTCGATTATATAATCAGGAACAGAGAGGGGTCTCGCGCTCTTTTCTCTTTGCTTTTTGATTCCATCGGTGATACAAAAAGTTTACTTACAAGTGCATGAGTGCAGCCGAATTAAATTTATGTAAAAGCTGATAACGCTGTATTAATGAATAGTAAAGTTGAGATGTAAGTACATAGATTTTTGTTTGGATGCACGAGAAGTACTAGAATTTGAAAATTGTTTGGATGTGGATCAAAGCGAGGTTTAGGATAGTACAATGTATTTGTAACAAAAGGAACAAAATTTGGAGATTGGATATTTATAAAAGAAAAGTTTTTGGAGTAGAGGCTTGTATGGTACATGGGGATTCGACCATGAAATTAATGGATAGACGGAGGACCTACCAGGCAGCAGCAAATACAAGGGACTAGTTGGTGCAGTGCAGTACGAAGACAACTACAAGGTAGGGGATAGAATAAGACATTTCATCGTGCATATTTTCAAAGTGTTTGTAGTGTTTTGATGTGTTTTATGATTATTTGCTTTGATTTTTATTTGAACAGACATTTAAAGGAGGGTTATAAACGAAATTCATTTTTGAGCATGATTCATTAATTTGCAGATAACCAAAAGTTGTAAAAAGATATATAAGGTTTTTTGATATTGGTCGTGCAGAGAATTTATATGCACATTTATAAAATTTAAAGGTGAGCTCATGCTAGAACAAAGGGTAACGTAAGGTATGAGAAATGCCCTCTTACTTTAATAGAAAATTATGTGTTAAAAGGGTTATCAATATGCAGAATGATTGTTATAAAATGTAGTATATAAAGCAATGGTATTTTAAATTTGAAAAAAATGTAATTTTGATTTCAGATAAATAGAGTGTGATATTTTGGTTAATTGAGTTATTTTTGAATGCATGATTGATGTGGATTTCTATTTAGATTTCTATGGTAATAATGAGAGGAAGTTTGGTTGATGTAACAGGTAGGTGTATGTAATATATAGGAAGCATCGAATAAGGAAGACGATTCAGTAGTAGCCGAGGCGAGATTTGAGCTAAACCTCACAATAAATTATACGGCCCAACGCTGGGGCACGATTATTCAGGTTAACCCTCACAATATATTGCGTCCAAGCGTGGGGCACGATTTTAGAACCTTAACCTCACAATATTACGACAGCCCAACGCTGGGGCTCGATTGAATAGGTCTAATTTATGATAATATATATATATATATATATATATATATATATTGCTATAATTATAGGGTTAATTTAGGGGTAGGTTAAGTCACAGGGCTCGTAGAATAAACAATAGAAACTTCCAGTTAACAAAAGCACATAATTACAAATATTATAAGAGTAAAAAGGTCACTATACATATTGTTAGTTCAGCGCACACTGTATATAATAGTACAAGAGATTAAATGCATATCCAAAAGTAGTTACGAGCAAAGATAAGATTTAAAAATGTAACGAAATGCATCAAAATTAAATCAACGGAAAACCTATATGAATTGGCTAGATAAATATTCAACAAGTGCGTTAAATATATTATCGTATACGCAGGCAAAAATTATGCATTATTTGAATAAATCGTACGTGACATAAAGTATTACATTTGTTCAAAAATTCAATTTAACTAAGAAATAAATAAAAACCAAATTTATTTCTGTTTAGATTAGAATAAGCAAACAACAATGAATACGTGATTTAATGGACGAAAATTCGTGGGATTTCTCAATTAAATATAATGGTATATAAATGAATACGTGACAACTTAAGCGTTCTTCCAAGTATTTGAACTATACAATTGGTAAAATTTCCCGGAGTACACAAGAGATAAGACAAATGGTGTCGCCCTAACACGTGAAAACAACGAATAGCAAACAAGAGGCAAGGCCTATAAATACAAAACAATTGAACAACGAGTTAGTATACATTTTAAACTGGGCTGTCATGATATTCAAAAGTGCTAAATTATTCACGTAAAAATTGTGTAAGTGAGCCGATCTATTATAGACGTAAATAAACAAAATATAGTAAAATTATACAATTTCTAAAATAAATAAAACAGGGATCTGGACACGACTCTGGAGATTACCTCCTGTTAAATTAATTTGGTAATCACTGACATGGTAAATGTTCTATTACTGTTTTGTTAATTACGGAGATGGAAAACTTTTTATTGGATTAACTTATGGGATTTTGAATAATAATTTGGATAGTATTTTGATTTTGATGTCGACTTTCAAATTCGGCTTTAAATATTCAGACTGGGCACGAGAACTCTTGGGGATGCAGAGAAACTACTGAACCACTCCAGGTTATTGATATAATTTATTTCTGTAAACTGTTTTAATTCAATAATTTTTCGCAAATGTACGAGGCAACAAAACCGGGTTTTTTTTTTGATAAATTTATGGAAAGCAATAGGCATCTTGAAACATTTTAAAAGGTCTCTAAATATAACAAAAGGCTCGTTTTGCTGGCTTCAATTTCTTAAATCTGGTATATGTAAATATTTTGAAAAAGGAAGATTTTAAAAGGTTTGTAAATATTTAATCATTATATTGTGTATTGTAGAATTGCTTTATTTAATTGAATCAGCTAGTTGAGACAAAGAAAATCCATAACTTAACATTTTACAAGTGCTTGATTAATAAAAAGGGGATAACACAGCATTTTATGACATGCTCAACCGTGAGGCTAAAAATAAATAGACCCAAACGTGGGGCTGGTGAAGTATCACAGCATATATATATATATATATATATATATATATATATATATATATATATATATATATATATATATTGGTATGATAACGCCGTACTCGGTGTTCTGAACGTTTTACTTAACTCCACCGCTCTGCGTTCTCACTTTAATCTTACTAATTTTATTATTATGCCACGGCTAGCCCTTTTTAATCTACACAGAGTGCAGAACGTTACGATGATCAATTTTCCTTTTTCACCCTTTTATGATTACCTATTTGAATTGAATTGATAAAACGAAGTCAATTAATTTCATATAATGAAAAGAAATATTATTTACAGCTTTTGAAATTCTTTAAATACACCCTTCAATCAATTAATATCATATGTATTGTTTATTCCAAAATTTATATACTTTTAATTCAATCTAAGATCACCAAAAGCTACACCCTCTTTACAAAAAAATCTGGAACGTTCTAGATCTCTTTATGATTCATTACGTAAGTTTAACGCATGCAAATGTTTGTTGTTGACTTCATTACAAGTTTGGATAAATTGAATAAATTCAGTATTAAAATTTAAATTGAAAAATATCTTAAAATTAAATAGATCTGAACTGCGATATGTTGTTCGTATTGTGGATCAACACCCCCTCTTCATTCGTATACCAATGCTCTGCTTACTTGAACCAATATTTGAGTACAGTTACCTCTTGTTTTCCAAAAATCACTTCGTGCTTCTTTATTTTATATGCCTTGAATCTCTTCCCTTAAATGCTTTCGACGCAAATTAAAATTGTACCAGAAATGTACCAAAATTCGATTAGAATTGTCCCCTTAGAATCCAGAAGTATTATTGTCGACACAGATTTAAAATGTCCAGAAATATACCACAAGTATTATTATCAACAGACTTGAATTGTCCAGTATTATTGTCGACACCGACTTGAAATATTATTGTCAACATAGACTTGAAGCCCTATCATTATAAATATTAAATTTAAACCAATTACCCAAATTCTACTCACGTTTTCTATAAAAAAAACACAGCAAAAACTCTTTGTAATTGTTGCACTATTTTCGCTGCAACATAAACTTGATATTCTATTATACTTTATTTATTTTACGCGTGGATTTTTGGTTAACAGTGTCGTAGCTTCGACGTGCATCAGTTGGGAATTGAGTTGTGTTGTCACCGCTGTGTTGAATAGCCTTTTCTTACTACCTCTGGGCTGGGTTTTCAAGCAGTTCTGCAGATTATCTCAACCAACCAGGTTTTGTCTTTAATATTTCCTGTATTTTGAAGTGATTTGTGATGTAATTAATTCGGATTTCCGTGTAATGGTGTTTATGTGCTATTGATACTTTGTTATCTTTGCCATACGTTGTTTTGTGTAGATATCGCCTTTTGGATAATTGTACAAAATAAATGATGTAACTCTAATGCTGTTTTTGTTCATGTATTTATGCATCTTTGAAACTGCGTTTTCTTATCAAAATGTTCATCGTTCCAGCGTAATTGCTGAAGCTTTGTTAGGTTTTATCTTTTATCTTCGGCGTCTTTATTTTATAAATTGCAGAACACTTCTCAATTATATGTACGATTATTTCTCTTCTGAATACGCGTTCTATTGTTGAAAGATTTGCTCACTGGCATTACTTAAAATTAATAACGGTCTATATACAGAGTGTTAAATGCTTGCTATTTACATAATGTATGAATTAACTATTTTTCTGCTGAATACGCGTTCTATTGTTGTAAAATATGTTTACTTGCATCGATTAAAGTTAATTACGGTCTATATACAAGGTGTTAAATGCTTGCTATTTACATAATGTACGAATTACTTAATTTTCTGCTAAATAAATGCAGTTTTCTGATTCCTATTGCTATTTATTGTTACTAGATGACCCATACTACTCAATATCCCCCTAAACAACCCCTTGCCACAGCAATATATATATATATATATATATATGTATATATTGCTATGAACTTTTTCCAAGAACTGGATTTATCGAGCCCAGACGTTGGGCCGTCAAATAAATATGCTATTGAACTAACTGGAACTAACAAGATTTTTCGTGGTCCGTCCTTGTGTCGACCAATAACAAAACTTGTGATAACGCCTTCCTCGATATTAATGGCGTATTCAGCTTATGATTCCGCCTATCTTTTTAAATTATCAAATTACACTCCCATAAATTTTATCATTCGTATGGCCTCGACTAGCTTGTATTTTGAATTATAAAATGAAGTTAATTAAATTCCATATAATGAAAACAAATATTATGTACAGGTTTTGTAAATTATTTAAAATGCACTTTTCAATCAATTAATGTTGTAAATCTTATTTATCTCAAAAATCATATGCTTTTCAATCAATCTAAAGTCACCAAAAAACCTATTGTTTTTATAAAAAAAAGCCTGGAACGTTCAAAACCCCTTTATCATATTTCGTACTTTCTACGTATGCAAGTTCGTTGTTGACTCCGTCACACTAATTTATATTAATTAAGCAAATTCAATATTCAATATTTAAATTCAAATAGAAAAATAATGTCTTAAAACTAAAAATGTAACCTGGTCTGTTTTCTTCGTTATTTCCTTCTCGCAACCAAAATTATCGACGCATCCATTATCAACTAGAATTTTTCATGCATTATACTATCCATTTGGATCAAAATTATTCTCCACCAATTCAAAATTATTATATACCCATTTAAAATTTTATCTATCCACACGCTTGAATTATTGCATTTAAATTGTTGTCATCACTCTCTGGATTATTATTATTCAACTTAGACTTACGCACCCCAAACTTAGACTTGGATTTTATGCTCACAGGCCTCAGACTATCATTTGAATTATTATATTACTTTTTCTCACCAGCCTCAGAATGTCATTTAAATTCCCCGGACTCAGACTTGTCATTTATTCTCACCGGACTCAGAACCTTTTCATCCGCCTCCAACTTAGAGCCGTTTTTTCCCCCAGACTCAGAGCCCTATTATTATTATATTTTAGTTTAAATAAATTTCCCAAAATCTACTTACGTTTAATCGGCAATAGTAATTTTCATCTTCGTCGCACTATCTGTCACTTGAACAATTTTTACTTTTAAATATTATTACGCGTTACTCTCACATTCAGAGTGATGCACCTTGGCCTTTGTTGAGTTGAGAACTGACTTCGTTATCATGTCGCTGTTAATATAGGCTTGATATCCCACTTCGTCTGTGCATGGCCTACAAGCCCGTCGCTAATTTTAACCCATCAAGTCTCTTTATTTAAAGTAGTTTTTGATGTAACATTCTCGTCCTCTCAAATAATTGTTATTTGCTTGCAGCTGCTTCGTTATCAGACATGCGGTGTTTTGAGAAATATTATCGCTTTTCCATATTATACACAAATAACTGATGCAATTTGACTTTCAATTTTCATATAGGCTTGTTTATTTACGCAATTTTTAATCACCTTTACTTATCAAAATTGTTAATTGTCTGTACGCACTTGCACTACGCTTCTTTAAGCTTTATCTCTTATCTCCGTATTATCATAACTGATTTGAATTTTTTTGAATGCGTGTTTAATTATTTCTATTACGTTTACTTATAAATACGCGTGCATCTACTGAAAAATATCGTTATTTGCATTACCTAAATCGATTAAAACTTTATCTACAGGGTGTTAAATATTCGTTATCTACTTAATGCATGTATTGCTTACTTCTATGCTAACTATGCGTCTTCTTGTCCTAAGATGTGTCTATTTGCGTCGCTTAAAACTACTTATACTTTATATACAGGGTGTTGACTGCTTACTATTTACAAACTATCCCAATTACTCAATTTTCTCTTAAATAAATGCAGTTTTCTGCTTCCTATTATGATTTCTAATTCCTGCACGATCTTTGCTATAAAATACACCCTTAGACAACCCCTTATCACAGCAATATATATATATATATATGTGTGTGTGCGCGCATGCGTTTGCATGTGTGTGCATGCGTTTGCATGTTTGTGCATGCGCTAGCATGTTTGTGCATGCGTTTGCGTACGTATGTGCGCGCGGGGTGTGTATGTGCATGCGTTTGCATGTGTGAGCGTGCATGTTCATGGTTGTGTATGCGTTTGCATGTGTGCATGTGTGTGTGGTGTGTGTGTATGTGCGCACGTGCGTGTGTGCGCGCGGGTGTATATACATGTATACACACACTTGTTGTTGAATAGAATTATTGGGAACTATTTAGTTTGATACGAAATGCTTATAGTAGAATGTATTTATTTATACTCCTGACGTTTCGAATCCTTTGTTGACTCTTTTTCGAAGGATATAAATTTACATCAGCATTTTAACTTTAACTAGCAAAATCTTAAATAATTTAAACTTTAACAACATTAAAACTATATAGAAGAATAAAACTATTAATGTTAATATCTAGTTTTATTCTTCTTTATAGTTTTAATGTTGTTAAAGTTTAAATTATTTAAGATTTTGCTAGTTAAAGTTAAAATGCTGATGTAAATTTATATCCTTCGAAAAAGAATCAAAAAAGGATTCGAAACTACAGGCATTTCGTATCGAACTAAATAGTTTCCAAAAATTCTATATAACAACAAGTGGTGTAATTAAAAGGGACAATAAAATACGTAAGTTAATTCATAGGGGTAAGAGCGATTGGGTACCGTCAAATAAATTTATTGAGGTAAAAAATTTTCAACAATTATTTCTAGCTTAATTAATGGATAATAAGGGAATATCGATTTAGTTTAACGCGTGATTAAAGTAGGAATAATTGATCTTAATTAGATTTATTTAGGGATCATGTATCATAATGTTTATGTAAAAGAGTAAAGAAAATAATTTGGGGTTAAATTATAGCATAATGAAGTTACTAGGGAACAGTTTTAAAAGCTTTAAACACTTTAAAAATAACGATTTCTACGTTTCAAATAACAAGGGGGAAGAATGGATTTCTTGGAAAGTTTGCTGCAAACAAATTTAGTAGCTTAGTAGAACCAACAACCGTTGAAATTAAAGCAGCCAAGGCCGGAAACAAAACCACACACAATTGATGTAAACGCAGTATTTGTTAGTTAAAATATCGATTTTTAATCTTAGATATAGAGTCGGAAGGAGCAATGAAAAGACGAAGATTGAATAAAAGCCTATAAACATAAGAGAGATACATAAAATATATCCAGAGGAAAGGAATTAAAAATCGATATTGTCAAGGATAGTTATAAACAAAGCACGCGTCGCTCAGAAAGTGTGAAATTGGAGCCAAGCGAGTTGATTGGCGAAAGTTAAATAAGAAGGGCTAGAAATTCAGGCAGTAGAAGCATATGTGTGCAATAGAGCGATATGCACAAGAAAGATAAAATGATGTTTGTTTGAAGTTAGAGGCGTGGAATATATGCTAATCCGAAGAATTGGAAACGACAGTTGACGCGTTTAAGTGCCTTATCGCGTACTGTTGTTGTTATGTTATGAAAATTACGAGAAATCGACGGTCGTTGGTGATTTTCGACGAAAATAAGATAACGGTTAAACAAATATACGTGCAATTTTTTTAAATAGGGGGGGGGGCAGGTTTGATTATATAATCAGGAACAGAGAGGGGTCTCGCGCTCTTTTCTCTTTGCTTTTTGATTTTATGGGTGATACAAAAAGTTTACTTACAAGTGCATTAGTGCAGTCGAATTAAATTTATGTAAAAGCTGATAACGCTGTATTAGTAAATAGTAAAGTTAAGATTTAAGTACATAGATTTTTGTTTGGAGGCACGAGACGCACTACAATTTGAAAATTGTTTGAATATGGATCAAAGCGTGGTTTGGGATAGTACAATGTATTTGTAACAAAAGGAACGAAATTTGGAGATTGGATATTTATAAAAGAAGAGTTTTTGGAGTAGAGGCTTGTATGGTACATGGAGATTCGATCATGGAATTAATGGATAGACGGAGGACCTACCAGACGGCAACATCTACAAGGGGCTAGTTGGTGCACTGCAGTACAAAGACAACTACAAGGTAGGAGATAGAATAAGACATTTCATGGTGAATATTTTCATAATGTTTGTAGTGTTTTGATGTGTTTTATGATTATTTGCTTTGATTTTTATTTGAACAGACATTTAAAGGAGGGTTAAAAACGAAATTCATTTTTGAGCATGATTCATTAATTTGCAGATAACCAAAAGTTGTAAAAAGATATATAGGGTTTTTTGATATTGGTCGTGCAGGGAATTTATATGCACATTTATAAAATTTGAAGGTGAGCTCATGCTAGAACGAAGGGTAACGTAAGGTATAAGAAATGCCCTCTTACTTTAATAGAAAATTATGTGTTAAAAGGGTTATGAATATGCAGAATGAATGTTATAAAATGTACTATATAAAGCAATGGTATTGTAAATTTGCAAAAATAATGTATTTTGGATTTCAGATAAATAGAGTGTGATATTTTGGTTAATTGAGTTATTTTTGAAAGCATGATTGATGTGGATTTCTATTTAGGTTTCGATGGTAATAATGAGAGGAAGTTTGGTTGATGTAACAGGTAGGTGTATGTAATATATAGGAAGCATCGAATAAGGAAGACGATTCAGGAGCAGCCCAGGCGAGATTTGAGCTAAACCTCACAATAAATTATACGGCCCAACGCTGGAGCACGATTATTCAGGTTAACCTTCACAATATATTGCGTCCAAGCGTGGGGCACAATTTTAGAACCTTAACTTCACAATATTATGACAGCCCAACGCTGGGGCTCGATTGAATAGGTATCCAAGAGGAGACCCAACTGAGCTAGCCAGGGAGCTGTTGAAGAAATCAATTAAAGTGATGAAGCAGGAATCTGGGTAAGATATGTTTTTTTTTTGTTTGAATTTTTTTTGTTTGTGAAATTTTCGATTTTTGAAAATTAAATTATTTTCAAATCTACTGAGATCCTAAAGAGGGACACGGCAATTTATGACGCCCAATTCGTGAAGCTCGATTCATACAGGCATTACACGGCAATATATGGTTTCGGCTATGAAGTAATCAAGCTAATGTTTTGTTAATGGCTATATAACTACCAGCCCGATTTGTATTTGTAACAATGGCTCTTATTATTTTCAATAAGAGCTTGTACAATACAATCGCTGTATTATATATATATATATATATATATATATATATATATATATATAGAAACCATATGATCAGTGGATGTTATTATCCACTATGTAAGTAATCATATAAGCTAATGTTTTGTTAATGGCTATATAACTACCAGCCCGATCTGTATTTGTCAATGGCTCTTATTATTTTCATAAGAGTTTGTTTACAGATACATCTTACTTCATATACAATTTTCTTATTGCGGACTGCAAATAACTTGTCTTTGTTTATATATATATATATATATATATATATATATATATATTTTTAAAAACTGATTACGGTTACTGAGGACCGAAGTATAAAAATTAAAAATTAAAAACTTGAATTGTATGCGACGTTTCGTGAAATTTATTCACATTATCACAGCATAACACTTAAATAATTGACAATAAAAAAAAAAATTTTTTTTTTTTATTGTCAATTATATATATATATACATATATAAATATATATATATAATTAATAGAGAAGAATAATCCACATTTGGAATGCAAATGAATGCTTAATATATATTAATAGTTTTTAAGATGAAATGAAAACCCAACTTTGTATGTAAAGTTGAATTACCATTTTAAATCGAACTAGTAATTGAAAACTACTAAAAGAACGGCTACAGCAGGATTTGAACCTGCGATCCCTGATTTTCCGGATCAGCGCTCTAACCAACTGAGCTATCTAGCCTAATTGTTTAGATGTTGTTATAATGAATACTACTGAAGCTTGGCTCTTGTTACCGATTTTCAATTACGTCATGCATTTAAGGGAATTGAATCTAGATATATACATAATTCATGTACTAATAACTTGATCATCTCATTTTGCAACGTTTGGATAATACAAACATGTAATTATATTATTATTAATAGAGAAGAATAATCCACATTTGAAATGCAAATGAATGCTTAATATATATTAATAGTTTTGTGGATTATTCTTCTCTATTAATAATAATATAATTACATGTTTGTATTATCCGAACGTTGCAAAATGAGATGATCAAGTTATTAGTACATGAATTATGTATATATCTAGATTCAATTCCCTTAAATGCATGACGTAATTGAAAATCGGTAACAAGAGCCAAGCTTCAGTAGTATTCATTATAACAACATCTAAACAATTAGGCTAGATAGCTCAGTTGGTTAGAGCGCTGATCCGGAAAATCAGAGGTCGCTGGTTCAAATCCTGCTGTAGCCGTTCTTTTAGTGGTTTTCAATATACTAGTTCGATTATATATATATATATATATATATATATATATATATGTATTATAGTGGTATTTATATTGTTAAAAATAAAAATAAACGCAGCAATTTCAAAACACCCTGTATAAAAGAACAAACAGAAATTACGTGCGAAATTTATATTAATTAATTCAATTTTTAAGTAACGGGTATTAATCAAACTGTACAAATAATAATTAATATTTAATAGCTTTGCTAAAAATTAAATGGTAGAAATAAATGCCATTCATTTTAAATTTAATTAGAGTTAATTGAACAATTATTGATATATAATAAGCATAACAGCCTGTGAAAACCCAAGGTGAAACGCGTCGTAACAAACGGCTAAAAGGAGGGTTAAAATGCCATGAAACGAAGCTCGGAGAATTGTATTTAAAACGTTTATTAGGAGCGAGCACCTGCAAATTTTAAATGTCACGTTCTTGTAATTTGTGTACAAAACAAACCAAGATTCTACGTATATTGGAAACGGGTAAATGTTTTAGCACGAAATACAAAACAATTTATTTAAAAGTCACGTCGCTAGTCCACGTGGGTTTAGATAGGAGATAGTCAAGAATATCGATTTGTACCACTCAGACCAGAGTAGAAAGGGACGGATAAAACGCATAAGTAAAAGACACTAATAATAAAAGAAGGGATTTGTGAAGCGTCACTAGGTCTACGATTGGTTGAAATGTTTAGTCTAGTTTGAAACGAACAAGAACTTAGTGTAGCGTATTATTCGGGAAAGTTTATAACGATGTATTAAAATTCGTGGAGTAAGAATGGGGTTGAGTGCAAATTTGCGAGAACGTGTTGTTGTAGATAGGGGATTTCAGATGAAAGGAGGCCGAGGAGGTGGCAGCTGAAGTGTATAAATGATTTTATAGAACGTAGCAAAGGCCCTTAAGTTTTCGACCGCTCAAAAGTACATATCGCAGTATCACGAGTTGTAAGTATTACAAAATCTATTAAATTAATTATAAGGTGATAGTCTCGTAATTAAATACGCGGTTAAGTGTGCCGTAATTACTTTTAATAGAGATATCATCTGTAATTATAAACAACGCGTGTCGCGCTTTAAGTAATGTGGTGCGAAGCTTCAAATTAATGAAGAAATAATTTAAATGAAATTTGGAATTGGTTATACCGGGGAGCCCGCGTTTGCAGTTCATTGAGATGGAGTTTTTCTAGTAACCGCTAGAAACAACCTGCAGAACAGACAGAAGAAATCGACGACATCATCCTCAAAGCAGAGATCTATTATAAACTTTCCAGGTAACGATTTGAATTGTGACTTTATAAACTGTGAATATTGGGAGAATGCAAGCGTGAAATTTCAAGGTAGTGTGTATTAATTACGTATTGAACGTAATACGTGTAAAACTTTATTATGGTAGTTAACTGAAAAGTTGAAGGTTTCTATAAAGCTTTTAAACGTTCCATCAGAACATAAAATTTTTGTAAAGAGTACATGGCTTTGTTTTGTTAATTGTTTTAAAAGTATGCAAATGCATAATTACTGGGTATTCTGAGTTCATCCTATCCCAGAGTTTATTTAGAGTAAAATGAATAAATAAATTATAAAGAAGGAATTTTAGCGTAGGTATTATTCAAGGCCCATTTACTCCGTGTACAATTTCTGTGTTTTAATGATTTAAAAATAAAATACTGGACATTATGAAATAAGGTTTTTCTGAAGTGTAACGTGATTAATGGAATATGGACATTATTGCATTTCTTGTGTAAATAGTTATAAATAAAAGCTTGTATGTTGATTGTATTTGAGGTTTTATTGCTAGAGTGTGCGTATGATTGAGAATATGCGAGTGAATTTAGATACCCAAGAGGAGTTGACCGAATGAGCTAGCCGGAAGCAGTTGAAGAAGGCCGTTCAACCGAGGAAAAAGGAAAACGGTAAGGATAATTTTTTTTTGATTAGGTAATTTTGAAAATTTTGTTTATTGTTGAATATGAAAAGTTTATAAAATTTTTAAATATATTTTTGTATCGCAATTGTTTACCCGAGATCCACGGCATAAATTTGTCGCCCAATTCGAAGAGGTTCGATCAATTTAAGGATACACAGTAATATATATATATATATATATATATATATATATATATATATATATATAAGTAAGATGTATCTGTAAACAACTCTCATGAAAATAATAAAAGCCATTGACAAATACAAATCGGGCTGGTAGTTATATAGCCATTAACAAAACATTAGCTTTATTACTTCATAGGGGAGGAAACATCCACTGACCATGGTTTCGGCTTGTTAGCCTCGTCAGAGTGGAATAGTTCCCAAGAACCCTATGAAGTAATCGAAGCTATTATAATGATATAATTTCGAAACAATCACTGTACTATGGCAAAAGTAAATAAAACCGCCATCAGGTGATAAAACACCAACACTACTAAAGTGTGGAAGTACAGAATTGAACCGAAACTACATAATAAATTTTATAAATGACTATAAAAGTACGCCATGCCTTTGAGATTTGCGGAATGTTACTGCAAAATTTATTTGCATACGTAAACAAACCTTCTCGTGGCGACACCCGGGTTCATGCCCCAAGGGCAATTCAAATAAACAAAGACAAGTTATTTGCAGTCCGCAATAAGAAAATTGTATATGAAGTAAGATGTATCTGTAAACAACTCTTATGAAAATAATAAAAGCCATTGACAAATACAAATCGGGCTGGTAGTTATATAGCCATTAACAAAACATTAGCTTTATTACTTCATAGGGGAGGAAACATCCACTGACAATGGTTTCGGCTTGTTAGCCTCGTCAGAGTGGAATAGTTCCCAAGAACCCTATGAAGTAATCGAAGCTATTATAATGATATAATTTCGAAAATCTGTATATGGAATAAGTAACTAAAACCAGCCACGGATTTGAACCAACTACTAAAGTTGGAAGTACAGAATGAACGAAACTAATAATATATTTTATAAAGTGTAAAGTTTTACAGATATTTGGATTATATTTGCGGAATACTGCAAATATTTATTTGTCATATGTTAAAACTTTCGAATTGGCGACACTCAGGGTCATGAACCCCAAGGTGATTCGACAATAAACAAAGAAAGGTTATTTAGTCGTAATAAATAAATTGTATATAGTAAGATGTATCTGTAAACAACTCTATGAAAATAAAAAAGCCATTGACAAATATCAAATCGGGCTGAGTATTATATAGCATTACAAAACTTAGCTTTATACTCAGAGGAAACATCCACTGCATGGTTTGCTGAGCCTTCAGAGTGGAATATTAACCCTGATGAATAACGAAGCTTTAAGATTAATTTGAAATTGTCTGAAATTAATAAACCTGATGGTGATAAATAATTTAAGTTATACGATTTGACCATATACATATAAATTTTTAAATATATAAGTAGCATGTTTGAGATTTCGAAGTGCAAAATTATTTGACGACAATTCGAAGGGTTCGCCAAGGCAATAAATAACAAAAAATTATTTATAATAAAAAATTTATTGAGTAAGATGTATCTGTAAACAACTCTATGAAAATAATAAAGCATTGACAAATACAAATGGGCTGGTAGTTATATAGCCATTAACAAAACATTAGCTTTATTATTATAGGGAGAAACATCACTGACATGGTTTCGGCTTGTTAGCTGTCAGGTGGAATGTTCCCAGAACCTATGAGTAATAAGCTTTATAATGATATAATTTGAAACAATACTGTACTATGGAAAAGTAAATAAAACCGCCATCAGGTGATAAAAACCAACACTACTAAAGTGTGGAAGTACAGAATTGAACCGAAATACATAATAAATTTTATAAATGACTATAAAAGTACGATGCCTTTGAGATTTGCGGAAGTTACTGCAAAATTTATTGCAAGTAAACAAACCTTCTTGGCGACACGGGTTCATGCCCAAGGGAATTAAATAAACAAAGACAATTTTTCAGTCCGCAATAAAAAATTGTATATAGTAAGATTATTTAAACAACTCTTATGAAAATAATAAGCCATTGACAAATACAAATCGGGCTGGTAGTTATATAGCCATTAACAAAACATTAGCTTTATTACTTCATAGGGAGGAAACATCCACTGACAATGGTTTCGGCTTGTTAGCCTCGTCAGAGTGGAATAGTTCCCAAGAACCCTATGAAGTAATCGAAGCTATTATAATGATATAATTTCGAAATTATAAATATAACTACCAGCCCGATTTGTATTTGTCAATGGCTTTATTATTTTCATAAGAGTTTCAGATACATCTTACTTCAATACAATTTTTATTGCGGACTGCAAATAACTTGTCTTTGTTTATTTGAATTGCCCTTGGGGCATGAACCCGGGTGTCGCCACGAGAAGGTTTGTTTACGTATGCAAATAAATTTTGCAGTAACATTCCGCAAATCTCAAAGGCATGACGTACTTTTATAGTCATTTATAAAATTTATTATGTAGTTTCGGTTCAATTCTGTACTTCCACACTTTAGTAGTGTTGGTGTTTTATCACCTGATGGCGGTTTTATTTACTTTGCCATAGTACAGTGATTGTTTCAAATTATATCATTATAATAGCTTCGATTACTTCATAGGGTTCTTGGGAACTATTCCACTCTGACGAGTCTAACAAGCCGAAACCATGGTCAGTGGATGTTTCTCCCTATGAAGTAATAAAGCTAATGTTTTGTTAATGGCTATATAACTACCAGCCCGATTTGTATTTGTCAATGGTTTTTATTATTTTCATAAGAGTTGTTTACAGATACATCTTACTTCATATACAATTTTCTTATTGCGGACTGCAAATAACTTGTCTTTGTATATATATATATATATATATATATATATATATATATATAGTGTAAAGGTATTGTTACGAACTACTATTAGGAAACCCATCAAACACACAACCGGCGCAACTGAAGTATATTCTACAGAAGTCTCGAACTTTTCAGCTTATACCAGAGTATGAATCATCTATTTAATTCAGGGTATATATAAGACCTCTGATGAAGTACAGAGTTAGTCTATATCTAAATGTCGAATATAAATTATATCGGGTAAAGTTAATTAGTTACGCTTTTGAAAGTCCTATAGTAAATATAAATTTGAGTTATGTGAACGTGTATATTGTACCGCCAGCTTGTACATAAATAGACAAAAGGGTAATAAATAAATTATGGTAGTATTTAGTGTTGTTAAGGAGACTTATGGTTAAGAATTTAGTTTAAGAAGATATTTGTGTTTGTCAATAGCATTAGTGTGATAGTGCTTCATTGTTAATTGGACTGAAAACATCTCTAAATAAGGCATATACTGTTAATTAGACTTGTGAACAGTGAGTAATAAAGACTTTTGTTATTACTTGTTCTAAATTGGCGAAACGCGTTAGCGGTAGCCCACTACGTATTATTATATTTGCGCATAATAGAAATATTGTGTTATACAAATTTGATAAAACCTTTTCCGACGACCACTTGTGAAAACAACAAATTACACACTACTTATTTATGTAGAAAGTAAAGTATATCACTCTAGAGTGCGAAAGTACATATCACTCTAGTGTTGAAATACTTTGCAACTCTAGAGTGATATGACTGATGTTAGTATGCTAGTTACCTAGGCAACCCAAACGAATACCGGTTTCTACCTTTTTGCATTCATTCGTTTCGTTTTGGCTAATAACAGTTTAAAATACCCATAGTTAAATCGATACCGACAGTTTCCGTTTTACTTAAAGATGTAATTACTCATATTAGTTTGTAATTGAAATGATTTCTTCAATAAAAATTGAGAATGCATACGCTAAAAGCAACAGATTCGCGGATTTTATAAAAACAAAGTAGGTGTTCGAATTTTCAACATCAAAACGTCAAATAAATTTTATAGCTGTCTGTCTGTCTTGCATTATTGTGTACACATTTATTGCAAATAAGCATAAAAATAACTATTTCGTAATTGTTTTTAGTGGTGGTCGTCGGAAAAATAGTGTACAGTACTCGCGTGGAAAGTGACATTTCACGCTAGTAATGTAATATACTATTTCTTGTATCATTATTGATGATTGGAAATTAGATCTAAATAACCTACTAAATAAGTTTGTTTAATTCTGTAGAAGATGGTTCTGAAAGCTTTCTAGTAGTTAAGCAGGTAAATATGCCTTATAAACCCATTTTCAAACAAAATTTATACTTCAAACCCAACCCGTTACTGTCGCATTCCTGTAAATCATACACCTTTATTGTACCTCTACCAATTCAAAAGCGAGCACAAAGGGCACACATAATGACTATAACACGACCTAATACAAATAATAACCCCGGGATAAGCGCATATCGCAAACCCATAATACCAACGAAACTAACAAACAAACTCGAAATATACTTAAATTTTCAATTACATGCTAGAATAAGCAGATCGGCTTCCTGTTTTTTGTAAAGTTTGTGTGGGGCGGGCGCGGAGCGGCGTTCGCTTTCGTTCGGTATATGCAGAAAAGCAGGCAAGAAGAGGAATGGATATATGACGAGTTTCCAAGCTTGAAATGGAAGCGGGTATATCTCTTCTGTATATAAACAGCTTAACAAGAGATAACGAGCAGCGGTGCTTGTCACTTTTGTTCGCTTGATTTACTTACGCCTTTACAAATTGGTCGATACACTTTGTAAGTTGCCGAGCCGACAACGAGCGGATGGATGATGGATACCGATTTAATAAAATAGTTTGGATTTTGAAATACCGACAAGAAAGGGAATTTTAAGCATTTAAAAATAGCTGTGATACGTGGGTGATCTTGAGGCTTTTTGTGAAAATTATTTCAAGGGTGTTGATGTTGAAAGTTATGCGCAAGAGCGAGCTGTTTTCTCACGCAAAGTATGCGTACTTTAAACGTTGCATGTTAATTAAGTCACGTTGATACGTGTAACTGACCGTGAATGTGTGTTGAAAGCGAAAAAAGTTGCGAGCAGAATAATTTTTAGATAATTTGTCGTATTTAATTCTTTAGACAATCTCAAAAAACGAAATGACGTTCTAGCTATAAAAGTAAAAATGCTAGCAAAACGAAAAGTAACTCGTGGGATTACCAGGATAATACCCTTTGATCCAATTACAGCAATCGATTTAATAGTTTAATCCTGTAAACGACCCGGTAAGTGTAGACAAAAACAAAACTTAGATCGGAAAAACTTCGGTAAACTTCTAAGGTTAAAACGACACCATTAGAGACGTACTAAAAATGTTATGCACTTTCGGCAAAATGTCAAATAATTTTTGTAATTTTCATTAGACATTGGCCAATTTAAGGGCTGCTTTTAAAGATTTTTGAGCGCTTTAATGTTTTTTAAATAAAATTGTAAAGATAGGAATGTATACCAAAAAATAACTGCAAAAGCATGCACTTTGTTGCGTTAATTTATATAAATTTTACATTATTAAATGCCATTTCGAATGGACCTGCACCTTGCCGAAGTTAGATTACTAGAACAGGTGGAATGGTTTGGGTGTTCTAATGAACTAAAGAGACAAACTACAGGTCCAACTAAAGTAATAGGGTCGTTAGTGAGGAACCAGACTAAGACAGGTCCCCGAAAGAGGGCAGCGGCTCTTTCGGTCCTTAGAGTGGCAGAGACCATAAGGCGTCGTCGTGGATCAATGTAGTAAGCGTAAGACTACGGATCCCAAGGTCCTGGGTTCAAACCCCGACACGGCCGACTGCTTGAAAAATGGCCGGTGAGCATTTTTCACAAAAATTACGCCCTCGTTCGGACGAGAGGTTAAATGGAGGTCCCGTGTGTGAGTGTTGTCACGCACGTTAAAGATCCCTACCTTGCCTGGAACGGCAAGGGTTCGGCAAAATTCTAAATTTCCAGGCAACAAAAAACCCGCCTCCTGGCCAATGTAGTACCTACGGGTGGAGCATTGGAAATGTAAATGAACGGCAGAGACCATAGGGGTCGGTATGACATTCTAAGACACACTACTGCGATGTGGAAGGCAACGGGAAAACACCACATTACCTCCCAAGTACGCAGCGTACCTAAATTGTAATAAAATGATGGCATTCTCTGAGTTAAAATAATCGCCCATTCGGATCTCCGGGAGGATGCGATCGGAAAGTTGAGAATAAGAGTCGGGAACATTTTGTGAGCCGGAACGTGGAATGCTAGAAGTATGAAACAAGTAGGTAAGCTAGAGAACCCAAAAATCGAAATGAATAGGTTAGCACTAGACATAGTAGGAATCAGCAAAGTTCGGTGGTCAGAGGCAGGGGATTTTTGGAGTGGAGACTTCAGGGTAATTCACACAAGAGTATCATTATCATTAAGTCTTCAGTCCTAGAACTGGTTGGACGCGTACCTTCATTGTTTCCTAGTCTGAACCAACCTACACATTTCCCTGAAATTTGCACATGCTGCATATATTACTATTTGCGTGCGAATGTCTGATCTCGGTCTATCTCTACCTATCATTTCCTATCTTTGCTTGTAACATAGCCCGCACTATTCTCCAGAAATGCCTTAGAACGTATCATGTCCTTCTATTTTTCTTATTTTTTTTCCACAGATATCTTTATTCCTCTACTATTTCAACAACCTATTTATTATTAACTTTGTCAATCCATGCTACCATCCTGATACATCTGAAGCACAACATTCAGGAAGGTTTCTATCTCTTTCTGTCTGCTTTTCCTACTGCCCTATTTCATAAATGTACTGTGCTGTGCTCCACACTATACTTTGAACAGTTTTCTTCTTGTATCTATGTTCGTTGTCTTTGAACAAAACTGCTGTTCTTTCTTGTTTGATGCAGTTCCGTCACTTTCTATTGTTTTACAGTTATATACCCTAGCTCCCCGATATTCAGTTGTATGTGAAGGGGAGTACACACCCTTTAGCTGCCAAATTCCCCCAGCAACTAAACCTTAGTCGAATTAATAGTTTTCCAATTTATCCTTTAGCACAATCAACATTAGTTGAAAATATTTCACAACCAACACCCGTAGTTGTTTATAATAATCATCATATTTAAGAACACTTATTTTTTCATCATTGGGTTTTACGTCTTGAAACTGGTTGGACTTGTACCTCAGCTTATTTATGTTCTGAGCTTGCTACACAGTTCCCTGCAATTCTTCCAACAGCCTACATACAACTCGATTCCCTTCTATTGTTTTCTAATTATATGCCCTATTTCACCGAGATTCAGTGGTATGTGAAAGAAATTAAGCAGCCTGTGGCTGCCAGGATCCCCCAACACTTAGACATTTGCCGTATTAATAGTTTTCCAATAAATCCTTTCGCACAATTAACATTAGTTGAGGGTATTGCAAAACCAATATCTGTAGTTGTTTATAATAATCACAATGTTTATTAAGTACAGTAATTATTATTGTCATTAATTTTTTTATCTTGCGACTGGCTGGAAGTGCACTTCCATTGATTTCTATTCTGAGATAGCCTACACATTTCCCTGAAATTCTTACAGCCTACATCTTTCACTATCTGTGTGCAGTAGTCTAATCTAGGTCTACCTCTACTTCTCCTTTTTCTTATCTCTGCTTCTAATATACTCCGCACTATTCCCTCATGTCTTAGTATGTGGCCTATCATCCTATCTCTCCTATTTTTTACTGTTTTCCACATATTTCTTTCTTCCCCTACCATTTCTAGTACCTCTTTGTTCTTAACTTTGTCTGTTCACGATATCTTCATCATCCGTCTGTAGCACAACATTTCAAGAGTTTCTTGTCTGTTTCTCCTACTGTCCAGGCTTCACAGCCATACGGTGCTGTGCTCCACACATATGTTTTAAGCAATCTTTTCCTTGTTTCTATGTTTGTGGTCTTTGAGCACAGTAGTTGCTTTTTCATATTAAATGTAGCACGACCTTGTGCTAATCTTTGTTTTATATCTTTTGTGCTTTTCCCATCTTGCGTTATTTCACTTCCTAGGCAGCAGAAATCCTTAACCTCTTGTAAGTTATCGTTCCCTATGTGTTTTTGATTTATTTTCCCCTCTTTTGCATACTAAAACTTTAGTTTTATTTTTGTTAATTTTCATACCATATCTCTCCGTTAGAACTGTTTCCATTTCATTAAGAGCAGCTTTTAACTCTTCTTTGCTAGATGCTAATACCGCTATATCATCTGCAAATCTAAGCACATCAATCTTTTGTCGCTGCATATTAATTCCAAATGTCTTCCTGCATTTGACAGTATTCATTGCCTCTTCTATGTACAAGTTAAAAATTAATGGGGATAAGGCACATCCCTGTCTCACCCCTTTCCTAATATTTACTTCTCTACTTTCTTGCTCTAATTCTATTACTGCTGTTTGCTCTTTGTATAAGCTATGTACTAACCCGTATATCACTAAAATTCATTCCAATCTATTTGAGTATGTCGAACATTTTTTTCCATTTCACATTGTCGAATGTATTTTCAAATCCACAAACCCTATATATACGCTTTCCCCTTTCTCTATTGTTTTTCCATTATCACCCTCAGAGCTAAAATAGCCTCCCGTGTTCCCCTGTTTCGCCTAAACCTAAATTAATCTTCTCCCAGTGTTTCTTCAGCTCGTTTTTCCATTCGTCTTTGTACGATTCTAGTTATTATTTTTGAAATGTGTGCGGTCAAACTTATTGTTCGAAAATTTTCTAATCTATCCGCGCCTCTTTTTTTGGTATAGTTACTATGATGTTACGTTTGAAATCTTTGGATATCTCGCGTTTCTCATACATATAGCTTACAAGTCGTAGGAGACGTTCTGTTACTGCTTGCCCAGCAGCTTTTAGAGTTTCTGTTTGCACCTTATCTATACCCGGCGCCTTATCATTTTTCAGGCTCTTTAATGCTAATTCAAACTCATCTCTAAGTATAGGATATCCCAGGTCTTAATTCTCAATGTCTGATTCCTGTTCTAATGCTGTTGGTTCCTCTCCTGCATATAAATTCCTTATATATTCTTGCCATCTAGCTACTTTCTTTACATTTTCTATAATGACGTTTCCTCCCGCGTCCCATATATTTTTGCTATACGGTTTTATATCCCTAAAATTCATTCTAATTAATTTGTATGCTTCATCTGTCTTTCCTATTGCCATCTTAGTTTGTACCTCTTTGCACTTTTCATCAATCCATTGTTCGTTAGCGTTCCTGCATTTGCGAATAATTTCCCATTTTATGGCTTTGTATCTCTGCTTTCCTGTTTCATCTGATCTATTTTTGTTTTTTCGTCTTTCTTCTATTAAATTCAGGATATCCTTTGTTATCCATGGTTTCTTGTTTTCTTTTTGTGTATACTCCAGAAATCTCTGGCCGTCATGTCTAAGCTGGATTTAATGTTATTCCATTTTGTTTCTACTTCCTTAATATCAGAAATTTTCCCGATATCTTTCAGCAATTTATTTGACCTTTTTCCAAATCTTTCGTGGATATCGTTATCTTTTAGCTTCTCGAAGTCAAAGTGCCCTTTTCCGTTCCTCTTTTTCAGATTTTTAAATTTAAGTGCAGCCTTCATAATTACAATGTCGTGGCCAGTGTCTACATCTGCTTATGGGTAGCTTCTACAGTCTTTTACTCGATTTCTAAACCGTTGTCTAACAATAATGTAATCTATTTGATATCTTCCTATATCTCCTAGCATCTTCCACGTATATCGTCTTCTAGCATGATGTTGAAATAATGTATTTGTGATGGTTAAGTTGTTCTTGTAGCAAAATTCTACCAGCCTATTTCCCCTGTAATTTCGCCTGCCTAAACCAAATAAACCTAGTATCGCTCCTTCCCTACCCTCACCTACCACTGCATTAAAATCTCCTGTAGTTATTAAATTTTCATGTCCTTTTATGTATCTTAGTATGTCTTCGATATCTTTGTAGATCGCCTCTTCCTCTTCCAGGAAAAGGAAATTTGAGTGTGGAGATAGTTATGCGGATACTGTGTAAAAAATTACTTACAAAAGAACGAAAAAGTACTCATGGTTAGATTAGAATCCAAACCGGTAAACACAGTGGTAATACAAGTATACATGCCCACCTCTAGCTAGAGTGACGAAGAGGTAGAAGCGATCTACAAAGATATTGAAGACATATTATGATACATAAAAGGACATGAAAATTTAATAACTACGGGAGATTTTAATGCAGTGGTAGGTGAGGGTAGGGAAGGAGCGGGAGTAGGTTCATTTGGTTTAGGCACGAGAAACGACAGGGGAAATAGGTTAATCATCACAAACACATTATTTCAACATCATGCTAGAAGACGATACATGTGGAAGATGCCAGGAGATATAGGAAGATATCAAATAGATTACATTATTGTTAGACAACGGTTTAGGAATCAAGTAAAAGACTGTAGAAGCTACCCAGAAGCAGATGTAGACACTGACCACAACATCGTAATTATGAAGACCGTACTTAAATTCAAAAATTTGAAAAAAAAAAACCAAAAAAGATATTCAAGAAAGATTCGAGAAAAGTCAAATGAATTGCTGAAAGATATCGGGAAACATCTGATACTAAGGAAGTAGAAACATAGTGGAATAAAATAAAATCCAGCCTGAATTTAATAGAAGAAAGACGAAGATACAAAAATAAATCAGAGGAAACAGGAAAACAGAGATACAAAGCCATAAAATGGGAAATTATTTGCAAATGCAGGAACGCTAAGGAACAATGGATTGATGAAAAGTGCAAAGAGGTACAAACTAAGATGGCAATAGGAAAGACGGATGGAGCATACTAACTAATTAGAATCAATTTTAGGAATATAAAACCGTATAGCAAAAATATAAAGGATGCGGGAGGAAATGTCATTATAGAAAATGTAGAGAAAGTGGATAAATAGCAAGAATATATAGGGAATTTATATGCGGGAGAGGAACTAACTGCATTAGAACAGATTAGGTGCAAGCAAAAACCCTAAAAGCCGCTGGAGAAGCAGTAACAGAACGTTTCTACCAACTTGTAAGCTATATCTGTGAGACAGGCGAGATACCCAAAGATTTTAAACGTCACATCATAGTAACTATATCAAAAAAGAAAGGTGCAGATAGATGTGAAAATTTTTGAACAATACGTTTGACAGCACACGTATCAAAAATATTAACTAGAATTGTACAAAGACGCATGGAAAACAAGCTGAAGAAATACTAGGAGAAGACCAATTTGGATTTGGGCGAAACAAGGGAACGCGGGAGGCTATTTTAGCTCTGAGAGTGATAATGGAGAAAATAATAGAAAAAGAATAAAGCGTGTATATAGGGTTTGTAGATCTGGAAAAAGCATTCGACAATTTAAAATGGAAAAAAATGTTCGAAATACTCAAAAAAATAGGAATAGACGAATAGTACATAGCTTATACAAAAAGCAAACAGCAGTAATAGAATTAGAGCAGGAACGTAAAGTAGTAAACATTAGGAAAGGGGCGAAACAGGGATGTGCCTTATTTCCATAATTTTTAACTTTGTAGTGATCCGTAGGATTTTTCTAAGTCGATTTCTCATTGGTTGATAATTATTGCAAATATTATATTGTACATTTCGATATTTGAAGATATTTGTTAGAATAGCTCAGTAACCACTTGCAGGTTTCTGAACGCATTCCATTATGTCAGAATTTATGTTATATGGGGCGCATGTGTAGAGACGATCGATCGAGTCGACAGGGTTAAACGACTTTGTTTTAAGATTTCAAGATTTCAGGTTGTAAAATTTTACTTTGTGGTTTTTTATTAAAGGTAATGTTTTATGTTTATAATGTAGTTGCCATTTTAAGTAATCTGATTACATCTGGTAATTCCAGCCTTGTTTTGAGTGTGATTAACATTTCCTCCTACTTGGTAATAAAATCATTAACCAAATATACCCGTGAATGTATGCTCCTCTACATTCATTGTTTTTTTTTAAAGTAGATGAGCCTATCCCAGAAATTTAATTTATTTTCCCCTGGTCTATGGTGAGCTCAGTATAAACCTTTTTATATGTGTGCAAAAATTTTTGCACTTAAAATTATATAAAAAACCCGTTTACTTCTTACATCTGTGAAATATTATACTAGCATTTACACCCTCAGATTTATAATAAAAAAATTGTCCTTTACATATTTTCACCAAATAAAACTCAAATCACTAACAGTTTAAATAAATCAGCATCAGCACAACAGTTTCAACAAAAAAAATCGTTACCTGGAAAGATCTTCCAGATCACCACCTCTGTAGATGTCTTCAAAATGAATGCACGTACCTGGATCACTCCATGTTGTTGCCCTCCATTGTGAACAGCAATTTCATCTCGAACTCGTTGTTCACCCCAAATCCTCTAAAATACCTCTGGACTGCTGCTTCAGGTCCAAACATCACCTCTTCTACCACTCAATGTGAAACAAGCATCTTCATTCAATTCGAAAATAATTCTCTACTTACGGGTCATCTTGCTTCAAGTATTACTATGATTTACTACGGTTCACTCCGTTTAAACTAAGTTGCACCTACTAGTGCATTAAAACACTTGTCAATTTTAAGTCGGACCGCACTAGTCACGTGGTTTGAAGCTAGGATGATCTTCTGTAGACTTGGAAAATAAGAGAGAGCGAATGCCGCCTACAGCAATGTTTATATAACCACAGCCCCACTTGAGTTGCATGTATTTTTGTTACCCATTCCTTGTAAAGCTGCCGACGGCCACTCAATTCTACAAAATACCCCAGTATGTAAACACAACGGTCTTTCAAAACTCAGAAATCGTCAACATAAACACTTAATTACCGCGGAAAACTGTCTCCACTTGCCAACCGTCCAAATATTCCTTGAATTTTCCACTTTTCTGTTCACCCCACACAAATATAATCACGTCTCTCGTGTGCGCGTCCATACAATTATCTCCCATGCATCCTCATAATAACATCTCTCAGCTTTGTCTTCCTTTCCTACCTAAAGTGTCTACGTTATTTCTGCCTTTTTTGGTATCTGTTTCTGTCTCGTGTTTTCTGTCTTTGTTGTAGCCCCTCTATTACTACATTGTTCACGGTTATTTCTCCCTTCTTTTATGTGCGCCTTGAAAAATCGACACCGTCTACAAACATGTTGCATCTTTGTGCCTCGTATTGGTTTTTAAAGTATACTAGTCTGACACGCGCTTGAAAATCTTTTTCCCTTACCCAATTTATATCTTGCATCTGTCTCTGTTACGTATTAAAGATTGCCTGTCGCCTAGTTTTATTGATCTGTATTGAACTAGTAGACCGCTGCTGTTAGCCTTGCATTTTCCCGTTAACACAATTTACCTCGAATTTTACCACAATCGTTTATTAATCAACGTCTGTTCCACAAAATCCTTGACTGTTTTAACGTGTTTACAATATTAAACCTTGTAACGTTCGTTGACTACTTTAACTTTAACTGCTGTATTTAATAAATGTACCTTGCTTAAATTATGGATCTTTATGCTGAAAAGCTTTAATACAAATAACCTTTGTACACAGTTTTCGACCTTGTCATCGATCTTAATTGTTGTCCTTGTACTAAATTAATGTAAACAAATTAAACCTACATTATAATATGTAATTTTATCCCTCTCTAATTATATTGAAGCGTTTTAAATAAATTATTAATTTTTATATACAGGCTACCTACACTACATAAATGCTTGGCCTACCCAATCACAGTAATATATATATATATATATATATAATGCTATGATAATAGGGTAGTTTAAGGGTAAATTAAGTCGTAGGAGTCGTAGAATAAATATTAACAACTTCAACTTTAAAAAAAGCAATTTTAACTTTAAGAGAACCAAATAATTCAAAAAATTATAAGAGTAAATCGGTTATTCCCCATAATGTCAATTAAGAGGACACTGTATATAAAATATACGGAATTAAATGCATGAGAACATAAATATGTCTGAATATAGTTTACAAGTAAAGATAAGATTTTAAAACTCAATAAATGGCATTAAAATTAAATTACCAGGAAACATAGATAAATTGGCATTGCAAATATTTAACAATTGCGTCGAAAATATCAACGTAAACGCATCCTAAATAATTAATTATTAGAAAATCGTTACGTGACTAGAGAAGAACACATTTGTTCAGAAAACCAATATTCTGTGGAAAACAAATAAACACCAGGCGGTTCAATTATATGATAAATTAACAAACATCGAATACGTGAGTTAATGAAAATCCAAAAGTTGGAAATCCTAGGACAATACTGCAACATTTGCGAAATGCGGACGTGATGAACAGAGCATTCATCGAAGATTTCAACTAGGTAATTTGTAAAAATTCCGAGTTCTGCCAGATAAGGCAAAAGTAACAGCCTAGATTGTAAACACGCCAATGAAAACAATTGGAGGAATAGCTTATATATACGATAGAAACTGAACGACATTTTAGTCTAAATTTAACTGAGCAACAACTATGTTCAAAGGTGTTAAAAACTCACGCAATTAGTGAAATAAAAATTAAAACAAATGAGATTTAAAAGTGTGAGAATTTTGTGCAACGAAATATAAGCCAATCTATAAATAGACGGCTTTTAATTTTGGTGATATTCTAATTTGGACATATTTTAATTTGGACATATTCTAATTGGGGACATTTAATTTTGGATGTACTGCAATTTGGTACGATTTTTATTGGGAGCGATTTATGGGAGGCGATTCTTATATGGGGACGGCATTTTGTTGATGTCTTAAAGCAAACAAAAAATACCAATAAGCAAAGTGGACACAGCAAGGTGATGCAGATCATAGACTAGGATGAAACTCTAGAACCCATTCCAGGTTAGTAATTTTTAATACACTGTATTATTGAAAGACTGTTTTCAATTTAATATTTGCTATGCATTGTATATTTGTAAGAGTCATCAAAAAGGTCACTTAAAAAATATGAAAACAGAAGAATTAAATATAATTAAAAGGTATTTTTGCTGGCTTTCAGAAAAGCATAAATCTGGTCTATGTAGATATTTTGTACAAATAGAAAAATTTTGAGTGTTGTAAATATTATCAATTATTATATTGTGTGTTCTAGAATTGCTTTATTTAATTTAGTAAGATTTATTCAGTAAGCAAGTCGGGTAAAATCCTAATTTAACATTTCATATCGTGAGGCAAATATTACAGCAAATAAATATGACGCCCAACATTAGGGCTTAAAATAATAAGGTTAATTTCATAGCAATAAATATTACGCCCAATCGTGGAGCTAATATCACAGCAATATATATATATATATATATATATATATATATATATATATATATATATATATATTACTTAATATTATAAAGCTCCACACCTATCCAGTTTTGTACCCTATGTTCCCTGTTTAGCGAGTTTTACTACGGAAATATGGACTACTGTGCTAATCTGCACCCACGCAATAACTGAAAGAAACAATAATTATTTGGCACATAGCCTGCCAATATGCATTAAATTAGCAGGTGAGTGAGTTAATAATTAGTTTATATAGTTAGTTTAAAACCTAAATTATATTACTCCATTTGCAAATTCTGTGTAATATATTGCGCATTCTGTGCAAGCGCGCGTATAACTAAAACGTTTACCATACTCTTTAAGAAACAAGTGGCGGTATTTAAAGACTTTTCAAATTTAATAATAGCTATACATTATGTATTTCTAAGAGTCATCAAAAAGGTCATTTGCAATTCTGAAAACAGGGAAAAGCATCTTAAAACGTTCGAAGATACTTGAAAGTTATTAAAAGATAATTTTGCTGGCTTTTAGGAAAGCATAAATTTGGTAAATGTAAATATTCTATACAGGGAAAAATTTTGAGGTTACACAACAATGTACACATTATCAATTATTCTATTGTGTAATTTTGAACTGCTTTATTTGCATCCATTTAAAGGGTAAAATAAGATTTATTAGCATGTCGAGCATTCAGTGAGCAAGTTGTGGTAATCAAATAAAAATTCATATCAAATAAAAATATCATATCAACAAAATGGTACGCCCAATCGTAGGGCATATCATAGCAATAAAAATCGCGCACAAACGTGGGGCATAATAAAAAATTTCATAACAACACATATATATATATATTTATATATATTGCTGTGATAAGGGGTTGTTTAGAAGTGTATTGAGTAGAAAGGGTCGCGTAGTAACTGTAAATAGCAATGGGAATCAGAGAACTGCATTTATTTAGCAGGAAAATAAATAATTCGCACATTATGTAAATAGCAAGCATTTAACACCCTGTATGTGGACTGTAATTAGGTTTAATCAAAACCAGTAAGCATATCTTTCAATAATAGAACACGTAATCAGCAGAGAAATAATCATACATGTAATGAAGATACGTCAAGAAGCGTTTGCTAAGTTATAAAACAGATACGCAGAAGATAAGATAAAACCTAATAAATCTTCATTCAATTACGCTTGTAATAAAGAGGGAACAATAAGCGCTTTGATAAGAAAACGCACTTTTAAAGATGAGTTTAAAATAAATACATAAACGAAAACAACAATCGTGTTACATTATTTATCTTTGTACAATTCTTCAAAAGCTTTATCTATACAAAACAACAGACATAAGCTATATGTCCAGCAACTATAACAATTAAAACAATAGTAAATAACAACATGATACGAAACTCCAAAATAGTTTCATCAGAAATCAGCTTGAAAATATACTAGGTATGTCCAGAACAAGTATGGTTGGTCACAACAATATGCGAGGCTGCTTGGAAAACCAATCCAAATGTAGAGGAAAAAAGCTATATAACGCCCACAAGTGATAAGAAATATTCAGTCTCAATTTGAAGCACGTCAAATCTACAATACTTTTAATCCAATATTTACGCGTCAGATGAATAAAATTTATATTATAGTGCAAAATAGTGCTGTGTAAGAATTGCGTTAAGAATACATAAAAGAGCTTTTGCACAAAATGTAGTATTAATTGTGTTCGATAAAACAAATATGTGCAACAAACAAATACTAAATATCAGGATAAAGGAAAGGGATGATAAGAATCCTGATATAATAAATTAATACCACTTAGGGTTCCCAAATAATTTTGCACAAACTTAATCTCACAACTACACTAAAGCTCCTTTTCCATATGTATATCAAGCTCAACTGAACTCCTTTCCTTTTATCAGTCAGGTGTTTTAATAACAGCTGGCCAAGATAAAAGTGTATCAAATTTAAATAATGCAATGGCGCAAACAAATTGGTTAATTAATTTAAATTAAATATTTATAATGATATAGAGCTTCTAATACTATTCTAATCCGCGTCGAATAAAATTCTGGTTCATTTCTAAGACAATTCTAAAAACATAATACTAAGAAACCTATGAATTCCAAGTGGTAAATAAGGGAAGAGGTCCAAAGCGTATCCAGAGAAACATAGAATAAAGCACGAGGTGAATCTTGGAAATAGGGAGCAACAAAAATATTGGTTCAAACATAAGGAGTACAAACCAGAGCATTGGTTTTTGATTGAAGATAACAAGGGGGTGTTGATCCACAACACGCAACAACTCATCAAAAGATCACAAGTCAGAGATACCTAGTTTTAAGGAATCTTTTCAAATTTAAATTTTAACACTGAATATATTAATTTTCTTTAAAACTTGTAAGGAATCAACAAGAACATTTTGAAACTTAAGTAATAATCTTAAAAAGGTCTCGAACGTTCCAGATTTTTTGTAAAAGGTGTCGCTTTTGGTGACTTTAAATTAAATTAAAAAGGGCTAGCCGTGGCATAATAAAGGTAAAAAATTAGAGAAAGAAACACAGAGCGGTGGCGTTCAGCTGGACGTTTATTACATCCGGCCGTTCAAGCGTGGGGGAGAACTACAGCAATATATATCTAAAAACCACTAAACTATTCTAAAACATTCCAGAAATTATGCAAATAATTTTCTCTAATTGTAATCTAAATAACTCTTAAATGCAAAACCCGTATACTTGTCAATCAAGTTAATCTGAAAAGTGTAATGCAGAAGGGGACATCAATCATTTTTTGTGTACAAATGCTTCGTCTACGTTCTAATGTAATTATTCTGGTCACAGGTGGACCAATGTGCGCTACACAATATGTTAAAAAAATTATAGCTTATAAGCAAAGTAGTAGAAAATTTTCACAGATTTACATGCAATCCTCTAATCATCTATAACGATATCATCTCCTGGGTCAAAGTCAACATAATAGAAGGGTACGATCAGCATAATAAAAAATTTATAGCATGTTACGAATAGTTATGAAAGTGACCGTCCATTTATAGCTAGGTTTTAATTGCTTGGAACAATATTATCCACCAATAACAGTGAGTTAAACTCAAATTTGGGGATGGTTGTGAACTCTATACTAAAAAAAAGGTTTTTAATAGATTTACATGCATTTCTCTAATTGTCTACAACGAGATCTTTCCAAACTAACTGTGCCTCAAAAGGGTCTACGTCAACTTACTGAAGACATAGCAGGTTACGAATAAATATAAAATTGTCAGTAACATCGCAGAAAGCCTCTAAATTGTTTTGAACAATGGTATCCACCAGACCTTTCATCAAATTCATTTTAGGTCATAAACGAAGTTTAGAAAATAATCAATTCTTTAGTCGTCAATAACCATACCATCCACGAGTAACGGTACGCCAAAGTAATTCTAGCGCGCCTGCAACTCCTCTACTGAAGAAGTTATAGCTCGTAAAAGGATAAATAGAAGCTTTTCAGGACACTCACATTCGATCCTCTAATCCATCTCTAACAATATCGGTTACTGCGTCCACGTCGATCTTGAAGTTGGCTTCAACTTACACACTGAAGTGATAACTTCCTAAACTTGAAGCTTATATGCTTCACGTATTTTTTTTATTAATTGAAATCCAGATTTGCATTATAGTGAGTTTTCATTGGCACTGTTATATTTGCATAAATTCTATCTATCTACAAGATTTATTTCCATATTTTAAATATTTAAAACGTTATTAAATTACGAAGCAAAACAAACCCTACAGCGATTGTAGAGTGAATCTTTTCACAAATAAATTACTAGAAGTCTGCAACTAGTAAGTAAGCTGGCTGGGGAGGAATGAGCTGCATGGGTACGAAAGCAAATTATTTACACTCAAATGATTCCATTTCAATATCGAGAGAAAAGAAGGGCTGACTGTTAACAGCGGTAGCAGCAGCAGCAGCATCACGCTCGGAGATACATGTATCTGATGCTCCGAAACTCTAACCGATAGACAATAGGGAGTCAAGTGATTAGGAAAACGGAGTGGTTTGTTGGTGGATGCGTTTCTCTGATTGATTATGCATATGTCGTCTTTTTAAATAGAGAGCGTCCAACGATTGTTAATTGTTGAAGCTTTTTAAATTGACTTTAAAATGATTTCAGCAAGTTAGTGGCATGTTGTTGTACACATGTAGCTAAAGGTGGCCTTAGGTGAGCCTAACACACCTCTAAATTTACGGACCCAACTGAATGCTCATCCCTGAAACAGAATTACAGGCTTAGGGTAGACCTACGTGTTCAAAAATAAACCAGGCAATTATTGGAATAAGATATGGTCGTCCTGAGTAGAAAGAAGACAACATTGTAATAAATACTAGAGAAATCGAACAATAAAATTGAAACGTTTTTAAAAACTCCTATTTTGTTATACAATATTATGATAGTAGGTTGTTATTAACAGTTTACCCGCCTCATGTCCACCAACTTTCCTCATTTCCACATACATCTGAACCAAATAGTTTTCTTCGACTAGCCATTTCATATAGGTAATATCACCACAACACTATGCTATCGGCTACCTAGTTTCGGCTACTTTTTCAAGGTCGTGGTGACGTCATAGCCTTTTATAAATAAAGAACAATGTAATGCTATCCTGAAATTTTTATTCTGACACTATACATAACAAAATTTAAAAATATGTAATGCCAAGCATGGAGTCACTTAAACTTAATTTTAGTAAAAAGTTATACCCAGAAAACAGTCCTTTTTTATGTTTGTTTGGAGTGGTTTTAATTTTATCTAATTTTATTCGCAGCTTAAAATTTAAATCGACACCCAAGTCCTCTATATCCTTTTCTAGCCAATAGTTTGATACATAAAGACCGTCTAGGTTTTCGAATTGTAAAATGTACCGAAGTTTGTCTCTATATATAAAGTCCTTGATTCCACCGACAACCAGATCCATTCCTTCGTGTAATTCTTGCAGCTTGTGACAATCTTTTAATCGCGGCTCTCCCATTATATCCTGCATACGTATCTTGTTAGCTTGATCGACTTCTTGTCGGCATTGGAGGAAATCCTTATTCTTCCACTCACTGTTGCGTAGTTGCATGTCCACCACTTTTGGAAATATATGGTTGTTATAGATTGTAAGACCCTCGGTTTTAAATGATCCGAAAGGTTCTTTACTAGGCAAATATACAATGTTTAGCGGAACCCCTTTGCGTGGGGTGTACGCCAAGGTTACGAAACTCGCATTCCTTAGTTCGTCTATGTTATCTGCCATTTCGATAAATACGATTTTAGAATAATCTTTTAAAAGTATACGGATTTAGTACCATTCTTCTCCGCAAGAACGCCTACATAACTAAAAGAGTCTTTTTTACTACCGACAAATGTATATAGCTTGTAGAGACCGGATGTATCTAAGTCAGTCCGTCAGCACATAAAATACTCTTTAATTTTCCTCATTTTCTCTAATAAGATGTTCTTTGTCTAATACATCTTTGTATTGTTCGCGTATTGTCGCAGTGATTTCCCATGTAGTCCAACTTTTGCCTTTTTGCATCCATTTCCTCTAATTCCAACTGTTTTTTTCTTCCACTTACAGCGTATGGCGTGCATAATGGGGCAATTTCCTTTAGCGTAAACAGATAGAGGTTACTGCCAATATTTACGCGTTGTCGTACAACCTCTGGACAAATGTTAAGCGTATCTATCAACCCCAATTCCGAAATGATTATTTCTCTTAGAATTTTAGAATATGGTGTTGCAGATTGTGTAAAATATGTGCTACCTGCTTTAATGTAGCACTTGTTTAAGATTTTTATTTTATCTTGGTTATCTTCCTCCTCTACTATCTCCAAATAATTTACAAGTAAATAGTTAAAACTAAAAGCCGAAAGCACATACTTTATCAATTTTTCCCTTTCCTCTGGTTTTTCGGACAACTTAATTTGCAAGCCCGTCAACTTCTTTGTATTGCCATTCCCCCAATACACGTACTGTAGCAGGTTATTATACACTAAACAACAGCTACTTTGTAGATTGTCCGATAGCTTACCCCACATTTTGGTAAGTGGTACCGAGTACATTGGCGCCTTTAGGAAGTATAGCTTACTATCTTCCAATAAGGTTAAACAGTCTTTTAAGGGGTTATACACCTGTTCCGCACTGACATAGTTTCCAATTGTTCAGTTGTATATAGTCGCTTCCAATCGCGTAATACCATGTTCTTTGGTCAAAGTAGACGCGAATGGTTCCCTTAAACGTGCATCTGGACAACATAAAAAAATCTAGTATATGATTTCCAAGATGTTTATCAACACCAGGACTTGTTATCTGACACACAAATTTGTTGTATATCTTAATTCTTGCATTAGTTGTTAGCCATGTTAAACAATCGATTTCCACAGTTTTATCGTTGTCAACTATAATATTGCACTTTTCTTTGTATTCGCCCTTGTAGCATATTTTACACAATCTGCAACACCATATTCTACAATTCCAAAAGAAATAATCATTTCAGAATTGGGGTTGACAGATACGCCTAACATTCGTCCAAAGGTTGTAAGACAACGCGTAAATATTGGCAGTAAACTCTATTCGTTTACGCTAAAGGAAATTGCCCCATTATGCACGCCATACGCTGTATGTAGAAGAAAAAAACAGTTGGAATTAGAGGAAATGGATGCAAAAAGGCGTAAGTTGGACTACATGGAAAACACTGCGACAATACGCGAACAATACAAAGATGTTTAGACAAAGAACATCTTACTAGAGAAAATGAGAAAGAATTAAAAGATTATTTTATGTGCCGATGGACTTAGATACATCCGGTCTCTACAAGCTACATGCATTTGTGGGTAGTAAAAAAGACTCTTTTAGTTATGTAGGCGTCCTTGCGGAGAAGGATGGTACTAAATCCGTATACTTTTTAAAAGGTTATTTTAAAAACGTATTTATCGAAATGGCAGATAACATAGACGAACTAAGCAATGCGGGTTTCGTAACCTTGGCGTACACCACACGCAAAGGGGTTCCGCTAAACATTGTATATTTACCTAGTGAAGAACCTTTCGGATCATTTAAAACCGAGGGTCCTACAACCTATAACAACCATATATTCCCAAAAGTGGTGGACATGCAACTACACAACAGTGAGTGGGAGAATAAGGATTCCTTCCAATACCGACAAGAAGAAATCGATCAAGCTAACAAAATACGTATGCAGGATATAGTGGGAGAGCCGCGATTAAAGATTGTCAACAAGCTGCAAGAATTACACGAAGGAATAGATCTGGTTGTCGGTGGAATCAAAGACTTTATATATGTATAGAGGCAAACTTCGGTACATTTTACAGTTCGAAAACCTAGACGGTCTCTATGTATCAAACTATTGGCTAGAAAAGGAGATAGAGGACTTGGGTGACGATTTAAATTTTAAGCTGCGAATAAAATTAGATAAAATTAAAACCACTCCAAACAAACTTAAAGAAAGGACTGTTTTCTGTTTATAACTTTTTATTAAAATTAAGTTTAAATGACTGCGTGCTTGGCATAAAATATTTTTAAATTTTGTTATGTATAATGTCAGAATAAAAATTTCAGGATAGTATTACACTGTTCTTTATTTATAAAAGGCTATGACGTCACCACGAACTTGAAAAAGTAGCCGAAACTAGGTAGTCGATAGCATAGCGTTGTGGTGATTTTACCTATATGATAATTAATTTTGATTCCCCAGGAAAATTCTATACTAATTTGATAGGTTACACGATGGGTTTATCTCAAAAGACAGAGCAATACTGCTTAGAAATAGATTAAAGATGAATTCCATATGGTTTGCAAAATGTTGATCTGTAAATCAGTAAGGGGTCGTTCGATTTGAAAAAAATTCCGAAGGATTTGAGAACCTGACGAAAAACACAATAATAATTCATATCTTACACGACGGAGTTATATTAAAAATACTGCAAAGAGTAATTTTTATAATAATTCTAAAAATGGTGTTGGTGGTTAAATACATACAGGTAAAACCCACTATAAAACAATTACCGATTTTAGAATTAACGATCCCCTACGATGGGCGTAATAAAATTCTATGTTTTTAGGCCCATCGTTAGGTCGTCATAAACTTTGCTCTGTTTTGCCCTATGATTGGTGTGTCATTAAATTCGCTATGATATTAGCTGTCTGATCCCTTTATTATTTTGATGCAATTTGTTGCGTTTTAAAATTTTATCTTTACTTGTAAATTACTCTTAGACCTCTTTCTGTTCTCATGCATTTAATCCCATGTATTTTATATACAGTGTGCTCTCAATTAACAATATGTAGGGTGACCGATTTACTCTTATAATTTCTGAAATTGTGTGCCTTTCTTAATGTGAAAGTTGTTTTTATTAATTCTACGACCCCCGTGACTTAACCTACCCCTAAACTACCCTATCCTCATAGCAATATATATATATATATATATATATATATATATTGCTGTGATATGCTCCTTTGAATGCGGGAACTGGGTCCTTTCAACAAAAAAATTCTAGTCCCACAGATTGGGCGTCATAAACTGCTGTGATCCTCTTTTCGCCTCGGCTGCTCACCTAATTTTATAAACCTCCTCATTCATAAAAAAAACAAACACATTCCTACCACAAACATCAACGTTAACTCTATTTACATCAATATTCACAATACAATAAAATTTCCAAATTAAAACTCAGCATAAAGTTCAGTTTTAAAAAGAATTTCAAGATTAATTTTCTTATCATTTTAATGTGCATCCAGAATTAAAGTCCTTGTAGGATGCCTACTAATTAATATAACAATATATGCAGACCGGAGTCTGAGTATAAAGGGAGCATCTACCACCCCTTTACGTTAATTAACCAGGTTCGTCTAATTGAGCTCAAAGACATACCCAAAGTTTCATCATATTCCCGAACATCAATACTAAATACCCCTTTCTACTTAAACAAGCAAATTTCATCTTAAAATTAAAATTTTATGGTTAGTACAATTTCACTAATGTCCATTTAAAGTAAATCAATTATAAAGTTATTCAACACACACAAAAATGTCAAACAAAATAGTATAATTTACCTGAAGGTTACTGTCCTCGTAGTTTCAATGTACATCGTCCCTTTAGTTAATCACACCATTCCAACAGGATTATATTTACGGCTTCTAATTCTCAACGCTTTTAAAATTTTCTCCATCACCATTTATTTAAAGTTGTTTCTGGGCTTTTCCGGAACTCATCTGTGTATATCTGACCCTTGTTTCGTGGATCCAGACACGTATTTGAACCATTTAATTATTAACACCCCGAAAATAGCAAAGAAATTCATGCGTCTTTCACCAATATACGCCAAAACTGCCTACTTTTGTGTATACATTTGTCGTTGTAAATTTTGCTAATTGGTACAGTGATACTAAATTTTATTACCTTGTATCTAAGTGCACTGAAGTACATTCATGTTAGCACGTAAATAACAAACTATTTTGAATCACTAAAATATACGAGCAAAATTTTAAATTATTTTATCAAACTAAAATGCACTGTTTAACATCTTCAATCAAGTCGCGGATGTAAGAGCTTTTAACGCATCGAATAGTCAAAAGTCTAAGAGGCCGAAATTCATATTACCACCTGTATATATAGCGAATAGCCGGCACGTCGCTTTTGTCCTCAAAACAGAAAATTCTTAAGAATTTCTCATTCTATGTTCCCAGTCCGTCGCTCGCGCATCGGTTTTTACGAATTTTTCACTCGCCCCATTTAAATCTCAGAAATTCACACGGCACGCAAACATGTCCGAGAAAAACTATTTAATTTTGTGCAGAAATTGTTGTTTCTACCTCTGATATTTGCATCCTATTTTCAACCAATTGTGACCCTCGTGACGTTGCTTAAATCACGCCTTTTACTATATGTGTCTTTGCTTGACGCATTTTCTCTTTCCTTTTCTAACCTGTTCATATTGGTGCAAATTGATATTCTTTATTATCGATTATATTTTAGTCCATGTGGACTATCTGGGTTAAATAACCCCGTATCGCACCTTCTCGTGAATATTAAGTCCCGGTTTCTCCAAGATTCTTTGTAAACATTAATTATCTGCAAAATTTTCGCCGAATGAGCTTTTTAAATAAACCCTGTTTTGTATTTCGTGCTAAAGCATCTGACCGTTTCCAATATCCTTAGAATCGACATGTTTATCTAAACAAATTAAACTGAAATTGCCTTTTAAAATACGCAGGTGTGTTCAAACATCCTACTTCTAACTAACACTTCTAGGATTTGCATTTTAATAGGTTTTTACAAGTTTCTATAGATATTATCTGTTACTAACGATTCAATTAACTTCAATTAAAAATAATAGCCTTTAATTTTTAGTGAATCCTAACTAAATATTAGTTATACTGAAACGACTGAATTTATTTATGCTTCATGGTTTTAATAAAGCGTATTATTTAATAAAATTCCTTATACACGGTGATTAAAATTATTTGATGTGATTATTTAATTTTCTACCCTGGTCTAAATATGAGTATATATATATATATATATATATATATATATATATATATGCTTTCTCATTTTTATGTTGTTTTCTCCATTATCAGTTTCAGAGCTAAAATAGTCCCCCGTTTCGCCTAAACCCAAATTGACTTTCACCTAGTATTTCTTCAGTCCGTTTTACTATCCGTCTTTGTACAATTCTAGTTCATATTTTTGACACGTGTGCTATCAAACTTATTATTTGAAAATTTTTGCATCTATCCGCGCGTTTATTTTTTTTATTGGTATAGTGTCTATGATGTTACGTTTGAAATCTTTGAATATCTGAGCTGCCTTACATGTTGGAAAAGACGTTCTGTTACTGTTTTTTCGGCGGTTTTTGGAGTTTCTGCTTGCACCTTATTTATACCCGGTGCCTTTAATGCTAATTCAAACTCATCTCTAAGTAAAGAGTATCTCAACTTATTCTTTATCAATGTCTAATTCCTGTTCTAGTGCTTCTAATTCCAGTCTTGCAAATAAATTCCCTATATAAACTTGACACTTTCTCTACATTTTCTATAATAATGTCTCCTTCCACGTCACTTTTATTTTTGCTGTACAGTTTTATATCGCTAACATTCATTTTAATTAGTTTGTATGCCTCGTTTGTATTTCCTTTTTCCATCTTAGTTTATACCTCTTTACACTTTTCATCAGTCCATTGTTATTTAGCTTTTCTGCAGTTGCGAATAATTCCCATTTTATGGCTTTGTATCTCTGTTTTCCTGTTCCATCTGATTTATTTGTGTATTTTGGTCTTTCTTCTATTAAATTCAGGATATCCTTTGTTATCCATGGTTTCTTATTTTCTTTTTGTGTATACCCCAGAATATCTCTAGCCGCCGTGTCTAAGCTGAATTTAATATTATTCTATTCTGTTTTCCCGATGTCTTTCTGCAATTCATTTGACTTTTTCATATCTTTCATAGATATTTTTGTCTTTTAGTTTCTTACAGTAAACATGCCTTCTTTCGTTTCTTTTTTTCTAAATTTTTAATTTTAAGCGCGGCCTTCATAATTACGATGTTGTGGTCAGTGCCTATATCTGTTTCTGGATAGCTTCTACATTCATGTTCTTGATTCCTAAACCGTTCTCTAACAAAAATATAATCTAATTGATATCTTTTTATGTTATTCGGTATCCTCCACGTGTATCGCCTTCTACAATGAAGTTGAAATAATGTGTTTGTGATGGTTAAACTGTTTTTGTCGCTAAATTCTATCAAACTATTTCTCCTGTCGTTTCTCGAACTTAAACCAAATATGTCAACTACTGCTGCTTTCCTACCCTTACATACCACTGCATTTAAAATCTCCCGTAATTATAAAATTTTCATGTCCTTTTACGCATCTTATATGTCTTCAATATCTTTGTAAATCGCTTCCACCTCTTCCTCACTGTAGCTGGAAATGGGCCTGTATACTTGTATTATTACTGTATTTGCCGGTTTAGATTCATACTAACTATGACTACTCTTTTGTTCCTATGTAAGTAGTTTTTTACACAATGTCTTATCTTTTTTCCCACAACTATCCCCACACCCAAATTTCCTTCCTCTGATTCTGAATGACTTATCCTAAAGTATCCGCTCCAAAAATCCTCCGCCTTTGGCCACCGAATTTCACCAATCCATACTATGTCTAACGCTAATCTATCTATTTCAGATTTCAAATTTTCCAGTTTACCTACTCGCTTCATACTTCTGACATTCCACGCTGCGGCGCGCAAAATGTTCCCCGCTCTTCTTTTAATTTTCCAGATCATATTCTACAAAGTAGTCCCCTCCAAAGAATACCATCATCTTAGAAAACATATTTAGTACAATGTCTACTTAGAGGGTAATGTGGTGGTTTTCTGTTATTTTCCACATCGCGGTATTGTGTCTAAGATTGCAATACCGACCCCCATTACCTCTGCCACGCTAAGTACCGAAAGAGCTGCCGCTCTCGTTCGAGGACCTGTCTTAGTCTGGTTCCTCACTAAAGACCCCACTAATTTGGTTAAACCTATAGTTCGGCTCTTTAGCTCAATGAAACACGCAAGCCATTCTACTCGTTCTAGTATTTTAGAACTTTTTCAAGATGCAGGTCCGTTCAGAATGGGTTTGCTGTCAAGAAAAAAGAAATCATACGAAAAAATATATTAAAATTTACTGATTATAGAAAATACTGATTTTTATAATTTTTTAAAAATCATTTCTTGTGTTTATTTTTTGCTAATTTATTTCTTTTATTGTATTTCGTAAGTAATGAACATATGGCCGAAACTAACTAATTCCTGAACTACTCCTTAATTTGCTTGCCCACAAACTCCCTGCTCATATTAATTTTGTAATAGCCGTTTTGCTACTAAAAAATTTTTCCTATTTTCTTAAAATTTATTTTTGTAACTCCAAAAATGCAAGAAAAATAATTTTTTTATTCATGAAATCTATGTTTTAGTTGTTAATGAAAACTGTCAGTTTATAATTGTTGGGCCTATCAAACGAATAAATTTTGTATATTTATTACAGTGGCATTCAAGCATTCCTGAGTAACAACATATGAATAAGCACCAAATATAAGAAATTGTAAAGCACAAAAGGCATCAGTTTGTATCAATGCATGCTCTTACAATTCCTTCCTACTCGGACATCAATAAACATGAAATGAATGTTCTAATTCTGTTCATCGATATAATAAGCGGTGCAAGCGTTTCTCTATAAAATACACGGGACGTGAACAATTCCACTACAGTTTTATTTCTGATCTCATACCTAAGATTTAGAAATTTTTATACAAATCTTAATAAAAAAAAAGATTTCCATCATAAAACTTAGCGTATCACAATTTATTAGTGAAAAATGTTGAATATACGAGGGTTATTTTTTTCAAAGACACATCCGGTCACGTAATGAGAACCACAGCGAAAATAAAAAATGTTTTATTAGGAACATTTAGACACACCTTCTAGCTACTTCTTTAAATAGTCATTGCTCCGACTTGGACATTTGTCGTAGGGTATTACCAACTTTCCAATAACCTGGTGATAGAAGACAGCTCCAGCTTGCCTGTGCTTTTAGCAAATCTTACACGACGGAGTTATATTAAAAATACTGCAAAGAGTAATTTTTTATAATAATTCTAAAAATGGTGTTGGTGGTTAAATACATACAGGTAAAACCCACTATAAAACAATTACAAGTGTCACTTTTCCAGTCAAGACTTGCATATAACACCAATTAACATAATAAGAAGCTGCGCACGCTCGACCATCGGCATAAAAGACGAGGGAGCCATGTTCCAGTGCATTAGTCGTTAAAATATCGTCGAGTTTGATTAAAATTATAAATTAAAGATGGATTTTTCTTGTGTTGACGTTACAAGTGATGTGCGAGTACCACAATTAAATATCAACCAACTAGTTGGTAAGTCAACCTATAGGTTAGGCGAATTTCCTCCAAATTTTCACCACCATATAATAGAAGTTGGGTTTGATTTATATAATGGTCTTCAACCTGTCATCCAAGTTATTTGCTGTAGTAGTATGTGTGCAGATTGTACGATAACATTCTCATACTTCGATTGGAAGAAATTGTGTACTTTTTAAGTGGAATTTCAAATTTACCAATTTGCTCAAGACTCAAAACAAGTCAGATTGGATCAAGATTTCAAATTGCACCTGAGCACAGCCTTTAATAGAAGTATATTGCTGTTCGTTCAACAATTTTGAAAAAGAGAATTTATATAATATGGAAATTACGAATGTTATTGTGCTACCTGCGTACGAGTGCATCAAGCTATTAAATTTGCAAGAATTAATCTGTTTTAAAATGGTAGAGTTAAGGTGTAGAAACTTTCCAGAATTTTACAAAAAATTTGTTGGTGATATAAAAAATGTATGTGGAAATACGACGGAGGAAGAAAGGGTTTAAACGTTATTAGAGGAGGAAAGCCGTGCTAGTATTTCTCTGTCTAATGATTGCAGCAATTTAAATTACTTGACAGTCTTGGAAATTATTAAATGTTACCCCATCCAATACTTAAAAGATGCGACTGCAAAGCAATCGCTTGCGCAAATGTTTAGAGATTTGGCTATCCCAGATTTGCCAGACTCTGGTTACCACAGAGGTTTATAGATGTTATCAATACATTATCTATTTTATTAAAAACATTATATTTCTTGATAAAGTTTGTTTTACATATTTGTATCGCCAACATTAGCAAAAATTATTAATAGACGTATTAAACTATCTTGTTTTTATCTTTAGGTTTAAAGTGGTGTACTCCGCAGATAATAAACACAATATACCGCATGTCAACAAAAAAAAAGTTGTAGGGAAATTCAAAGACAACTTTAATGTGGGTCTAGTATTAAAATTTGTTGGTAGTAAGGCTAAGTCATACTGTATTGTAAGCGAGAAAAACACGATTAAAAAGATTAAAGAGGTCTCACGAAGTGTAGTTAAGAATATTAATGTAGATAGTTTTAAGGACATTGTACATTGCGGAAGATTTGGTTCTAGGAAATGAGCAACCTACGAAGGTACGGAATACTTGCTATTAATGCTAATTGGTTTAGTGACTGCGCTTGTGCACTCTTCGAGTGTCTTCGGCAATCTTCGATAAAATAAATTATTAAATTTTGTGTGCTTAATTTCTTTGTATTCTTAGCTATTAATTGGCTTGCATTCAGCGTACTTTCCTTATGTAATTAATGCATTTGTTTGGAGAAGAAATACGCTTTAAAAGGAATTATACACTGCTTTCACATGTAATTTGGATAATCCATAATCGTCAAGAAATTAGTTTGGATACGAATTGCATTTTCCAAGTACCTATCTAGCATTGACTACATTGACTACATAATTATGTTAGGACGTGTTTAAAATTTTAAAAGTCGTGGTTTTGAATATTCTAAAAACAGTACATTACTGTTTGAAAATGGTTTTAAATATTAAACACTTAAGGCTTTTAAAGGGTTCATTTCTAAAATTCCCACGGTTTTAGATTGCCTGGGAACTTATAGATAAAATTAACATGGGTGGTCGAAGAAAACTTTTATGTAGGTTAGATATGAATGCAAAAATTTAGAGGTTTGGGATCTTTAAAGTGTAACTTTGTAAGGGGTGGTCTAATTCTAAATCTGTTTACAGATTCAGATTCTGCGTAAAATTTTAGACTAATTTTATATATCGCATGGTTAGGAAAATTTATAAGGACAATCAGAAATCGCTGTCGGTAAAAAAATCTTAAAATCAGGGTAGCTCCCTGGGGGAGGATGCTATCTGACAAATTTAAAGAGATTTGGGTAGCTGAAAAAATTCTAATATTAATTGGTAGCAAACACAGAGGGCATATGTGTATAACGGTAAAGGGGTGGTGCTATTTTAAATCTGTTTGCAGATTCGGATTCTGCGTAAAATTCTAGACTAATTTGATGTGTCGCATGGTTAAAAATTTATGCGGACAGTCAGAAATCGCTACCAGCAAAAATCTTAAAATGAGGGTAGCTTTCTGGGGGGTGATGCTATCTAAAAAATTTCTAGAAATTCAGATAGCCGAGAAAAATCTAATATTAAGTGATACCAAACAAGGTACATTTATCTCGAAAGATGAAATGGCTAGTCAAAGAAAACTATTTGGTCCAGATGTATGTGGAAATGAGTGAAGCTGGTGGAAATGAGGCGGGTAAACTGTTAATAACAACCTACTTACAATCCATCTACACACTATATTAGTATTGAGGTTTGCTTATTGAACAAATACATGTAGGGCGTGATATTACACACTATATAACGCTCTAATGTGCTATAGTTCTTGCGATCTTTAAAAACCTGCTATAACGTACGTTTCCTGTCATCAGCGAACGAGGCGAAATTTAACGAATTATATCGTGTTTAGATATTGTAGTAGTAAAAATGGCAGCTTTAATCTGAAAGCACGACATTTGAATTGCCTTAAGATTTTGTTGAGGATGGGCTGTATGTCCTATATAAAGTTTATCTTTCCTTTGTGTTAAGGCGTTTTGAATCTTCTTTTACAGTAAACCCTTCAACATTCCTTGTTTTCGCTTACCTGCCCCTTTTCTTTCCTATATATAGCGTGGTGTTCAAGACTCTGGTCAAGCCGCAAGTGCATCTGTAGTCAAAGAACGCGCGTTCGCGGATTTCTCATAGTGTGTGCGTGAAACAAAACATTGCACATAATCATTGTACAGTCCTCTATAAACACGTTTGGAATGGTTCATGACCTATGGTATACTATGGTATACTACCAGTAAAATTGGGAAGTATGCAAAATACAATAGACTCGCACAAAAATTTGATTTAACCGAACTAAAACAAGAATTTTATATAATTAAAGATAATTACTACAGACTGAAACAATCAATGGGCACAGCCAAATTCGAAAAAGAATACGCGATTCTTAATTACCAAAACATAATGGAGAACATCTTAAAGAACACAAACGACAAATTCACTCGATTAACACCAACAGACCAAATCACAAGACAGAAAAGAGGATTTATTAATGGACTAGGTAATATTATAAAAGCGATCACAGGTAACTTAGACAATCAAGACGCTGAACGATATGACAACGCAATACAACAACTAATTGAAAGCCAGAATGACATAAAAACCATTGTTAGAAATCAAATATCCTTAACTCAGTCAACCACAATAAAATTCAATGACACATTAAGTAAATTAGTAAAAAACCCAGATAGTATAATCAACAGAATAATAACCGTTGAAAGTAACATGAAAACCACAATGCTAGGAATGCGAGACTTAATAAGATTCAACACGATATCCAATCAAATGATATCAACTATTACCATAATTCAACAAATTTTAGTCACGTTAGAGAACGCTGTAACATTTTCTAAATTAAACTCATTACATGCTAGTATAATAGAAACAATTGATCTAATAAATAAATTATTAGGAATTAGATTACACATAACAAACAGTAAACTACCCTTTGAAGTAAAAAGTTATGTAAAGAATCATGAAATTACGTTTTTAAAAGAAATCCCCATTGTAGAAATTAACTCTTATAATTATTATCATTTATTTGCTTTCCCCGTGAAAGTTGCTAGCCAGTATCAAGTTATTATTCCTAAAACCAAGTTCCTTTCCCTAAATGAACTTAAGTATGGCTTCACGAATGAAAAGTGCAAAGAAGTGGCCAGCCAATATTTATGTCAATCATTAACGACGACAGCTATTCAAATGGATAGCCGTTGTGAAGTACAACTATTAAGATACTCTAATCACTACGAAAGATGTTTAGTAGGAATAAAAATTTTCATGAAATTTCAATGCAGTTGCATTTTTTATGTAAAGTAGTCGAGTGCATAAGGTCCGTTGCAAGAAAAATGGCTGTGTGTAGCAGTGTGGTAGTTCTAACGTTATTGTATGGGTGCGAAACTTTGGTGTTTCTAGACAGTCAGATAAGCCGGTTGCGTTGATTTAGTAGAGACAATTGACACAGACACAGGCAAGTTTATTTAACAGGATACAATAATAAATAATTATTATCGTTAGATGTGAGCTATAGAGCCGTACTAAAGGTTTAACAAAATTAATGGGGTCTTTAGTGAGGAAACAGACTGAGACAGATCCCCGAAAGAGGGCAGCAGCTCTTACGGTACTTAGAGTTCTAGAGACCATACGGATCGATATGGTATTCTAAGACACACTACTGCGATGTGGAAGTCAACGGGAAAACACCACATTAGCTCCCAAGTACACAACGTACTTAAATTGTAATCAAGATGATGGCGTCCTCTGGGGTAAAAGATTTCAAAATTAAAATAGTCCGCCATTCAGACTTGCGACTACTTCCAAAAATGTGATCGGAAAATATAAAGGAAGAACCAGGAACATTCCGCGAGTCAAAACCAGTGCAAATTACAAACATGAAAATTCAAAAAGTCACGGATAACAAATAGATTGCTATATTTCCACAAGAAGTAATAACAACCGACCATTGCAACCAAGACGAAAACAATCTAGCTTTAATTGGAAGCAAGGTAATCACAATAAAAGAAGATTGCTATTTAAAATTAAAAAGCAAAATTATTCGAGTATACTAAAACCCGGCAATAACGAAGCAATTCGCAAATATACCCGAACTACAGTTCAAGACTACACAAACCGAAGAAGACAAAATCATAAAAAAACCAATGCAATTAGAACATCTATACCTAGACGACCTCACTCAAGCCGTAAAATTAATGGACAGATACAAAGAACATTTAAATGAAGTGAATGTACCAAAACTACATTAGGATAATATCAGTGTTTGAACAATTTTATTAATCATTGTAATAATTTTATTAACTATGTATTTATTGTACAAAATGTATCTTAGATGTAGGAACAAAGGAACAAATGTTAGATATAGAAACAAAGAAACAAAGGTAAATAAAGAAATCACAAGGATTCCTTAGGAACATTAAGTTTTAAAAATCAAGTAATACTTTTAATTTTTCATTTACGTCGGGAGGAGCTACATATCCCCCAAATCAATATATATATATATATATTGCTATGATAATAGGGTAGTTTAAGGGTAGAATAAGTCATAGGGGTCGTAGGATAAATATAAACAACTTTAACTTTAAGAAAATCAAATAATTCCAGAAATTATAAGAGCAAATCGACTATTCTACATAATGTCAATTTAGAGGACACTGTATATAAAAGATATGTAATTAAATGCTTGAGAACATAAATATGTTTAAGTATAGTTTACAAGTAAAGATAAGATTTTAAAACGCAACAAATTGCATCAAAATTAAAATACCGGGAAACATAGATAAATTGGCATTCCAAATATTTAATAATTGCGTCCAAAATATCAATGTAAACGCATCTTAAATAATTTATTATTAGAACATCGTTACGTGACTAGAGAAGAACACATTTGTTCAGAAAACCAACATTCTGTGGCAAACGAATAAACACCAGGCGGTTCAATTATATGATAAATTGACAAACATCGAATACGTGACTTGATGAAAAGCCAAAAATGGGAAATCCCATTATAATGCTGTAATATGCTGAACGCGTACTTGATGAATAGAGCATACATCGAAGGTTTATGCTAGGTAATTTGTAAAAATTCTGAGTTTTGCCAGATAAGGCAAGGTACCAGCCTTGATTATAAACACGCCAATGAAAACCATTGGAGGAAGGACTTATATATACGATACAAACTGAATAACATTTTAGTCTATATTTAACTGAGCAATAACTATGTTCGTAGGTGGTAAAAACTCACGAATTAGTGAAATCAAAATTAAATAAATAAAATTTAAAAGTGCAAGAACTTGTGCAACGAAATATAAGCCGATCTACAGATAGACGTATGTTAAACAACTTAATTAAATTCATTTCTAATATTAACAAAACAAGGGCTTTAATTTGGGACGTATTATAATTGTGGATGTACTCTAATTTGAGACGTATAATTTGGGACGTATTTTAATTTGGGACGTACTTTCATTTGATACGACTTTAATTGGAAGAGATTTTTATAGGAGGCGATTCTTATATGGGGACGGAATTTTGTTGATGCCATTTTGTGGAGACGATTTTGTTGATGTCTTAACGCAAACATAAAATACCAAAAAGAAAAAGTGGATAATTCTGGCCAATAAGTAAAGCGGACACAGCAATGCAGACCATAGACTAGGATGGAGCTCCAGAAACCATTCCAGGTTAGCAATTTTAAAACACTTTATTATCGAAAGACTGTTTCCAATTTAATATTTGCTATACGTTGTATATTTGTAAGAGTCATCAAAAAGGTCACTTAAAAAATATGAAAACACGGGAAGGTGTCTTGGAACGTTTGAAGGTCCCTGAATGTAATTAAAAGATATTTTTGCTGGCTCTCAGAAAAGCATAAATCTGGTAAATTTAGATATTTTGTATAAATAGGAAAATTTTGAGTATTGTACTTATACTTCATTATATTTCATATCAAAAGGGCGAATTTCATAGCAATAAAAATGGCATGCCCAATCGTAGGGCGAATAGCACAGCAATAAAAGGAATAGCACAGCAATAAAATTTAGCTTCATAGCAATAAAAATGGCACCCATCGTAGAGGCTTGATAAAAAAATATCACAGTAAAAATCACGCCCAAGCGTGGGGCGAATTTCATAGTAATATATCGATATGATAATGTCGTACTCGGTGTTATGACGTTTTTACTTAACTCCACCACTCTGTGTTCCCAAATCAAATTTAATCATACTAATTTTATTATTATGCCACGGCTAGCCCTATTTAATCTACACAGAGTGCACAACGTTACGATGATCAATTTTTCTCTTTTCCACTCCTTTATGATTACCTATTTGTTTGAATTGATAAAGCAAAGTCAACAAATTTCATATAATGAAAAAAATATTATCTACAATTTTTGAAAAATATTTAAATACACCCTTCAATCAATCAATATCATATGTATCATTTATTCCAAAATTTATATACTTTGAATTCAATCTAAAGTCACCAAAACTACCTTTTTTTTACCAAAGAAATCTGGAACGTTCTAGACCCTTTAAAATATATTACGTAAATTTAATGTATGCAATGTTTGTTGTTGATTTCATCACAAGTATTATATAAATTGAATAATTTCAGTATTGAAATTTAAATAGAAAAATATTTTAAAATTAAATAGATCTGACCTGCTACAGGTTGTTTGGGTTGCGGATCAACACCCCTTTGTTGTCCTTCTTCGTTGAACTAGTGTTTGAGTACAGTCACCCCTCGTTCTCCAAAAATTACTTCGTGCTTCTTTATTTTATATGCCTTGAATCTCGTAACTCAAAATTGTACGAGAACTGTACCAAAATATAATTGTCGAAGCGGATTTGAATTGTAATATTATATTGACCCAGATTTGAATTGTTCTTATCGACGCATGCTTGAATTATTCAGAAATACACCACCAATTTGAAATATTCAGAAAGGTACTACAAATTCGAAGTGTTGTATCACAGATTCAAAGTATTCAGAAATGTACCACCAATTCGAATTATTATCATCAAGATTCGAAGCCGTTAAACGGCAAAAGAATTTTTTATAATCGTTGCACTTTATCACTGTAACACACACTTGATGTTCTATTAAATATTAAATTACGCGTGACTTTCTGATTAACAGTGACGCAGTTTTGCCCTGCCTGAGTTTTAAACTGCTTTGTCTTGTCATTGTTCTGTGTTAATACAGGCTTTTCCCACTTATATGTGGGCTGGGTTTTCAACAGTTTTGCCGATATCTCAACCAACCAGGTCTTTAATAATCCCTGCATTTCAAAGTTGTTTCTGATGTAATTTCTTCGGTTTTCCATGTATTGGTGTTTATTTTATACCTTATTATTCGTTATCTTTGCCAAACTTTGTTTTGTATAGATATCGCCTTTTTGGATAATTAAACAAAATAAATGATGTAACTTCAATTCTGTTTTCGTTTATGCATTTTTATGCGTGTTTGAAACTGCGTTTTCTTATCAAAAATGTTTATTATTTTAGCGTACTTGCATAAAGCTTTGTTAGGTTTTATCTTTTATCTTCGTATTTGTTTTATAACTAATTAGAACACTTCTCAACGCGTGTTTAATTACATGTACTATTATTTCTTCTGAATACGCGTTCTATTGTTGTAATATATGCTTACTTGCATCGCTTAAAGCTAATTACGGTCCATATACAGGGTGCTAAATGCTTGCTATTTACATAATGTACGAATTACTTAATTTTCTGCTAAATAAATGCAGTTTTCTGCTTGCTATCGCAATTTATGGTTACTACACAACCCTTGCTACTCAATACACTCCTAAACAACCCCTTATCACAGCAATATATATGTATAATTAAATAGACTCATTAAAAGTTAAGTTAGATGCAACAATGTATAATTGAAGGACAGATTACAAAAGGTTAGTGGAAGTTCATAAATCAGACATGAGAACGGATGTAAATACATTGTATTCCAGACGTAACATGACACTGCAGGTGCAGGTCACAATAGACTGTAAGAAACTTATTGTTAGAATTAAGATTGTTACTTTGTATTGTACAAATGAATAAAGAAAATAGCAGACATGAGCTCTGCAGTTCCCACAAGCAATGTGAGGGGCAGAGGCAGCATAAATACCCTGAGGAGCCCAAGATAGTCAGTCAGTCTAGAGCTTCAGAACTTTAACATTGTTGGTTGTTCAAGCTACTCAAATTTAGTTTAATTAAAGTTAATTAGTGAAAGTAATTGAAAAGTAATTTTTATTGTTAAAAACGTTAATGAATATAAGGCAACCATTTGTTAATTTCCACTTGTAATTTCTGTTTTAAATAAATTTGTTAAAAGAGTTTTTGGAAGAAGCTTTTAAAAAGTCGCTCCACGAGGCCCAAAATCTAACTGGCGCAGTAAATTAAATCGAGTATCAGTATGCAATTGTTAGTAACTAAAATAGTGGTAAATATCTGTATATAAAGCTCTAGAATGGAATACATTCAGTCATTTTTATTATTTAACCCCAGCCATCCTTTCCTCTTTATAATATTTAACGATCCGGCAAATAATTTAAATACAATTGTTTAATTTAAATAGTTCATCTAGACCTGATATTACTAGGTGTTTTCAGTAGCGTAATGGTTAACCTATGAGATATGGCACTTTTGGGATCACCGGTTCAAACCCTAGAACTTGTCAGCCTTTTCCGTCTACTAAAATTGTGTGATGTAATTTAAATGGTCTTACAGAAAGGGTTGAATAATTAAACTCGTGCCGTCAGATATTTCTATTGGTCCACCGTTGACAAAGTGGTATGTCTTTCAACGCGTTTAAATAGTTTCGATTGTTGGATAGGTAATTAGATGTGTGAAAATCACCCTTCAATAATAATAGGTTGTGGTGATGATGTTCCAGACTTGCTAAAAACCACCCACATTGACGTATCGTTACTGGTGGATGACATCGTTATAGATAGATAAACTATTGCTAAGTATTATTTAGAAAAATTTTAATGTATCCGTTAATGATCTATAATTGTTTTGTTTTTTGTAGGAGTGTCTGCTATCTTTAGGGTAAGAACGGGTAGGTTTAGTTGTGTGTGGGCGTAATAAGAAGCAAATTACTAAATTGGAATCATCGTATGTATAAATATATTGTTCCTCTACGCTAAATATACATATTCTCAGCTTGTTGGAAAAAGGTGTGCAACTTCACAAAAATATGCTAATCGGATTCAGGCAAATGATAATTACGCAACAACGTATTTTAGACTTTTCAGCACTGCATTTCATAAGTTTCAAAATTAATAATGAAAAAAAGCCGCATGCATATGATATGAAAAATTTGTAGAAGTATTAAGTTATTAAATAGATCGTATTTTGTTAGTACTCAGTTATTAAATCTTTATTTAAATAAAAAGCTCGTACATTGCAATAATTCGAAGCTTTTAAATACATCCCCAGTAGTTGGAGAGAGGTTAGAGTTGTCCTCATTCCTAAACCAGGCCGGAAGAATTACTTCCAGTCTAAATTTTACAGACCGATCAGTCTTACGTCTTTTTTGCTAAAGACCTTGGAGAGACTGTGCGACAATGATATGAGGGAGAGGATAATGCTTTCTTATCCACTTCACCCAAACCAGGACGCCTTCATATTAGGAAAATCCACGGAGTCTGTCCTCCACGCTGTTGTAGGACGGATTGAGAAACCCTTAACAACAACATATCCGCCTTAGGCGCATTTGTTGATATTGAGGACGCGTTTAGCGAAACCACCTTCGCAAGCATTGACAGAGCTCTGCGGACACATGGAACTGAGGATACCCTTCGGCAGCTAATTATGCAGATTCTACGATGTCGACGGGCACACATTAATATTGGGGAAACCTCAGTAATTAGGGTGGTAAGTAAAGGCTGTCCCCAGGGGGGCGTGCTGTCACCGCTATTATGGAGCATAGTAGTGGACAGCCTTTTCCAATGCCTTAATAAGGCAGGTTTCTACACAATAGGTTATGCGGACGACATGGCTATTTTAGTAGTCGGCAAATTTGAACAAGTGTTGTATAATTTGATGCAAGCAGCACCAAGGACCACGGAGCTGTGGTGCTCCGATAACTCTTTAACCATCAACCCCAATAAAACGGGGTTGGTGCTGTTTACCAACAAAAGGAAGCTGATGGTAACCAGATTGTCAATGCTCTTCGAAACTTCTCGGCTCCTATCAGAGGAGGTCAAGTACCTGGGCATTATACTTGACAAGAAGCTGAATTGGGCTAAACACTTACAAGCAAATACTACCAAAACCAACCAAGTGTTCTGGCAATGCAAACGTGCCATAGACAAACTTTGGGGTTTTCCACTAAAGGCTGTCCTGTGGCAATACACCACGATAGTAAGGCCGATGCTCTGCTATGGCGCTGTAGTCTGGTGGCACAGGACCAGACTGGGCCATGCAGTCAAAGAGCTTACTCATATCCAAACAGTGGCTTATCTAGGCATCACGGACGCAATGCAATCTACACTAGCTTTAGAAGTCATCCTAGGCCTCACTTCGCTGACCTACATATGGAGTAGATGGCTCTGAGAGCGTCAATGAGACTGCGGTTCAAAGGCCTATGGATCGATAGGGAAGGCGGTGGTAGACACCACAACATACTAAGATAGGCGGTGCGGAACACCCCTCTCTTGGGAGGAGTGGTTGATTCGATCGCACCCATAATGATTTCCAAGAAGCGCTTTGGGGTTTGTCTGAACACTGAGGACGCCTCCTTAACGGGGATCTCCATCTACACAGATGGCTTTAAAACACATTAAGGTACCGCGGCAAGCATCTTTTCCGATGACCTAGACCTTCATGAAAGTGTTACGCTGGGCAGGCTGGTAACTGTCTTCTAAGTGGAGGTCATAGCCATCCTTCACGGTGCTAACGCCATACTGGAAAGCAGAATTCAAAATAAAGCTATACGCATTCTGAGCAATAGCAGAGCAGCTCTTTTGAGTTTAAGTAAGCAAAAGCTCTTCTTGGGGGTGGTTCACCAATGCAATCGCATTTTCAAGCTCGCTTCTAATTCGAATATCCTTGAGCTAATTTGGATTAAACGGCATTCAGGAGTAAATGGCAACGAACAGGCAGATTCCTTGGCGAGGCACGGAGCGGCTCGGGGCTTTGTCGACCTTGAGCCATCGGTTGCTATTGCGCCATCGGTGATGTTGTCCATGATAGGGCAAATAACCTACCGCCGTCATAAGGACAGGTGGGCTTGTACAACAAGCTGCCGATGGGTAAAAATGTTTATAAGGGCTCCCATGACCAAAATAGAAAAAATTTGTCAAATACTTGCCGAGACGGATACTACGGCTACTAGTTGATACACTGTCCGGTCATTGCATACTAAGATAGCATCTGCACAGGATGAGTTGTTACATGCCAAAAATCGGCTATTTATCACATTTAGATTAAGTATAAATTATAAGGTAGTTCCCGCGAATATTATTAAATGAACTTGTCAATTTCCGTCATTCCGGATAGTTGTGTTTGCGCAAAAGAATGCGCAGGCGCGGACTGAATGGCGCAAAAGCGCGCGGTGTGATACGACGTCATTAAGCTACGAGATCTGAAGCTAATAACATCTACCGGTGTTGCGTGTCTGTCTTTTCTCTTTCAGGTGGTAGGTTCCCTATCTCTACCTTTTATCGTTCCTTCTACCTGGTTATTCTTGTCGTCCTACCTACGTACGAAGTGAAAAGAGGATGGACAAATTTGGAATCTGAAACAACGGTGGCGTAGCCTACCGACACCAAAAACAACGAGACGGCCCTGAGATTTGGCGGTAAGGTGCGATTTAAGTAAGTACATTGCTTTCATTTATATTGTAAATTTGATCATAGTATCACTTTTAAACGTGTTTGGTATTTGATACAATTTGCCACGTAATTGTACGTTATATTAACGATTTCGCAATAATATGAAACGGGAAATCGTGAGAGGGTCTGTCAGACGACCTCACCTGTTGTTGTTGTCAACAGGAGAATGAGATGGTGGAGCACATTCTGTGCACCTGCCCGGCACTCGCCAAACTTCGAGAATCCATGTTGGGGGATTTCTGGCCTGAGCTGGCTAGAATTCGAGATACCCCTAGTTCGACATCCTCAAATTCACCTGTAAGGTCGGGGGGTTGAGTATTGAAGGACCAACTTAGGGCAAGGAAAGCAGCACAATGGGCCCACTAGGAGGCGTAAGTGCGTGTGGTATGTGTCACCCTTCCCAATTAAATCTAATCTAATCACCCTTCAATAATAGTAGGTTGTGGTCTTGTAGTGATGATGTTCCAGACTCGCTAAAAACCACCCACTTTGACGCATCGTTACTGGTGGATGACATCGTTATAGATAGATAGACTATTGCTAAGTATTATTTAAAAAAATTTTAATGATCCGTTAATGATCTATAACTGTTTGGTTTTGTGTAAGAGTGTCTGCTATCTATAGGGTAAGAACGGGTAGGTTTAGTTGTGTGTGGGCGTAATGAGAAGCAAATTACTAAATTTGAATCATCGTATGTATAAATATATTGTTCCTCTACGCTAAATTTACATATTCTAAGCTTGCTGGAAAAAGGTGCGCAACTTCCCAAAAGTATGCTAATCGGATTCAGGTGAATGATAATTACGCAAAAACATGTTTTAGATTTTTCAGCATTGCATTTCATAAGTTTCAAAATCAATAATGAAAAAGAGCCGCATGCATATTATATGAAAAATTTATAGATGTATTAACTTATTAAATAGATCGTAGTTTTGTTAGTGCTCAGTTATTACATTTTTATTTAAATAAACAAAGCTCGTACATTACAACAATTCGAAGCATAAATTGTAGGTAAATTATTGAGCTAAAAACATTATGCAACTACTATACTAGTCATTTTGGGGCCAATGTTAAAACGAGGCCTGAATTTTTAAACAACAATATTCCATCATGCCGTTAACGAGTTCAAATCTCAAATGTATGCACACTATAAATACAAAGGAATTGATTCATTCAGTAAGTATTACTTGTTTGACTTTTCTTCTGTTAAGATGGTCTGTTTGTAAACATATTCTAATAAAAGTTTTGTAAATATTACGTGGTTTCAGAATACAATCGCCGTCATTTTGGCAGTTTTATCAGTGGTAGCTGCTGAAGCTCCGTTTTCAGGATATTCAGCACGGCAAAGTGCACCACCTGTATCCGTAGGCGCTCCTTATGGTCCAAGCGGTTGGAGACCCCAGGGAGCACAATTTAATTTACCGAAATCGCAAAATGTCCCGCCACAAGCTTATGGTCCACCTCAACCAGCTTACGGACCACCGTCCGTAGCTGAAGAGACAACTACAAATTCATATGAGGTTGTTGAAACAACAGAACCAGTACCACAACAGGTGAGCAAACTTTTTTTTATTGTACTGAACAGTAGTGGCGATTTAATTTGCCTCTGTAAGAAAACTTAGGATTCTTAAGATAAACAGATATACAAACGAGGCCACTAACAAGCGGCCGACTTATGTAAATCCGGATGATTTTTTACCACACTAGAAGGTATTTTTGTTAAAATGTTGGGTGAACAATAGTCCAGAGAATAGAGGTTGCAAAAAAGACACTACCTAACCAATGGTCAAGTAGTTCTATGATATGTCATATCGATGGGTTTTTTGGTCGAGAACCCAATCCTCTAACCTTAGCGCGTTACAGTGCGGCATCATTCTCTGATTTTCCAACAGCCGAAACCTTCCACAGATTACTTTCTTAATTTAAAATCCTCACAAATACAATTCGGTTCAAGATTTGATTCGGCCACTGTAAATCAATAAGTCCAAACAAAAACCGATTGGAAAATCTGCCTCTGGCCAATCATTCTGCAAAATTTCATCTCGATCCTGTTACTTGTTTCAAGTGAAGAAATAATTTCTGGCTGTGCACACGACATTTTTTCAATAAAATTCAAATGAGAGTATTCTCGTGTGTAAAAATATAATATTTAAAATATCTTTCGGGGTTAGCCATCTTCGGTGCCATGTCAACGTAAAATGAAATATTCCATCAAACTATTACATTATATATAGGACATTTTATGTATAAAACTAATATCACATTAATAAAGACTAGTAAAATACTTGATTGTTCCAATAAAATTGGATTACATGTTGTCTACGTCGTAGATATTAGTTTTAAACATAAATGTCCTATATATAATGTAATAGTTTAATGGAATATTTTATTTTTCGTAGACATGACGTAATGGCACCGAAGATGGCTAACGCCGAAAGCGCTTTGCTGTAATATTGTCGGAGGCTTTCAGGGCCGGAGTCATTATAAATATTTATGATTCCGGGTTGAGACCGTGTCATTTTATAAATTAACGTCGACGTTTCGCCCGCTTTTGTAAGGAGCTTCATCAGGACAAGAAAAGAAAATAAGTAATAAAATAAAAAATAATAAAGATACAAATGATAATATTAAGTAGACAAGTTAAAGTGTAAAGAGAAGAGTTACTCCTGAACTACCAAACTCACTAGCCTATTCAAAGCAAAAAGGTGTCTTGTAGCGAAGTAACTTATGAAAGTAGCGAAAGTGGTAGTTTATATAGAGCAAGAACTTGATGCATGAGTGATCATGAATAGAGAGGATTGTCGTAGCGGATTAGTGAACGTCATGGTTCCGCTGTTGTGAGCATAGGCTTGTTTTCCAAATAGGGAAAAGGTAATAGCCATCGTCTTTGTTTGATTATTAGAATTTTTATTGATTTCTATGGATTCTCTAATTTTTCTATTGTAGAGAAGTGGAGTTCTGGCAATTAGTTTTCTTGTCAAAGTTAATGGTATGGCCTGTTTCATGTAGGTGTTTGGCCACCACTGAGCGATTGTACTGGCTTGTTCTTAAGCATCGCTTAAGCTCGTTTAGTCTAGTCTGTACTGACCCTCCTGTTTCTCCTATATATACTAAACCGCAGCTGCAAGGTATACTATATACGCCTGGGGCTTTAAGACTATTTTTGGAATCTTTTGGAGTTGGTAATATTTGTGAAGTTTTATTAGTGGGTTTATAGATTGTTTTGATGTTGTGTTTACGTAGAATTTTACCAATTAGGTCTGTTACTCTGTGTATATATGGAAGGATTGCTAAAAATCGTGTATCTGGATTACAGCGTGGTTTGGAGATTCGTGTTGTATGCAGATGCCGATTTATTACTCTGCCGATATCTGAGTTACAATAGCGGTTTTTTATAAGACTTATTAAGATGGGTCAGTTCATTAGATAAGTGTTCTGGTTGTGAAATCTTAATTGCACGGTGGACTAAAGAGTTAATTACCGATGATTTTTGTGAGGGATGATGATGTGACGACGCATGTAGATATCTGTCTGTGTGTGTGGGTTTTCGATATACGAAATGACCTAGTCGTCCGTTAGATGGGCGATCCACCAGAACATCAAGAAATGGCAGAGTTCAGTTTTTTTCAATTTCTATAGTGAACTTAATATCTTTATGTTGATTGTTAATGAGATCTAGAAAACTATTGAGCGTTTGGTGTGCATGGGGCCAGATTTTAAAAGTGTCATCTACATAACGAAGCCAAGTTTGGGCAACAACTCACAAAATAGGTAAAAGTTAGGCATTTTTCAATGAGCATGGCCAGGTACTCAAATTCGTTTTCTTGAGGTAGGAGTTGTTTAATAATGGAGACAGTGTGTATGACAGGTACGTCTGTAAATAGGGATTACGTCAAAACTGACTAGTATATCATTACGGCCAAGCTCGATATTTGCAATTAGTTCTATAAAATGAGTGGAGTTTAAAACATTAGTAGGGGTGTTACCGGAATAAGGTTTTAAGAAATTTGCTAGGTATTTTGCCAGATGGTAGGTTGGCGAGTCAATTGTGCTAACTATCAGACGGAGAGGGACATCAGGTTTATGGACTTTAGGAAGGCCGTACAAGCGAGGTGGTTTAGATTCGCGAGCTATTATGCGTTTTTGGATAGTTTTGGGAATATTAAAGGATTTGATAAGTGCTGAAATTTCCAGTTCAACCTTTGAAGTGGGGTCTTTTGTTATAGGTTACAAGTTATATGTAATAGGTTTGATACGGTGTCGTGATTTTGACATAGTTCCAAATTTTCTCAAAATAAAATACCACATTAAAACATATTCCAGCAGAAAATTTTTTCACAGAGCAAAACTCTCACTTCTTCGCAAACTAATTTTCAAAACTCGAAAAGAAATAGACCATATTTCTAAACAACTCTTACAGCTCCATCTAACATTATCAGTCACGCTTAACTACAATGACTGGACTATGTTTGAGCGAATTTTATACTTGCAAGCCCAAAAAACCACCAAACTCACCACAAAAACCCACTTACGCAAATTCCTGCAACTTTCCAAGAACCTTTTACACCCTGAAAAGACATCTTATCCGGAAACTCTGTCCTCAAATAACGTCATAAACCGATCAGAACATATCCTATTTTGTCCAAATGACTAAATTTCTCAATTGCACCCCGAAAAATTCCCGCAGAGGAAATCATTAGCTCTGTAGAATCAGTGATCCGATCTCTACCCCAACACTATGCCAACTTAATTCGCTTTGAAACAACTAAATGTCTTCGACATTCCAAAAATCCTAACAAAAATGTGACAAAGCAAGAAATGACGGAGATAGCGGGTTAAGAAAAAAGTATAGTTTTTGGACAAGCGTCCGAGAGAAGGTAGAGAGTTGTCCCTATAAAACACAGCGTAGTCTGAAGGACCACCTGCGATATTAATCCGACAAGATAAGGTATACACATTTTTAAAATTCACTAGACTCCTAAGAGAACTAGTACGATCATTTTCCTAACGAGTACATTGACTACGATAAGAAAATCAGACAAAGGTAGACACAACAACTTACAAGTATCATTACAGATACAAACACACAAAAAGAAACTGTTTTAAGGTAGTATTTCATAACGGTAGCACCCTAAACACACAAAAATGCCCAATTATAAGCAGTTAAATACAGATACACTGTCCCAATATGCTAAAACAACCGAGAATTTAATAAGATAACAATAAGAAGCCATAGCACCTCACCACGAAGTTCAATAAAAAACAATGAAAAAAAATGTTTATAAGTTATGTTGATTTAGTAGTAGAAGAAAGAAATAATGATGTAGTATAATGTAGGCGACTGCAATAATTCAGAAGAAAAACACATGGAATAGACAATCCTAGTTTTTGCAACTGCGAATATGAACTATTTCTTTCAATGGCATAGATCGCGCGTGTCCTATGTGAGCCCAAATCTAGCTTAGTCGGAAGAATGTCGAGATCCCTTCACCATAGGAAGATCTCCAATTTAGCCATAGGCTAATAAATAAAAGTTAAAATTAAAAAGATAACAATATAAAGAATAGTTCTATGAAACTAATAATTATGGTTGTAAATTAAAAATTTGCTAAACCAAATGTTCAGTAAGTGAAATTTTATACTAATATACGGATAATAGAAGCAAAATAAATGAAAAAAAATGCTTTACATTCAACTTTATATTGGAAATTAAAGATTTGCTAAACCAAATGTTCAATAACTAAAATTCTATACTGATATAAGGATAATAGAAACAAAAGTAACAAAAAATGCTTTACATTCAACTTTACGTATACATCTGAATGTTTTTTCAAATTTTTAAATTTTATGACTCTCTGCAGAATCAGCTTTTTAAATATTTTCTTTAAAATAAAATTGTACATTCTAAAATTTTTAATTTATTCCATCTTTATTTAATTCTTATCACACAGTGCTTCGTTTAAAATAGTTAAAAAATCCTACTAAGAGGTGACTCTTTTTAATAACAACAGTCCTGTATTATCAACTACACAAGCTGTTTCAAATATTCGTAGCTACAGCAAAATTTTAAATTATCACGGTAAAAATTGTAACTTTTTAACACTACAACGCTATTTTTTTAATTGCTATCGAAACACTAACTGATAATTTATATTTATCTCTACAATAATTTATATCATGTAGTTATTTACTTTAACAATATGTACTACCACTAATTTATTTTATATTAAATCTAATAAGATCTAGTATTATAAACAAAGCTTGAATTAGAAGTAAACTCTAATGCTCATGACGGCAATTTATAAACATAATAAATAATTCTGGATTATTCTAAAACGTACTAGAATTATGCAAAGAATATCTAGAAGGTTCCTATTGTAAGCTTAAAGTTCTTAAACGCAATCTTTTGTAAACTGTCAATAGAGTCTATCTGAAAATGTCACGCCACAGGGTGGCTATCAATTATTCTTTGGTGTTCAGATGCTGCATTTACGCTCAGCCGCATTACTCTGGTCAAATATAGACTACAAGACGCCTCATTACAATAATATAATAACATCATCATTATTATTTACAATATCTAAAATATTATCATTTTACAAATATTTTCTTGTTTGTTTCAGAAATCTAAACCAGCAAAATTATCAGAAGCGCCAGCTAACGAAAGAACCTATTTTATAATCGTACCACAATCTGAAAAATTCACAGTAGCGCAGCCATTGAGAGAAAAAATCGTTTACCAAGTTGCAGATGTACCAAAATCTGCAGCTTTCGTGACACTACCCCAACTGACGGTTCAGGAAGCTCCGGTGACATTTTCAAGGTACCAGAGTCTTCCAGTACCAGCACAGGAATTGGTCTACTATTCACAACCAACATTTCCTTCTGCCTATATTCAAGACTATTAGATCTCTGTATGTATATATACAAGTTGAATTGTAAATGTGAATAAATGTTATAAATAAAAGTAAACGCTTATAAACTTGTATTTAAGTAGCCAAGTAATTTGAGGTGGTTTCAAAAAGTGACAGAAGAATAAAGAAGATTACTCAGGTTATCTTTAGGGTTAATCTGAAAGTAATAAATTTATCTTCAAGTGACATTAAGTGTTGCACAAGGTAGGTGTAAAACAACAAAATGGTAAACTAAAATCGCTAAAACATGAAATCGTAAAACCAGCACAGCGTAACTTAGCTAAAGCTAGCAAGATGTATATAACTTAATTCAGCTTGAGTTAGTTATTCTAACCTAACTTGACGTATTAATTACCATTACTACCTTTACTTATATATAAAATTAAGTGCTTAAAAATTTATTCAATAGGGAGTGTTCCCATTTCGAATGGACCTGCACCTTGCCAAAGTTCTAAATTACTAGAACAGGTGAAATGGCTTGCGTGTTCTAATGAGCTAAAGAGCCAAACTACAGGTCCAACCAAAGTAGTAGGGTCGTTAGTGAGGAACCAGACTAAGACAGGCCCCCGAAAGAGGGCAGCGGCTCTTTCGGTACTTAGATTGGCAGAGACCATAGGGGTCGGTATGGCAGTCTACGACACACTACCGCGATGTGGAAGGCAACGGGAAACCACCACATTATCTCCCAAGTACACAGCGTACTTAAATTGTTACAAACATGGTGGCATTCTCTGGGGTAAAAGATTCCGGAGTTAAAATAGTCCCCCATTCGGATCTCCGGGAGGACTACTTCGGAGGATGCGATCGGAAAGTTAAAATAAGAGTCGGGAACATTCTGCGAGTCGGAGCGTGGAATGTTAGAAGTATGAAGCAAGTAGGTAAGCTAGAGAACCTAAAAATCGAAATGAATAGGTTATCACTAGACATAGTAGGGATTAGCGAAGTTCGGTGGCCAGAAGCGGGGGATTTTTGGAGTGGAGACTTCAGGGTAATTCATACAGGAGCAGAGGAAGGAAATTTGGGTGTGGGGATAGTTATGCGGAAAAAGATAGGATACTGTGTAGAAAATTACTTACAAAAGAACGAAAGAGTACTCATGGTTAGATTAGAATCTAAACCGGTAAACACAGTAATAATACAAGTATACATGCCCACCTCTAGCTATAGTGACGAAGAGGTAGAAACCAACTACAAAGATATTGAAGACATATTAAGATACGTAAAAGGACATGAAAATTTAATAATTACGGGGGATTTTAATGCCGTGGTAGGTGAGGGTAGGTAAGGAGTGGTAGTAGGTTTATTTGGTTTAGGCACAAGAAACGACAGGGGAAATAGGCTGGTAGAATTTTGCGACAAGAACAATTTAATCATCACAAACACATTATTTCAACATCATGCTAGAAGACGATATACGTGGAAGATGCCAGGAGATATAGGAAGATATCAAATAGATTACATTTTTGTTAGACAACGGTTTAGGAATCAAGTAAAAGACTGTAGAAGCTACCCAGAAGCAGATATAGATATTGACCACAACATCGTAATTATGAAGGCTGCACTTAAATTTAAGAAGGTGAAAAAAAGAAACGGAAAAAGGCAATTGGACTTAGAGAAACTAAAAGATAAAGTTATTCAAGAAAGATTCGAAAAAAAGTCAAATGAATTGCTCAAAGATATCGGGAAAATATCTGATACTAAAGAAGTAGAAACAGAAAGGAATAACATTAAATCCAGCTTAGACATGGCGGCCAGAGATATTCTGGGGTATACACAAAAAGAAAATAAGAAACCATGGATAAACAAAGGATATCCTGAATTTAATAGAAGAAAGACGAAAATACAAAAATAAATCAGACGAAACAGGAAAACAGAGATACAGAGCTATAAAATGGGAAATTATTCGAAAATGCAGGAAAGCTAAAGAACAATGGATTGATGAAAAGTGCAAAGAGGTACAAACGAAGATGGAAATAGGAAAGACAGACGAAGCATACAAATTAATTAGAAGGAATTTTAGGGACATAAAACCGTATAGCAAAAATATAAGGGACGCACAAGGAAACGTCATCATAGAAAACGTAGAGAAAGTGGGTAGATGGCAAGAATATATAGGGAATTTATATGCAGGAGAGGAACTAACTGCATTAGAACAGGAATCAGACATTGAAAATGATGACTTGGGATATCCTATACTTAGAGATGAGTTTGAATTAGCATTAAAGGGTCTGAAAAATGGTAAGGCGCCAGGTACAGATAAGGTGCAAGTAGAAACTCTAAATGCCGCTGGACAAGCAGTAACAGAACGTCTCTTCCAACTTGTAAGCTATATGTATGAGACAGGCGAGATACCCAAAGATTTCAAACGTAGCATCATAGTAACTATACCAAAAAAGAAAGGTGCGGATAGATGTGAAAATTTTCGAACAATAAGTTTGACAGCACACGTGTCAAAAATATGAACTAGAATTGTGCAAAGACGAATGGAAAAACGGGCGGAAGAAATACTAGGAGAAGACCAATTTGGGTTTAGGCGAAACAGGGGAACACGAGAAGCTATTTTAGCTCTGAGAGTGATAATGCAGAAAACAATAGAAAAAGGGGAAAGCGTGTATATAGGGTTTGTAGATCTGGAAAAAGCATTCGACAATGTAAAATGGAAAAAAAATGTTTGAAATACTCAAAAAGATTGGAATGAGTTATAGGGATAGACGAATAGTACATAGCTTATACAAAGAGCAAACAGTAGTAATAGAATTAGAGCAGGAACGTAGAGAAGTAAACATCAGGAAAGGGGTGAGACAGGGATGTGCCCTATCCCCATTGATTTTTAACTTGTACATAGAAGACGCAATGAATACTGTCAAATGCAGGAAGACATTTGGAATTACTATGCAGGGACAAAAAATTGATATGCTTAGATTTGCAGATGATATAGCGGTATTAGCGGCTAGTAAGGAAGAGTTAGAAGCTGCTCTTAATAAAATGGAAACGGTTCTAACAGAGAGATACGGTATGAAAATTAACAAAACTAAAACTAAAGTTCTAGTATGCAAAGGTGGGGAAAATAAATCAAAAACAAGAATACAAGTATTTAACACGAACTTACAAGAGGTTAAGGATTTCTGCTACCTAGGAAGCCAAATAACGCAAGATGGGAAAAGCACAAAAGATATAAAACAAAGATTAACACAAGGTCGTGCTACATTTAACAAGAAAAAGCAACTACTGTGCTCTAAGACCACAAACAGAAACAAGGAAAAGATTGCTTAAAACATATGTGTGGAGCACAGCACTGTACGCTGTGAAGCCTGGACAGTAGGAGAAACGGACAAGAAAAAGGTAGAAGCTTTTGAAATGTGGTGCTACAGACATATGATGAAGATATCATGGACAGAAAAAGTTAAGAACGAAGAGGTACTAAAAATGGTAGGGGAAGAAAAAAATATGTGGAAAACGGTAAAAAAGAGGAGAGATAAGATGATAGGCCACATACTACGGCATGAGGGAATAGTGCGGAATATATTAGAAGCAGAGATAGGAAAAAAGGGAAAAAGAGGCAGACCTAGGTTAGACTACTGCACACAGATAGTAAATGATGTAGGCTGTAGGGGTTTCAGGGAGATGTGTAGGCTAGCCCAGAATAGAAATCAATGGAGGTACGCATCCAACCAATCCTAAGATAGATAAACTAATGACGAAGAAATAAAAGATAACTGTGCTTAAACATGATGAGTATTATAAGTAACTACAAGAATTGGCTGAGCAATATTCTCGAATAATGTTAAGTGTGTGAAAGGATTTACTAGAAAACCATTACTTCGGCAAATGTCTAAGTGTTGGGGGATTTTGGTAGCCACAGGTTGCTTAACCCCCTTCACTGAATCTTGCTGAAATAGGGCATAAAATTAGAAAACAATAGAAGGGGAACGAGCTGTATACACATGCTGTGTGAGAATTTCAGGGAACTATGTAGGCTAGCTCAGAATATAAATAAGTGCAGGTACGTGTCCAACCAGTTTTGAGACGGAAAACTTAATGACGAAAAAATAAGCGCAGACAAATCTGATGATTAGTATAAACAACTAGTTGTTGGTTGCGAAATATCTGCAACTAATGAGGACTGTGCGAAAAGATATATTGGAAAATATATTAAATCAGTAAATGGTTAAGTGTTGGGGGAACTTGGCAGCCACAGGCTGCTTACCTCCCTTCACAATCACTAAAGGTCAGAGAAATACGGTATATAATTGTAAAACAATAGAAGGTGACTGAACTGCATCTAACAAGAAAGAACAGCGCTTATGAGAAAAGACAACAAACATAAAACAAGAAGAAAATTGTTGAAAGCATATGTGTGGAGCACAGCACAGTATGCCTATGAAATACGGGCAGTCTGAAACGCAGACAGAAAAATGGTAGCAGCCTTTTGGAATGTTGTGCTTCAGATGTATGAGGACGATAGCATGGACAGACAAAGATAATAACAAATAGGTTATAGAAATAGTAAGGAAACAAGGATATCTGGGGAAAAAGATAAGAGAAAAAGAAGGGCAGAATACATTCTAAGGCATTTTTGGGGAATAGTATGGGATATATTACAAGCAGAGATAGGAAAAAAGATAGATGTAGACCTAGATCAGATAGTTATAGATGCAAACTGTGCAAATTTCAGGGAAATATGTAGGTTAGTTCAGAATAGGAAACAATGAAGGTACGCGTCTAACCAGTTCCAGGACTGAAGACCTAATGATGATGAGGGAGTGTTCAGCGGAACAATGGAGTAGACATGTAACCGTTAGCATAAAAATTTCGAGTAGGATTTACATACACTTTGTAACAAATTTTAATAGTTTCGTTTCTTTAAATTTTGGGAAAATATCTCGGAACAAGAAAGTGTCTCACCAAGACGTCAGGATATAAACATTTTTTGATACAGTTTGAATTATTTTTATTTTTTAAGTGCCACATTTATTTCAGAGTAGGAAATTTCTAGAAAAAAGGTCGTAGAATAGAAAATATTAAATTCATATTTGAATACGCCAGTAAAGACTTTTTAATTTTCTATTTTTTTCCCGATTATCCTTGGAAACGAAGTCGTACAAACGTTTTTATAAAATTTTTTGATGGAACCTAGCTTTTTATTATTTAATTGGCATACTTATCTCAGAACATTAAAACATTTTTCACTGGGACCCCTATTTTTATTTAATTTTGAAAATATTCTTTTGCGTTTACCTTGAAACCAAGATACAATTAGATAAGCTTTTTGTATTAATCATAAGCTACGAAATTTATTTGGCACATTTAAAAGTACTTGTTACGTGGCGCCGCCAAAGGTGTAGTCGTTTGTACAGTACTTTATTCAAGTATCTATTTGTATAGATTTCGTTCTTTATATTCAAATACGAACTCATATATGATACGTTACTATAGGGATTGTGTACTTTAACAAGTTATTCAAACCAGCCGCGAATTTGAAAGTTTGTTAAAATTGATTGTAGTTCTTTAGCTAGTTTTATAAAAGGCCGTATTAATATACTTTGTATTGGTTTACTTACGTTACGTGGTTGCATTCAGCTCTTCAAAATGTCGATTGGCTTTATCAATTGATACGAATTGCTACGAATTCTACACACACCTGTTTTGATAACGTGTCGAATTAGACTTTGCTTGTGATGAAAGAACATTCTCATTCTTTTGATAAAGCTATATAAAGAACAATATTAATGTTTCTACAAAACAAATTTTTTGTTCGTCATGGTCTTACTATAGATGTTTCCTGTCGGATTTGCACATAATGAAGTTGACGCTGTGAGTGTCTTTGGAGCGATAATCTTCTCATATGCTTCTTACGTGGGCGTAATGCCTAAGATACCGTAAGGATCTTTCACCACTGTATAGATAGTTGATATTCACTGGGTCGAGCTGTCCACGTGCAACGAAGCCATCTTATAAACCATCTGGTGAGTCCTACCCATATAACCGCTTGTATTTTAACGTTGTAGTCTACGCGATAGGCTTCTGCCTAATTATAGTCACTGCAGGGAGAATTTATTTATATTACTACCTCATAAATTAAGGGGTAAATATAATTACACCTACTCCAAGGGAATCGTCTTATCGCACGAAGCCACAAATTTTAGTTTGTGGTTTTGCATTTGAACAAATTTTATACCGTTCATTCTAGTGATACTTGCCAAGTCTGCGGTTACCTTCTTGGTTCAACTTTCCATTATTACTGGTAAAATATTGCCATTAAGGACATCATATTCTAAATGAAATATTTCATATATTTATTCTACAAATGCGTAACCCTGTATGTACATAATTAGTATTAGTTTAAACTTTGAATTACGGCCCTTTCGCACATGGGGAGAACGTTTTTCTTGGTGACCAAAAATTGCCATATATTTTGATTATCTTAACTGTACTATTCTCATGTGACTTATTCTATGTACATTATTATTATATATATTACTGTGATATTTTTCTTTGTTGTTGATTTTTATTCCTTCAACTCAAAATATACTATTTTGACCTCAACTAGCTCAGCGTAAGAGTGAATCTCAGGAAAAAAAATGTTTATCGACAAAAGTTCTATTTACACATTAATAATTACTCTGTTTAACCAATACAATTAGAATTATTTTGAGATTACACAATTCTTTTTTAACTAATCTAGTCACAAACTGTAACACTGCCCACATACAATCTGATAATCTATCTATAGGATCTATGATAATACAATAATTGCAGTTAATTTCCCCTGCTTTACTTATAACTATTAATAGAACTCCTGTTAAGAAGAATGCATTCCCCTACTAAAGATAATCCTACAGAACAAGCAAACCCAGCTAAACCGTTTTTTTTACGAATTTCAACTTATAATTAATTTTTTTACCTGCACCCACCGTTCGTATGCCAAAACCCAAATGTTCTATCTTGCACTATCTTTGCCTTCTTTACAGAGTGCAATATTATTCAATTTTTTGACACCGTAGGTGTAGAATTGCTTCTCCTTTTACTCACTGACCCCAATCTAAAATTATTCCTGAAACAGAAACAAGAAGCTTATTCTGAGCGCTTCAGAGACGTCTGTGGAAAACACTTGCAGCTCCGACAGACTTTTAACAGGTAGATATCTGGTCTATTAACTTAACCCTATTTCCGAATACTCAAATCTTCCTATTTGAATGCGGGTTTGTGTTGATGCTACTACAGCACCTCGTGATTGATAAAGATCCGAGTCTCCAAATTAAACCTTGTATACCATCAACTTTATACCATTGATATACGAATATGTATTTCAAGCTCCCCTTCCTAAATTCCAGCATGTGGGTTAATTGCATTTTACGATTAGTACTGCTCAAGTAACTTTTGAGCGTCCATCTTTTTCCAGTATCAGCCAAGAGAGCCCTCAACAACGAACGTTCTACAACCCAAGCCTTTTTTGACATCCACTCAAAAGCGGATGCACACACGGCAATCTAACACAAAACAATTACAAAAACCTTAGACTATTTTACTGCGATGCGACACATGATTGACATACAAACACCCTAAACACAAAATACGCGATTCCACTTATCTCCACCAACAGAATTTCTCCGCAATATATATATATATATATATATATATATATATATTGCTATGTATAAACAAGAATTGGAATTATCGTTCTCCGACGTTGGGCTGTCTTATTAATATTGCTATGAACTCCCTCCAGGAACTTAACTGGATTTTATCTTGAACCAACCTTGTCGACCAATAACAAAATTTGATACGTTACCGCCTTACTCGTTATCAATTTCGTATTCAACTTATAGCTCCTCCTTGATTGTTTAAATTATCAAATCACTCCCATTAACTTTATCTTATGACCTCGACTAGCATTTATTTGGAATTATAAAGTTCAGTTAATTCGATTCTATATAATGAAACAAATATTATGTACAGTTTTTGTAAATTATTTAAAATACACTTTTCAATTGATTAATGTTGTAAATCTCATTTATAAAAAATCATATACTTTTTAATCAAACCCAAAGTCACCAAAAAAACCTATTATTTTTATAAAAAAAGAAGTGTGGAACGTTCAAAACCTCTTATCATATCACGCACTTTATACGTATGCAAGTCCTCTTTTTGTTGACTTTTTCACATTCATTTATATTAAACTAATTCAATATTTAAATAAAAAAATAGAAAAAGCTCTTATAACTAAAAATCTGACCTGGTCTATTTTCTTCGCATTGACGCATCCATAATCAGCTAGTATTTCCCATGCATTAAGCCATTCATTTGAATACAATTTATTTTCCTCCAATTCAGGATCATTACATGCCCATTCGAAATATTGTCTATCCACACGCTTGAACCATTGCATTTAAATTATTGCCATTACCCTATGGACTACCATCATTAACTTATACTTATGCACCTCAATTTATTGTCATCTCATTCAGACTTACTACTTCTTATCAATTTCCGCAAACTTAGAATTGGATTATAATCCTCCCCAAACTCGAATTTGTAATATTATTCTCCCAGGACTCGGAACTTGGAATTCTTATCATTTATTTTTTCCTGACTCGGAATTGCACTATTCTCCCCGGACTCGGAAGCCCTATTATTATTGTGCTTTAGTTTAAATAAATTCCCTAAATCTACTTACGTTTAATCGGCAATCGTAATTTTCATCTTAGTCGCACTTATACAGTTTTTCACTTTAAATTATTACGTATCTCACTTTGTCTCAGAGTGGCGCACCTAGGCCTTTGTTGAGTTGAAAACTGACTTCGTTATCACTGTGCCTGTTAATATATCATTGACCTCCTACTCCGTCAGTGGGTATGGTCTACAAACTCCTCGATAATTTTAACCATTCAAATCTTTGCATTTAAAGTAGTTTCTGATGTAATTTTCTATGCTTTCCAATAATTGTGGCCTGCTCGCAGGTGCTTCGTTATCAAACATGCGGTGTTTTGAGGAATCTAATCGCTTTTCCATAAACAACTGATGCAATTCGACTTTTAATTTTCATATATGCATGTTATTTGCGTAATTTTTAAACACCTCTCTTTATCAAAGTTCTTAACTACTTGTACGCATTTACATTATGCTTCTCGAAGCTTTATTTCTTATCTCCGTATTAACCTAATTGTTTGGAACTCTTTTGAATGCGTGTTTAATTACTTATAAAATACGCGTGCTTCCACTGAAAAATATCATTATTTGCATTGCCCAGATTAACTAAAACTCTATCTACATGGTGTTAAATATCTCCTATTTACCTAATGCATGTCTTCCTTATTCCTACGCTAACTATGCGTCTTCCTATGTTTATTTGCGTCGCTTAAAACTACTTATACTTTATATACAGGGTGTTGACTGCTTACTATTTACAAACTATCTCCATTTCTCAACTTTCTATTAAATAACTGCAGTTTTCAGCTTCCTATGATGATTTCTCATTTCTAAACGACCTTTACTATAAATCACACCCTTAAACAACCCCTTATCACAGCAATATATATAATCGTGTAATTAATAGGTTAAGGGTACGTAAATAGGCTTTAAGGCAAGCTAGGGTATATAGGCACAATATATGAGTAAGTTAATTACATCAGGTATATAATTAAGTTAGAGCGTAGTCAATTTAAATACAGGAATGGTCAAAAGCAACAAGTTTAAAAATACAGTTTTATTATAATTTAATTGTAGTTTAATCAATATAAAAGTTTTTGTAGAGTTCGTTAGCATAAGATCTATATATGTAGTAAACCAGAAACATGTCAAAACAGGGGGAAGAATTCTACGTATCTATTATAGCAAATATTACGATAAACAAGTTTAACGCTTTTTGGTTGGAAAGAAAAACAAACACATTAAGAAACGTTCCAAGTAGTCGTTTACTTCAAGGTTTATATGTAAACAGCATAAACAAGCTATTATACTTTCCAAGAAGAGCAAAGACCGTTGAAATTGATAGGATCGATTTAATCTTAAAGGTAGTATAGTAGGGAGACCTAGAACAAGTAATTAACAGAAACAAGAATGGAGTATAGAACGCATTAGTATGAGTGAGACGTAATTTATTTTGTCTAGATAGTATAGGAGGGAGACATACGCGTATTTTGCATAGAGGAATAAAATCAATAATTTCTGGAGAAAAATTAAGCGATCTCATTGAACGTGACGTAACAGTTTAAAGACGTGGTAAGGAAACATCCAACGGATGATTTGTAAGAATGTAGCATATGTGGAACAAGGTAACAGATAGGTGAAAAGGAGATGAAAAAGGTATGGTTTGGCTAAAGAGGCGCGATTTTACGTAGAATCGATTTCCGTTAAAGTAGTTTTTGCTGAAATGCAAAGACGGTTGACTGTTTTCGTACGACTTCTAATGAATTTTAGGTGTTTTGAGCGTTGAAAACTTGAAACCGTTCGAGATTTAACGAGAAGTGGACGATGGTTGGTGCTTTTCCAGGAATGTTGGTCGGTTTGCGGGTAGAATACGTGCCGGACTTAAAAACAAGCGAGTCTAGGAGTTGTTATATAACCGCCTTCAACGAGGTGGAGGTTTCCTTTATCTCTGAGCTCTCTTAGATCTTAACGCCGAACTTCTTCGCTTGTCTTCAAGTTTTCTTCAAATAGCGCAGTAATTGAATTATAAGCGAACACAAGTTGTTGTGATAATTCCAGTAATTACAATTCTGAAACGAATAGAAATTATTTAGAGCGAAGTGTATGAAAGTACTAACTTTTGTTAATTTGGGTGATTAGAGCGTACCAAATTGGTTAAAATTTGAGATTGATTAGAGAATGACGCAATTTTTAAGTGGTGTTTTATAAATAAAAAGCAGATGCGAATTTTTGGACGTTGGAGGCAATTGGGTTTAATGTAAATAAAGAGATTTGGATAGCAGCGTGACGTGACGACATCTACTTCAAGAATGGTTACCAGGTAACAAACTTTAAAACATGTGGTGGTAGTTGGTAGCTATGTTTCTTTTTATTTCCCTTATGCTCTGGAGTGATTTTATTTTAAAAATTTATGAACTGAAAATTTTAAGGGACTTTAAATGTATAGGGTAATTTGTTGAGATAGAAAAAGGATAATTAATATAAAGATAACCGCGATGTTGTACAAAGTAAAGAGGGACTTAGTTTATTTTTCACAGTGCTGTAAATTTGCACTCAAGCTTAAAGAGTTTTACTATGAGCTCATGTTAAGCCTGGGATTTAACGTCAAGTATAAGAAAAGCCCAATTACTTCAATAGGGTATTTGTTTCATTTTGAGGTTATCAAACTTCAATTAAATTTTTGAAAAAGGATTTGTTACTAATCCAAGTAATACAATTGTAAATGCGAAATGAGCTTTGAAAATGTTATATTTATTTTGTGAAAATAGAGTGTGTTGTATTTTGTGAGTGAGTTATTTCGTGAGTATGATGAAAGGGAGTGATTTTATTTTAGATGATGGCAGAGCTGGGCAGTGAGCAAGAGTGAGTAGAGTGAGCAATACAGGTAAGCGTATTTGTTAATATTTATGAGCATATAATCGAGTCACACCGGAGCAGCTGAGGTAAACTACGCAGAATTATGGCACTCTAATTGTGGGGCACGATTTTGATCTGTTCGATGGTACCTGTTGGAAAATTTCACAGTATTATAATGACCAACGTTGGAGAATGAACAGACCAAAAACTTTATAGCATTTTGGCGACCCAAACGTGAGGGGCTCGAGATAATTTTCTTTTATTTCAGGGAACTGGGGACCTGGGATTGAGGAGTTAATTGTTTTTGTAAATAATTTTAGTTTTTTTGTGTGTGTATTCTTATTTTTGGAATTAGGGGATGTGTAAGTAGTGTGGTGTGAACAAATGTTAAAAAAGGAGTGGCTAAGGAGTGAAGGAGTGAAAATTGGGAGTAACGATATTGCGTTGTTTGAAAAAACGGGAAAAATGAAGGAAGCAGGAGGTAGTAAGGACCAATCAAGAACAGAATCGGGAGACCAAGGAAACGACATGATTATAAGAATGTTAGAGCAGATGAGTACAGAATCAAACCCGAAGTTGGAGAAAATTAGAGAACCCTAAGTGAAGAGATAGAGAAATCAGCCAAGGAATTTTCCGACTGCAAAAATAGCTTAACGGTAAAAATGGGGGAGGTTGAAATAAGAGTTGAAAAGAGTTAAAGGAATATAATGGTATTCAAAATGAAATGGGGTAATTAAAAAAAACGGAAGTGAGGATTTTTTGTGAAGAAAAAATTAACAGAAAGGTGACTGAGGAGAGTGAGTGGTGCATAGATCAGTTAGACAGGTTTGAGAGAGAGAGGTTACAGGAATCAGACAGAATGTAAGTGCTTTAGCGGGGGATAGCCCAAGCATTTTTTCGGGTAACATTTCAGTTGAGCAACAAATAAAATTTTTGGTGACAATAGGGTGAACCCACAAATCTCTATAAATTATGTTAGATTGTGTTTCTAAAAAGCTTGCTGTTAATCTTGTAAATCAAACCTTTTCATACTGTCAAAAAATTATGGAAGATGTTCGGCGTAAAGATAAAGCCATCAATGCAAGAAACCAACGTATCACAATGCTTGCTTACCCAGTTGAACTCGCTGATGCAGTTAATAAACAATATGTAAATGAAGAATTGGATAAGCTTATACCTGATTTTAAAACGTTTACACAGTTTTTTATGAATTTGATTACGGCTTTTGACACAAACGAAAATGAACTCGGTCTCGCATTATAATCGATTTACGAGGCTACACCAGAAGTTATGAAAAAACAAATACTACAAACCAAAGCTCGAGCTTATGCCGAAGGTGCAACTAGATAATGACGACTCAATTAGTTTAACATCAGTGTTAAACAAAAATGAGTAAAACAACTGCAAAAGAAGAATGATGGTTTAAGTTATTGCCTACTGCACGAAGATAACAGTTTAACACGCGCTCAACAGAATGTTGTTTTATTCGAAATGAATTTTGTTGTTAGATTAAATGTCTGTATTGTTTTAATAAAGTTTTATATAAATTATGTTGCATCATCGAAAAAAGATTAAGGGTATTAGCCGTAGTGTTGTGAGGGGGATCGGTGTTGATAGTTTTAGGGATATTGTAAATAATAATTCTGGGATCCTTATGCATAGCATGGTAACTATTCGGAGTCATAAACACTAGCTTTATACACAGTTAATCAATAAAATTAGTTTGTCGGGCGAGGATGACAAAAAGTACGTCATCCCTAATAGTACAGCAACCTACGCATGGGGACACAAGGATATAGCTTAAGTATTTTTTTTAGCAAAAAAAGGTTTTAAAGATGGAGTTAAATATAGATGGGCAAAAATTAGAGGTTTGGGGCCCTTAAAAGGTGAAACTTTGTAAGGGGTGGTTCAATTTAAAATCTATTTACAGATTTGCGCTCCCTACAAAAATCTAATATTAGTTGATGCCAAACAAGATATATTTATCTAAAAAGGAACGAAAATGATCTTTTATGTTCGCTAGAGAGTATGTGTATAAAACGGCAAGGTGTGGTTGCATTTTAAATCTGTTTGCACATTCGGATTTTGCGGAAACTTCTAGACTAATTTGATGTGTCGCATAGCTAAAAAAATTTATAATGACGTTTAGAAATCGGTGCTGGTTGAAAAATCTTAAAATTGGGATACCTTCTTATGGAGTGATTCTATTAAAAGATTCCTATAAATTCGAGTAGTTGAGAAAAATCTTATATTAATTGATACCAAACAAGGTACATTTATCTCGTGGGTGGAAATGTGGAGAAAGATTTATCTCACGGGTGGAAATGTGGATTGGTAAAAAATTCTTAAAATAAGGGTAGTTCCTTGGGAGATAATGCAATCTGAAAAATTCCTAAAAATTCCAATAGCTGAGAAAAATCTAATATTAATTGATACCAAACAAGATACATTTATCTCGTGGGTGGAAATGTGGAGAAAAATTTATCTCGCGGGTGGAATGCTCAGGTGGAAATGTGGATGCTCGGGCGGTAATGTGGAGAAAGATTTATCTTGCGGGTGGGAATGTGGATGCTTGGGTGGAAATGTGTATGCTCAGGTGGAAATGTGGAGAAAGATTAATTCATGTGGGATGCTAGTGTAAATGTGGTCCTGGGCCCCCTGTATCTGCTCTACTTAAAAGTTATAGAATAAAAAGCTACAAAATTTACTTAAAACGTTTTTTGATACTGCAGCAGGAAACTTCTTTGCGAATTTTCTTTTGCCAATATTTAAGAAACAAGTTTTTTTTAAACAAAGTCATACTATAACAATTGTTGTATTTAATAATAGAATATTTTGATAGGATCCTACACTGTCTTCATTGTTTTATATTTATTGGGCGCAGCCAATTTTGCAGTGACAAGATGATCTTGTACATGTATAGGAAACATGAGCTTTTCTAAACCACTTTAATGTAAAAGAATACGAATAATGAACGCCGAATACAAGAATTAGTAGCTGCATAAAAGTCTTTAAAAAATAGTCTTTTAATTACAACCGATTCAACGCCCTTTCAACCACGATCTAATTCGTAGAGAGATCTTTTACAGCCTTCAGTTTTAAATACCTAGCAAACAACAAGAAAAATTCCGCTTAAAGTTTCTCCATACAATATCTTTCAAATAAATTTTGATTCCTCGATAACCATTGAAATCGAAATGAAAACATTAATATAATGGCAAAGGTTATGTATGTTATCGTCAATGATATAAACTACCGAGATTTGAATCGATGCTTGAGTTGAGAGGCGGCTTTACAAAGCTAACAAATAAGACCCGGTAGTCGAAACGTGGGAGCCTCTTTTGTTCCCATTTATACAACGATATACACCCTGGTAGATTACATCAATCAACAATACTAGACATCATGGGATTTCTTATTAAAGTGCATTCCTGCAGTGCGTGTGTGTATTTTGACAATAAGGTGCAAAAAATGCCAAAGGATGTGGGACTTTAAGGTTAAATGTTAATTCTAGAGTTAAATATTAACTCGATTTATAATAGAAACATGACGCAATAATTAATAAACATTTTTTTGGCGATGCAATTAATTCATAAAAATTTTCACAATTGAAAATTGACTGAAACGTGGGTTTACTTACAAAGTTTTTAGTATAACCTGCGAAAAATTAATACAATTGCTCTCTGCATTCATAACCAGTATGAATTAACTAAGAAGTAAAATTCCTCCAATAGATGCAACAATAAAATATAGACCATTCAAAAAGTCTTCAACAAATGTCACTTAACCGATTTATTAAAAAATGTCTTTCAATCATTTAAAGTTACGAAAAAATCTACACTTCTGTAGAGGAACCCGGGGCAGAACGGGGTACTACGTTGGAAATATGTTAAAAAATACAAAAGCGTTAGAGAAAGAGCACCAATTATCGACACAGCACTAATAGTTGACACATACAAAAGTTTTGTTTTAAATAAGCACAATTTCCTTCAAACACTATTTAAAATTGCCACTAAAAATATATTGCACCATCTATTTTAAGTTACATAAACTTCACAAAAGACAAACTACTGTTTTAAAAATGGTGGATAATAAAGTGAAGCACGTTGGTACTTGCTACAAATTGTATTATTTCTTACAGAATCCGTTATAGTCACAATTTTTACAGGTAATTACAGCAATTTTTATGTCTGTTTTTAAAAACTTAATCTTGCAACAGTATGTGGCTAGGTTAAAGTTATTTTGACTTGATTGTCTGTAATTTATATATATATATATATATATATATATATATTTTGCTGTGATAAGGGGTTGTTTAAGGGTGTACTTGATAGTAAAGGTCGTTTAGAAATGAGAAATTATCATAGGCAGCAGAAAACTGCATTTATTTAGTAAAGAATTGAGAAATGGACATAGTTTGTAAATAGTAAGCAGTCAACACCCTGTATCTAAAGTATAAATAGTTTTAAGCGACGCAAATAAACATAGGAAGACGCATAGTTAGCGTAGAAACCAGGAACACATGCATTAGGTAAATAGTAAATATTTAATACCCTGTAGATAAAGTTTTAGTTAATTTAGGTAAGGCAAATAATGGTATTTTTCAGTGGAAGCACGCGTATTATTTTATATGTAAACATAATAAAGTGTAATTAGACACGCATTGACAAGAGTTCCAAACAATTAGATTAATACGGAGATAGAAATAGAGCTTCAGGAAGCATAATATAAATGCGCACAAATAGTCAACCATTTTTGATAAGAAAGAAGATTAAAAATTGCGTAAATAACATGCAGATATGAAAATTAAAAGTCGAATTGCATCAGTTGTTTATGGAAGACGAAGACAGCTGCGACCAGCTTACAATTATTGGGCTTTGCATAAAAGTCTAAGTTATTATTTCATCTTATTCACTATATATATATATATATATATATATATATATATATATTGTTGTGATTCTCCCTTTTAGTCAACAGGAACTGGTCCTTTCTAAAAAACATTCGAGCCCCACAGATTGGGCGTCAAGATTTGCTGTGATGTAAGATTCGAGCCTCACGAATTGGGCGTCAAGATTTGCTGTGATTTTCGTTACTACGGTGAAATCTCCTCTGATATTCGATTTCTTACCTGAATATCGCCTTTTGAATCCTTCCGCCTCGGCTGCTCACCTAGTTAAAACTTTCATCCTCATTCATAAAAGAAAACACATTCCTACCACAAACATCAACGTTAACTCTATTTACATCAATATTCATAATATATTAAAATTTCAAAATTAAATTTCAGCATAAATTTCAGCATCATAAAATTTCAAGTTCATATTTGTCATCATTTTAATTTGCATCCGGAATTAGAGTCCTTGTAGGATGCATACTCATTAAGTTAACAATATTTGCAGACCTGAGTCTGAATAAAAGGGAGCATCTCCCACCCCTTTACGTTAATTTAACAGGTTAGTCTAATTGAGCTCAAAGACAGACCCAAATTTTTATCATAATCAAAAACATAAACCTGATAAATACTCCTTTCTACTTATACAAGAAAATTTTACCTTAAAATTTAAAATTTGTTGTTTTTACAAGTTTACTACTGTCCATCTTTATCAAACAAATTATAAAGATATTCAACACACACCAAAACATCTAAGATCGAACAACAATGCATAAGTTACCTGAAGGTTAATGCACTCGTGACTCCAATGTACATCGTCCTTGCTAATCCCACCATTCCAGCTGGTTTATGTTTACGTCTTCGGATTTCTGACCGCCGTTAAAATTTTTCTACACCACCATTCGTCTAAAAAGGTTTTAGTGCTTCTCAGGACTTCATCTATGTATATCTAAATCTTGTTTTGTGGATCCAATCACGTTTACGAATAACATTTGATTACTAACATTCCCGAAAAATAGCACTTTATTTATCTTCTCTAGGTGCACTAATGCATAATAACTGTTATCGTAGCACGTAATCACCACGTAATTTACTTGAAATATCGAATAAAATCAAAAAATAAAGAGCAAAACTGCTTGAAGTATCGAATCAAATCAAAAATAAAAGAGAGCAAAACTCCTATCAGCACGGGTTTTTATAATGGCTCGCTTGCAAGTCGAATTTGTCCCGCGACGGACGATTTTAAGAAATTCGCATTCTATTTTCCCTTCCGATGGCTCGGCACAATGATTCTACTGAAATTTGCACTCGTCTCGCAACACGTCCGAAAACAACTAACTAATTTTACATAGAAATTGTTATGTTTCCACCTCTCTTGTTTGCATCTTATTTCAACCTTAACCGCCAATCTAGTCTGTTCGTTCTATCTACAACCTGTGCTCTCGTTTCACATTTCCCCTCGTTTAACTACCAATGCATTCCCTCTCGCTTGTCTTTATACCACAAACTCGCTTTCTTACTTGCACTCATATAGCTTAAAGCTTATCAACTATCATATACATCGTTATTTCTGCAGGTGTTCTGAGTTCTAATACGCTGAAGTCTTTTGCGTGCCTTCCCCACGTCTTTTATAATTTCTCGATAGCTTTAGTACTTGGAACGATTAAATTAAATACAAATTGAACCTTTTAACTCTGTTTCTTTTTATAGAAAGCCTCTAGTGAATAATTTAAATCCCTTATTTTTAACGAAACGAATAAATTTTTATGCTGCATGGTTTTAATAATGCTTATTATCTAATGAAATTCTACATTACTTTGTAACGATTTTTTTCTTTCTCTCTAATTGTTGGCTCCGCTAGCCTCACGCATGGGCGCTAGTGAAACGTTTTTTCTAACTAAGGCCTGAAGTTGCCGGCACCAGTGAAACGAATTTTCTTGACTTACTAAAACACTACTTTAATATCACCATGCTCCAAGTCAGGTGTCTGCAAAACAAAGTCTTCCGACATAACTAGGGGTCTATTCCTTGGGTAGAGCTATGAGCAATGGGGGGGTAAGTCGAAATCTGTGGGGGGTCACACTCAAACTAAAACAAACAGGCGCCACCAAGTCCAGATTGATTTATATTAATGGCATAGCAAATTTCTAAGGGCGGACTTGGAGACCCAAAGAAAAAAAAGATCGCCTTCGCTGACATACAAACTTGTCTTAACAGAATAAGACACTGCTCCTGTAAGAAAGAATAATAGTTAAGTCACCTAAAAAAAAAAGGGAACACTATTTGCGTCCCTCAAGTATACCTAAAATGCATAGAGAATATTTTCTACATAATGGAATCATAAAAATTTAACTCTTGCTGTCTTTTGTTTATCAGGTCTGATCAAACCAGATCAGAATAAAAAACTTTAAATGTAGATAATTAATTTACTAGAAAGAATTTTCTTTGTTTCAGTAAATAAAATTTCATTGTAATTAAATAAAATAAATATTTGGTATTCTTGCAAAATTGTTGTAAGGCTTATCAACTGATCCTTACTCAAATATATTACAGTTCAGTGTAACTAACAATATTAAGGTTTTTTATAACCCAACCAGATCTGTGTAGGTCACTTACAAATGAATATACGAAATTTTCTCATTAATTTATCAAAATTAATATTAGTTTGAAGTCAAAAGAATCACCAAGATATTCTCTAATTTTATCAAAGTGGCAGTACTGTAATGCTAAACATCTGTAAGCCATTGTGCAATTGTTGACGGCATTGTTCAAACAAACAGGTGACGTAATAGCAGCTGTTAATTTACGTTATAGCCACGTGTAGTCACATATTTACGGAACTAAGTGAAATCAAACCCGATACTGGGGAAAACCAGTCTAATCACAGGTAAAGTGAATAACAATTTTGTACATCCAACAAACAAAATGAAATAATGTACTTTCAGAAGGAAGTACTGAGGAAATTCTTAATTCTATTACGAACCCAAAACCGGCTGTCGTCTTTGGTTGCAATGGAAACAACTTCGCAGTGCGGGGCCTGCAGCTAAATATGCTTGTTTTCCATGCTTTAATACAGATGTAGGAGCGAAGCGGATTTCTCACATTGGTTCAAGGCAGCATTACTTCATAGCGTAATCTTCCGTTTTCTAATTTTATTAACAAATATAATCTTTCATTGTGTAGTCCATAAGTTAAGGTTTCTACATTGTAATTTCAAAGTAGTCGTGCGGTTTCTAATTTATCGTTGCAGTTTCTGACGTGTTGTTGCGGTTTCTGACATATCGTTGCGCGTTACTCAGGAAGTGTTTCACCAAAATAAGGCGACCCGGAGGTCACTCGCCATTCTTTTTGAATGCATCTTCACGCTGCCTTTAACTATCGACGAGTGCGCTCGCTGCGTTCTTGCATGGTGGGAGGATCATAAGTGGGGTTCTCGAACCTCTCACGCGCGCGCCAGTGGCTGTGGAATTGCACCGAACTCCGAAACAAATAGACTACTAATCCTAGATATAGTAATACTATAAAAATTTGATTGTTACTCGAATCTTTATTTTAGTTAATAAAGGTATTTCAATATTCATTGTACGTTTAATGAATAGGTTCTTTTACTGCTAAAATAAAATTGTTACAACTTCCTTCTACACGTTGATTATGATTATATACAAACCCTACATTGTAATTGAATGATTTAAATCTACACAGTAGGCCTTTAATTAAGCGTACTATTTTCCACTGCTTTGATATACATTGTGTTTAACCTTATCTAAACAATATAAACCCTATGTTTAGAAGTAAATGACAAATTTATCCAATATGCCTTTAAATAAAGCGTATTATTACCCACAGCGTCCTTATACACGGTGATTAAAATTAATTGATGCCGTTAATTAATTTTCTACTCTGGTCTAAATTTGAGTAATATATATATATATATATATATATATATATATATATATATATAAAGTAAGATGTATCTGTAAACAAACTCTTATGAAAATAATAAGAACCATTGACAAATACAAATCGGGCTGGTAGTTGTCTTTGTTTATTTGAATTGCCTTTGGGGCATGAACCCGGGTGTCGCCACGAGAAGGTTTGTTACGTTAGCAAATAAATTTTGCTGTAACATTCCGCAAATCTCAAAGGCCCAAAGTAACTTTTATAGTCATTTTCAAAATTTATTATGTAGTTTCGGTTCAATTCTGTACTTCCACACTTTAGTAGTGTTGGTGTTTTATCACCTGATGGCGGTTTTATTTACTTTTGCCATAGTACAGTGATTGTTTCGAAATTATATCATTATAATAGCTTCGATTACTTCATAGGGTTCTTGGGAACAGTCCACTCTGATGAGGCTAACAAGCCGAAACCATTGGTCAGTGGATGTTTCCTCCCTATGAATTAATAAAGCTAATGTTTTGTTAATGGCTATATAACTACCAGCCCGATTTGTATTTGTCAATGGCTCTTATTATTTTCATAAGAGTTTGTTTACAGATACATCTTACTTTATATACTATTTTCTTATTGCGGACTGCAAATAACTTGTCTTTATATATATATATATATATATATATATATATATATATATATATATATATTTCTGTGATATTTGTTGGTTAAAACAGCATCAGTATTCAATTAATTATTTCAGGATTCAGTATAGAAAATACAAATAACAAGATAAAACGCTTTTCTTTACAGTAGAAATGAATAATTGTACTGAATAATTTTAGTAAGTTAAAAGTTAATTTAGCATCATCCTTTAACTATGAATACTGGTTAAAAATAGCGTGTGTTGTATCATAAACATATTTTAATCGTTGTATTTAAGGAGTATAAATCATCGTGAATTTCATATTATAAACCAAGGTAACCTTCAAAGTAAAATATAGTAAAGGGGGATAGTAAATGAACTTCATAAACCAGCAAGAATAAATTTCAAGAGACGCAAAGTGATAGTAAAAGGTTTAAATGACCTTCTTCAGACCGATTTGATTGCAATGCTACCATATTCGCAAACAAACAAAGGATTTAAATACATTTTAGTAGTTATTGATTGTTTCTCCAAATACGTATGGGCTGTACCACTTAAAAGTAAAACGGGTATTGATGTTACTGCTGCAATGAAAACAATTTTAAATAAATTTAAAAATCCACCAAGAAATTTGCAGTCTGATTTTGGTAAAGAATATTATAACAAACACTTTCAATCCTTAATGTAGACATATGGCATAAACCATTATAGTGTTTTTTCTACAAAGAAAGCATGCATTGTGGAACGTGTAATTAGAACTTTAAAGAGAAAAATGTGGCGCTTGTTTAACCTGAACGGTTCTTACAATTGGATAAAAAATTTAAGCGATATTGTGAAACAATACAATAATACAGTTCACAATACTATCGGTATCAAACCTGTAAAAGTTGATAAATCAAATGAAAAAACTATTGTTAAATCATCATTTACCCACATCAAACTTGCAACCAAAATACCAAAATATTCAATTAAAGACAGTGTGAGGATTAGTAAACACAGGGAAGCATTTACGAAAGGTTACACGCCAAACTGGTCAAATGAAATTTTTAAGATTAAAAAGGTAAACGTAACCAATCCGACAACATATATATTAGAAGATCAAGACGAGAAAGAAATCAAAGGTGCATTTTATGAAACGGAGTTGCAAAAGGTTAAACATCCAGGAATTTACCTGGTAGAAAAAGTCCTAAGAAAGAGTGGAAATAAAGTATTTATAAAATGGTTAAGCTTCTCTAACGTACACAATAGCTGGATCGATAAAAATAATGTTTGCTAGAAGTTGTTATAATAATAGTTAATAAGGCTAACATTGTAAAATTATATTAAAATAAATAATACAAACACAATCTTTCTATTGTTTATTATTATTATTATCAAACCATTCTTTTAATAACAAGGTATTTTGTTTTGCACATTGCATATTATTATTGATGTGTCTATAACAATGTATGTTATATAGTAAACGATTGTTGATTTTTAACTCCGATAGCATAGGACAATCTAGTGCAAGCATATCAGTTACAAGGTTTTGCATTAGATAGGTTTCAATCAATTTCTTCTTTTCTAGACCCTTCACACATACTTCTTCACCGGGTCGGATAATTTGCTTCAAATAAAGCGCTATATATGATGACACCATTCCAGCCGTTGAAGATTCATCCCAAGAAAGACCATGAATATTCCTTGTCACCCAGTCGTTATGTTTTATATGATCTTGGCTCAAACAACTAGACTGCATTGGCAGTTCAAAAATTTGATGTTAAACAACACCTACCAACAAGTCCAAAACCGCAATTTCTTTGCACACAAACTCGTTTTTCTTGTATTTAAATCCCTGAATATCAATTATATACATGTTTGTATATGTAAATATGTAAATATATGCAGTAAACTTCGACTAATTAAATTAATATTAAGAGCAATCTCCTTATATAGCAGATTACCACCATCTGCGTACTTTGCCAACCTACTTTTCAACTTATCACATGTGGACACGTTTGTGTATTTGCAGCCTCTAAACAAAAGTAAAAAACATAAATCAGAATCCTAGTGCTCACCATAGCCTAGGAATCCTCTCCTCTGCAGTGCTCTCCATAGCCTGTAGAACCTTCCACGCAGCGCTCGCCATAGCCTGCTAAATCCTAACGCAGTGCTCCTCATAGCCTGCATCCTGTCCGAACGTTACACTGTCCGTCGCCGTACCTGTCGGCCGTCATAATAATTCATTGGTGTGAATTCAACACAACCACGTATGGGTAGTAAGTCTCGTTCTGCACATCAAACGACCTGAAAACAAGAACAGAACGCTCTTCAACGTGCGGTTCGTTCCATGCGATCGCATCCGCGGCTTCTGTCTCCGCTACTGCCGTCGCCGTGCCGAAGGCATCCATTCGATATACTCCACACATATCCCGAAAGGTAGATTATTGTAATGTCAACGACTGCATTTGCCAAGTCTACCTCCGAGATAACACTCCAGTAGAGTTCGACGGAGTCGTGCTCTACTAAGCCTGGGGCACCACGTCCACGACGTCTGACGAAGTATATCGAAGATCACCGAAGACGTCTGGATCTTCCAAACCTGTAGTTAATTGCTATTCACTACCGTATAGTTATTTTTGAACTTCACCAGTCAATTCCGAAGACTTCCGAGGAGTTCCGAATACAACCGAAGACTTCTGAACCCTCTATACTTGTAAATATTGTACATTAGTAGTTTTTAATTTCAAATATTTGCTATTCACGTTATTATTGAACTGCACTATTCAATTCCAAGCCTTCCGTGGAGTTTCGAAGACAACCGAAGACTTCCAAACCCTCCATACTCGTAAATATTGTAAAGTAGTAATATTTAATTTCATATCATACCCCTTTGTGACAACACGAAACGTTCCGAAGAGTTCCGAAAACTACCGAAGCCGTTTTCACCGCCTTCGAGCCATATAGACATTCATTATACAAGTGTTTAAGTTTATTTTGGTGTTCACAAGCAAGCATCAAGCTTCCGAAGAGTTCTGAAGATAACCGAAGACTTCCAAACTACTCCAAGAATCAAAATCAGTCAATTTCACTTTAATTTCATGTATTTTTTTTGGAACTTATAATTATTTTGCTCTTGTTATTAAACAATTAACTAAGCCAAGCCTACTTGCTTTAAGACGCCTCCCACTCCAACGATAACACCACTTTCCTAACCAAGCGGCCCAGGCCCACATATACGTTCTTCCGCACAGTTCATCGTCATCTACCACACCGATGTGACCAAGGCAATATTCAACAACGCAAACCCAGACGACAAGAGCAAGAACTCATAAGCTACAACTGAAGAACAAATTTATTTATCATTTATTGTTTATTTTTGTATTCTAGTAGTGCTTCTTATTTATTTAGAATGTACGGTAATAAGGATATAAGGCCCAGGGAAAACCAACATTAAAGAATATTACGAGGCTTGTTCAATTGACACCCATCTTTGGTTCAAAAAAAATTTATTGACAACTAAATTTACAAATAATTACCACTATGGTTAAGGCACATATCCCATTGTTTCGTCAACCTATATACCCTGCCTAAAGAAATCTTGTGACTGCTGCTCGAAGAATTCTTTCACGGCGTTTTGTACTTCTTCGTCTGACTGAAAACAGTTACCTTTTAACGCTTTTCTCAGTGGCCCAAAGATGTGAAATCGCAAGACGATAAATCGGGACTATAGGGTGGATGCTCTAATATCCTCCATTTCTTTCGCTGTAGATTTTCTTTTACTACGTTAGCAACATGAGGTCCAGTATTGCCGTGAAGCAGAATGACACCATGTGAAAACTTCCCTGGACGTTTTCGTCTTATTGCTTGATGGAGCTTGTTCAAAGATTCATTATACAGGTTTGCGTTGATATGCACCCAAGGTTCTGTAAATTCTACCAAGAGTCCTCCATGGGCGAAAAAAAATGTTAACATGACCTTACCGGCAGAAGGCTGAACTTTACACTTCTTTGGTGGCGGAGAATATGCGTGTTTCCATTGTATCGATGACAGCTTACTGGTTGGTTCAAAATAATGACACCAAGATTCGTCGCCAGCAATTATTGACGAAAGAAAATCGTTACCATTTTGTCAGTATTCCGTGAGGTGTTGCAAAGATAAGCCCATTCGCAAGCTTTTTTGGTTCTCTGATAAAAGGATGTAGCCTAGTTTGTGTACGGTGATATGAACAGATCCGATACTGACACCAACATTTTCTGAAATTATTCTGATTGAAACTCGACGATTTTCTCTAATCAGGTCTTCCACACATGCCATATTCCTGTCTGTTGACGCAGTACACACTGCACTTGGTCGCGGCTTATCATTCGTCCCTTCGCGTCCATTCTTAGATTTTCGTCATCATTCCTTGACAGTTGGATACGCAAAACATGTGTTTCCATACACTGCTTGCATTCGTGTATAAATTTCCAACGGTTGCAAACCTTCAAGTAGAGGAAAATTGGTTGTTCCACTGCTTCATTTCCTCCAGCATCCTCATTTCCTCACAAATTTTACATGTAAATTCCCATAAGGAGGATTTGAGGAAGAGACTCCCTCCTTGTGGGATTTTTACCCAACCATCCCTACCCTAAAAAATCGGTAACCTAACCCCTAAAATTTTCGAGATAGCTCTCGGTGCCTATTGGCACCGCATCCACGAGATAAATCTATATTGTTTGGTATCAATTAATATTAGATTTTTCTCAGCTACCTGAATTTCTAGGAATTTTTTAGATAGCATCATCCCCTAGGAACAGGACATAGAAATTGAATGATCACACGCTGATCACATTTGGTCGGATTGTTATCAACAAACGTCATTTCAAAGTCACAATACTTAAAATCGCTGTCAAATATATACGAGAGAAACTGACCAGTGGGAAGTTTACAAACACCACTAACGTTGCATAACGTAAGTTGAGTGATTATAATTGTTTCTAAGGCTAACCTTGTAACAATATTTTGTAATGTTAACTAATAAACAGATCAATTGATTAATTAAATTTCAATAACTTGCATAACCTATAGGAAAAATTCCCTAATAAATTACTTTTATATTTTAGTAGCATCACGTATAATAAAAACCAGGTTTAGAAATAGCTTAAGGCTTAAATATTACAAATTCCAGCGGCTGTCATCATAATTTAAAGCTCTACCTTTGCAAATCAAATACAATAACCCTTTTAAAGCTTATGTCGGTTATAAATTGAAGAATCTGATAAAATTAAATGATATAGTACCTTTTAACATAAATAAAGAAAAGCAATTTTTAGTTGAAAAACTTAATCTTCTTAATATTTTTGTTGATTGACAGCGGGTTACAGAAAACGAAACATTATAAATAGCCAAACTATTTTCCAATTTGATTTGTTCAAAGATTGCAAGTAATTTTAAGTGGTCTGGAGACATCCATTGTATTTAAAATGCATTTTGGCTCGAGTGGGTTAACCGGTCTTTTGTTAATGGCAGACCACTGTCGCCAACAGGTATGGTCCACAATTAAGTAATTAAAATTTCAAGAAGATACAAAATAGTTATACCACTAGAAAAATAATTGCTATCCCCGGGTTCTCATCTTGAAAGGGGTTGGATTTGGTTTCTAAAATTTTGTTTTTTGGGAGGTTCTGTTAAGTCATTGGATAACAAAAATATGACGTAAATAATGGTTAGAGTAGGAATTAATCTATATAACTTAAGGTTTTAGCCAAAAGACGGAGATTCCAATGGGGCTGTCTGTGGTCAAAGGTAGAAGGAACCGTAGTCAGAGAAGTTTGCGGGTAGCGTTCTCCGGCATCACAGATATGAAATTGCACTTAGTATCACGATAGTGAAATTGGAAAAGAGTAATTAACTCTTCCAGTTCGCGAGGGTTACGCCCGTATGTTCGCGGATTTATAGTGATATAAAGTATAGAATAAAAAGCTTGTATGCGTGTGACGCACAAGTTAAGTTAAATTATCAACAAGATCCTGCCGGGTTCGTGTGCCATTCAATTATTTAATAACTGCAAGCAACAAGAGCAACAAGCGAGATTCTCTCCCCCAATTTAAGAACTGCTCTGCGTTGGAAGGCAAGCCATCAACCAAGTGACGATTTTTAGAAGTAAGTTTTTATAGTTAAGTTAGCATGACCAATTTTTAGTTAATTTATTTGTTAGGACGTTTTGGCCATAAACCGTAGGATTAATTTAGTGAAAAATTTATAAGATAAGTTTCTTCCATATAAAGTGTTTGGGAATTACTTATGTACGCAAAATTATCATAATTCCATATTCACCCATTCAATTAAATGTCTAAATTAAAATCAATGAATGTAAGAGGTTGTAATAAAAAATTCTTTTTGCTTGATTTTTTATTATTAACTTTATCCTGGTGACTATCGGCTAAAAAAATTATACTTTTAAATTTCCTAAACCCTAACCTGATATCACAAGGTCGAGAATTTCTTATTATTAATGTAAGCCCAAGGTAAAGTTGGATGAAAAATGGCTTGAGAAAAAGAAAAACTCTTAAGACATGAACGGCTAGTCGAGTGTTAGCTCTGGGTAGATCATGAGCTTGGGTCATGTGTTGTTAAAAGACCAAAAATATATTTAATGAGCGCCACCGTATTTTTCAATACAATAACCAACATAATTTAACTGTGCGTGTATAAGGGAAATGCGGAAACCTTATGTCAACACCACTAACATAGCCATAAAACCTGAATTTCACTCTTTAAAACACACTTACCAAGACCTCAAACACCAGGTGTCATACAGATGTCTCGGCTTGACCTGTGAACAAACAAAGGTACAACATGGACACCATTTGTGTCCTCAAAAATATTTGCCAAAAATAAAATAATAGAATTTAGGCTTCTAAAATATATACCCAGGGAATTTGTTTTCATTACACACAATTTCTAATCGGGAATGACTTGTAATTTTTTTTACTTGAATTCTAAATAATAAAAAGTCATTCAAAAACAAAATAGATTCTATTTGGATAAATTTCTGGATTCATGTAATTATAATATTTAAATTCGTATCTCTTAAAAAAATTTTCACTTAATTATTTTTCTAGAACAGAAATATACTAGTTAAGTTTTGCATTCAAAATTGGGAAGATCTCTGAATGGATCTTTCTACAAAATTTAAATATACTGACTTGAAATTTTCAAAGTTACTCATAATACGTTAATTTTTTTAAATCAATGAAGTACTTCCTTGACCTTCACAATAAAATTTAATTATCAAAGTGCTGATATTGTAGAATGTAATTACTCTAAGTTATTTTTATTTAACAGTAAGTACGCGAATTTCACATGTCGATGAAAAATGCAAGTTCATGACCTCGAAATATTTAAACATATTTTAAATTAAAGTAAGACGACATGTGACGTCTAGATAGGACAACTGAATCTATGTTTTTTATATATCTGACATAAAATGTCATTCACAGCTTTACCAAATGTACATTTTGTGTACGTGTAAACATTCTGACACACAATACATTTGTTATTTAATTTGCTGTTTCATTAAAAGCTTTTTACGTTACTCAAATTTTTAATGTTATATTCTTTATTGCAATTTAATTAATGTTCAAAGTGATTAAATCCTAAGGTACACTCACGTGCTACGAAACTGCTCTGAACGAAAGATATAGGACCTTGACATCAGCTGTCGGAAATTTCCATAACCATCGAATATCAAAGTTCTTCAGAATACAACTATTACATAACGAAACCATCCTCAGCTTGATTGAATTTAATTCTCCAACAAAATTTTAGCTCCAAGATTTACTTATTTGATGTTATTTATTGGTGAAGTTGAAATATACGGAACACATATGTAATTGCCTTCTTAAAATATTGCCTTAAGATATTGCGTCAAGATATTGCGTTAAGATATTTCCTTAAGATATTGCACTAAGATGAAAAATATTAGTATAATCTATTTAATTAATTTATACCAACTGTATTAATGATGTCAAAGGGGGCTTCCATCTCTTAGGCCTGCAGGGATCAACTGAACCGCTCTAGGTGGAGCTTATAGAAAATCATGCTCACGCTACAGCTGTTAGGCTCAACCTCCAGACACCAAGAATCAATCAATTAATGTTCTTTTTTCTAACACTGTTAGAAGCCACGTGCTTACACACGACCATCTTGACTTCACTTATCCTGCAAAGCAGCTTGCCCGTTCGAACGCTGATAATGAAGTGAACAAATTGACAACTCGACAGAGCTTAGTAACGAACGTTAGAGCATAAAGGTAAAGGAATCTATGTGTTATTATCAATTTTATGTTTTAATTTCTATTGGACGGTAATTCACAAATTAAATATTTTAAATTATAGCTGTTTTATTTTTATTTTAAAGAACGAAGTGTAACTAGAAAAAAAATACGTTTATTGCTCTGTTAATTAAATAGTTTTTGTTTGCCGTTGATTAAGTCAATAGTTTTTTTATTTTTTTTTTATCATGAAAGTTGCATAAGTAGTCAAAAAGTTAGGAATTGATTAAAAGAAACAATTGTCCTCCTTGGGATGACAAGTCTCTCAAGGTTTTGCATGAACATTATGACATTCTCGACTTGTCTGGCGCCCTTGGTAATTGTCATTAAGCCATTATATTTATGAAAGGTAAGTGCCAATTTTTTTTTGTAGTATATTATATATTAATTTAGTCTTGTTTGCAAAATTTTAACCCTCTATATGATCCATGACCTTCCGTTAGCCAGTGCCGGTTACCCCTCTTTAATTTTTGTTTTACAGGCCGCCCCCATTTTATAATTTTAATGAAAAATATATACTTAGTAGCTTTTCCGCCTGTAACAACCTGACCAAAGATGGGTTTCAATTGAACAAGCCTCGTATATAATGAAAAAAAAGCAAATAAATTCAACGCAATTTCATATAGATTTCACCCTGTTTGTGAAAATTGTCTTATGGACTATATAAACTATTAAAACTAGCAAGCTTAGAAAATTTTAATCTATTTTATCAAATAAAAACCACACGGCTATTTCCCTCCTTTCTATCTACAGCAATTCTCCACACCGCAAAATTCCAGAAATTTAATATCTGTTGTTCCGATAGCTACACATTCCAGGCTTGTTAAACAGACGTCCTGGAATTTTATATACAAACCACGCCCACCGTTTACATATTCATACACGTACAATAGAAGTAAAAGAGAAAATTAATGCACTATTCAGCTTTTTAACAAGCGCATTGTCGTCCATCTCGGTCAGAAAATTGGTTAAAGGGTTGATTATGTTTTCTAAATTAACCAAAAGTAACAACGGTTTGGAATGGGCTTCGTTAAATGAGAGTATCCCGTCGTCGCTCACGTAGAGAGCGATTAGCATCGCTATACGTTTTCGGTTCCCATAGGAGCTGCATAATACGAGAAATCCCCTTCGTTATGTGGTAAATGCGGTAATCCGGATTAGTGAACAGCTTGTTTCCGTTGTTTAGAGTAAATCTGGAAAAGTAGTTGCGTTTATGACTCTGAGAAATATAAAAATGTTGTATAGGTTATAAGCATACAAGGATTACCAAGAAAATCATGTGGTATATGCGAAATTTCTAAAGGGGTTTATAAAGGGTGTTTCAATAAGAGCGCGTGATTTCAGTGTTCAATAAAACATGGTTTTCTGTAGGAAAGTATTGAAATATTTATTGATTTAGAAAATATACATTTGGGAATTATGTACGAAACAAAATATCTTGTAAATGGCCGTCACGGCTTTGCTGGCGTATGCTTACTCTTTTCAATAACTTAATTGAGTACCTATGGTGGTATTTCATTGATACAGCGTCTAATTACGGCTTTCAATGCTTCGATGGTTGCTTGCTTATTGGCATAAACCTGTGACTGCAGATAACCGCACAGCCAGAAGTCTAAAGGCGTTAAATCGCAAGAGCGTGAAGGCCAATTTTGGTCACCAAATCGGGAAAGTGGCACGACCAGGAGCAAAGTTGTGCAAGATCGTCAATATTTCACGGGCGGTATGACATGTGGCACCGTCCTGCTGAAACCACATGTCGTCAAGATCAATAGCTTCCAAATGAGGCACAAGAAACTGTGTTATCATAGCACGTGTTACGTGCCAATAAATTGGCACTTAAACATTTTTTAGGATAATTTTGATGTGCGGAAGTTTCGCGCCATAAATTCAAAAGACTCGGTGCGCGTATTTCCGTCACGTCAGAGTGCGTTTTCGCGAGATCGCGCGGGAACTTCGCGCCGACGCGTGAAAGAACAAAGGTGGGAGAAGTGTTTCCGTGAGACTCGGTAACGTGGCCGTTTGCCTTTGAACATCGAGAAGGGCGGTCGTGTCAGGCCGTTTTGCATTTGAACACCGAGAAGGGCGGTCGTGACTGGTATCGTATCTTTATTTTATTATGTAGATTTCCTTTGCTTATCTGTGTTTGTCTTTCCTTAATTAACCTATTCCTTATCGTTCCGCTACATATAGAAATCTGATACGACCTTGGAGTAATCCACGACCCAAGAACGAGCCGGAAGTCCATGCTCCGCCAACAGCACCGGAGCAAGCACCATCTTTAATCACCCCGGAGTGGAGCCATGAGATCCCGTCCGAGCGCTTTGGAAGAGCGCTGGGCGTACCCCCCGTTAATTGCCTTAAAAGGGCCATCAGCAGCCCTTATGGACGTGCTGACGCCATCTTTATCTATCTTGAAGGACGCTTGGCGTACTTCGTAGAAATCTGGACCTATTATGTGAGTACCTTATTGACATAATTGTTGCTAATTTAACTTACATATTGCGTAATTAAAACTGCTGATTGGGTGACGTCATTGAAAGATGGGCGCGCCAAATCTGTATAAGATTAGCGCTACCAACTGTTGTGGTGTCTAATATACCCCGCTTGCGGGTTTGTATTTGTGAACTTTTAAAATGTAAGAATTTGCTTTTAAACTGTAAGAATTTGACATTTTAAACCGTAAGAATTTGACTTTTAAATTGTAAGAATTGGCGCCTTTAACGTGTGAGGTTATAATACATACTTCCTTTATAAACATACAATGTATTAACCAATGTTATTTAAAAAGCTTTTTCATTTAAAAAAAAATAACAAATGTCATTATCTATGTTCTCTAATATATCTGTGGATTTTAAATTTCAGGTTGGTATGTTGTAAATTCCCCAGAGATTTTTCTGAAATGACATGTCAGCTGATTACAATGTATAACGTTTGTCCGGAAATTGTTTATTAAAATAATTATAACTAATTTTCTAAAAATTTTAAATGCAGTGTCATTTATAACTTAAATTATTTGAAATGTGTGATTAGTTTGTTTTTGGATGCATATATAAGCTTTTAGGAAGAATCAATCTCTTAACCCTACTTTTTACACGTAAGTATATTTAAATAATAAATAGGCATTTAAGTAATTGCATGTCTTAAACACGGTTTACTATTAAACTATCTACTTTATATTAAATTGAAACATAACCCTTGTCTGTTTTTTCGACTTTAAAAAACTATTTTGTGTGTTTACATTCTAAAAAGTGTCTTAGTGTTTTACCTGTTTAATTAATGATATTTGAATTACCTTTACAGGAAACCTTATGTTTAAAACCATATAACGTAACGATTTGAGCCTTAAAATATTTTTTTAAAAACGCTAGACTAACGGGATCTTGTTGTGTTTGTTAAATAACACATTACCTACGTGTTTTTATAATTTGGAGTGTCTTTTTGTAGTTTATCAATGATATATTTCTTTGATTAAACACTAATCTTGCCCTCATACAGTTCTAAACGTGTTTCTTTAGTGATTTGGATACTTAGCGTAATTAAATTTGAATATTATACCCTACGAATGCCTTTTTTAAAGAAGATTTTCCATTTATATATAGTAACGAAATTACCTAATCATATCTTTTACCTTTCAAAACGTTGTAATAAACTGAATCGCTTTATATCTGCTCCTTTTAATACTAAAATAAAGGAATTTCGGTTAACGTTTTATTATTTAAACTCATTTACGATAGTTGTTGATAACTCCCGCAATATAGAAAGAACATTCCAATAATTTGGAATACCGTCTTTTTATACATGTATCGTGGAATTTTTCTTTTGTATAGCGAGTATGAGTTTGTCTTGATAGCATATTTTTTTAGATATCGATATTTCAACGTAGGACCTTAAGATCCATTAAGCGAGATTTGCCATTCGAATTGGTCGTCCAGCTCTGTAAGTCTAGAACGAGACCCAAAGGGCCGGTCGTTAAGCATTATCAGTCTAGATGAGGTTTGATGGTAAGTTTGTCGTTTTAGAATTTGTGAATCATTTTTTTAATGATGATGTTGAAATTTTTCCTTATTGGTTTGGGTAGAACTCAAATGAGAGCATCCCATCCCAGTAAATATATGCTTTATATAATATCTTTTTGTTATTCAACAATTTTATTAGTGAATCGAGTCTCGATTACTCTTATCTCTTTACTTATCGATTTAAACCCCATTAAATGCCTTAAAATTATTTTTAAAATCGTTCAACCCTACGTACATCTAAAAGCTTTTCACGTTTACTTCTTTGACAATGTACCTAATGTTAGCTTTCACTTGGCTTAATAACTTAAAACAACCCGTAGGTCGTTTGGCAAGATGGAACTTGCATATCTCTCAATTCACTTTGGATGTTAGGCATAGGCCTGGCAAATTAAATATCGTACCTGATGCCTTATCTCGTGATGTTGTTTCTTTTTATTCCCTCTTTTGTGTACAGTATATACCTTTTACACGTTTAACTTACTTACCTTCAATTGGCTATCTTTTCTTTTTTGGTTGACTTTTCCTTGACCATACCGTTACTTATATATCACTTCATTCTCTACACCCCCCAATATAACTCTGTCGTTTCATTTAATTAACCCTTGAACTTTTCCTACTGCATATTATTTTGTTTTTAGTATTTGTCTTACAACGTTTAATTGTGTGGTAATTGTCGCAACTTTGGTTGCAATAATTGATTGAATTTTTATGATTGGTTTTAGCTGATGTTGAGTGAATGTTTTTCTTTTTTGGGCTCACATAGGACACGCGCGACCTATGCCATTGTAAGAAATAGTTCATATTCGCAGTTGCAAAAAACTAGGATTGTCTATTCCATGTGTTTTCCTCTGAATTATTACAGTCGCCCACATTATACTACATCATTATTTCTTTCTTTTTTCTACTAAATCACCATAACTTATAAACATTTTTTTTCATTGTTTTTTGTTGAACTTTGTGGTGAGACGCTATTGCTTTTTATTGATATCTTATTAAATTCTTGGTTGTTTTAGCATATTGGGACAGTGTGTCTGTATTTAACTGCTTATAATTAGGCATGGTTGTGTGTTTAGGGTGCTACCGTTTAAAAAAAACTACCTTAAAACAGTTTGTTCTTGTGTGAATGTATCTGTAATGATACTTTTAAGTTGTTGTGTCAACTTTTGTCTGATTTTCTTATCGTAGTGGATGCACTCGTTAGGAAAATGATCATACTAGTTCTCTTAAGAGTCTAGTGAATTGTTAACGTATGATACCTTATCTTGTCGGATTAATATTGCAGGTGGTCCTTCAGACTGCGCTGTGTTTAAATAGGGACAACTCTCTACCTTCTCTCGGACGCTTGCCCAAAAACTTTACTTTTTCATATCCCGCTGTGTCTGTTTATGCCTTATCCTTCTTTCGGTGGACCTGTTCTTGTCCCAGAACACCCGTCTGCCACATAAGAGTGATGTTCCCTCACTCTGGGCTACTGGCTACATTGGCTGGTTGTGTAGCGCTTTGCCATCCACCTTTTTCTGTCTCTTTTGCTCAATGCGAGCCCTTCTTATACTTTCTTCTACCTGGAAGTGCCTCTTATGCATTCCAAATAACCACCTCGCTCTTTTCACCGTTCCTGTTTCTACTGCGTTTTTCATTTCCGTTAGTCACCGTGTGGTTGCGCGGGAGGTTTTCACAGACACCTGGACCCCGTCTCTGGGAATCTTTCGTGAGGTCATGCGGTGCCGCTGTCAGCGCATGGGCACTGGCAGTGAAGGTGTGTATGAGTGTGTGAATGTGTGAGTGGATGTGTATATACGTATCGATATATCGTGTGGGTATCAGGTGATGGTATCACCGATATCGATTAACGCCGGGTGCAGGGATGCGCCCAAATGCCTTTGCCGGTCCCTCGTGCCGTTTCTTGTAAACGGGCCTGCTTCACAGGTCGCTCTTTTTAGAGGGTACGAGAAATGCCCATTTAACGACTCCACGGAGCCACTCTATTACCTTTATCTATTATCTTTGGTAATGATTAGGTTAATATCTTTATCTTATTTATTATCTTAGATAATACCCTTAGTTTCAATATCGTTATCTCACCGATTACCTATAATAATAAGCTTAGTTTAGTCTTGTTATCTTACTGACTTCCGTTAGTAATACTTTTGGTTTAATTTCTCGTTATCTTACCGACTACCGTTAGTAATAACTTCGAGTTAATTTCACGTTATCTTACCTATTATATTTAGTAATAACTTTTGTTTAATGTCGCGTTACCTTACCTACTATCTCTAATAATAACTTTAACTTAATATCGCGTTATCTTACCTAGTATCTCAAACAATAACTAAAGCTTAATACCGTTATCTTATCTATTACCTTTGATAATAACAATTTAAGCTTAATATCGTTATCTTATCTATTATCTTTAACAACAATTTGAGATCTTGTCTTATCTTTTTATCTTCCTAACGTTTGGTATTTATGACCAGACGTGGGAATTATTTTTCTTGAAATTTAAGTGAAAAAGCTAACCTGATGTAGAAATGTAATTTGTTAGGTTAGCGATATAAGGATTTAGTAGGGTGGTACTTTTGGTAAATTTGTTGATTCACAACCATGTCATGGACAAGTTTTGATGTGTATCGTTAGTAAACCAAGGTACCAGTAACAAAAATTTGCTAGAGTGTAGAGTGACGCAATCTGTGAACATTTTAAATTTGGGCACTTTTTGCTAACAAAGAACAGTTTTGATGCAACGGTCATGTGTGTTTGCACGTAAGAACTTTAATGTTAGCTTTAGTTTAGATAGGTTAGGCGACTTGTCGCATCTGTTTTAATTTAAGTAGTGTTTCATGCTCCCCGACAAATTTGTGCTGTCGATTATTAGTGTAGTCAAAGACAATGGGGCTACATTTTCCGTTTCCTGGTAATTCGGTAGACGTGTTATCGGTCGAAAAAACCAGGTGGCGCCTTATATAAACATTTTGTAGGTTTTAAGTTAGGTTTTATGTAGGGTAGTTAGGACTTAGATTTTAAGCTGTTACTGTGCTAACAGACTTTTTCTTTGTTTAAGTTTTTTCTTTTGTGGCTTTGTCGCGATTGTTACGTGCCAATTTTAAAATCGTTCAACCCTACGTACATCTAAAAGCTTTTCACGTTTTACTTCTTTGACAATGTACCTAATGTTAGTTTTCACTTGGCTTAATAACTTAAAACAACCCGCAGGTCGTTTGGCAAGATGGAACTTGCATATCTCTCAATTCACTTTGGATGTTAGGCATAGGCCTGGCAAATTAAATATCGTACCTGATGCCTTATCTCGTGATGTTGTCTCTCTTAACATTCCAAATTTAATTCCTGATACCTGGTTTCTTAATATGATTAAACCCTTACGATTTACCTAATATTTTTTTGTTCTCACTATCAATTAGTTAACTTTAATTATTTATTCCCTCTTTTGTGTACAGTATATACCTTTTACACGTTTAACTTACTTACCTTCAATTGGCTATCTTTTCTTTTTTGGTTGACTTTTCCTTGACCATCGTTACTTTTATATCACTTCATTCTCTACACCCCCCAATATAACTCTGTCGTTTCATTTAATTAACCCTTGAACTTTTCCTACTGCATATTATTTGGTTTTTAGTATTTGTCTTGCATCGTTTAATTGTGTGGTAATTGTCGCAACTTTGGTTGCAATAATTGATTGAATTTTTATGATTGGTTTTAGCTGATGTTGAGTGAATGTTTTTCTTTTTTGGGCTCACATAGGACACGCGCGACCTATGCCATTGTAAGAAATAGTTCATATTCGCAGTTGCAAAAAACTAGGATTGTCTATTCCATGTGTTTTTCCTCTGAATTATTACAGTCGCCCACATTATACTACATCATTATTTCTTTCTTTTTTCTACTAAATCACCATAACTTATAAACTTTTTTTTTCATTGTTTTTTGTTGAACTTTGTGGTGAGACGCTATTGCTTTTTATTGATATCTTATTAAATTCTTGGTTGTTTTAGCATATTGGGACAGTGTGTCTGTATTTAACTGCTTATAATTAGGCATCGTTGTGTGTTTAGGGTGCTACCGTTTAAAAAAAACTACCTTAAAACAGTTTGTTTTTGTGTGAATGTATCTGTAATGATACTTTTAAGTTGTTGTGTCAACTTTTGTCTGATTTTCTTATCGTAGTCAATGTACTCGTTAGGAAAATGATCGCACTAGTTCTCTTAAGAGTCTAGTGAATTGTTAACGTATGATACCTTATTTTGTCGGATTAATATCGCAGGTGGTCCTTCAGACTGCGCTGTGTTTAAATAGGGACAACTCTCTACCTTCTCTCGGACGCTTGTCCAAAAACTCTACTTTTTCATATCCCGCTGTGTCTGTTTATGCCTTATCCTTCTTTCGGTGGACCTGTTCTTGTCCCGGAACACCCGTCTGCCACATAAGAGTGATGTTCCCTCACTCCGGGCTACTGGCTACATTGGCTGGTTGTGTAGCGCTTTGCTATCCACCTTTTTCTGTCTCTTTTGCTCAATGCGAGCCCTTCCTCTACTTTTTCTACCTGGAAGTGCCTCTTATGCATTCCAAATAACCACCTCCCTCTTTTTACCGTTCCTGTTTCTACTGCGTTTTTCATTTCCGTTAGTCACCGTGTGGTTGCGCGGGAGGTTTTCACAGACACCTGGACCCCGTCTCTGGGAATCTTTCGTGAGGTCATGCGGTGCCGCTGTCAGCGCATGGGCACTGGCAGTGAAGGTGTGTATGAGTGTGTGAATGTGTGAGTGGATGTGTATATACGTATCGATATATCGTGGGGTATCGGGTGATGGTATCACCGATATCGATTAACGCCGGGTGCAGGGATGCACCCAAATGCCTTTGCCGGTCCCTCATGCCGTTTCTTGTAAACGGGCCTGCTTCACAGGTCGCTCTTTTTAGAGGGTACGAGAAATGCCCATTTAACGACTCCACGGAGCCACTCTATTACCTTTATCTATTATCTTTGGTAATGATTAGGTTAACATCTTTATCTTATTTATTATCTTAGATAATACCCTTAGTTTTAATATTGTTATCTCACCGATTACCTATAATAATAACCTGAGTTTAGTCTCGTTATCTTACCGACTACCGTTAGTAATAATTTTGGTTTAATTTCTCGTTATCTTACCGACTACCGTTAGTAATAACTTCGAGTTAATTTCACGTTATCTTACCTATTATATTTAGTAATAACTTTTGTTTAATGTCGCGTTACCTTACCTACTATCTCTAATAATAACTTTAGCTTAATATCGCGTTATCTTACCTAGTATCTCAAACAATAACTAAAGCTTAATACCGTTATCTTATCTATTACCTTTGATAATAACAATTTAAGCTTAATATCGTTATCTTATCTATTATCTTTAACAACAATTTGAGATCTTGTCTTATCTTTTTATCTTCCTAACGTTTGGTATTTATGACCAGACGTGGAATTATTTTTCTTGAAATTTAAGTGAAAAGCTAACCTGATGTAGAAATGTAATTTGTTAGGTTAGCGATAAAAGGATTTAGTAGGGTGGTACTTTTGGTAAATTTGTTGATTCACAACCATGTCATGGACAAGTTTTGATGTGTATCGTTAGTAAACCAAGGTACCAGTAACAAAAATTTGCTAGAGTGTAGAGTGACGCACTCTGTGAACATTTTAAATTTGGGCACTTTTTGCCAACAAAGAACAGTTTTGATGCAACGGTCATGTGTGTTTGCACGTAAGAACTTTAATGTTAGCTTTAGTTTAGATAGGTTAGGCGACTTGTCGCATCTGTTTTAATTTAAGTAGTGTTTCATGCTCCCCGACAAATTTGTGCTGTCGATTATTAGTGTAGTCAAAGACAATGGGGCTACATTTTCCGTTTCCTGGTAATTCCGTAGACGTGTTATCGGTCAAAAAACTAGGTGGCGCCTTATATAAACATTTTGTAGGTTTTAAGTTAGGTTTTATGTAGGGTAGTTAGGACTTAGATTTTAAGCTGTTACTGTGCTAACAGACCTTCTTTTTTTAAGTTTTTTCTTTTGTGGCTTTGTCGCGATTGTTACGTGCCAATAAATTGGCACTTAAACATTTTTTAGGTTAATTTTAATGTGCGGAAGTTTCGCGTCATAAATTCAAAAGACTCGGTGCGTGTATTTCCGTCACGTCAGAGTGCGTTTGCGCGAGATCGCGCGGGAACTTTGCGCCGACGCGTGAAAGAGCAAAGGTGGGAGAAGTGTTTCCGTGAGACTCGGTAACGTGACCGTTTGCCTTTGAACATTGAGAAGGGCGGTCGTGTCAGGCCGTTTTGTCTTTGAACACCGAGAAGGGCGGTCGTGACTGGTATCGTATCTTTATTTTATTATGTAGATTTCCTTTGCTTATCTGTGTTTGTCTTTCCTTAATTAACCTATTCCTTATCGTTCCGCTACTTATAGAAATCTGATACGACCTTGGAGTAATCCACGACCCAAGAACGAGCCAACAGCACCGGAGCAAGCACCATCTTTAATCACCCCGGAGTGGAGCCATGAGGTCCCGTCCGAGCGCTTTGGAAGAGCGTTGGGCGTACCGCCCGTTAATTGCCTTAAAAGGACCATCAGCAGCCCTTATGGACGTGCTGACGCCATCTTTATCTATCTTGAAGGACGCTTGGCGTACTTCGTGGAAATCTGGACCTATTATGTGAGTACCTTATTGACATAATTGTTGCTAATTTAACTTATATATTGCGTAATTAAAATTGCTGATTGGGTGACGTCATTGACAGACGGGCGCGCCAAATCTGTATAAGATTAGCGCTACCAACTGTTGTGGTGTCTAATGTACCCCGCTTGCGGGTTTGTATTTGTGAACTTTTAAAATGTAAGAATTTGCTTTTAAACCGTAAGAATTTGGCATTTTAAATTGTAAGATACGATAACTTCGCCATTCACCGTTACTGCATTTCCTTCTTCGTTCTCGAGGAAAGACGGTCCAATTATTCCTCCAGACCATAATGCACACCATACAGTAACCCGTTGTGGATGCATTGCTTTCTGATGAGTCATTCGCGGATTTTCTAAGCTCCAAATGCAACAGTTTTGCCTATTAACGAAGCCATCGAGGTGAAAATGATTTTGTTTGCAAAATCAGCAGGTTGCTCAAGGATTCAACAGGTGAATTCTCTTCGCTGGACATGGTCTCTTGGCCGAAGTTGTCGAGTCAGTTGGATTTTGTAGGCATGCAGCTGTAAATCTTTCGTCAGAATTCGCTGAAGAGTGCCTGTTGAAATGTCCAATTCTTAGACCCGATGACGAATTGACGCCTCTGGCCTTTCTGTCACACTCTCGTGAACTGCCGTGATGTTTTGTTTTGAACGACCTCTACGAGCTCGTATCGTGTGTTTCACATCACTAACCGAACCAGTACTTTCGAATTTTTTGATTGTTCTTTACACAGTAGATGAATTAGGCACATTATTTCGACCGAATATTGGTCGCACTTTACGAATAGTGGCAATTAAACTTTCACCATTTTGATAATAGTTTTGACAATCAGGACGTGTTGTTCTACGGTGTAATGCTCCATGTTTACTAATTTCCATCTGTCAACTTCCGATCTGTCACGTCATAATCATGTGACATCATGACTGTCAAACGTGGCGCGCAATTCAAATCTTGCGCTCTTATTGAAACACCCTTTATTATTGATATAAACAGTTAATTAAAGTAAACATTAAACACATTAAAGCTAATGGCCGATAGAAAAGTAAATGTCTATAAACAACATCAGGCAATTAGATCATAATTATATCACATTCACCCCTGACTATAAATCATAACCCGTATTCTTCTAGGTGAGAAGGTAGTCTTCTTGTTCTAAAATTTCAACGTACACTAGGTTGAACGTTTCGAGAATTGTTTAATTCGACTTGTGATTTTGGAGTGTCTGATTGCATTTCGTTAGTTTCGAGAGTTAAAACTTCTTTCTCGGAGTCTCTATTGTGGACATTAGGAACTAGAACTAGATCTCGTGCAAATACAGAGGTAATTCTTCCTTCAGAATCTCTAATATGAGCATATTCGGCATTACTTTCGAGTGGTGTAACTTCTTTGACTATGGGATCATATTTGGAATTACAAACAAATCGTCGTAGATAAACAGGACCTGGACTTAAAAGCCACGTTGGAATCGTTTCTCCATTACCACTTCGCCTTTGATGCCTGAACAATCGTTCATGCGGAGTTTCATTTGTAGAGGTACAGAGTAAGCTTCTTATTGAATGTAGTACTTCTGGAAGTACACTTTCCCATTGACTTTGTTACGTGCCAAATTGGCACTAAACATTTTTTAGTTTAGTCTTGATATGCGGAAATTTCGCGCCACAAATTCAAAAGACTTGGCGTGTATTTCCGTCACGTCAGAGTGCGTTTGCGCCAGATCGCGCGACGCGAGTGGCGGAAAAAAGGTGGGGGAAGTTTCCGGGAGAGGCTTGAACGTGGCTGTTGGCCTGAAAACTTCGAGGAGTGCAGTTGTCGTGCTTGGTATCGTATCTTTATCTTATTATGTAGATTCCTTTGCCTCTGATTATTTGTCTTTACTTGATAAACCTGTTCCTTAACGTTCCGCTACGTATAGGAATTTGGATACGACCTTGGAGCAGCCCACGACCCGGGGAACGAATCGGAGCCCATGACTGCCGTAGCTGGTTGGAGCGCTTGGGAAGGACGCTGGGCGTACCCTCCGGTAAATATCTAAAAGGGGGCCATCAACAGCCCTGATGGACGTGCTGCCGACATCTTTATTTAACCTCGCAGGAAGCGTACCTATTTATGTAAGTACCTTATTTGTTATATTTTATTTCTAACACTTGCATATTCCGTTAATTGCGCGTTTAATTTTGCATGTTGGGTGACGTCGTTGACAGATGGGCGCGCCGAAATCTGTATAAAGATTAGCGCTACCAACTGCCGTTGTGTCTAGTAAACCGCGCTTGCGGAATTGTAATTATGAACTTTTAAATTGTAAGAACTTATATTTTTATTTTTGGATTTCAGAGCTAATTGAATTGTACGCCAGATGATACCATTGTACTTTTTAACTTGGCCATTACCACGAGGGTTATAAGTCGTAGTTCTGCTAGAAGCGATTCCATTAGAGTTCAAAAACATTTCTAATTCATTAGACATAAATGAGCTCCCTCTGTCAGAGTGAATATAAGAGGGAGTTCCAAAAAGATAAAAGATATTTTTGAGAGCAGCAACAATAGTTGAAGAAGTCATATCTGGACAGGCGATGGCAAAAAAATCCACATTTAAACGTTCGAAGGCGGAAGTAGCTTTTATGAGCCTTCCCTTAAATATATAAAATCTAGGCTTAATTTTACAGCATACTGAACAAGAAGAAGTAATTTTCTTTACATCTTCCATAGAATAAGGTAAATTTTTTATTCGAATCCAATGATACATTCGAGTAATTCCAGGGTGACAGAGTATTATGTAAATCCATAAGTCGAGCTTCGTTACCAGTTGTTGCAGAACAAATATGAGAAAGTACATCCGCAGCAGTATTCTGAGGTCCAGATCTATAAATAATATCGTAACTAAAACACGATAATTCTAATCTCCACCGTAGAATTATTTCGTTCTTTATTTTGCTTTTGGATTTTAGATCAAACATAAATGTAACAGAGCGTTGATCGGTGATTAGCTTAAAATATCTTCCCATTAGGAAATGCCGCCACTTACTAGTTGCTTCAACGATCGCATATGCTTCTTTTTCTACAGACGAGTGTCTACATTCTGATTGAGAAAGAGTCCTTTAAAAGAAGGCAACAGGACGCCCAGATTGTGAAAGAGTTGCTCCTATTGCTTCATTTGTAGCATAAGTTTCTACTGTAAGCATATCCTCACTATGTATAGGTGCGAATGAGGCTTTTTTTATACTATAAAAGACTTTTAAAGCTTCAGGAGATAGTGGGAATTTGCTATGAGAAGGATACTTATATTGTTGTTGAGAATGAGTTTTCTGTAAGCGACTAGTACAGCGGGAGAAATTTTCGGAATCAACCGACGGTTATGCTCAAAATTTGTAGAAACTGTGTTAGAAAATAAGCTTTTCTAATGAAACGCGTCCAATAAGGGGTTAGAAAAATGATATAAATACCTGAGCTTTAATATTCTCTCTCTCTCTTTTCCTTTACGTCGATTAAGTGCTAAATACCAATTCAGACAATAATAATAAAGCTTTTGGTGAGTAGTTTGTGTGTGCAATAAAGTTACATTTGATATCATATACACAAGTATAAAACTGTAATAGCGGACCGCCAATTATTAATGTGATGCACGAGTTAGTGCGTGATTAAACAAAAAGTTCCGGCTACTACCACTAAATTTATTAAATGGATACATGATATATGGGGGGGGGGGAGCAGAGATGGTAATCTATTTTGTGTGTATGATATGGGTATGGAATGGTACTATGAAACGAAGCGAATATCTTACAGAAATAGCAGATGGTAGAGGCCTGTGGATTCGACAAGCAGCATAGTTAATGGAAACAACGCCGAGGGGTTTTATGGTAACCATCTCCGACGGGAATGAAGACTAAAGAATTCTCCAGGTATTTATTTGAAATTTCTGTTATTGTATAAACTTTTGTGGAATTTTGTGTTGTGTGGTTGACTTTTTGTGGTATATTTATGGTTTTAGAATCTTGTTTTGGACATGTACAAGACAATTTACTAATTTTTGAGTATTGAAAAAGGGTATATTTCGAATATATAAAAAAATTTATTTAGGATATAAATTGTGTTGTAAAGGGTAAACGGGTCTGTAAATTTTGTTTTAATTTATACAAGGTTTAAAAGGCATATACTAACAAAACTGGGTTATAATGAGCTCACAATACTTCAGTGTGCAGTCAATGTAGGGTAACATGTGGGGTCCATCTACTCACATTTAATTGAATTTGTTTAAAAATCATTAGAAAAACCAAGGACTTTGAAAACATATCATAAAATGAGTTTTATAATTAGTGTATCAAACTGTTTTAACACATGTGTAAATATAATTTATCTGTTAATAGGTGTAAATAAAAAGTGTATGGTTGTTGTAATATTTGGTGATTTTATTGAATAAGGTGCGAGTGTGAAAGACGTATGTTTGTAAATTTAGGTATTTGAGAAAAGGCCCAGCTAAGCTAGCCAGGGATGTAGAAGAGTTTTGAAGGCTTAATAAAAGGGTAAGAAATTTTTTTATTTGTGAAAATTTTATATTGGCCCAGGTGAAGGCTCGATGTTAAAAGCTTAGTTTCCAGAACTATCTTAGAGGCCACGGCAATATATACATAATTCAAACCGAGGTCACATTCAGTACTCAGCTGGTATTATATTGAAATGTACGGCACACAGAATTGCCAGATGTGTAAAAAAATGTTTTATATTGTTTCTGCAGTGAATCAATCAAACTGTAAGAAAATATGAACTCATTGCCATGCAATTCGAATACGCCGGTCGGTGAAAATAGTATAACATTTATTACTAACAAATGTTTCTGAAATTAATAGAAGCAGTGATGACAACGTTAAAAACAGAAAATTAAATAAAGAAGAAGAATATGCGCTAGATTCGGCTGCGAATTCCGTGCATAAAGTATTTTTGTAATGCAACTAAATGTAAAAATATAACCTCGGTGTTTTTCCCATGAACAAAATAACGACATACCTGTTTTAACACGATTTACATACTTTATTTTAAATTAAAACCAGTCGTATAATTTCAGCTGTTCCATTTTTAAACATTATGTGATATTTAATACAAAAATAATTCTTAAAGCTCTCGGGGACGAAGCCCTAGTACTACCGCACGTTTTTGCTTAACCTAAAAATCTCCGATCTTCACCACGTGCACGTGTTTGCTTAACTTAAAAATCTCCGAAATATTCAATTACGCAATGGAACTCAGCCCCGTTCAGAACACGCTAGGGAACCCCATTCATCATTTTGAGAATGATTACGTTATCTAAATTCTTCACCACGTTTTATTTTCTAAATTCGCGAATTAAAAGTTTGTGTTTCTTTTAAATATGATATGATATTTACAAAAATAATTCCTGACGCTCTCGGAAGCGAAGCTTTAATACTGCTGCACGTTTTTGCTTAACCGAAAAACTTCGATCTTCACCACGTGCACGTTCTTGCTTAACCTAAAAATCTTCGAAATATTCAATTACCTAATGGGGCACAGCCTCATTCATAACACGCTAGGGAGCTCCATTCCTCATTTTGAGAATGATTACGTCATCAAAATTCTTCACCACGTTCCGCATTCATCTATGTTTTGTTTTTGCTTAATCTAAAATAAGTATCATGCGACGAGAGTAAAACGAGGGCGAAGCTCTAGGGAGTCGCAATCCTCATCAACCGACCAACAAAGACACGAGCGCCCCCATGAAGGTGAAGCCCTATTTACCATACTATCGACCCACAAAGACACCCGCCACCGGAGCCCGGCGCTGCGCTCTCACACACCACGGTGGCGAGGGCAAAGACCTGAGAATGATTACGTCATCCAAATTCTTCACCACGTTTTATTTTCTAAATTCGCGAAGTCCTAGGGAGCCCCGATCTGCATTCATCTACGTTTTATTTTTTTGCTTAACTTAATATTTCTCTTCAATTAACTAATGCGACGAGATTAAAGAAAAGGGGCCCCCACTAGGGCGAAGAACCGAAACCCGCCACCAAAGCCCCAGCGCTGCGCCCCCACGGTGACGAGGGCGAAGACCTAGAGATCCCCATTCTACATTGATCATTAACCAAACTATCGACTAACAAAGATACCCGACACCGGAGCCCCAGCGCTGCGCTACCCACAACCTCCTAACGAGAAGTAGTAGTTCAACTAGTGGGAGTTTGGTAAAGTTTCTCGTATCCGCCTAGCAATACTACTTACAAGTATAGGTTTAAAATCTTTTCAATTATCTACACATAAATTATTCACTGCAGATGGCACTTCAAACAAATTTCTGGTAGAGATTTTTCTCCTCTCCCACACTCATTTATTTTCGGTACAGACTTTGCCAACAGTTTGAACTTATATATACTTATATAATATATATAACTTATATAAAATAAATCCCCGATAGCTCAGACTTCTTCAAACACTACAATACCATTACTGGATTTTATTTCTTGTCAGACCGGTGAAGATAACTCAAATCTCTCAAGCAAGAACACTCATAGATTTTTTTAATACTACTGCTAGTACTTCAGATACTATAGGTCGTACAGACAGAATGTTTATGAATATTCATACTGGTGATCATAAACTTTCTAGACAACGTCCATATCCAATGTCTCCACATTTGTCAAAAATTCAGTATGAATAAATTCCTCAAAACAAGAAGTGGCTGGTTTCATACTGTTAACGCGCGAGGGGTCTTATAATTTTATATATCGACTTACCTCAGCCATATTGTATTGTTCCACTACTCTTCCTAAACACCACTGTAGAGAGGGGGGGGGCTATTTTCTTCCTTTAAGAAGACAAGCGAATCAATAGGCAGGGTTGCGAAATTACTTAACCACTTACCTTTCTGTTGCAGCGTGTGCAGGTATTCAACACTCTATTTTTCCAAAACCCTTGTTGCATTTGCTACAATATTTGCCAGCGATTTAAACGAGAGGGGTTTATGGACAACAAATCCGGATCTGGTAACATCGAGACTGGTTCAATATTAAGAAAAGACCCGGGGCCAAATACAAAAAATCAAGCGGTTTGCAACTCAATGCGCAAAGTGGAAGTGAGTTGAGAATCGCTTTGACTTAATACCGTCAAGCATTCTTTAAACGACAAAATTTGGTTAAACACAATTTCGATTCCCTCAACGTCTGCAGAATGGTGCATCAATTGAGAGATTTCACGAGAGGTCCCAACGAAATTGGCGCCATTATCACAATAGATTTGAATATATTTGTCTCTTCGAGTAATAAATCGACGTAAAGCAACCAAGAAAGCGTCTGTCGACAAGTTAGACACTAATTCCAAATAGATAGCTTTAATGCTGAAACAAATAAATAAGCAAATGTACGCTTTCAATGATATTGCGCAACGACACCGCTTCATCATGACAGATAAAGTCCGCCAAAGTCGACTCCCGTATGTAAAAACGCCTTACCTAGAGTTAACCTAGAAGGTAGTAAATGCCCAATAGGGGGGCATAAAGCCACAGGGTTTACACAAAACAACGAATGCAGGATTTCAAACATTGACGAATAGCACTCGTTGCGGACGATATCCAATAATTTTGAGTTAAGAAAAATTGAATTGTTCGATTTCCAGGATGTAAATGTCTTTCATGACAATCTAATATAATAATTTCAGTCAACCGATGCGAGCAAGAAAGCAAAATTGGAAATTTTGCATTATCCCATAACTTTGAATTACGCAGGCGACTGCTCATCCTCAACAAATCACGACTAGTTGTTCACTAACAAGTTTTCCAGTTTTAATATTTGCAATTTTGAGCAAAAACATTTGTTTGAACTCTTTTAATCAATAAATGTATAGCATCTTGCTGCTGAGCTAGGCACAAACCATCAGAATATTTTGAACGCAAATCCGCCGGACACTGAACATTACTAATGAATGACGAATACATGTAATAATCCTACAAATTTTCTGCAGTTTTGAAAATTTATCCAGGCATAACGACTGTTAACGACAGAGTACGATATTCGACGTCCATCTGAGATGAGTCGATAAGTTTTGGCAGCAACGTTATTGGCCATTCTTCGCTATGACGCACTAACCAGGAAGGCCCTGTCCACCATAATGGATGATGAACCAACTCTGATGCCAAAAGTCCAGTGAGGCACAATCCGCCGGGTTGTCCTGGAACTTAATATGAAACCACGAATATGGAAAAATACGTTCTTGAATATGCGAAATGCGATTGCTGACAAATGTCATCCACTTATGCGAGGAAGACCGAATCCAAGACAAAACAACAGTGAAATCTGACCACGCGAAAATACTGCTAATTGATAAACTATCTGTACAAGTATTTTTGACGAAATCTACTAAATCTGACAAGAGTATGGCAGTACACAATTCGAGACGGGGCAATGAAACGCAATTAGCAGGACCAACCTTCGATTTTGCGCATACTAATGACATGGCAATATTACCTTCTAAATCGAACGAACGAAAATATACGACAGTTGCATACCCGGCTTCAGAGCGTCACAGAACACATGCAAGACAACTTATTTAAAATTATTACATACGATGCAACGCGAAATCTCAATATTCGAAACCGCTGGCAATTCACCCAAAAAATGTTTCCATTTTTCTACGACTTCCAATGGCGGCTCTTGGTCCCAACCGAGGCCTAAAAGCCAACGATCTTGAAGTAAACGTTTAGCGGAAAGTACTAAAGGAGCTATCGAACCGAAAGGATCAAAAGTTGTATAAAAATACATCTGTAAGGCCCAAAATTTTTATTGAACTACTATCTTTATCTTGAAATGTAATTGCTTCCGAACTGGACAGTAACTTCTTCAAGTTGGACATCACTTCCAGGCAATTACTATTCCATTTTCTTAATTTAAAACCACCACTAGCGCAAATACTATTCAACTCACCAATTAATTGATTTGCAGCTTCGATCGAATTGCATCCAGTGACTAAATCATCAACATAGGTATCGCTTGCCAATACTGATGACGCGAAAGGAAAATTAATCGATTCTAACCTTGCCAATTCTTGAACAGTACGCAAGGCCAAAAAAGGCGACGACGAAACTCCATAAGTGACAGTATTTAATTTAAAGTCCATAATAGGATCCGACGGAGAAAATCTCCAGACGATACGTTGATAATCACGATGAGTATCTTTAACCAAAATCTGCCGATACATTTGTTTAATATCAGCTGTAATTACGATAGGATGTACACAAAAGTGCAATAACAAAACTGCAATGTCAAAACTGCAATGTCATTTTGCAGAGCAGGGCCAATAGTCAAGCTATCATTGAACGAATTTCCTGATTGATCCTGACACGAAGCATCAGAAACCACACGCAATTTGGTAGTAGTGCTATCACGCTTATGTACAGCATGAAGGGAAATGTAATACATCCTCTCACAGACCGACGAAATTTCAGGCGATTCCACTTGAGCCATGTGACTGCTTTTCAAATAATCCTCCAAAAAATTTTTTATAATCCGAATACAATTCAGGATTTTTTAGCAAACGACGTTCTAATGGCAAAAATCTTTTAATAGATATCGATCTCGTAGTCACGAATGAGGGTTCAGAAATTTTAAAGAGCAAGGACACTACAAAACGACCGTCCTTGTTACGTCTATAATTTTCCACAAATTTCTTTTCACACTTTTCTTCTTCAGGAGAAACGTGTTTCTTGAAGGGCATATTTTGTCATTCCCAAAATCGACGAATGTCGCTGTCTAAGGGCTCAACGAAAGCACACAACGACGTAATAGAATTATTCGAAGAAACGACCTTTCCCGTTAACGCCCAACCAAAGGTTGTTTAATAGCAACTGGCTCGTTGGCGTCACCTTCAACAAAACCTGAGCAAAAATTTAAGCTCCGAGTAGCATGTCAATTTTACCAGGAATATTAGAATTAAGATCAGCTAAGGTCAAATCTCAAGTATGCGACTATACCTTGACCGCTATAGACGACGAAGGTAATTGATTACAAACGTTAGGTAAAATTGCTACGTTGTGCAGCGTAGCCTAACAAAAAAAAACAATGAAAGAAAGAACAAGGAAGAAAATAACTGACCGGGCTCAATCAGCGAGTGGGCGGGGTAGAATACCTACAAAAACTAAAGAAATAAAAAAAAATTACACACTCATAAAAATAATCATACAACCTCTAATTAAAACAAAATATATACAAAGCACAGTATTCCCCAAACCCCCAACAAAAAAATTTAATAACCCCAATGTACCTCTATTTGGCAGAACAACAAAAGTACGTCAAAAATGGCGAGCTGCAGTTTTTAGGTCGCTACCTCTTTTAAATAACAACAGCAAAAAAAACTCCAAACTCAACAGCCGCTCTTAATTCCCACAGTAAAATTAAAGCTACATACCTAAAATTCTTACGTAATTATAGCGTACCAACCCATATCCCTTAATTAAAAAATAATGTAACAAATTTAACAAGAAAACAATAGTTTGAAATCCCAACAAAGAAAAACCCATTTTCTTAACTACGTGAATATTACCAACTTATACCCCCCGCACCGAAAATAATCATTTTGGCACCGCCAATCTGGGTCATTCGGACCAAAAAGCAATGCCTCAATTATTACGGCCATACATTCTAACATAGTCCGTGCATTACCTGGACCCGACGTTCTCAGCGTCGGTATTATGCCTTTTAACTCGAGAGTTTTTCGGCTTGTTGATGTTTTTTTTTCTCTGATGAGTTGTTGTGGTGTTAGTTGATCTTCTTAATAAATTGTTGGTCTGGATTCCAGGAGGTCTGCTCCTGGAATCCTCTTGTTTTGATGCAGTGAGCAGTTTCCAAAATCTTCTTCTTGGTTGTCCTCTAACGATATCCGGATCCTGGGTACACTGGCCTGTGGTTTTCGACCGACAGGATGGCTATTCGCCACAGGCCGCTCCATCGTCAGGTAGCTCGTCTAGCAGGACTGACGGATGTGCATCCCCAACGACTTCACTTGTGTACTCATTCCTCGGCACCCCGCGTAGCCGGAGAACTCCCTCAGGTCGTGACCGTTCCGCTACTCACCTTTGTTCGCCCGGAGGTGCTGGTAGATGACTGTTGTTGCCTCTTCGGAGTCTCTGCAACAACTCTCTAACATAGTCCAATAATGTTTAGATATAAATAGATACGAAGCAATATAGTAGCTGCTTGGGACCACGCTACCTGTGCACCCTTCTACACCAAAAAGGGGGCGGCAACTCATCAGACCAACTTATCCAACGACAAAACACACAGTGGTCAAAGAATATTAACTATAGAATAAGAAGCGACACTCCCGGCGAATTGTTAGTGTTTAATGGTGGAAAGAATATCTGACCTTGAAGTGTTTCGCCATTTTGCTGGGGTGCCAAGAATGGCGGAAAAATTCAAAATTATAATTCAGAAAAATTTGACATTTATATATAATTTTGAATTATGGAATTTTTTACACTTGTGTTCCTTTTATCAGAAAAATACCAATCAATTATATTAATGAGTGGGCACAATATGCATTGTATTAGATATTTCAATTAATAGGTTTAACATATATATTGCGATTTTCTTTCTAAAAGACCTCCATTTTAATCAAGATAATATTCTAACTACAAAAAATGCGCATATACAATGCAGCCACTGAAAATTGGATACATCCTAGTAAAGAAATCAAACAAAACAATACACTTCAACATAAATTATACTTCGTTTTATATGTAATATCTTAATTTAAAAATTATTCAAAATTCATAAACACAGTTAATATTAAGATTCATTTTTTGTTAAGAAATCAGTTTATGATTATTAAGGAACAAAACCAGTACACTTTAGTAAAATGCAATACAGTTTTACAATAAAATACACAGTTTATGTATTCAGACAACACAATAAATGCAAAAACGCCCTTTGTGTTCGACAATTTGTTTATAATAATTACAAAGAATATTAACTATAGTTAATATTCTTTGATAATTAGCTGTGGTTATATGGGGGTCAGTGCTCTATTGACAAGCAGATGTAACAATGGCATTCATATCTTAGAGTATATATCCTTCTAGCTCCGGCCATTTTCTTGGCGAACCTGCGCACTGAACAGGATTCAGGATATTACTAGAGTGTCGCTTCTTATTCTATAGTTAATATTCTTTGCAGTGGTGTCTTCCCATAACAAAATGGGCAGTACTCCCACAGGTAGTTAGGTAGATCGGCGGAAGAAGCACACAGTGTGTGCACGAAATTGTGGAGATAACAACAAAGAAAATGTTGAAGTTGTCATAGCACAGAAAGAATAGAGTAAAAGAGTAGTTTTCTAGCAAGGCTTTACTACAATTCTCGCGTTATCAAATGCGATTCAAACTGGAAAACACGCTATCAAATAATAGTGGGATTTATTACTTCGACAAGTCTTTAAATGGGAAACACCAGAGAAAGCAATTATACGTTATCGAAAGGTTTAATAAATTACCGGATACTTAAAACAATGTATATACTATTTAATTATAGTATAAACTTGTCGTTTCCAAGCAAGTAGATTTAAGTTGAGGAATTATAAGAAAGCGTCTTTATTATTAATTATGTTGAAGGATTTAAAAGTAGAACCGGAATTTATTCGAACGGGTATTAAATTAACAAGGGAAAACGGGGTATGTTGAAAATAAACGTAACAAAATATAACAATCAATTTCATATGCTGGAGACTTTGCTCCCGAGGAACTGACTACACACGATAGTGTACCAGAAACCAACGACGAATTCAAACAAAGTCCTTGAACAGTGACACTGGCTCTCCTCTCTTCTCCTAATTTCGGACGGTACCTTTCAGTCATAAAACTTTCCATGGATCCGTTATCTAAAATTATACGAACAGGTTGCAATTTTCCTGTACAATCGAGCACCAACACCATTGCCGTAGCTAACAGCGTGGTTTCATGTTTTAATGACGCCGAAATTAACAAACTAGTGGTAGGTTGTTCATGTACAACCACCTCCGACAGATTGTCTTCACTAGGTCTACTAGTAGAAGTAAGTCTAGGCGCCGCTCTCCCAGGAGACGCTGACCTTTGGCGATGAGTTTGTCTGCGTGGAGACACCGATTTTTCTCGTTTATCGAAGTGAAGTAACGAATTGTGTGACTGTTGACATTTTCTACACGACCAATCCAACTTACAATTTTTCACCGATTGTGAAGTATTTAAACATTTAATACCAAGATTTTTAACCTTTGATACCTCAGGAGGGGTTTTATCGAGAAACTGCTTACATCTATAAATAGGATGCACAGCTTGACACAGACTACTATTTTCACCATACGTGGTAGTCCCAACTAAAAGAATTTTAGCCGAAGTGATAACGAACTTTTCTTTTCCCCTTGTTTCACGGAATCTCAAAATTTTAAGCATGTTGTTCCTGGAAACAAAACAATTGAAAATAGTTTTACCAACCCTGTTCCGTTTATATTGTAAATAATTAAAGCTAAATTTTATTTTCTGTTGAGTTTGTTGATTACTTACGTTCGCCTCGGTATATTTAAACTTGTTAAAGTAAAATTTCCCTATTTACTTCAAGCATACGCCAACAAGTGCCGCGAGTGATAAGACTGTGTTTTTCCGCATGTGCAAGAACAGTATTAACTGGAAAATCCACGAAGCCAGAGAATCGAGTTGTCGTTCGAACAGACCGCATTGCTGTTTTACATGTTCTACGTAGAACAAATTAATTAAATGAACCGCTTTTCTTCAGAACATCGCTATCGTCATAAATGTGCTTCGCTAGACCCGCTAAAGAGAAGAGTGGTTTTTTGTTTACATCGTTTTTGTCGTTGATACGGCTTTGTGAACAACAGGTGAGTGCTTTTAGTAAACGCTTGAACTGATTAAAACCATTAATTATATGTTGTTTGTTAAATTATTACTTAATTTTATGTATAGTCCACTTCTCTCTACCACAGAGCTATTCAAAATTCACTGCAATATTTTACACATGTTCTTGAAGCAATGCCATTTATTTTCAATACTTTACATTGTTTTTCAATGTACGATCTTTGAACGAGAAAATCTCGTCACTATTTTCTAATTCGAAACGCTTTAAAACGTTTTTTATCTAATTTTTTCGATAACAGATTAAACAACATGAAATCTAATAGATCTATTTCCATATGGTTTCAAAACAACTAATTAATTGCCGGAGTTCCGTGTGCGAGTCTAAGGAATTTACCTTAGGACATTTTTCGAGAGCATTAAAATATATCCAAAGTAAAAACCTATTAGACTGAAAACGGTTAGTAATGGTTTTATAGGCTTAATCGTATGCACAATCGTTTAATGGCAAATGTTTTATTAACGCACGCGACGAGTCATCTAGTGTATCTACAAGATAGCAAAATTTTTCCACAGGGGAAAAACTGACATTATCATGAATCAATCGCTAATATATTGCATGATAACTTTCAAAGGCCGAAATACGACCTGAGAACCGCGTACTGATGGTTTAAGCAAATACTACTGTTTATCGACAAAGCATTATTCGTATTTTCTACCTGCAGCTTATTTTCTATGAAATCTAATTCACATTGTTCAGCGCTAATACGAATATCTAATCGATAATCATCGATTTTTACCCTAAGGGCCGAGAAATTGTCCAATTGTTCACTTTCTTCATCAAAGAAAATATTCTTGCAAAAAAACTTGAAATGAGTTTTAATTTGTTCGATACTTTTCATCGATGTTCTAATTATAGCAATCGATACATTTTCCGGTTTATTAATCTTACTGTATATATGATCCAACCGTTTTACTACAAACGTAGATTCAAGAATAGCTTTATCACTTGATATAACCATATTTGATTAATGAACGACAATAAAAATTAACGTAAAAACATTGCGTACCTCAATACGCTACAACTAATTAATCTACGAAATTAAATTATTAATCGACAAGTGCAACTAATTACAATGCTCGCTCGACAAAACGTTTAATATTTTAAAATAAATAGCAACAAAATAACCCCTTTGTTATACTATCCCATAAGTTGGATGACCTGAGTGGTGCATCAAACTTTGGTTGACGAAAAATAAGGTAAGAATTTAAAATACAACCCTCATAAATATAGCATCCGAAATTTCTACAAAGTTTACATAAAGTACACCGACCGACCATTAATCCTTGCGACAAAGAAAAAGGAATGTATTACAAATCTACCGTTATACCTAAATGTTTCTACTATTAAATGTGCAAACAAGATGTTAGCCTCTTTGCAACACGCCCAAACATATCAAAACTACGACAGATATTAAATTAAAGCATTCATAAGGAACGACAGGAATTGGTACTAATTAATTAATCAAATAAACCGGCTTACGAAGGCTATTTTGTTAACGCGCGAGGGGTCTTTTGATTTTATATATCGACTTACCTCAGCCGTATTCTATTGTTCTATAAGTGTCGTTTCTACTCTTCAACGAAGTGGATTGTATGACTATTTATTAGACGTGTTACGTGCGCACTATCACTGTGTTTTTTAAGGTTTATCAATAAAATCACATGCGGAGACACTAATGACTTAACTTACTTTACCGAACCACAAACGTTTCTCTTCGATGTCTATGAGCAAGTGTCGATCACTATCTCTTTAGTCCAATTTAATTTCCACAGGGACAAAGAAGGTTTTATGACAGGATATAACGGGACAAGAGATGACAGCTTTGCTATTTTATTTACAACTACAAATTTACAAAAACTTAAAATTAAACACGAAAGCGTGCGGCAAAGAGACCAAACACATACCAAATTGTCTCATATTTGGACGTCATGTCCCTATTTCTGGTAATTTTTATACTTCATCACATAAACCTTCAGAAGATGTTGATATAATGCCTAGCGATAAAATGTCACATGCAACCGACCGTCAGGGTATCTTCGATCTTTTTAAAAATATTCGTGATAGACTTCATGAAGCACAAAAAAAGTGTCAAATAGATATAATATTGGAAGACGTGAATTATCATTTAACGTCAGTGATATAGTTTGGAGAACAAAAATGGTTTATCTAGTGCTGGTGATGCTTTCACTGTCAAACTGGCTCCAAAATATATATTTAACCCCACTATGTCATCATACATCACTATTCAATGCGTATTCTTCTATTTAGTGTCAAACTCTTAACCCATTAAAACCCAGAATCGTTTTGTCTTATTATTTTGTAAATGTTTACTTTTTTTGAGTTAATATTAAGTTAGTTGTTTAACAAAAAGTTTTTTTTTTTAAAACCGCTAGTCAAAAACAAAAATACAGGGCGATGCCAGTTGACCATTTAGTGACGAATCAACTCCACATTTGCTCCAGTGTCCATATTTGCTCCCACATCTGGACCAAATTTACATGTAAAAACCCACTATAAAGTCTTATTTTTTAGGAATCTCCTCCTGCTCCCTTCTTGTGGAGATCAATCTCCTCCTTGTGGACCTCCTTGTGGGAGTTTTACCCCAACCATCACTAACCTAAAAATCGATAACCTAACCCCTAAAATTTTTGAGATACTTCTCGGTGTCTATTGGCACCGCACCCACGAGATAAACCTATCTTGTTTGGTATCAATTAATATTAGAATTTTCTCAGCTACCCGAATTTCTAGGAATTTTTCAGATAGCATCATCCCCCAGAGGGCTACCCTTATTTTAAGATTTATTACCTGCAGCGACTTTTGAGCGTTCTTATAAAATTTTTTTAGTCATGCGATACATCTTGTTAGTCTAAAATTTTACGCAGAATTCGAATCTGTAAACAGATTTGAAATAGGACCACGCCCTGCAAAATTACACACATACCCTCTGCGAGATAAATCTTTCTCCACATTTCCACCCACGAGATAAACCTACCTTGTTTGGTATCAATTAATATTAGAATTTTCTCAGCTACCCAAATCTCTAGGAATTTTTTAGATAGCGCCATCCCCAAGGGAGCTACCCCAATTTTAAGATTTGTTACCTGTAGCGACTTTTGAGCGTCTGCATAATTTTTTTATACATGTAGCACATCTTGTTAGTCTAGAATTTTATGCAGAATCCGAATCTGCAAACAGATTTAAAACAGGGACCACCCCTTACCATTTTACACACACCCTCTAAATTATAACTTTCCTGCAGCTCATACCTAAAAGAAAATCTAAAAACAATTCTTAAAACTTTTTATTACAAACAATTTTTACTAATACAGTTTAAATTTGTAAACCACATTTCTAAATACATATTCACAATTGCCCATAGGGGCAATTTCACCCTAACTTAACATCCTACATATATCCGGATATATGTCGATGCGCATCCCTGTCGGCTTAGGTCGGATAACCACATATTCGACTATCTTCGGCAATATACGTCCCCACTCTGTAGAATACATAAGAGAACAATTTTTTCGTATTCAATTTAGTATTCGATAGTAGCTAGAACGGTAAACATGAGCGTCTCCAAGGTGATTAACGTTTCTCAACTTCTTGGGAATAAAGTGAAACCGACAAATGAGCGATTTGGATTATGGCTGTTGACAGAAAATATGTGCAACAATAATCTGGTAACAAATATTGGTAACATTTGTTATGTCGAAGGCGAACAGATGCTGACTGGTGGACTACACACACCAATTACAGAACCATTTTGTGACAATATAATGTTGGTTAAAATTTGCGACTTTTCTGACACCGAGCAAACATCTGCAAGCAAAAGGATGTTTATCCTAAAAAAAGAAATTTGTGGTGCATTTAACAGCTATCTATGAAGAAAGTTTGACCGATTTGTTTCCGCTAGGCATGGTGTTAAAGCTAAGCTCCCGTTTTCTCTGGAAAGCACTAACAAGATGGGCCCGAGAGTAAAAGAAATTATCGGAAAAGAAGACCTCGAATGCATTAATAAAAAATTCCAAAATCCTATATGTGTTCCATACAAAGTGGAACTAGCAGATGTTAAGTTGGAAACTTTATTGGAGGAACTACCAGATATATTAGACGAACTCGAAAAAGATTATTTCTATCTTTTTGACATGGATGTAACCCAAGATTTTGCGGGTATATTTAACAAGATGGAGATGTGTAATTATTTAACTACAAACCATAACTTTTACTATAAGGGCGAATACGAAGAAAAGTGCAATATTATAGTTGACAACGATAAAACAGTGGGAATTGAGTGTTTAACATGGCTAACAACCAATGCAAGAATTAAAATATACAACAAATTTGTGTGTCAGATAACAAGTCCTGGTGTTAATAAACAACTTGGCAATCATATACTAGATTTTTTTACGTTGTCCAGATGTACGTTTAAGGGAAACTTTTGCGTCTACTTTAGCCAAAGAACATGGTATTACGCGATTGGAAGCGACAATATACAACTGTGCAATTGGAAGCTATGTCAGTGCGGTACGGGTGTATAATCCCTTAAAAGACTGCTTAACGTTATTGGAAGATAGTAAGTTATACTTCCTAAAGGCGCCAATGTACTCGGTACCACTTGCCAAAATGTGGAGTAAGCTATCGGACAAGCTACAAAATAGCTGCTGTTTAGTGTATAATAACCTGCTACAGTACGTGTATTGGGGGAATGGTAATACAAAGAAATTGACGGGCTTGCAAATTAAGTTGTCCGAAAACCAAAAGAAAGGGAAACATTGATAAAGTATGTGCTTTCGGCTTTTAGTTTTAACTATTTACCCGTAAATTATTTGGAGATAGTAGAGGAGGAAGACAGCCAAGATAAAATAAAAATCTTACACAAGTGCTACATTAAAGCAGGTAGTACATATTTTACACAATCTGCAACACCATATTCTACAATACCAAAAGAAATAGTCATTTCGGAATTGGGATTGATAAATACACCTAACATTCGCCCAGAGGTTGTACGACAACGCGCAAATATTGGTAGTAAACTCTATCTGTTTACGCTAAAGGAAATTGTCCCATTATGCATGCCATACGCTGTAAGTGGAAGGAAAAGACAACTGGAATTAGAGGAAATGGATGCAAAAAGGCGAAAATTGGACTACATGGAAAACACTGCGACAATACGCGATCAATACGAAGATGTGTTAGACAAAGAACATCTTATTAGAGAAAATGAGGAAGAATTAAACGATTATTTTATGTGTCGATGGACTGACTTAGATACATCCGGGTTGTACAAGCTGTATGCATTTGCGGTTAGTAAGAAAGACTCTTTTAGTTATGTAGGTGTTCTTGCAGAAAAGGATGGTACTAAATCCGTATACTTTTTAAAAGGTTATTCTAAAACGTATTTATCAAAATGGCAGATAACAAAGACGAACTAAGGAATGCGGGTTTCGTAACCTTGGCGTACACTACACGCAAAGGTGTTCCGCTAAACATTGTATATTTGCCTAGTAAAGAACCTTTCGGATCATTTAAAACCGAGGGTCTTACAACCTATAACAACCATATATTCCCAAAGTGGCGGACATGCAACTACGCAACAGTCTGTGGGAGAATAAGGATTTCCTCCAATACCGACAAGAAGAAGTCGATCAAGCTAACAAGATACGTATGCAGGATATATTGGGAAAGCTGCGATTAAAAGATTGTCACAAGCTGCAAGAATTACGCGAAGGAATGGATCTGGTTGTCGGTGGAATCAAAGACTTTAAATATAGAGGCAAACTTCGGTACATTTTACAATTCGAAAACCTAGACGGTCTTTATGTATCAAATTATTGGCTAGAAAAGGAGATAGAAGACTTGGGTGTCGATTTAAATTTTAAGCTGCAAATAAAATTAGATAAAATTAAAACCACTGCAAACAAACATAAAGAAAGGACTGTCTTCTGTGTATAACTTTGTATTAAAATTAAGTTTAAATGACTCCATGCTTGGCATTAAATATTTTTAAATTTGTTATGTATAATGTCAGAATAAACATTTTATAATAGAATATAACAGTGGCGTAACTACACCCCTGCCAGCCCCCGCTATGCGGGGGGGCCCCAAGTGCAAGAAGGCCCAAACGATAATAAACTCAACTTATTCATCTTCAACGTATTTGGCAGGTAAGAAACGGTCAAGAAAATATTGCAGATAATTCAGAAACCGCAGGTTAACGAACGTTTTCTTGATGTTACTACTAGGAACTGCTGAAATACAAGAAATAATAATTAAGATAAATACTGAACACCACCTGCAGCCTGCATCCTTTCTTCTTTCTATCCGTTCTGTCCTATTTTGTAAGGGTTAATAAACAGATGAAAGAGACTGTAAACTTTAATAACAAAGATGTCTATATTATTCTTAAGTGATAAGTTGAATAAAGTGGTAAAGCATTATTAAACGACGTATAGTAGGGTTAGTTTGGTTTGTGGGATTTTAAATAGGAATAAAAGGGCTATTGTCTGTACAGTACAGATTCACAGGATGGCAGGTAGCTTAGTAACCTTCGATTTCTAGAAATATAATACTAGAAAGAAATTCATTTTGTGGTTTCTAGTCAGCTGGTTGCAACGTATTTGCATTAGCTGCATTATATATAACGGAAAGGAAGTAAAAAGCATTCCAGTACGTTTTACTCAATAGTGTTGTGTTCGTATTACAGGAGGTCTTTCATATTTAAACGTAAGTATTTATATCTATTTTTATTAAACTACTATTGATTTGATCATAGTTGAAGTCGCGCTGAGAAATACATATAAATAAATCTTTAAGCATTCAATAAAAATCATTTATATTTTGTTAATTAAAGCATTTAAAGCAAAGTATGTATGTGTTATTTGTAATTTCAAAAGGCTTTTAAATAATTATTACTTATCTAATTACATTATAATTAATTTCATTCAAAATTGCAGGAAATAATATACAATGAGCACTACAAGCGGCGCTGCAAAAAACGAAAAAGGAAACTATTGGAAGAATCAAAGAGCAAGATTCCAAAATAAGTTCCTTTTTACTTCTAAAGAGTCCGAAAACAAGAACAATCTATGAAAGAAATTGGGCTTTCGACAGTAGCATCTACTAGTTCCGCTACAGACGAACAGCAGTCGTCAACAATTTTAAAAACTCTCACCCAGGGCGCAAGTACATCACATAATGACGGCCGCGATAGAAATTTGGAACTAGATACCACTACAATTACAGAGGTAAATGTGAGTAGTACTTTTCACTTAATGAACTATCTATGGATCTGACGAAAGAATATCCAACCGATTTTGCACATTTTTAAAAATCAATGTTTTACAACATGACAATTTAAGAAAAGAAATAATTAATTACGGATTGTGTAGACCAGATGGTGCGTTTCCTAAAGATAATAAAAATAGAAGTTTTCAGTTCACTATTATTACTTAATAACTGCAAGCGAAAATAAAAGCAATACGTTAAACTTACCACACAATTCAAATGGGTGGTTGTGTTATTCTAAATTAAAAATTGTGTTTATTGTCAACCATGTTGGCTGTTTGCTTCAGTAAGGTCAAGTTGGACGACCGGAATTAATGATTGGCAGGGTTTATCAAAAAATTAAAGAGCATTTGCTTGCTCAATCTCATTTAACTTGTTGTTTTATTTACGATATGTGGAAAAAAATTATACCATAGATAAGAAAGATACTCTACTATTAAAACAAGAAACTGAATTTTGGAAAAATGTTTTACACAGACTTTTCAATGTTACTTTAACACTATCCCAGCGCATGCTGTCATTTCGAGGACATAGAGAAAGTTTTCTGATTCAAAAGACAGTTACAACGGTAATTTCTTAAGTTTAGTTCATTTAATTAGTAACTATGATCCTATATTACAAAAGTGCTTGAACGACCCAAAGGTTCAATTAAATATCTTTCCCAAAATTCAAAACGATATTATTAATACTTTAAGCGCACACTTAAAAATATTTTATTAAATAAAATTAGATCCGCTCCTTTTTCTCAATCATAATAGACACTACACAGGATATAACTAAGATTGATCAATTAAGTAAAATTGTAAGATATATTGATTTTAAAAAGACAGCTTGGGAGAGGTAACCAAAATAGATATTTGTGAAACTTTTGTGGGTTTTACAAAAGTAGAGTCCCAATCTGCTGAAGGACTATGTAATACTATATTAAGCAATTTAACCAACATGCAATTAGATATAAATAAATGTAGAGGGCAGGGCTACGATGGAGCTAACGTTATGAGCGGTACGTATTCTGGCGTGCAAAGAGAATTTTAAACATAGAGCCTGCAGCCTTATATATGCACTGTAGTGCCCATAACTTAAATCTAGTCATAAATGATGCCGTTAAAGGTATAAAAGAAATAGAATCGTTTTTCTACTTTTAGAAAACATATATACATTTTTGCTAATAGTATAGTAAGATGGAATTGGCTTTCTGTTTTTAAAGAAAATTTCACACAATTGAAACGCTTAAATCCGACACGTTGGGCGGATCGAGTAAAATCTTTAGCTGCCATAAGAATTCGGTATAAAGATATAGTAATGTCTCTTAATAAAATTATTATGATATCAAAAAACAGATGAACGAAATGACGCAAAGCAAATATTAACTAGCATGGATAATTTTAATTTTATTTTTAAGTGTTTTTTAAGTCAAATTCTAGAAGAGCTTAACAAGCTCTCACAAACTGCTCAGAGTGAAAAGGCGAATATTAATCAGATAACTCTCTTATTTCAAAAACTTTAAAATTTTTCAAGGAAACAAGAAATAACTATTCCAACATCAAGGAGGAAGCAGCGAAAGTTGCAGGGCAATGGAATATTAAACCGGAATTTATAAAAAAGGCAACCAAAAATAAAAAGCATTACGATGAATTATCCAATGATTATCGATTTAATGATGAAGAATTTAAATTTAAAATAAATGTATTTTATCGCGTAATGGATATTATAATTTCACAGCTGTCGAATCGTTTTAAATCGCTTTTTCATGTAAACGAAAAGTTTAATTTCTTAGAACCTAATGTATTTTTGAATTTAACTGCAGACGATATTTTATCTAAGGCAAAACAATTGCAAAATTTTACTACAAAGATTTAAATGATGCTATAGGTATAGAACTTACTACACTCAAAATAATAGACTTATTTGTGATGAATTAAAAATGTTAACGGTATCTTACAATTTTTAGAATATCTAGTACTTTCCAAATCTACAGGTTCTAGCAGTTTTCCAAACACCATAACAGCCTTAATGTTATACCTAACTTTACCGTTAGCGTTGCAAGTGCGGAGAGATCTTTCTCAAAATTAAAAATTATTAAAAATTATCTTAGGAACCGCACTTCACAAGATAGATTAGACGATTTATCCCTCTTAGCAGTAGAACATGACACTGCCAAAAATATGAATATAGAGGATACAATAAACGCGTTTGCAGCAAAACATGCAAGAAAAACAAAATTTTGAATTTGATTTGGAATGTCTGCTAGCTCATAGGTTTTTACTGTATCAAATTTTAGGTGTAAATAATTTTGTGCGGCGTATAAATATGTAGATTTAATATTAATTAACTTATAAGTTTGAATTTATGTAATTTGGTTTTATAATTAATAAAGCACTTGATTAATATAGTATATGTATTTAATTCTATACTGCTTCCTTCTCTACATGTACTATAATTTAAAAATATGGCTAAATATAAGCCAGTAAAAGTAATACATTTTAAAGAGAGCCCACTTTAAAATTTTTGCGGGGGGGCCCAAAAATCGTAGTTACGCCACTGGAATATAACATTGTACTTTATTTATAAAAGGCTGTGACGTTACCCTGAAATAGCAGTCGCACAGAGAGGGGTGCGCATGGGCAGCGTGCATGGGCAGGGGTGCGTACGCGCAGGGGTGTGCATGGGCTGGAGTGTGCATGCGCAGGGGTGCTCATGGGCTGGGATGTGTCTGGGCGTACACGAGGGAAGCGGATGTTAACAGTCACCAAGCATCTAATTCTTTATTTGGTGTGGAGTACTTACCGGTGTATGTATCCGGAGTAAAAACACGATTTGTACACGTAGATAATTAATAAAATTAGTTTATCGAGGGAAGATAACAAAAGGCACATCATTCCTAATAGTACAGCAATCTACGCATGGAGGCTGGAGGCATAAAGATATAAGATAGTTGTTTATATTTGCATAGATTTTGTAAATCTATTGTGTATATTAGTTTTAAGATTCCATAATTTTTAAGCTCCTCGCCCACCTTCCAAATCCTTCCTGCTTCTATCCTGGTTGACAGAGTATACGTGTTATCTCCACGCGGTATTCGCGGGACACGACGGTTTTAGATTTCTCGGGAGATGGTTGGTTAAGGCATATGTCTTGGGTAGCAAAAAAAAGGTTCTAAAGATGGAGTTAAATAAAGATGAGCAAAAATTAGTCTTTAAAAGGTATCACTTTGTAGGGGTGGTCCTATTTAAAATTTATTTACAGATTTGGGGTCCCTAGAAAAATTTAATATTAGTTGATACCAAACAAAATATATTTATCTTAAAAGAGTGACTACCCCGCGTATACTAAATACAATATAACACTTGTCAACAAAAAAAGTTGTAGGGAAAATTAAAGACGTATTTAATGGGGGTCCAGTATTAGAATTTGTTGGTAGTAATGTTAAGTCCTACTGTATTGTAGGCGAGAAAGATACGATTAAAAAGATTAAAGGGGTCTCACGAATTGTAGTTAAGTAAAACCGAGGGTCTTACAACCTATAACGAGCATATACCTCCAAAAGGGGTAGGCATGCAACTACGCAGCAGTGCGCGGGAGAATAAGAATTCTCTCTAATAAGAAATTAAAGTTTCCATGTACGTAGCACCAGTCATTGGGAAATGGTCGAAATGTGGAACCTATAAAGGCGATTATTAATTATGGTTTAGAAAAATAATAGTTTTCGTTGACTAAATAAAATAGCTTAGACTGGTTAATGTATATGATTACATACTCTCGTACACATCCACAAACATCTATTTACGTCCACAATGGCGATAACGGTAGTTTTTGTTTAACAAATAGTAGGAAAGATACGTCAGGTGTTAGTGCGTGGAAGCCCATAGGATCGTTGGATTAAAAAAAGAACGGTGCGGTGGGATGTATGGTGGTCTCCGATAGAATAATCGAAAGTGGTTAATCAATCGTATTAGATGTTTAAATAAGCGAAAGTGTAAAGTCCTACATAAACAAAAATTTAATTATCCGACAAAAAAGTGCGCGATGTGCTACACTTATAAAGAAAGTATGGAATGGTGCTTTTTAGCAGCCCTACCCGTAAAAAGGGCGACTGACATTTTCAAGCAACTACAAGAATAGCAGTAGCGCAGAGAAGGGGTATGCATGTATTATACAGTGCACAGTTGCTGCAAAATATGTTAGTTTACGCGTAGCTCGGATGTGTAATTGATTACGACTTAAAGATCCCTTGGAGGTTTAAAAATTCTCAGCCCATTGTCGTTTGAAAAATGTTTGTAAATTATCAGAACAGGAGCGGGTTGAAGTTTAAGTTAGATGGATGATTGACTGAGTTTTTTCTACCTTCTACGAGGGAATCGGAAGTTGACAGACATCGAGCATCTAATTCTCTATTTGGGCGATATCGAGTACTTACCGGTTCTAGAAATCATTACGTGCGGCCGACCGCTATGCGAAAGTGTAAAAGCCTACAGAAGCAAAATTTAATTATCAGACGAAAAAGTGCGCGATGTGCTATAGAAAGTATACAAAAATGGTGCTTTGCATCGGTTCTAACAGTAAAAAGGAGAGTGACTTTTTCTAGCAATTACAAGAATAGCAGTAGCGCGGCGAAGGGGTATGCATGTATTATACAGAGCATTGTTGCTGTAAAATATGTTAGTTAACGAGAAGCTCGAACGTAAACAAATTAAATTTTAATCTATAATTAACCACGCTCGTAAAAATTGGAAATTAATGGTTAATTTTAATACCGCTAAGCATATACTTTCGCTTGGTGATTCATTTAGAAAATATTCAAGCCTACCTAAAATATGACGTAGAAGTTATTTAAAATTAAATTGCTTTATTAGTAAGTATTCTGTAGACAAGTTTGGTATTCCCTTAGCAAAGGTTTAAAGTGTTTTTATTAAGTTTTTGGTTATAGTAGCACTGCATCTTCTACAGCACGACTTGCACACAATTTGCGTGCGTGTGCTATCAGCCTTTTGGATTTTTAATATGCACGCAATCCGTATAACATGGAAGACGTTTCCGATGTTTCTACTAACTGCATTCGCACCATCGACGATGCGAACCAGGTGGATGCATTGGCGCTAAATGTATTAGACGAGCAGCAAGGATTATGACGTCATTTAGTCCCCCGCTGAATCCTCAACTTCGTTCGGGTGTCTTCGGAAACCTTCGGTTTGCATTCTATAGGGTACATAAAGCAGGTACGCTGGAGTAAATTCTTTAGTTATAAGTTAGTTCGCTTACAAGTCAAGTCTTATAGTGCGGATTTTGTTTTGTACTAAAATGGTGTCTGCAAACTTTTTTAAATGCGAGCCCTGTGACGTCTACTTTACCAGCAGAGATGCTCTCAAACGGCACCAGAACAAATGTCGTAGTGTAACATCGTCCAAGGTTAAGCTTATACATCCGTCGGCAGCAAAGTACTTAAACTGTGGGACTTGCGGTATCGCTTTTACGAGAATGGACAACTTACAGCGACACAAGGAAAAATAGCATGGTATGTCATTAAGCCGTAAACGTTCATCTCTGCCAGCTGTTAAAGGGCCTTGTACGAAACGACCACAAATTATGTGTACAGTATGCGATTTCGAAATGGAAAAAACTACGTATGCCGCACACTTAAGGAGCAACAGACATAAAAATGCATCAGTTATCGCTACTAGCGATGATGGTGTAGAAATGGTTAGCACTGCGTTTAACAACCGTATGGCTAGCTATCGCATAAAGAACGCCAGTGTTGACGATGGAGTGCCCGAGTTTCTTTGGAAGCAGAAAGAGCGATTTATTCGATTAATTAATGAAAAAAGAATACAACATACAGCAGTAAAAGTCTACTGCGAACTCTACGGGTTTACACCAAAATGGAGGAAGAGGCTACCGATGTGAAATCCTTTAACACAAAAAATGTGGTTATAACGTCTTCTAGTAATCTGGAAAATATGTACGAGGTCTTAAGCGAAACCATAAGAACAAAATCAGAGGAATTTGAAACATGCGGGTACGGTTGGTCTTTGGAAAAGGTGCTCTCTTTAGAAATAAATATTATTAAGTATAGCCCGATATGAGAAGTTCTAGGTTAAGAATAAAAAATTGTGAATATGTATTTAGAAATGTTGTTTACAAATTTAAACTGTATTAGTAAAAATTGTTTGTAATATAAAGTTTTAAGAATTGTTTTTAGATTTTCTTTTAGGTATGAGCTGCAGGAAAGTTATAATTTAGAGGGTGTGTGTAAAATGGTAAGGGGTGGTCCCTGTTTTAAATCTGTTTACAGATTCGAATTCTGCGTAAAATTTTAGACTAACAAGATGTATCGCATGACTAAAAAAATTTTATAAGAACGCTCAAAAGTCGCTGCAGGTAATAAATCTTAAAATAAGGGTAGCCCTCTGGGGGATGATGCTATCTGAAAAATTCCTAGAAATTCGGGTAGCTGAGAAAATTCTAATATTAATTGATACCAAACAAGATAGGTTTATCTCGTGGGTGCGGTGCCAATAGACACCGAGAAGTATCTAAAAAATTTTAGGGGTTAGGTTATCGATTTTTAGGTTAGGGATGGTTGGGGTAAAACTCCCACGAGGAGGTCCACAAGGAGGAGATTCATCTCCACAAGGAGGGAGCAGGAGGAGATTCCTAAAAAATAAGACTTTATAGTGGGTTTTTACATGTAAATTTGGTCCAGATGTGGGAGCAAATGTGGATGCTGGAGCAAATGTGGAGTTGATTCGTCACTAAATGGTCTACTGATGCCATATGGTATCACTGAGCGCTTAAGGTACTTTATAATTCTTCCACTAAAAAAAGTATGATTTATTATAAAAATTTCACAAATATGCTAGACAGCTACAAAATCATGTATACACAAAATAAAGACCATGGTTCGTTTCTTATAAGTCCTAACTATAAAAACAGCAAAAAATAAAAATACAAATAAGTAAGAAAATAGTAAGAAAAGTACCTGCTAGATACTACATTTTATGATAACTTGCGAAACAAGACACACATAATCCAACATCACATTTTAAACACATTGTCTTGCCAAAAGACTTGCAGTCTGTTCCAGCACAACGCCGTCTATTACATGGAGCAACCTAATGTTGCATACCGTCACAGCGTACAACTGGCAAAAGAGTACAGGAAACCGATGTTTTTGCTGGTCCTGGTATTTTTGGGGTTATTCCGTAACGTGCAAGGTATACATGCACTAATTCTCGTCTAAACTCCAAATTTCTTGCTTTGTTGTGATGCTTTCTATATAATATCCAAGCATTGTTTACTGTTGCATCAAGAATCCATGTAAAGATGTTCCAATACCATTTTTTGCTACGTATACCCACTCTATAATTTGCAATGCATTCGTCCATGCGATCGGTACCATCTATGTTACGATTATATTGGGCAATACAGTGCTGGCGATTTACCATTATCCTTTTTTTTTCTGTTTGTGAGTATCTTTTCACGGTCCCCGTTGGCGAAACTCCGGTGTTTGTGAAGCCATGGTGACCACCGAATTATCTAGCCATCGCACAAGAAGTTTTTTCAATTATTTGTTGAGACTCACCTCGTTTATGTTTTGCAAACATTTTTTTGTTCACTAAAGGGCACGATTTGGGGATTCTATTATCCTTAATAGTACCTATTGCTCCGTATCGTAAATGTCGTAGGTAACTAAATAAGTTCAATCTTGTAAAAAGATTATCTACATGTATATTATATGGTAATTTTGGATTCTGTAGTTCTTCAAGCATTATTACTAAAGGCGATACTGCTTTTCTAAATAACTTATCATACTTGTCATTACCACGTAGATTTTTCCCTTGATATATATCAAAATTTATTAAATATCCGTCGGTTGAATTCAGACACCACATCTTGTATCCAAATCGTATTGGCTTCCCACGGATGAATTGCTTGCATCCATGACGGCCATAGTATCTAATCATTGACTCTTCAAAGTCAAGATTTTGAACTGGAACGAAATATTGTAAACATCGTTTTTTTATTTAATCCATAAGAAGACGTATTTTCCATGCTTTTTCAGAATCATTTATTTGTGTATTGTCGGCAAAATAAAGAAACCTTTGTATTTACAAAAACCGATTTCGCCTCATGGAATTGCTGACAAGAGTATTTTTTGCGTCATCCTTTACGTCCCAATACATTCTTTTTGAGGGAAGGCAATTATAGCCACTCAAAATGAGGATACCCAGAAAACATTTTATTTCAGCCCCAGTAACTTTAGGATTCGGTTGGTTTTGAAAATGGGCATACTTTTGAGTTTCAGTTACCATATATTCAATGATCGCTTCATCAAAAATAATTCGAAAATATCTACACAAGACATACCTTTAAATCGCATGTAATGTTCTGCTGGAAAAGTATGGGGTCCAGATTCAAAATCTCCTTATATCATTAAGTGATTCGATGTTTTTGCTAAGTGATCGTTCATCCAGTTACTTCTTCCTTGTAGTTGCGTCTGATTTACTAATGCCGAAGATACAGAAGACTTTTCATCTATAACTTGACTACCTGAATATAGCTGACTAGACGATTCTGTCAGACCGTCATTATAATTGCTGCCAATTCGAGTATTGTCTATAAGTTTTATATCTACAGGGGCCCCCAATTGTCGACCTGTCAGATTATGCACCATACCTCCCTCATCTTCATCAGCAGAGTCCTCGTCGGTGTCGACATTGACGTCAGGCGGCTCAATAAATATTTCATCCACTTTATTTGCTAAATTATCATCCGCATAAGCTATATCCAGAGCTTCAGACAGTGAAAAACCTCGCCTAAAATAAAAATATATAGTAGTGGAGACGCCCAGTGATACGATACGGTATCAACAACTTTTGCTAATGCTTTACGAAGTAATTAGAAGTTTTAAAACAAATTTAATAAATTACAAACGAAGTATACTTCAAACTTGTTATATTTTGATACATACAATTAAAACAAATATTTGGTGTATTTCCAAAAATTCACTTACTCAAAACGAATATTCATGATTTGCGAGTACTTAAACTTCGACAAGATTGAACATGCATTTGCACACGTTGCAAGCAAATGACCTACTACTGCAACACTTCTAGTGACACTGTTGTTCACCCTAAATCGTTAACACCAGTTGAAGACCCACCCCTACCACTTTCACAAAAATGGCATCCACAATACTAACAGATGATTTGCTGATACCAAACGGTATCACTGGGCGTTAATGGTGTAACAGTTTTTTTAACCACTGCAGAACGTCAATGAATTTTTAGTTTTACAAACTCTTGTCTAGTCATTTATATCAGGTAAACCATTTTTAAATAAATAAATACCAGTATTGGTATTATGAGTGCTAACCGCCATACAGAAATGCTAGTTTGGTTGCTAACATCAGGCGTCGAATGTTAGTATAAATATTATCAAGGCCAAGCAGCTTTCCAGTTTCGTGCATATTGCATCAGCACTCACTTTAGCTAGAGCTCTCGTCTAGAACCATCATGGAAACCAAAAGGGTTCTAGCATGTAATTTGCGGCTGGCCTTGTACGGTAGTAGAGCCCTAGTGCGCTGAACACTAGGCGTAGTGGTTTTAACAATGCGCTGTTTTAATAACGTTTTTGGATAGTTTCTTTTTATAACGTCTTTTTATAATATCTTTTGAAAAACTCTTTAATAACTTCGTTTGAATAATTCTTTAGATAAATTCATTTAATAATTTTTTGGACACCTGTTTAAATAGCACTAAAAATATATCCTTTAATAATTTCGTAAAAGTTACAATAAAATATGCATTTCAACGCTTCGTTAGAAAATCTTCAATTAAATATTTATTTTATTATTCTCCTGCAAATGTAGAGAAAGAACCTTTTTCAAGAAACCGTTTTGTATATCAATTGTAAGGCTTCTCCGTATGCTCATTTTGTTAGAATGAACTCGCCTTATCTGGTTTTATAAAAATAAGGCAGTCTGTATACTGTATTTCAAGAGGATATTAATTCTACTTTCGCGCCTGCGAGTATCAAGTTATAGTTCATTCACGTCAACTTTGCGATATAAAATATCGATCCAAGATGAACGTCCTTCAACCGTACGATGAATAGTTGGATTTTATGTAATGTTATGCGAGAAAAGAATAAGTTTGGATTTTAAGGAAACGTTCTACAAAGTACGTAGAAATTTTTATGGTTTGGAAATAAAGTCCGATGATGAATTGAAATGGTATTTTTGAAGTTGCAAGTGTGAAATTACAAGTAATTAGGAGGACGACTATACGATGGTAATTATTTTGGTCAAGATCTACACACCGTAGAACATCTAAGTTTTATATTGAATTTTGATTGTTTCGGTTTGTGCGTATAAGAAAACGCACGAAGTTCATATGGTCCGGTCCAAGGATCACGCAGCTGTTTGTGTCCTGTAGAACATGTCGATTTTACGTCACTTGTTTTCTGAAGAACGTATGTATTAACACCTGCCCTAACATGCTGTAACACCATCACGTAAACAACACCTGCTGAACCAAGGTAAGAGATTAGTATAATTCTTACATCAAATCTACATTTGGTGATCTTTGATACGAAGCTGCTTCAGAAAATATCTTTGCAACCACTTATAATTATTAACCCGTTTAACAAACTGAAAAGGACCTTAGTAAATTTTTATTGTCGATACTAGTGCAGTGTAATCACAGTTACTAATTTTAATGAAATTAAGCAAACCTGAGGAGTTCTTATTAATATTTCATATATGCATGATTTCACTTACAATTTCTAAATGATGAGTTTATAGACAATGTAGTTAAATTTTTATAAATATGTAAACAGAGAAACTGATCTGATATTTCTGGTATAAATTCAAGTTAAATTTTTGAAACGAAAACAACATTTAAAGTTTTTAATATTTCCTTTGAATATATATGTAACGGGCATTTTTGTACCTTAACATTTTTTACGCTTTTCCCCAATTAGTAAATACATTGTTTTTGGATCGCTGTTTGTATAAAGTAAATACTTCAGAATAATTCAGAAGTGTATGCAATTTAACTCGTGTGTATTAATTTAAAAATAGATTAATTGAAGATTGATTTTCATTAATAAATAAATTGCGAGGAATAAATTTTAAATAGGATTAGTCGTAAAATGGCTTTCCAACTTATTGAAAAATGATAAACCGCTTGTAATTAATTATAAATTGCATCGTTCTTGTCTTGGCGTTAAAATAAATGTTGTTCCTTATGTGGATATACAAGTTTAGATAAGAGTCAATAAGCGGTTGGAATAGCAACGAGTTGTTATACACAGCTGAGGAGTTTGAGTTTGCTCTTGGTTCCGATGTGTTGCGTTGAGGGTGCTGTTTCCTTGTTGCTTTGCTAATTGTGTTTTTGGTTGTTTTTCTTGTGTAATAGAGGTTGTTTATTAACTGTAGAGCGGCGTAGTTCTGATGACATTGAAGGAAAGATGCTTTATAGGCGAACGTGTTTTACTCGACCGCACGTGCTTGTTTACGGAAAATCGACTGACGGTTTTAGTGATACGCGTAGCTTTGCTAATTTTTTTTTTGTTGCTTTTCTGTTGGAAATAACAGTAGTAGAACTTGTCGTGCGTTTTACGGAACATTGACTTAGTGATGCGCGTTGCTTTACTCATTGTGTTTTTTTTGTTGGTGCTTTGTCTTTTAATATTTAAACTGTGTGTGTGATCTAGTTTCGCGGTCCTTTTTTTATCAGATTAGTTCATACTGTGGATTATTTAAATACAGTGATACTGTAGTTTCTGAATTTTCTAACAACAAAGAATCTAAATTAGATCATTATTTGCGCAAATTTCGTTATTTGCGAAATATAACAGATTACTGGTTTACAAAGGTATTGGTTGAAGTTTCTCACAGCTTTTTGGGATGTTTATGAAAATAATATACATTTGGTCCCCAGTTGAAATTAAACTAGTGCTACAGAATATTTCGAAATTATTATCTTAGGAAATAGAATTACAAAGAAATTTATCAAGGCTACATAGTTCCGACGCGTGATATTGTCTGCTGCTAACCCCAGTGAAATACGTAGGTGTGATTGGTGTAACGTGTGATAAGTTCCATCAACACCCTCACAGTCAAGGGTGAAGTGCTTCGTTAGTGCAGGACATCGTTGAATCCCACACTTCAGTTGCAAGGAAGCGTTGCTGAAGGACTTTTGTAAGTTGAACTATTTCCTACTGGTTATTACTTTAAATATCTATCCGTTGCTTTACCATATCTTTGTCGTTCTGATACCTTTTACAATAGACTTGCATGCTATTTTAAAACATAGAAAAAAAAAGAAAGAAAGAAAAATCAATACTACTGAATTACCAATTGTGTCTTATCTATTTATCTTTTGTCAACATTTTGTCTGATTTATGTTTAATTGGTGTGTGAGGAAACGTTTCTGCTACTCCCCAATATTACCTCACTTTGTACCAAACATTTTTCTGTATTGCTTTTACCGTTGTTATATTATATAGATTATCCAAACAGTTTCTTTTTTTTTACATTCTACAAAGTACTGAATAATTTAGACTTTTCATTGCTGCTATACTTATTCTTTTTTTTTCAGGTTTGCTTAACTATTTTTCTTGCAGGTATTGTCACTAACTCCTTACCGCCGCATACATTATCTGTCAGTCTGCTTTCTACAACCCCCCTACTCTCCGATTGAGCCCGGCCATTTCTTTGATTTTCTTTGTGTTACGACTACGAGCCAACGTAACATAACTTTGGCGCCCGAACAACGTGGCTGCCACGAATTTAGCGTAACATATAAGCCTACCTTATGAGTAGATGATACTTGTATTATCTTTTCCTAAATATAAATTTTATATTTACAATTTATATGAAGGAACTATTTTAATTAAAGAAGCAACATTTAATTTTCTTAATTGATTGTTTTATTTTGAACAAGTACGTTCAGAGTTAGAGTACCCTATATAAGATAAAATAGAGTAAAGTGGTAACCCCAATTTAACAAGAAGCTTTAATAGCCTTTTCAGATTTGGGAGCATAAAATCTGTGCTCAAAATATTGTTGCCTGATTAATCTTTGTTGTTTTTTTTATGAGGTAACAAGAGAATACCTCTTGTGTCCTCATTTTTGTAAATTTAATTAAATTTTTTTTACAGCTTCTGCGATAGCAGTTAATACGGTATTCCTCTCTAAGGACGCCCTAGTCCCCCTTAGGGAAACCCTGTGTTTAAAGTTAATGACTTGGTGGCGCCCTATTTAAACCCCTGTTTTGTTAAGAATCTAGCCCTAGTAAGAAAATAATGCTTTGTAAAAAGAACCACGACCAATCCTCATAAGCTCTGCCCAAGGAATAGACCCTTAGCATAGTCGGAAGATATTTGCGTTCCATCATTTTAAGGAAATCCTTCCTTAAAGGTCACCGGTCACATTATGGGATAAAAAAGAACCCGTAACATGATACCAACCAGTTGATAATTTAAGTAATAATGGATTAATTTAAACAATTAAGAGGCATAACAGATTCTCGCACTACCAGTTCGGTTCGTTCTTCCAACTCGCCCTGTACTAAATAAATCAATGAAATCGGACAAGCAGCGAGAGAAAAAGTTAATCCAGACTCTTGGTTATTTTTTAGTGACAAGTTAATTTTTTGGAGGTGTTTTTATTTGAAATGCGTTTTTTCAAAACATCAAACTTCTATCTCAATTAATAAACAAACTACAGAAAATTAACTCATTGCAACAGGACCCAGTTTATCAAAATGTTCTGATTTCAATAAAAGAGTACGTTCCTAAAAACGTTAAATGTAAATATCTGTTTGAACCCAAAATCTAAAGAGTAAATCAGTCTTCAACACGCAGATCCGATTTCTCCTATTTAGATATAGAATCAGAGCAATCATCGAATGCGGCAAGCTTTGACGCCTCGAATCAAAGTGTCAACAAACAAACGACGTTAAAGGCGAGGGTGTCTAACAAAGAGTCCGCAGGGTCAAATCAATACCCTAGAGACAATCGTGACGTCACACTTCCTTAGCACACAGCGATCAAAACTTTAGCTTTTATGTAAACCGTTAAAATAGAGAGAATCTCTTCGGAGAAACAATATTTTCGGTAGGAAAGGTGTTTGTGAGAGAAAGAGGATTTTAGGGTATTTCACCCTTTCAAATACTGGTCTTTGTTAGTGGTATAACGTTGAATTTAATACCTGTAAGTAACAGGCTTATTTACTCTTTATATTAAATATTTTTCATAAAAGGTCGAAGAGAAACTGAAACACGTTTGTTAAAACTTTCATTTCTCTGAATACATCTAGAAATACGAAGTTTATGAATAAGAAACTTTCGAAATGGTATAAATAAAGTATTCCCTGTATAATTATTGTGCACCTTTTGTACTTGCCGTTTTTAATATTTAAACCACATAGTCTTTTTTAATTAGCATAGCTTTGATTATAATTCAATTTTAATAATTATTAGAGATTTAGGTTGTGAAGGGTATGTAGACTTTTTTAAACTAGCTCAAAATAAAAAAGATTAGAGCTGCGAAAAACCGACCTTAAGTAAGTCGAAAACAAAACAATAACAATCTTTATTCGCTTAACTTTGCACTTCTGGAAATGATAACGCAGTTTACACGTCTATCAGTAGAGAATTTTGAAGAGACTCAACGCCTATCATAATATACTATAAGCTGTGTGCGTGAAGTTAGCCCCGCAACTTTTGAAAAAAATAACTTTCTATAACTCATTCGTTTGCAAATTGTTTGCACACTTTTTGTTTAAAAATTATTCAATAAACAATTTGAGGGGCCATCTTCACACTGGCTCCCCCGACTTTCAGGAAATTTATTTTAAACCGGTGGAATTAATACATCATCGTTTGCACATGTATGCATATCCACTATTTTTGTTTGCACACCTTTCGTTTAAAAGTTATTAAAGAAACCATTGTGGGGGCTAACTTCACACTAGCCCCCGACTTTCAGCAAATTCATTTTAAACCGACGCAATTGATAGATCTTCGTTTGCACATGTATGCACATCTATTATTTTCGTTTGCACACTTCCAGTTTAAAAGTTATTTAATATTCAGCTTCATAGTCCTCGCTACGAAAGTAAATATTAAATAAGTTTTGAACTAAAGGTGTGCAAACGAAAAAGCGACTTGATTCATGATGCGCAAATGAAAATACTTTGATTTTCGTCATCACATGTAAGAATTGCACAAAAATGCGATATTTGATATGTGTGAAGTTAGCCCCCGATTAAATTTAAACAATTTTTTGACCTACTGTGGTGTGCAAATAAAATGTTGATGTGTTTCGTAATGTGCAAACGAAAAGGTATCAATTAGGTTCATTGTAATCCGTTGTTGCACACTTTGAACAAAAGCTATCGTAAAGAGGATACTACGAAAATGACAAATTCGACTCATTGTAACAATTTTTCACATTTTCAACAGTAGCTATCGTCTAGCGAGGACTATGAAGCTGACTGTTAAATTACTTTTAAACTGGAAGTGTAAATGTTAAAAAAGTTTTGAACTAAAGGTGTGCAAACGAAAAAAGACTCGAATCATGATGTGCAAACGAAGCTACTTTGATTTCCGTCATCACATGTTAGATTTGCACAAAAATGCGAAATTTGATATGTGTGAAGTTAGCCCCGATTAAATTTAAACAATTTTTTGACCTACTGCTGTGTGCAAATAAAAAGTTGATGAGTTTCGTAATGTGCAAACGAAAAGGTATCAATTGGACTCATTGTAACAATTTTTTCACATTTTTAACAGTAGCTATCGTCTAGCGAGGACTATGAAGCTGAATGTTAAATAACTTTTAAACTGGAAGTGTAAATGTTAAAAAAGTTTTGAACTAAAGGTGTGCAAACGATAAAGAGACTTGATTCATGATGTGCAAACGAAGCTACTTTGATTTCCGTCATCACATGCAAGAATTGCAAAAAAATGCGATATTTGACATGTGTGAAGTTAGCCCCCTGATTAAATTAAGTTTTTTTGACTTACAGTAGTGTGCAAACAAAAACTTGATGTATTTCATAATGTGCAAATGAAAAGACACCAATTAGGCTCATTGTAGTCTATTTTTGCACACTTTGAACAGTAGTTATCGTATAGAGGATACTACGAAAATCTTAAATAAGTTTTGAACTAAAGGTGTGCAAACAAAAAAGCGACTTGATTCATAATGTGCAAACGAAGCTACTTTGATTTCCGTCATTACATGTTAGAAGTGCACAAAAATGCGTTATCTAACATGTGTAAAGTTAGTTCCCCTGATTAAATTATTTTTTTTTTAATTTACAGTGGTGTGCAAACAAAAAGTTGAAGTGTTTCATAATGTGCAAACGAAAAGGTATCAATTAGGCTCATTGTAAACCGTTTTTGCACACTTTGAACAGTAGCTATCGTATAGAAGATACTACGAAAATGTTAAATAAGTTTTGAACTAAAGTTGTGCAAAACAAAAAAGCAACTTGATTCATGATGTGCAAATGAGGATACTTTGATTTTCGTCATCACATGTTAGAATTGCACAAAAATGCGATATTTGATATGTGTGAAGTTAGCCCCCGATTAAATTTAAACAATTTTTTGACCTACTGCGGTGCGCAAATAAAAAGTTGATGTGTTTCGTAATGTGCAAACGAAAAGGTATCAATTGGACTCATTGTAACAATTTTTTCACATTTTCATCAGTAACTATCGTCTAGCGAGGAGTACGAAGCTGAATGTTAAATAACTTTTAAACTGGAAGTGTAAATGTTAAAAAAGTTTTGAACTAAAAGTGTGCAAACGAAAAGAGACTTGATTCATGATGTGCAAACGAAGCGACTTTGATTTCCGTCATCACATGTAAGAATTGCACAAAAATACGATATTTGACATATGTGAAGTTAGCCCCTTATTAAATTAAAATTTTTGACTTACAGTAGTGTGCAAACAAAAAGTTGATGTGTTTCATAATGCGCAACGAAAAGGCACTAATTAGGCTCATTGGTATTTTAATATGGGGTATATGTAACTTCCGATTTAAAAAATTCAAAAAGATTCAACGTTCCTGGGAAGTTCTGGATTGAATACATGTCCTAAGCTTATAAAAATTCTTTTGCAACCACGAAAAATTCCAAAGAGGAAAATATGATCTAGTTCCGTTTTAAAGGTAGTAACTCTAAAAGAGGTGATCCTACTTCAAAAATTCCGACGGATTTAGATTCATCGGGAAACTCTAGATTAAATAATTCTTAAATCCTTGGAAAAACCTCCAGAAACAGGAAAAATTTTCAAAGACCAAAAATGCGCCAGTTCCGCTATCAACATTCTACTCTCGATATAAGTTTTCCGTGCATGTGAGCTTTCGTACAAAGAGCCCTTTTTTTTGTTTTTATTTTTGAAGCTTTGACGCGATTGTTACGTATTTTTTGGCGTTAAAAGCTTTGCTTCAATAATTAGGTAAGGAGTTTGTAGTCTTAATTGGAATATTATTTTCCATCATTATTTTTGTAGGTTATGACGCATGCGAATTCCCATATATTGTTAGGGATCATTGGGGTCGAATATGGTACATACACGACTATTTTTGCAACCATATTTTATTGAAAAAGAAATACCACGCACCTAAATATCAAACGTGTTATAAATGTTTCTGTAACAATTACAGCTCGCAAAACTGCAGTTTGAACGTCGTCGGTTTGTCTCAGTGTTAACTTGCATTTAAATATTTAGAACAAGAACAATTTTAAAATTTAATATATACGTTGGAATTAGTAAAAACAACGTTATTACAACCCAAAAAGAGTTCAAAAGCAGCGCCCTTTTTGTTTAAAACACGCGTGTATGACTATTCGCTCAAGTGTAATCGTTACAAAGTGGCGCCAAAATAATTGAACAAATTTTAATTACTGTGCGATAATTTCATTAGTGTTGTTTCTGCTCGAGAACAGTTGCAAATTGAATTTCAGTATAAATCGTTGGGTGAACGTTAAAATTTCAATTAGCAAATGTCCGGAGGCCGGATAAGCAGTGTTTATATTTTTAAACAGTCGTGTCACTAGCAGAGAACGCCGTACTAATCTAAACTGATACAATGTAACAACAAACGGGTTCCCTCCGGCCAGATTAGCTCCACAAAGTGGCTCTTTGAACATCCCTGTGATTGCGCCTAACAGCTCTAATTTGTTCGGAAATAGTTCCGTCCCTTTCACATACATAAAGCGCACTGGTGAAGTCTTTTAAGAGGAGATTTTGCTAAATGGTGATGCACTTTTGTGGGGTTACGACACGAAAAAAATCGTATAATCAGCCAATCTTTGTTCTTACAAAAATACTTACTCGGTACAATACTTTAATAATTTGTAGATCATAGATTTAAGGGCCTAATTTGCTCGTTGTGTACAACTACACCAACAAAAATAGATACTCAACTTTAAACAAATTCACATAGATCTGAAAGTTCGTACAGACCTTAGAATTGTCATTACAAATGAAGCGTCGATAGTTTCTCTCCTAGGATAATACTTGTGCTAAAAATTTTATTCAAAGTCAAATACTAAATATTAGACTTAAAATAGTCGTAACAAACTTTCTTGTCCCGTAGACCAGGTGCCAGTTATTTTTGTTTCAGGCACAACCCCCCCCCCCCCAATTGTTAGAAATTCATCAACTAAATGTGTTTTTAACAGCTGACACAATGCATTCACTTTGATAGGTTTAAATCTAGAGTGAAAAAGTTAAAAAAACGCATGTTAAGCGTTTATCACCATTAGGTCTTCAGTCCTGGAACTAGACGCGTACTCTTATTGTTTCCAATTCTGAACTAACCTACACATTTCCCTGAAATTTGCACAGCCTACATCTACCACTATTTGATCTAGGTCCACATCTACCTCCTTTTTCCTATCTCTGTTTGTAATATATCCCATACTATTATCCAAAAATGCCTTAGAACGTATTATTCCCTTCTATTTCTCCTATTTTTTTCCATGGATACCTTTATTCCCCTACTATTTCTATAACCTATTTGTTATTAACTTTGTCTGACCATGCTATCATCCTCATACATCTGGAGTACAGCATTCCAGAAGGCTGCTACCGTTTTTCTGTCTGCTTTTCCTACTAGCCGTATTTCATAGGCATGCTGTGCTGTGCTCCACACATATGCTTTCAAGAATTTTCTTCTTGTTTCTATGTTTGTCGTCTTTGATCATAGGCGCTGTTCTTTCTTGTTAGATGCAGTTCGGTCCTCTTCTATTGTTTTATAGTTATATAGCCTACCTCTCCGACATTCAGTGGTTGTGAAGGGGTGTGTGTGACTACTACGACCAAGGTCCCGGGTTTGAATCACGACACGGTCCGCTTGAAAAATGTTAGGCGAGTATTTTTCACAAAAATACATCCTCGCTCGGATGAGGGGTAAAATGGAGGTCCCATGTGTGAATGTTGTAACGCACGTTAAAGATCCCTACCTTGCTTGAAACAGCAAGAGTTCGGCAAAATTCAAAATTCTTCAGGTAAAAAAAACTCGCTTTCTGGCCAATGTAGTACCTTCGGGTGGAGCATTAGAAAATCACATGTAGGGTTGTTAAGGGGGTAAGCAGCCTGCGGCTGCAAAGTTCCTCTAGCACTTGAACATTTGCCGATTTAATATTTTTCCAATATGTCTCTTTGCACAGTCACCATTAACTGCAGATATTTCACAACCAACCCGTGTAATTGTTTATAATAATTATCGGATTTATCTGCGCTTATTTTTTTATCATTAGGTTTTCCGTCTCAAAACTGGTTGGATATGTAACTCCACTTATTTATATTCTGAGGTAGCCTACACGGTTTCCTGAAATTCCCACAACAGCCTATAAACAGCTCGGTTCCCCTTCCATTGTTTTCTAATTATATGCCCTATTTCACCGAGATTCAGTAAAGGGGGTTAAGCAGCCTGTGGCTGCCAAGATCCCTCAACACTTTTGCCGAATTAATAGTTTTCCAGTAAATCCTTTCACACAATTAACATTATTCGAAAATATTGCCCTACCAATACTTGTAGTTGCTTATAATAATTATAATGTTTAAGTACAGTTATTTTTTTCGTGATTAGTTTAACCTTCTTGGGACTGGTTGGATGCGTACCTCCATTGATTTCTATTCTGAGCTAGCCTACACATTTTCCTGAAATTCCTACAGCCTACATCTTACACTATCTGTGTGCAGTAGTCTAACATCTACCTTTTTTTTCCTATCTCTGCTTCTAATATATTCCGCACTATTTCCTCATGCCGTAGTATGTGGTCATCCTATCTCTTCTATTTTATACCGTTTTCCACATATTTCTTTCTTTCACTACCATTTTTAGTACCTCTTTGTTCTTAACTTTGTATGTCCATGATATCTTCATCATACGTCTGTAGCACCACATTTCAAACCTTTTTTTCTCCGCTTTTCCTACTATCCAGACTTCACAGCCGTACAGTGCTGTGCTCCACACATATGTTTTAGGCAATCCTTTCCTTGTTTCTATGTTTGCTGTCTTTGAACACAGCAGTTTCTTTTTCTTGTTAAATGTAGCAGGACCTTGTGCTAATCTTTGTTTTATATCCTGTGCGCTTTTCCCATCTTGCGTATTTGGCTTCCTAGGTAGCAGAAATCCTTAACCTCTTGTAAGTTCTTGTTACCTATTTGTATTCTTGTTTTTGATTTATTTTCCCCTTTTGTGCATACTAGTATTTTTGTTATATTTTTGTTAATTTTCATACCGTATCTGTTAGAAACGTTTCCATTTCATTAAAAGCAGCTGCTAACTCTTCCTTGCTAGATGCTAATACCATTATATCATCTGCAAATCTAAGCTTATCAATGTTTTGTCCCTGCATAGTAATTCCAATCATCTTCCTGCATTTGACAGTATTCATTGCCTCTTCAATGTACAAGTTAAAAATTAATGGGGATAGGGCACATCCCTGTTTCATCCCTTTCTTAATGTTTACTTCTCTACGTTCCTGCTCTAATTCTATTACTGCTGTTTGCTCTTTGCATAAGCTATGTACTATTCGTCTATCGCTATAACTCATTCCAATCTTTTTGAATATTTAGGAACATCTTTTTCCATTTTACATTGTCGAATGCTTTTTCCAGATCTACAAACCTTATATACACACTTTCCCCTTTTTATATTGTTTTCTCCATCATCACTCTCAGAGCTAAAATAGCCTCCAGTGTTCCCCTGTTTCGTCTAAACCCAAACTGATCTTCTCCTAGTATTTCTTCAGTTCGTTTTTCCATTCGTTTTTGTACAATTCTAGTTAATATTTTTGACACGTGTGCTGTCACATCTATCCGCGCCTTTATTTTTTGGTATAGTTACTATGATATTACGTTTAAAATCTTTGGCTATCTCGCTTGTCTCATACATATAGCTTACAAGCTGGAAGAGAAGTTCTGTTACTGATTGTTCAGCGGCTTTTAGAGTTTTCTGCTTGCACTTTATCCGACACTTTACCATTTTTCAAACCTTTTAATGCTAATTCAAACTCATCTCTAAGTATAGGATATTCCAAGTCATCATTTTCAATATCTGATTCCTGTTTTAATGCTGTTAGTTCTACTCCTGCATGTAAATTCCCTATATATTCTTGTCATCTTAACACTTTCTCTACATTTTCTATAATAATGTTTTCTCCCGCGTCCTATATATTTTTGCTATACGGTTTTATATCCCTAAAATTGATTCTAATTAGTTTGTATGCTTCCTCTGTCTTTCCTACTACCATCTTAGTTTGTACCTCTTTGCACTTTTCATCAATCCATTGTTCTTCAGTTTTCCTGCATTTGCGAATAATTTCCCATTTTATGGCTTTGAATCTCTGTTTTCCTGTTTCGTTTGATTTATTTTTGTATTTTCGTCTTTCTTCTATTAAATTCAGGATATATTTTGTTATCCATGGTTTCTTATTTTCTTTTTGTGTATACCCCAGAATATCTCTGGCCGCCATGTCTAGGGTGGATTTAATGTTATTCCGTTCTGTTTGTCCTTCATTAGTATCAGATATTTTCCCGATATCTGTCAGCAATTCATTTGACCTTTTTTTGAAACTTTCTTGAATATCCTTATCTTTTAGTTTCTCAAAATCAAAGTGTCTTTTCCGTTTCTTTTTCCAAATTTTTAAATTTAAGTGCGGCCTTCATAATTTTTATGTTGTGGTCAGTGTCTATATCTGCTTCTGGGTAGCTTCTACAGTCTTTTACTTGATTCCTAACCGTTGTCTAAGAAGAATGTAATCTATTTGATATCTTCCTATATCTCCTGGCATCTTCCACGTATATCTTCTTCTAGCATGATGTTGAAATAATGTGTTTGTAATGATTAAATTGTTCTTGTCGCAAAATTTTACCTGTCGTTTCTCGTGCCTAAACCAAATAAATCTACTACCGCTTCTTCCCTACTCTTATCTAGCACTGCATTAAAATTCCTCGTAATTATTAAACTTTCATGTCTTTCTACGTATCTTACTATGTCTTCGATATCTTTGTAAATTGCTTCTACCTCTTCGTCACTGTAGCTAGAGGTGGGCATGTATACTTGTATTATTACTGTGTTTACCGGTTTAGATTCTACTCTAACCATGAGTACTCTTTCGTTCTTGACTCTTATTCTGAACTTTTCGATCTCATCCTCCGAAGTAGTCACCTCCCGGAGATCCGAATGGGGGACTATTTTAACTCCGGAATCTTTTACCACAGAGAATGTTGTGTATTTGGGAGGTAATGTGATGGTTTCCCGTTGTCTTTCACATCGCGGTAGTGTCTTATACTGCTTATACTGCCGAAAAAGCCGCTGTCCTTTTTCGGGGACCTGTCTTAGTCTGGTTCCTCGCTAACGACCTTACTACTTTGCTTGGACGTGTAGTTTGGCTCTTTAGCCTGTTACATGCCGAAAATCGGCTATGTATCATATTTAGATTAAGTATAAATATGTGAGTGAATTCCTGCCACTATTTTAAAATAGACTTGTTCATTTTCGTCATTTCGGACAGTTGCGTTTGCGCAAAAGAATGTGCAGGCGCGGAGTGATGGGAAAGTGCGCCGTTTGCGACACGACAAGACAGGATTATTAGCCACGAGACGTCGAACGGTAACGTTTGCCTGTGTCGTGTTTTTTTGTCTTTTCTTTTTTCAGGATGTAGGTTTTCTTTTATCTCTACCTTCTATCGTTGCCTCTACCTGTATCCTTGCCGCTCCCTGTATGGTGCGTTTTAAGTGAGTACTTCGTTTTATTTATCTTTTTAAGGGGCAAACTGTATCATTGTAACCGTATTTGGTATGTGATACAATTTGATACGTAATTATGCCATTATTGTTGCAATATTGTGAACGCGGATCGTATCAGTGTTGCCAACTGTAGTAGTGGCGCTGAATACGGACACCAGGAGTATAACAAGCTAATTAGAACACGTAAGCCATTTAACCTGTTCTAGTATTCTAGAACTTCGGCAAGGTGCAGGTCCTTTCGAAATGCTAAGCTTTATACATTTATTAATTAAACCGACACAAAATGCAAATTTAGTAAAATTATAACATAAGCTAACTACACAAAAAGTAAATGCTTTTGATGGGAAGGATAAGACCGACGTTTATTACAATAAAAACAAAGGTGCAGTAGTTGATCGCGACTTGTCTAGAGGACGTAATAGGTTTAATAGAAATTACACACGAATGATTTAATTTGTTTTACCAAATGTATTTGCAGTGTAACTTTGCTTGCCTAATGCCCATCTAAATATTTACGTTCTAAGTTAAAACCAGTTAATGAAGGGTCGAATAAATAATAATTACTGTTTGTCTACGTGATTCAGAGGCTGGGTCTAAATCCTTTTCTATACCAGATTTGTTGGCGCAATTCGTTGTTTACCTACAATATTCACAGAAACACATAACGCATACGATGCTGGGAAAGGTATAGGGATTCGATGGGTAAACTCGACCACGCTATTTATAAAACGCTACACCAGTCTTCAAGATAAGGTAGTCATGTTTAGAATGAATTATGGCGCTTATTTTTTTCAACTTGTAAACACACTCGCTTATACGTAGCGCGTTCTCATTGATCGGTGATGTTGCATACACGACCGTGCGAAGCATCTACACTGCAAAATTACATAATAATAACGGGTTATTTCTCCTAATATTAAAGTGAACTAGACCATCAGAATACTTAATGATAAAGCTATTTCTAAAAACCCCAAAAATAACTCACACGTAATATTTTCTAATTAAATTTGTATGCGTAATATCTCTAAATTAATTATAGAAAAAGTCTCTTATAATTAATTATTACTGAAATAATTTGTGTAGAAATTTGAAGTGTAACACGTTATAATAACAAATTTTCAATATGTGGATTCAATTAGTTAAGTTGAAACGTATGTTTTATGTTAATACGTATATTCGATGGGCTGTGGTGTTGGGCGCCAGTGAAACAGAAGTGAATGCTCCACGCCAGGGGTTTCAGTGAAACAAAATTTGGACGCAAGTGCTATATTTTCTAAATCAGTCTGATTACCAACTTACCACAACTTGTTGGCAGTATTGATTCTGAAAAGGAAGTAACGTAATTAAATTTATCATTGAAAATGCTATTTGTGCTCTTTTAAAAATACCAATAATTATAATTATAAATACACTTCCTATAACACAAAGTATAGAATGTAGTCTTTTAATCTTATTACTGTTACCCTTTTAATTATATTATGAGCTTCTCAAAAATATTTTATATATCCTTTGCTACGTACATTGACGTAGCCTAATAAAAAGAACCAAAGAAAGAAAATGACCGGGCTCAATCGGTGAGTAGACGGGGTATTTCACATACAAAAACAAAGAAAAGCCTGAAATAAAAATATACTCACTCATTCACAACTAACAACTAACCATACACAAAAAACTCTAATTAAAAAAAAGTGTACCAAAAAAATATGAACAATCAATAATTACAAGCTACACATATCAACACAATCAAAAGAAATCATTTTTAAAATGGCGAGCTGCCTTTTTTAGGTACCTACCCCTTACATTATTTAGCAACAAAAAAAACCCAAACCCAACACTAAAAACCACAGCTTTAAATTATGGTAAATATAAAATTACATATACCACATTGGCATTACAATGTCTTAACTAACTAAAAATTTACAACTCAAGAAAAAAAAGAGAAAGCGAACAGTGCTGAATCACCATCGTGAGTATGCAATCCAACGGGGCTTTAGGGCCACCGGAAAAAGTTACCACGCTGTATTGCGTGCGCAAAATTCCAAAAAGAAAAGGGAAACAAAAAATATAACAATACTGACAAATATTTTCGTCGTGTATATGGAAAAGAAAGTGAATCTTGATTACTTTTAAAATAATAAGAATCCAACTCAATGCTAGTGTTATTAAAACATAATAACAGGTGATTGGGAAACTCGAAACACGGTTTATCGGATAGTTTAGTACGTTATTTCAAAGAGTTTCAGATTGAAACAATAGAGAAAGTAATTATACGCTATAGCAATGTATAGCAAGTTCACGGATACATAAAACAGGGTATAGACTATTTAATTTATAGAATAAACTTTTCGTTTTAAAGCAAATAGATTTGAAATCAAAAATTGTTAGAAAACGTATTTATTGTAAGAAGGTCTAGTATACCGGGTGCTGTTGGAGAATTTGAGCAGAATCTAAGTAAACGAATAGTGAATTAAAAAGGGTGTGGTTTTTAACTTACCATCGTAAAGTAAACGCAACACCTGTTCAGATATAAATAAAAGATCAATGCAATTAAACATTATAATAATAAAGACAGAGTTATTATTTACAAGTTAACAGTTTAATTAATCAAGTTCATTCTTTGATCCTTAGATCCAAACTTACGTTCTCTAGAAAACAATTTCAAAAATATAATCGTATTGATTTAAATATAGGCTTCAGTACTGGTATTTATTCACATATGATCACTTTCCCTAAAATGTATTAACCAAGAAACAAACACTTCATATAGAATTATTTATATAAAGATTTATAATAAACAATTTATAGTATAATAAGGTAATATACGTTGAAATTATTACTTGGAATGCAAGTGTGTTTTTGAACAAACATCAGTGTTTTTTAGACATGACAACTCAAAATAAATTATGTATTTGCATTTGCAAGAATTTTCATGAAAAGCAAAGCTAAAATTTTTTATTTTACAGTTAAATTGAAAGAATAGCGATTATTAAACAATTCTTTAATAATTCAAAATTATTAATTTTCTTTGTATTTCTGACGACCAAAACTTCCAAAGTAGGCATATGAAATTTAGTTTATGATTCACCTTGAGAAATCAGTTTCTTAATCAACAAAAATTTTAGAAACTTTATTGAAATTTTGCAAAACGATTTCGAAGACGCATTAGCATATCTTCTACTATTGATTCAAAGCCAACAACAAAACAATATCCAACTTCTAATAAATGTTATCATCAAATAAAATAAAACACAAAATGTATTAAAAGCTTTAACCGTCATAAGACTTGTTTAATTTTTGCATATCAAAGTTAGCCAGTTTTCAACATTACGATTAATCATGGTAAATTCAAATTTCAATGACTAACATAATCGTTGATTCCTCCAAATAAAAACAAACACTGTTTGCTCCAAAAAAGAAAATCGTATCTTGCCCACTAACAAAAGCAGACGTTTATTTACATGTCCGTAAGTCCCTTAATTATATCTTATTTAATAGCGATCCACTGCGCCAAGGCTGTAGCTTTATCAAGCATCTTTACTTGAAAAGCCTTGGCATTTCTTCAACAAAAATAGCTATAAATACTTGTGTCATAACATCTCTTTCTATATCAGTGTGCACGCGTTATTTATAAGGAACATTTAATTTCAACCAACAGAAACTTCAACAGACTTAGACTCCAACTAACACAGAATAATTTTCTAATGGGACTTAAAAGAAATAACTTTAGGTTTATATGGCGAATATCAAACAAATGCTACATTTAAGTAGTATTTAGAAAAGGACAAAATTAAAGAATGTAAAATCTAGACGTATTAATTTCACGCAGAATTAAATACATTACAAGGTTTAGCCTTAAACCTCCTCTGCTTATGATTTCTGTTTCTTTTTTTGGAAGAATAATGGCAACCGCGCTGAAACTCTCTCGTGATAGTCCATAAAACAGATATGCCAAAATTGCTAATATCCCATTCTGAACTGTATCTTAAGTTTTTCGTTAGTGCTTATGCCGATCAGTTCTTCTTGCAAAATAATATCCGTTTCTTTGATGTCACCGTTATGGATTGATAATACATTGTGTATTTCCATAGTCAAAACATCCTCAAACCTACTTTTAATGTCTGTATGAAGCATATTTCAATGTTGCACATAGATTGAAGCATCATCACCCTGGCGGTTTGTCTGTGACAAACTGGCAAACTGGGAAAATTTGGCGTCATCCAATATTTTCCTTCATTAGTTTTAATTTGGACAAGAAAGAGTGAAATGATAGATCTTCTTTTATCAACTTTAGACTTGTAACTGTGAATTAACCTAGTTAATTTAATTAATAAGTGTATTCATAAGTAATGTCCGAATTCCTCTTAATTAAATTTTTTTAAACTTGAATTTTTTTATCCAAAAACTATAAAACTGTATCAAAAGGTGAAAAAATCTTGTCAAACGTAAGCTCTGTGACATCCAAAATACTTTAACGTAAAGGAAAAAATCGATTAAAGTTTTCGCCATTTTCTTCACACACCTGCACAAATAATCTAGTATTTGACGCGAGTTACATACCCCCAATTATGTATGTATTATAAAATAGAATCTAATAGGAAATTATTAGAAATTATTAAGAAGTTACTAAGTGAAGTGCAACAATGTAATGCAAGGACAATTAATAAAGTTTATTAACAGTTCATGAGAACGGATGCAATACAATGTATTCCAGACGATAGTGACACTGCTGGTGGCAGGTCACAGACGGTTGAGATACCGTAATTACTTAAAAAGTAAGATTGTAACAATGTATTAATGAATAAAATTAAGAATAAGCAGACATGAGCTCTGCAAGTTCCCACAGCCATGTGAGGGGGTAGGGACATTATAAATAGCTACACAAAATTCTATTTTCGACTTAGAGTAATTTTAATCAAGTTTGTAAAATTTCACATTCAATTCTGTATTAATCAAATAAAATGTTAAGAAGTATTGGCTATCTCAAAGTCGCTCCCAGGGCGCAACACAAATTGAAAGTACTCATTCTTCTAAACTTTAAAATTTTCACCTAATGTATTCAAATCAAACATTAATAAATCAAAGTCACCTTCAATTTATGTCATAAATGTCAAACATGAAATTTTTATTATTTTGACAACGATCCTAGGTCATGGATTGAAACGTAAATAAATACTATTTTAACAACTATGAGTGGTTTAATTCCCAAAGAAGATTAAGAAAAATACAAAACAAATCACAACAAACATATAGGGAGTATCAACTAAGATGCATTGTACCAATCAGAGTTATACCCGAGATATACCTAACCCTGGCTTAAAACTCGATAATTGTTGGATAAAGGCCAATCATAGGTTACCGTCGGTTTAACTTCGATTTAACTAAATCTGCAATTTAGGTTGGTTTCTCCTCGGATGTCTGTACTCAACGTAACGTGTTTGACGTCTTAAAATTAAACACGAATTTATGAATCTTACATGGTCGATATCGTAAATCGATATGAATCACGAATGTGGATTACTTCCGCTTATATACAAAATTATTTAACTACGTCATCGTTTTCCAGATCTTTCCGGATCCGCTTAGAACATAATACACCCTAATGATGTAATATTTCCGCGAATTGCACAGTTTAATGGTCTAATTAGCGTCACGTATTGAATTTGGAAAATGAACTTTAAAGTTTAGAAGAATGAGTGCCTTCAATTTGTGGGGCTCTGGAAGCGACTTTAGGTCAGCCTAAGAATTATATTTATATGGTTAAATTTCATTTAAATTCAATAACATTTTGCGTGTTTCTATTTATATGATTGAGGGGATGGTTATTAAAGAAGTGTGCGATTACGTAACCGGTTTTCTATATTTATTTTGAGGAGGCGAGCTACTCTATTTCCACAATATTTAGTGTGTGAAGGAACTTATGCAGTTTTGCGACTACCAAGATTCCCCAACATTCGAACATTTGCCGAGCTAATATGACTATTGTTATGTAATTAATTATTGTATGTATAAATAGAAATTTTGTATGTAGGCTGCATTTCATGTTAATATCGCAAGAAAAACCCAGGAAAAACTTGCAATGCTACCTAGATATTAGGGGCATTAGATTTTTATTTGTTATTTTTTTAGTAATGGAAATAAAGTAGTTTTCCTCCTCAAGATAAATATAAAAAAAACGGTAACGTAACCGCACACTTCTTTAATAACCATCCCCTCAACGTATAAATAGAAACATGTTAAAAATGTTTTCCAATCTTCAAGTTATTGAATTTATGTAAAATTTAACTTTATAAAAAGTAATCAACTGATTTCACGTTAAGCGTATTGGCTACCTCAAAGTCGCTCCCAGGGCGCAACACAAATTGAAAGCACTCATTCTTCTAAACTTTAAAATTTTCACCTAATGTATTCAAATCAAACATTAATAAATCAAAGTCACCTTCAATTTATGTCATAAATGTCAAACATGAAATTTTTATTATTTTGACAACGATCCTAGGTCATGGATTGAAACGTAAATAAATACGATTTCAACAACTATGAGTGGTTTAATTCTCAAAGAAGATTAAGAAAATACAAAACAAATCACAACAAACATATAGGGAGTATTAACTAAGGATGCATTGTACCAATCTGACTTATACCCGAGATATACCTAACCCTGGCTTAAAACTCGATAATTGTTGGATAAAGGCCAATCATAGGTTACCGTCGGTTAAACTTCGATTTAACTAAATCTGCAATTTAGGTTGTTTTCACTTCGGATGACTGTACACAACGTAACGTGTTCGACGTCTTAAAATTAAACACGAATTTATGAATCTTACATGGTCGATCTCGTAAATCGAAATGAATCATAAATATGGATTACTTCCGCTTATATACAAAATTATCTAACTACGTCATCGCTTTCCAGATCCTTCCGGATCCGCTTAAAACATAATACAACCTAATGATGTAATATTTCCGCGAATTCTACAGTTTAATGGTCTAATTAGCGTCACGCTAAGATTGAAGTATATGGTAAAACAAGTCGTTCATCTTTGTCTAATGCACGAGTTTAACGGTCGCGTCTATCTATATTAACCCCAGAAAGCCATACATTATTTCTTATGTATCTCAGTTTTATTTTACGACTTTTTAATAGGCGCGGATTTTTTTGTATCGGCATTTATTTATTTAATGACATTTTAAAACATTTCCAGTAAAAGTGACGTATTTTCTGAATAAAGAAGGTTTGTTATGTTTATTTCGGCGGTATTTGGTTATTTCAATTACATTGATTCCATTTCTACTCTTTCATACGTCGACAACATCCTGTTTACAATAAGTACGCTTCCTACTAATTTTCACTTTAAACTTATTTATTTCGAAACGTAAAGTTTATGCTATAATTAAATAGTCAATACCTTGTTTTGAGGTATCCGTTAACTTGTTATACATTACGACCGCGTATAATTGATTCTTATTGGATTTACATCTAAAGACTCGTTGAAATGAGGTATTGAACTATCCGATAAAACCGCGTTTTCAAGTTTTCTAATCTCGTTTGATAACACTAATATTACTTTGAACTCTAGTTATTAGTTAAACGAATTAATATTGACTTTCTTTTCTGAATTTTCAAAAATCACTCGTTGTGATTGTTAGATTCTTTGTTCCCGTTTTTATGGAATTTCGTGCACGCAGTACTGCGTAGTAAGTAATTGTGGTTTTACAAACATGTACGTTTCGGCGGCACTAAATTAATTTACCTGTAATTATTCTAACTTCCTTGGGTGGACCTAACGATTAGTTCGAACCATCGCTCCTATTGGCACGAGAGAACACGCACATGGCGTGATTCCGCACACAGCTGGTTCACACCGTCCTTAGGGGCGGAAGCCAGCCTACAACTTGGACGTGGGTGAGTCTTAAGCCCGATTTCTTTTTTTGTTTCTTTGTTGGCACTGCTCCTGGGAAAGGGTCACACACACATGTTTATCGGGTTCGACTCGAAGCCCACACTTGGTAGTTGTAAACATGAGCATTGCTAGGTGAGATGGTACTAATCATTAATATTGTATATACTGTGACCATAATACATCCGTAATGGTATACTTATGGTGGTAATGTCTACAAGGGGAGGGTTTCTATTTTTTTGTGCTTACAAATTTTTGACATTAATTTCCAATTTAACACTCAAACTACTTAATGTATACAAGGGGAGGGTTTACTTTTTTTTTTGTACTTACAAATTTATAACCACTGAATGTCGGAGAAAAAGGGTATATAATTGTAAAACAATGAATGGGGATCGAACTGCATATAACAAGAAATAACAGCGCCTATGATGATAGACAACAAACAGAAACAAGAAGAAAATTGTTGAAAGCATATGTGTGGAGCACAGCACAGTATGCCTATGAAATACGGGCAGTAAGAAAAGCCGAAAAAAAAACAGTAACAGCCTTTTAGAATGCTGTGCTTCAGATGTATGAGGATGATAGCATGGACAGACAAAGTTAATAACAAATAGGTTATAGAAATAGTAGAAGAACAAGGACATCTGTGGAAAAAATAGAAGAAATAGAACGGCAGCAAACGTTCTTAGGCATTTTTGGGGAATAGTATGGGATATATTACAAGTAGAGATAGGAAAAAGGAAGTATATGTAGACCTAGATCAGATACGGATAGATGCAGACTGTGCAAATTTTAGGGAAATTTGTAGGTTAGTTCAGAATAGGAAACAATCATGGCACGCGTCTAACCAGTTCCAGGACTGAAGACCTAGTGATGATGATGACAAATTTTTGATATTAATTTTCAATTTAACACCCAAACTACTTAATTGTAAAATTTTGTTAATTAAGGCAGTGTAGTGCTAATGATTTTTTATATGCTTAATTGTGGTATTTAAGATAATGATTTAGAGCTGTTGTTTCTAGGGTTGTAATTTCCTGTTCTTTTTTTTGTAATTAATGTGGGGGACCTAAAAGCTCGCCATTTTAAGTATTGATTTTTTTATGATACGTTCATTTTTGACACTACTGTTCTATTGTAATATATTTTTTTGTAATTAGAGGTTGTATGATTATTGTTATCAGTGTGTAATTTTTTTTTATTTTGGGCCTTTCTTTAATTTTTGTATGTATTATACCCCGCCCACTCACCGAATGAGCCTGGTTAATTTCTTTTTTTTCATCTTTGGCTTTTAGGCTACGTAAAATGTACGGAGCAGGTTCTAGATTAATATTTAAAACTCACAAAGTGTTATTTTGGACAAGAATAAATATTGGATTTTTGATATTATACACACACAGAAATTCAGCGAGTGAGTTATGATAGCTATTCCTCATTCGGAAGGTTTGCGTTGCGTGTCCGTTAAGGCGAGTGGCATAATCTGAATGAGAAATTGCCATGACTTCGCGAGTAGAATACTATACTTTTCCCATAACTACACAAATCATCTTTATTAGATATTTTTTAAACGTTTAAACTAATATCGCAAACACTGACAAGCAAAAATTTATTTGTCAAAGTGTAACAGCTTACTTTGCATAATACGAAAACTATACCTTGTGGATTATGTAAAATGAAGGTTTGTACTGATTGGACAGAGGTGTTGGATTATGATCATAATCTACGACCCGAATATTACTGATTGGTTAAATGTGTTGGATTATGAATTCATATACATCTACAGAATAATGGGTATTAAGCCATTTTTAAATGCGTAAAGAATGCATTATTGGATAGTCGTGTGAAAAATTATTAAAATGCGTGTTTGCCTTCTTTATGATTGATTTGTATACTAATAAAGTATAGATTTTAGTATAATTACATAATTAATTAAAGCTCCAATTGCTTTCTTAACGGCTTTGCAAATGCAAAAAATTTGCAACTTAAAAATTGTAAAAAGGGATTGGTGATACGGTAATAAAACGTGTTCTAACGCATATTTGGACTTTTTTAAGTTTATATCTGTTTTACGATCTTCTTTCACATTCTGCACGGGATTTTTAATTACAAGATTAATAAGGGCCCCTTTTTATGTTTTAAAATGACGTGAATTAAATGAATGGTTTTTTTAATGAATGGCTTTGCATTTTAATGGTAATGAAATACTCTTATATTTATAAAGAGTGGATAAAAAGTAAATATTTGAAAATTTCAATTTTTTCTATTTTCTTCTCTTTTGGGTGGGTTTTATTGATAAAATTTGGGTTTCAATGACCTCTAGTGACCTCTTTATCACATCAATACATATATTTTATATATATATTTCTGTGATATGCGCCTTTGGTCACGGGAACTGGTACTTTCTGCTGATCATTCGAGCCCCACAGATTGGGCGTCAAGATTCTGTGTTTTCTCGTATTAAGAATCGAGCCTCACGAATTGGGCGTCAAGATTTGCTGTGATACCTACAAAAAAAAACTTACCAGAGTAAAAAAAAACACTCGAGCCCCAACGTTGGGCCGTCCAGATTGCTGTGATTCTCTTCTGATAATCGCCTCTTTACTCTCTCTGCCTCGGCTGCTCACCTAGTTAAAACTTTCATCCTCATTCATAAAAAAAAACAAACACATTCCTACCACAAACATCAACGTTAACTCTATTTACATCAATATTCATAATACATTAAAATTTCAAAATTAAATTTCAGCATAAATTTCAGCATCACAAAATTTCAAGTTAAAATTTGTCATCATTTTAATTTGCATCCGGAATTAGAGTCTTTGTAGGATGCGTACTAATTAAGTTAACAATATGTGCAGACCTAAGTCTGAATAAAAGGGAGCATCTCCCACCCCTTTACGTTAATTTAACAGATTAGTCTAATTGAGCTCAAAGACAGACCCAAATTTTTATCATAATCAAAAACATAAACCTGATAAATACTCCTTTCTACTGATACAAGAAAATTTTACCTTAAAATTAAAAATTTGTTGTTTATACAAATTTACTACTGTCCATTTTTATCAAACAAATTATAAAGATATTCAACACACACCAAAACATCAAAGATCGACCAACAAAGCATAAGTTACCTGAAGGTTACTGCACTCGTGGCTCCAATGTACATCGTCCTTGCTAATTCCACCATTCCAGCTGGTTTATGTTTACGGCTTCAGATTCTGGCCGTTTTTAAAATTTTTGTACACCACCATTCGTCTAACAAGGTTTTAGGGCTTCTCAGGAATTCATCTACGTATATCTAAATCTTGTTTTGTGGATCCAATCACGTTTACGAATAACATTTGATTACTAACACTCACGATACATAGCACTGAAATTCATAATTCTTTCACGCTATACCCAAAACTGCCTACTTCTATTTATTTATTTATCGTTACTAATTTGGATAATTGGTACAGTAATACTCGCAAATATAACTAGACTTTATTACCTTGTATCTTCTCTAAGTGCACTAATAACTTTTATTGTAGCACGTAATCACCACGTATTCTACTTAAAGTATCGAATAATCAAAAAAATAAAGAGCAAAACTGTTTAAAGTATTGAAAAAAATCAAAAATCTAAGAGAACGAAACTCCTATTAGCCCGGGTTTATATAATGGACCGCTTGCAAGTCGAATTTGTTCCGCAACGGACAATTTTTAGAATTTCGCATTCTATTTTCCCTTCCGACGGCTCGGCACAGCGATTCTACTAAAAATTTGCACACGTCCAAGTTGAAAATCTAAGAAATTTCCACACGGCTCGCAACACGTCCGAGAACAACTAATTAATTTTACACACCAACTGATATGCTTTCCCCTCTCATGTTTGCATCTTATTTCAACAAATCGTAGACCTAGTGACGCCTCACAAATCACGCCTTCTATTATCAGTGCCTCTGCTTTAGGCGTTTTATCCATCTCTTTCTACCCTGGTCTGAGTGGTACAAATCAATATTCCAGTCTATATGCTATTTAAATGCACATGAATTCCTACGTAAGTAAAATAACCCCTCATCTAGCACTTCCTGCTAAAACATCCGACCGTTTCCAATATACGTAGAAGCTGCATGTTTATCTATTTAAACTTATTAGAACGTGACATTTAAAAGTTTGCAGGCGTGTGCTCCTAATGAACGTTTTAATATAATTCTCCGAGCTTTGTTTTATGGTATTTTAACCTTCCTTTTAGCTGTTTGTTACCAACCTTGGATTTTCACAGGCTTTTATGCTTATTACATATTACTAATGGTTCAATTAACTCCAATTAAAATAATAATAAATGGCATTGACTTCTACCCTTTAATTTTTAGCGAATACCAATTAAATATTAATTATTATTTGTACACTTTGTTTAATACCGTTACTTAAAAATTGAATTAATTAATATAAATTTCTATACAGTGTAATTAAAATTATTTGATGTCGTTAATTAATTTTCTACCCTGGTCTAAATTTGAGTAATATATATATATATATATATATATATATATATATATATAGAATGCTGTGAAACCTCTTGAATTACTTGGTCTGTTGATTTTCTTCTGTTAATCGCCTCGGCTGCTCCTCTAGATAGCTTTCATCCTCATACATAAAAACAAACACATTCCTACCACAAACATCAACGTCAACTCTATTTACATCAATATTCACAATACATTAAAATTTTAAAATTAATATTCAGCATAAATTTTAATATCGGAAACTTTCAAAATTAAATTTATTTTCATTTTAATGTGCATCCAGAATTAAAGTCCTTGTAGGATGCCTACTAATTACTATAACAATATATGCAGAGTAAAAAGGGAGCATCTACCACCCCTTTACGTTAATTAACCAGGTTCGTCTAATTGAGCTCAAAGACATACCCTAAATTTTCATCATAATCCAGAACATCAATACTAAATACCCCTTTCTACTTAAACAAGCAAATTTCACCTTAAAATTAAAATTTTATTGCTAGTACAATTTCACTACTGTCCATTTTGAGTAAATCAATTATAAAGTTATTCAACACACACAAAAATATCAAAGTTCAAACAAAATAGTATAATTTACCTGAGGGTTACTTGCACTCGTAGCTTCAATGTACATCGTCCCTTTTGTTAATCACACCATTCCAACTGGGTTATATTTACGGCTTCTGATTCTCAACGTTTTAAAAATTTGCTCCATCACCATTTATTTAAAGTTGTTTCAGGGCTTTTCCGGAACTCATCTGTGTATATCTGAACCTTGTTTAGTGGATCCAGATACGTTTATGCACCATTTAAGTATTAATACCCCCGAAAAATAATAAAGAAATTCATACTTCTTTCACCAAGATACGCCAAAACTGCCTACTTTTGTGTATTTATTTGTCATAGTAAATTTTACCAATTGGTACAGTGATACTAAACTTTATTACCTTGTATCTTCTTTTCTAAGTGCAATAACGTACATTCATTGTAGCTCGTAAAGAACAAGCTGTTTTAAATCACATAATATTCGAGCAAACTGTTTAAATTATTTAATATTAAAACCGGAAGACTAAAAAGCACTGTATAACGCGTTCAATCAAGTCGAAGATCTAAGAGAGCTTGTTCATATTCACCTGGGTATATATAGAAGTTAGCCCGTCTGTCGGTCGAGTCCTCAAAACGGCCAGTTTCTAGAATTTCGCCTGCTCTGTTCCCAGTCCGTAGCCCGCGCGTCGGTTTTTACGAATTTTGTACTCGCCCCAGTTAAATCTCAGAAATTTCAACACGGCACGCAAACATGTCCGAGAATAACTAATTAAATTTTATACAGAAATCGTTGTTTCTACCTCTGATATTTGCATCCTATTTTCAACCAATTGTGACCCTCGTGACGTTGCTTAAATCACGCCTTTTACTATATGTGTCTCGGTCTTGCGCATATTATCTGTCTCTATCTACCCTGTTCTTATTAGTGCAAATTGATATTCCTTATTATCGATTATTTCAGTCCATGTGGACTATCTGGGTTAAATAACCCCGTATCGCACCTTCTCGTGAATATTAAGCCACGGTTTCTCCAAGATTCTTTGTAACTATTAATTATCTGCAACATTTACGCAGAATGAGCTTTTTAAACTACGCAGGTGTTCAAACATACTATTAATTCTCAGAGCCTTATTTCGTGGTATTTTAATCTTGGATTTTCGTTTAAATCCCGGTTCGTTTTCTAACTTCGTTCTAACAATCTGTAGCTCCTCACTCTGCCTCTGGTTCCTCAAGATCTCCTCTTCTCCATATACTGAATCATTTTGTAGTAGACTGTTCATGGCAATCATGATGTCACACGGTCTTTTGTTATCCATGTCCCTGTTTCTACTAAACGCGTCTGCTATAAAATTATTTTCTCCCTTAATATATTTAATCTCAAAGTCAAACTCCTGTAGTAACAGCCCCCATCGATATACTCAATTGTTAGAAAATCTTGTATTCATCAACGCACACAACGCCGAATGATCCGTTTCGATTACAAAATGTCTTCCTATCAAAAAAAATTTTAACTTCGTAACACCAAACACCACTGCAGCCATCTCCTTTTTACTAATCGTGTAATTTACTTCATGCGGCTTCAGTGTGCGTGAAACAAAAGATATGGGCACCTCTTCCCCCTCTTGTACTTGGTACAACTCTGCTGCTAATGCACTATCCGATGCATCCGTCCTCAGTACGAAACCTACATCAAATCTGGGATGCCTCAAAATTAGTTGGTCGTGAAATTGTTCCAACAGTGTTAAATATGCTGCCTCTTGACTTTCCGTCCAACTCCATCGTACTCCCTTCTTCAGAAGTTTAAACAATGGACTCGCTTTTTCAGCAAATCCCGGTACAAACTTTTATAAAAGTTAAGGACCCCAAAAAGCTCTTAATTTCCTAATGTTATTAGGTCTCGGATATGTCAAAAGTTCGGACAATCTTTCTTTATCGATACACATACCTTGAGTGTTCACCACATACCCCAGAAATTTAACGGTTTTTGAAAAAAATTCACATTTTTCTATATTCAGCCTCAATCCTGCTAATTTAAGCTCTAATAATATCCGTTCTAAATGAGAGTAATGTTGTTCCTCAGTTTCACTAAAATTAAAATATCATCCACATAGTGTATGCAGAATTGCTCATATGCTCCTAAAATTGCTTGCATTGCCTTAATTAATGCTGCACTTGACGTTGACAAACCATACGGTACTACCTTAAAATTATAGATTTTTCCCTCTACGGAAAATCCTGTGTACCTTCTAGAATCTTTGTGTAATGGGTGAAGATGCAGATGGTGAGCGTGACATTGGGGGTTGTGCAGAGAAATGGCACTGTATCGTGAGGAGGCAATATAGTTCGTACGAGGAATTTCGAAGGCTATTCATAGAACAATATTGGGGAAACACGCATCAGGCTAATATTCGAACGGATTTAAACACTGGGAACTATAGGTCATACCAGGGATCGAGAGAAAATTATGTGATTGAAAAGTATAACCAGGCGCAGCACCTGATTCCTAAATTAAGAGAAGATGAAATTATATTATTGTTGTCAAGGCATATGGAGGCGGAAATAACTAGGGCCGTAGCGATACAAAACGTTCGGACTTTAAGAGACTTTTGGAAATGATGCGAAATTATGACGTAGCTAGGACGTTTGAAACGAATACCAGGAAAATAGTGATAATAGGAATTGGGATAGGAATAGGAATAGCACAGACTACCAGAGGACTGGGGTGCAAGGATACAATTATAGGGAGAATGGACAGGACAACTACAGAAAGCAATATCAGGAAATCAAAGGAGAACGAATAATAATTGGGAACAACGTTTTAATAGAGACGATAATTATAGGGGAACAATGACTGGAACAGGACTGATAGGAATGACAGAGGTTTTGGACAGCAAAGAACGAGTTTTGGACAGAGGTGGCAGAGAGAAAGCGAGCAGAGATCAACGGATCAGGGGGAAATACCGACAGGGATTAGAGACCGAGAACGGGAGACAGATAGAAACTTGACGATCCAACACGTAACAACAAGAGACACGCGACAGAGATCGGAGGATAGGATAGAGAAAGTGGAGGTCCACGATGAACCCACGGTACAAAAAAAAGTCGATTTATTAGTGTTAGGAAAATCAGATTTAGGGACACAGCATAGTATTAGTTTAGTAGATAAGTTGTTAGATAATAAGTTTGAAAGAAGGCGGGAGTTACCATTTATTCATATTAGTTTAGGGATTCTGTTTACACGGCATTGATAGATACAGGGTCGCAGTTATCGCTGGTGAGAGAGGAAATAGTTTTGAAACATGCAGAATTATTCAAAGGAAAATTTGTAGGGTTAAGAGTATTAATTTATGGTCTGCGATTAAGAGGAAGTTAACTACGATAGACAAAGTTGTACGAGTATCGATTGTATTAGGAAGTACCAGACTAGGTGAAGTAGAGTTTTGGATAGCAAGAGGATTATATTTAGATTTTATTGTAAGGATAGATGTAATTGAGGAATTTGGACTGGTTATAAATGGTAAAGCACGAATGGTAAAGGTATTAAATTTAGAGAAGAAATGGGTGGTGCCTAAGGATAATCGGGATACTAGGGATGAGATAAATACAGATAGTATAGGATCAGGAAAGACTAAGAATAGAATTTATGATGGAATTGATGAGTTACGGTTATGTAATATATTTGAGAAGGTATTTGATGAGGAACAGATAGGATTAATAGGGGTGGATATGAAGGAAATGTTATATGAGGTGTTTAATAGACATGCAGGAGTTTTTAGTAATGAGCCTAGGTTTGCGAAGGAGTATACGCATAAGTTAGAGGTCACAGACGAGGAAGTTTTCGTACTAGGGTATATCCAATACCATTTGCATTAAGGGGTCGAGTAAAAATGAGATTAAAAGATGTTAAAAGAGGGAATTATTGAATCAGCGAGAACACTCTATATCAATCCGGTAGTGGTTGTGCCTAAATCTGATAAGTTAGAATTAAGAATATGTTTAGATGCTAGGAGATTGAATGCGATTACTAAACCACAATTTGAACAACCAAAATCACTAGATAATTTGTTATACAAGGTAAGCGAGATGAAAATTTTAGCAAACTGGACTTAAAGAATTCTTTTGGCTAATTCCTTTGCATGAGGAAAGTCGGAAGTATACTGGATTTAGCATTGAAGGGAGATTTATCAGTACAGAGTTGTTCCATTTGGTCTTTCAACGTCATCCGCTGCATTAGTTCGAGCCATGCAGAAGTTATTAGATGAGTACGAAGACTTCTGTACGCACTATGTCGATGATATTTTGATTTTTCTAAGAACGAGTTAGAACATTTAGAACATTTAAGAAAAGTGATCCGAAGGTTAGACGAGGGAGGTTTGAGGTTGAATTCGAAGAAGTGTGAGTTTTTAAGGACCAGGTAAAGTATTTGGGGTTTGTCGTTGGCAGCGAAGGAATTAGAATTTGTGAAAACGCTTGGACGAGTTGAAGAATTTGAAACAGCCAAGAAATTTGAAAGGTTTAAGAGGATTTTAGGTGTATTAAATTATTATCGTCGATTCATACCAAAATATTCGAGTTGTGCATTCCATTGTTGGAGTTGTTAAAAAGAACGAAAGGTGGAAATGGAACGAGCAAAGGAGCAGGCATTTCGGGAGTTGAAGGCGGTATTTTATAGGAACTGTCATTAAAATATCCCAATTTTACGGATCCATTTATTTTAAGGACAGACGCTTGAGTTTTGCAATAGGGGCTGAGTTGGTGCAGGTTCAAGAAGGAGAGAAGTGCCAATTTGTTTTATTTCGAGGGCTCTGAAAGACTGCGAGACTAGGTATTCAACAGCGGAAAAGAGATGCTGGCAATCGTATATGCTGTGAAGAAGTTAAGATTTTATTTATTGGGTAATAAATTTCTGGTTGAATCGGATAACACAGTGGTCACGTTTCTGAAGAAGAAAGAGTTTTGAACAGTCGATTGTATAGATGGGCGTTAGTATTGCAGGAATATGATTTTGAGATTAGACATAAACCTGGTAAAGAAAATGTGTAATGGAATCAGCCAGAATGAATTCCTTAAATCTAATTTACTAAAAATAAACTTGCCACTTAATCTCGTCAAAAGTGTGTCCATGGATGGTGGACAATGGAATTGCGGTTTGGTCCGTTGATTAATTTTTCGTGCATCTAAACATAAACGAATGCTATCATCCTTTTTCTTAACTACCACCAACGGATTTATGAAATGAGTGTTTGATACCTCTATTATGCCATCTTCCAACATTTTATTTAATTCTGCCTTCACCTGCTCCCGATATGCTGCTGGAATTGGATAAACCTTTGCGTTGAACGGTTCTGAATTATCCACTTCCAATCTGTGCTCATAGCCTAACGCTGTGCTTGCTCCTACCCCACTAATTCTGCATGTTTTGTAATAAAGCTTGAACCTCTACTCTCCTATCCTCTGGACATCTTATTTTGTTGATCTGTTTACCTTCATCATCCTCTACCTCTACTACATTAATACTTAATAACCCCGTGTCATCCTCTGTGACTTCATAACTGCCCTTCCATGGCACTACCCTATCTTTAATCCTTACTACCTTCCTCTCCATATCTATCAAAACCCTAACTTCATCATACAGTCAACACCTAAAATGCTCTGAAACTTCAGTCCAGGTACAATTACAAACTCCTGTTCACAGCTTAAACCTCCTATATCTATCCTAAGCACCACAACACTATTTACTACAGCAAACTTCTTTTATTTGGAGCTACTAAATGGCTACGCTTTATAGGCATAATTCTATCACAAACCTTATCCCTAATTTTGCTGACGAATTCCTCCGATATTAAACTCGCCTCTGCCCCTGTATCAAGTAATACTTCTACATTATTCTCAAAAATTTCTAAATTAATAATTGGCAAACATAAATTTTCCTTAGTTTCTGGCTCTACTTCCTCCTCAATTTTGAAAAATTCACGTGGATGTTCATATACATTTACACTGAAATCTAGTGGTCTGTCGCGTTCTAAAAATCCTGTCCAGGTCTGTTTTCCCTACTCGGTCCTGGTCTATCCGTCACCTCAGCGTATGTCCTAGGCGTTTCCACTCGTTCCGTGTCTGTATTAGCTGTCCCGCTCATGTCTGGTGAACTATTCATTCTGGTAGGTCCCGGTCTCGGTGCAGGTCCCCTTCCTAAACTATTACTCCTAACATATGGTCGTCTCTGTTCCCAATTCTGTCGCTGGTATCCGTAACTATTCCCCCGTCTAGCGTAGTTGTCCCGTCTATTGTCAAACCTAACTGTGTTGATCTGTCTTTCCCTGTTATCCGAGGTCGTCCACTACTTACGTCGTCGTACCTCTGCAAGTATTCTAGAAACATTTCTCTGTCCACTATGTTCTGTAGTGCTACGTGCTGTCTTATTTCTACCTCGAAGTGTCGTGATAAATACTTAATAATTTGTCGGTCCGTCAGTGGTGGGTTCAGTTGCTTTGCTATGCTATACTTGCGTATAGCATATTGCTCCTACTTCCTGAAAATTCTCCCTTAAATTTCCTGTGATTAAGTCGTCTCGTACCTGGTCTTGTCTGTGGTCACTCCAGTAGTGCTTTAAAATTTGTTTTCAAAGTCCTGATACGTGTATATGTCCTGTCCTACTAAATTGTACCATGCTTCCGCGTTGTCCTTTAATAAAGCCTTTATCGTATTCAGTTTAGTCTGTTCGTCAAATAAATTTCCCACTAGATTTCTTACACTATTAATAAAAATTTGTGGATTTACCCTGTTATCGCCATAAAACTTCATGTGTTGGTCCAATGATACTCCACCTGTAGAAAATCTGGGACCTTCCCCCGTTAAATTTGACATGTTGTATTTGATACTACTAACTTCGCGTTCTACCCTGCCTAACTGATCCCTACATGAGTCCGTCACTTCAGTCATTTTTACATTAATCTCTTCTTCACAAAAAATGCGTACTTCGGACCTTAAATGTCCCATTTCCTGTCGAAGACCTGTAATATCACGCTCATTTTTTTCAACCCTATTTTCAACTTCCCCCATCTTTACGGTAAGACTATTTTTAAATTCTGAAACTTCTTTATTCGTCTTATCTATTTTCTCACTTAGGGTTTCCCTAACTCCTGTTAATGTCTCATTCATTCGGTCAAATTTCTTATTCGATTCTTCCCTAGCTCTATTAGATTCATCGCTTAGCTGTTCTAATTTTCTATTGGATTCTTCACTCATCCTCTCTAACATTCTCAATATCATCTCGTTTCCTTGATCCCTGATTCCGTCCTCGACTGATCTCTACTGCCTCCAGCTTCTTCCATTTTAGAATTTTTCTCACACAATGCACTATCGTCACTTCCAATTTCCACTCCTTGACTCCTTAACCACTCTTTTCTCTGCATACGTTCTAATCACTCACACACTCTAAAATACTCTTAAATTTATACACACACAAAACTCTCTCTCAGATCGCCAGTTTCCTGGAATAAAATCACAAAATTTTATTTGGAACTCGAGCCTCACTTTTGGGTCGCCAAGAATGCTGTGAAACCTCTTGAATTACCTGGTCTGTTGATTTTCTTCTGTTAATCGCCTCGGCTGCTCCTCTAGATAGCTTTCATCCTCATACATAAAAACAAACACATTCCTACCACAAACATCAACGTCAACTCTATTTACATCAATATTCACAATACATTAAAATTTCAAAATTAATATTCAGCATAAATTTTAATATCGGAAACTTTCAAAATTAAATTTATTTTCATTTTAATGTGCATCCAGAATTAAAGTCCTTGTAGGATGCCTACTAATTACTATAACAATATATGCAGAGTAAAAGGAGCATCTACCACCCTTTACGTTAATTAACCAGGTTCGTCTAATTGAGCTCAAAGACATACCCTAAATTTTCATCATAATCCAGAACATCAATACTAAATACCCTTTCTACTTAAACAAGCAAATTTCACCTTAAAATTAAAATTTTATTGTTAGTACAATTTCACTACTGTCCATTTTGAGTAAATCAATTATAAAGTTATTCAACACACACAAAATATCAAAGTTCAAACAAAATAGTATAATTTACCTGAGGTTACTTGCACTCGTAGCTTCAATGTACATCGTCCCTTTTGTTAATCACACCATTCCAACTGGGTTATATTTACGGCTTCTGATTCTCAACGTTTTAAAATTTGCTCCATCACCATTTATTTAAAGTTGTTTCAGGGCTTTTCCGGAACTCATCTGTGTATATCTGAACCTTGTTTAGTGGATCCAGACACGTTTATGCACCATTTAAGTATTAATACCCCGAAAATAATAAAGAAATTCATACTTCTTTCACCAAGATACGCCAAAACTGCCTACTTTTGTGTATTTATTTGTCATAGTAAATTTTACCAATTGGTACAGTGATACTAAACTTTATTACCTTGTATCTTCTTTTCTAAGTGCACTAACGTACATTCATTGTAGCACGTAAAGAACAAGCTGTTTTAAATCACATAATATTCGAGCAAACTGTTTAAATTATTTAATAATAAAACCGGAAGACTAAAAAGCACTGTATAACGCGTTCAATCAAGTCGAAGATCTAAGAGAGCTTGTTCATATTCACCTGGGTATATATAGAAGTTAGCCCGTCTGTCGGTCGAGTCCTCAAAACGGCCAGTTTCTAGAATTTCGCCTGCTCTGTTCCCAGTCCGTAGCCCGCGCGTCGGTTTTAAACGAATTTTGTACTCGCCCCAGTTAAATCTCAGAAATTTCAACACGGCACGCAAACATGTCCGAGAATAACTAATTAAATTTTATACAGAAATCGTTGTTTCTACATCTGATATTTGCATCCTATTTTCAACCAATTGTGACCCTCGTGACGTTGCTTAAATCACGCCTTTTACTATATGTGTCTCGGTCTTGTGCATATTATCTGTCTCTATCTACCCTGTTCTTATTAGTGCAAATTGATATTCCTTATTATCAATTATTTCAGTCCATGTGGACTATCTAGGTTAAATAACCCCGTATCGCACCTTCTCGTGAATATTAAGCCACGGTTTCTCCAAGATTCTTTGTAACTATTAATTATCTGCAACAATGTTACGCAGAATGAGGCTTTTATTAACTACGCATGGATGTTCAAACGGATACAATATTAATTCTCAGAGCCTTATTTCGTGGTATTCTTAATCTGGAAATTTTCAAAGGCTTTTATGCTTATTGATTAATAATGGTTTAATTAACTCTCAATTAAAATTTGACTTCTATCCTTTCCATTGAATAATAGCAGAATACAAATTAAACAATGTAATTAATACTAACGAGCTTAACAACTATACAGAATATACTGAAACTAACACGGTTAACTCCTCATACATAAAGGTTAAATTAACTATAGTGATTTTGCACGTAAAATTTCCAATTTGTTTCTTTCCATCGAAATAATTACTTATATCACAGGAGAGCAAATTGTTCATTTACTGTTAAAATCAGTGGGGCCTTATGATACTGTCAAGAAGCGTGCTTGTAACAATGCTTTAAATAGGGCTTCGAAACGACTTTTGCTGAGAACTAGGGGTAATATTTGGTTTTGCTTCGAGTATTTAATAACAGCGTATTTTTGGTTTATAATATTAACATTAACTATTCCACGGTGATTATAAATTTATAAAGCTTTTGAAACTGCATTGCATTCAACAACATATACCGGCCATAGACCAGGCTAAGGTCTATAAGTTTGCATTGTATACGTATTTTAATTGTTATGGTTGCACGTATATGAAATATATAATTGCTGAGTTAATGCGTTTTCAGAACCATTTGAATGCCAAAACTAATATCAAAATTGCTTGGTTATCCTGCTTCGCTTTGGAGTAGACATTTTAAGGAGTTAAGTGATACTCCGTAAAATTTGTAAATTTGAATTTCAGTTTGAACGTACCCTCCTTTTAACAATTAAAGATTGGTCTATGTACCTGACTAGGACGTTTACCGGAATAAGACATAAATGTCTGTTGCGTACAATTTACAAAGCTGAACCATGAAAGTTTGTTAGCTAATTTTCAATATTGTAAAAGTTCAATATACATAAATCACTGGATTACAAACCATCTTTTTCATACAAATGACATGTATCTATAAAACAATTCACAGTATCTAGTTCATACAGATTATTAATAATTATAAATTACTTAGTGTGCGTAGAGATAGTTGTCATGGCAACGGAACACAAAAGAAGACGGTTTATTCCCACGTTTGTAAGGGACTTCGAATTTAGGTTACTAAAAATAGACGTGTTTGTACTGTTATGAGTTTTATTACAAAAGTTACAAGAAAGTTTTGAAAGTCAAGTTGTACCTGGAGATCAGCAAATAGTAGCAGTTTTACGGCGAACTTATTCAAAGTTAAATTAACAAGAGAGTGCTGGTCTGTACCGTTATTGTTTGATAGATTAAAGCATAGTGGACATTGGAGTTATCTGAGTATTTGTATAACATAAAATTTGTAGAAATATTAGTAGTTTATAGTCTGAGATTTCCATCTTGCTCGAGTTAATGATTATTTACAGGAGGTGCCTGCAGTTGGTCATTTTCTTTGGACATCTGGAAGGCGGCAGCTTGTACCAGTCTGGATTCCAGGTATTAGTCTTTAATATCTACGCAGTGCTTTAGAATCTTAATTTATCAAAGTGGAACTAGTGTTCTGGGAATACTTTTGGCTTTTAAAATTAATTTTGAAAACTCCTTGGATATTTGTTTGGGTGTCTAGTTGAGAGGTGTTTGCCTAGGACGGACCCACCCTAGGTAGATTCCGCTACGTGTTTGACGGCCCTGTAGAATATTTAAGTTCAGCATTCTCGTAGTAAAATATTTAAAAAATAATTGTGTGGCATAACTCAACAAGGCTCTAAAATAAGACAAGGAGTTACAGTTTCAGATATATTACGCCTATCACTAATAAGGTAGGATCAACAGTATATACCTTAAATATATAATATACTGTATGCATGCCACATACTATATATAAATACTCACTTTACTCAATAGTAAACATGTTCGACGGTTTAAAATGAATCGCGAATTTATGAATAAATGATCCAATACTAAATTCCAATTCTTACATGTTTTTGACAAAACGCGAATTAATAAATGAATGGTTATATTGTACTAGGTTTATGAAGGAATGACTCTAATGTCGAATGCTTCGGTTTATATATAAAATTATCTTAATTCGAGAATTTTCCTGTTCCGTTTGAAACACAATACACCACAATAAAGTCATATTTTCGAGAATGACGCACTTAATCACCTAGTTAGTGTCGAGCTACGTGATTACCAAGCATTGAAAAACGTGTCGTTTATCTTTGTATAATGCACGGAGTTGATCTGCTGTTGCCTTGTTTCATATTCAAATCCGGAAACCTATTGTTACGGTAACATTCTGTAATAGAGCATTCAGCATTAAATTGCAACGGCTTAATTGAGAATGCTAATCTAAACCAATTTTATTTGTTATTCTCAAATAATTGCAAGTTCAATAAATACGTATTAAAACCTTTCTGTATAAAAATGTTTCTCAGTACGCGGAATATATCCTATAACAGTTTAGAAATTCGCTAAAGCAATCAACTACTTGCTTCTTCTAAACACGTTAATTCGTTCAAATATTTACTGGTCCTAAAATCACTTCTAGCTAGAAGCTCGCCTTAGCATTTCTTCGTAACCGCTGCTCGTTATTTTCAACAGTTATTTGTTGAAAAGTAGCAAACATTTTGCTTCTGAAAATTTCTCACTAATTAAATACATAAATGTGTTGTTTACCGTGAAATTTTATTTCATTATATCTACACGTGTTTGGTCGCTCAAATTTTATGGGCAATAAAATCGTCTTTCTAATAGGGTTATTTCGTGGTATATTTGTAGCGTGGATCGATAATCATACAAACCTCTATTCTATGCTAAAAAGTTAGGCAACTCTATTTGCTTGACAGGCATATCCTGAGAATGTACCAAAAAGAAGATAGCTGTTTTCTGTTTGTTTTATTTTGTGTTGCTGCTTTGGAAGATAGACACTTATTTTGATGGATTCTGCAATAAACTGCAGACCTACTTTCATGCACGCTCACAACACGAACCATTATGTACTTATTTTAATAAATTGCTATTTAAAATTTTAATGCGTTTAGAGCGCTTTTCTACTGGTTGGTTTTTACTGTATAAATTAGTGTGATCGTCAACAACTAGCTGTTTAAAATTGTAAGGTTACGAGATGCGCTTCCTACAGCAAAATTTTTACTTACTATATTATTATTTAATTTCTTGTACATATTTAGGATTTGAACATATTGTAAATATTCTTATATTTAGACAGTCAAATTTTATTCTGGACGTTTTAGAGGTTTAGGTTATACTGTATGATATGTAAATTGACGCTTCATCTACATCACGTTGCAACAAATGTGTTCTCGACGATTGTAAATATTCTTGAGCCTGAAAGTTTCCTACAAGGTCGTAGTATAGTTTGTTATTACTGAGTTTTCCAATTCTATTCTTTCTAGGTCATCCACCCCACTCGACGACGTTTTTGAGCTATCCCGAACTCTGATTCTTTTGGGAGTTGGATTCTGTCACTGTGTTTTGTTGCGGTATTCGGTGTAGGCGATTTTCTACTACTTACTGTGCTGCGTTCGTTCTTGTCTGCATGGAATACTTAACACTGTAAATTCATTCTTGTCAATTTTACGATATTTTTAATAGCCGCGCGAGTTCTTTGAATAAAGTTTATTTATTAATTAGATATTTAAGTAGTTCTTAGTACAAATGACGAACCTTTCTCTATGCCTCCCGAAGCTTTTACAATATGTTTTATATAACATTCTCAGAATGAATCTGAATATTACATCTACGAGGTACACTATTTATGTTTTGAGAACTGGCAACACTGATATTGCCAGGTGAAATCTGAAATTGCCATCGTAAAGTTTGACATTTTTGAGGTTATAGGTACTCGAACGCTTTGACGTGCGAGCACTATTTGTGTTTTTTGCAGTGCATAAAATTTCATCTCAGCCAAAATATGGAATTAACTCGCGAAAATTTTCGAGCTATGATTTATTATGACTTTCGACGTGATCTAACTCAAGAACAATGCATCAATCAACTGAATTCAACTTTTGGCGATAAAGCCACTGTATATCGCTCGTACACTGAATTCAAACGTGGACGTAGTTCGCTCACGGACGAAGTTAAAGAAGGTTGTCCAAAATAGGTCGTTGTGCCGGAAAACATCGATGCTGTGCGAAAACTAATTGAAAAAGATTGTCATATGCCATATCAAGAAATCGAGAGATGTTTAAGCATTCGTATGACCAGCATACATAAGACTTTGAACGAACATTTGTGTGTTCGGAAGCCGTGTGCGCGTTGGATTCCACATTTGTCGACTGATGCTCAAAAAATTGCTCGTGTCGATTGGTGACGCAAAATGATTTCAAAATACAACTGTTGTGCATCCAAAGCGGTATGCAACATCGTCACAGGTGCGAGTCGTGGATTTATGCGTATGAGCCAGAAAGAAAAGGCCAGTCGGCAGTTTGGATGTTTTAATGTGAAGCGAAGCCAACAAAAGTTGTTCGTTCTCGAAGTGTTAAGAAGCAAATGGTGGCGTTTTTCTTTACGAAAACCGGTCCTGTGACAACTGTGGTTTTCGAAAATCAAAAGACCGTTAATTCAGCGTGGTATACGACCATTTGTTTGCCTGAGATTTTCGATAAATTGAGAGAAATCAACCCCAAACGAATAATCAATTTATATAATGACAATGCGAGGTCACACACATCACATGCAACATACGAGTATTTGGACACACAAAAAATCGAATTGATGGTTATCCGCCCGATTTGGCACCCAATGATTTCTTCTTGTTTCCAGTAATTAAAGATAAACGGCGTGGACAATGATTTTCATCGTCCGAAGAAGCGGTCGAGGCCTTCAAACGGCATGTTTTTGAGCTACCATATTCTGACTGAAGAAAGTGCTTTGAAGGGTGGTTCAATCGCATCCAAAAGTGTATAGATCTTAAAGGCGATTATTTCGAAAAACAATAAAATTCATTTGTTTATTCTTTCTATTCTCAATACATAAATAGTGTCCCTCGCATACACATATTTAATAAAGGCATGTTTGTCAAAATGCAATAAGATATGCATTATTTTTACGCGGATATTTTACACACAGAAAATTTATTTAGTATTTTACACTTTAAATGATTGATTTGCATAAGGTTTAAACGTTTATACGCACGAGAATATGTTATGTAATAACGCGGATGTATTATACATGGGCTAATCATATAAATAACTAAAGCTTTAATTGCTTTCTTTGTCAAGATTTGTATACTATTAAAGTTAATATTTTAATTAATGAGGGGCAATAATTTGATATTGTTCCTACGCAAATTAAATGGCTTTTTGTATTTATATCTTAATTATTATTTATACACACAGCGGTATTATTGATTTAAGATTAGTGCTTTTAAACACACGGGAAGTGTGTTTCGCTTTGCATTTCAATGACTTTGTATTTATCTCTTAGAAACACACTGGAATATGTTTTGTAATAACGCGGATGACTTTAATGGCTTTGTACATGCAATACGCTTATTTAATTTAGGGTGGAACAATAAATTTTGAAAAATTTCCATTCTTTCCAGATTCTTGCTAATTGGGCTGGCTTTATTTATAGGATTTGGGTTTCACTGACCTCTTGTGACCTCTTTATCACGTCAGTATCAAACACGTTTAATTTATTGGGTTTAAATTCACTCACTATATGATAATACATATCCTAGTACAATCTTTTACAGTAACTTAAACTCAAGGAATTAGAGCAAGCGTTTGTATATAAACTTATCAAGTTCGAACCGCTCATAAAACGACGAGAGGAATAACACTTGTAGATGTCAAAAAATCATCTTAGAAAAAAACTCACACACTTGGAAAGTACTCTCGAATATTGAAATTTCTTAATTTCACATGTGCAATAGAATTGTTGGGTATAAACAAAATCAAAGAACAGAACAAATTTATTGCATTAGTAGTAAACTAGCAATTAGTCGACTACGCTCAAGAAATGATGCGGCGCTCTTTATTATTTTTGAATGAGCAAATGACAACCTTTTTAGTAAAAGAATATATTCAAGTTAGAAAACACTTAAGCCGGCGTTAAGTTAAAATGAAGAGTTTGTTTTGTAGTGTTGTGATAAATACACTTTGGGATTTAAAGTGATTGATCCGTAGAGAGATAATTGGATAAATTAATAGCTTTTATTAGACTTCTGGTTTTTGAAGGGACTGCAACCGCTGGATACTATCAATTAGCTGATAAGGTTTAGATGAGTGATATGGTAGCTTTGTAGCTTTAAAAGACAATTTTAGCTTGTTGGGTATTTATAAGTAAAATTAAAAATAATTCGAACGTTAGATATTTTATCTGTGAAACTAAACATTCCTAATGCTGTATTACAATGTTATCGTTACCATGGTGAATGAAACATTATAATATAAATCACTTACCCTTTTTACAGTTAAGATCATCAGACAGAATTGTAGTTGGCGGGGTTAAGGGTTGCATAGGAAACGGATTTCCTCCAGCGGGATACCATGGCGTTGGTCTCCAACTGGTTTGACTACCATTAAGCAGTCTGAGTTTATCATAAACACTGTCACTTGTAACAGTCGGTTGTTGCGTAGCTTGTTCCTTCTGCGCCGCCAAATTTCGAAGCACCCTGTTTATAGAAGACACCTGTAACAAGAGCAAGCATTACATCAAGTTAATTCTAAATGCTTTCAGCAAATTCAAAACAACAGACTGTTAATGTCAGCTGCACAAGACCACCTTGCATGGGAATTAATCATTTTTCAAATCTCGCAGCAATCAATATATCGCGTGTGTTTTATAGGTTCAATACGCGATAAAAAGAGACGACGAGTGTATGTGAATGAGGTTAACAAAAGACGATTTTATATTAAAATGCACTGTCAAATTCGTCGACTTTGTACAAGGCATTCTTTCTACTAGTTAAATACAAAAGCTCGAAGGAAATAAGTCATAATGGGTAGTATCATGGGGTGGTTATGAATAGAGTGCCAATAGAGCGCAGCACACCCTGTAGTGCTGCTGTTCTTTGAATGACCTGCGACCCATTGACGGCATCGACATCAACTTTTGATGAATTAGTATTTGTCCAAGTTTCTATTGCTTTTGTTTGGAGGGTCTTTTTTCGAAATTATAAGTACTCTTTGAGACGATACGATACGCATTTATTTAGAATCTTAGTGCAAGTATTTCTAATTTTATTGTTACACAATGTGAATACGCAAAATTAAAAAGGGAGAGATACTTAATATGGATACCTAAACAATTGCACAACTATAAAAATATATACTTATTTAGTAATCATTGAAGCTTATTCGCCCTCATATGTTTGACATAATTGCATGATAATTATACCGCTCTTTGTCATCATCATCAAGTTTTTAGTCCTAGAACTAGTTGGCCGCGTACCCTCATTGTTTCCTAGTCTGAAGCAACCTACACATTTCCCTGAAATTTGCAGAGTGTGCATCTATCACTATTTCTGTGCCAAAGTCTGATCTCGGGCTACCTCTACCTATCTTTTCCTATCTCTGCTTGTAATATATCCCGTACTATTCCCCAGAAATGCCTTAGAACGTATCCTGTCCTTCTATTTCTCCTATTTTTTTTCGTTTTCCACAGATATCTTTATTCCTTTACTATTTCAACAACCTATTTGTTATTAACTTTGTCTGTCCATGCTACCATCCTCATGCATCTGAAGCACAACATTCCAGAAGGCTTCTATCTCTTTCTGTCTGCTTTTCCTACTGCCCCTATTTCATAGACGTACTGTGCTGTGCTCTACACTATGCTCTGAACAGTTTTCTTCTTGTATCTATGTTCGTTGTCTTTGAACATAGCTGCTGTTCTTTCTCGTTTGATGCAGTTTTGTCACCTTCTATTGTTTTACATTTATATACCATACTTCCCCGATATTCAGTTGTATGTGAAGGGGGGGTAAGCAGCCTTTGGCTGTCAAGTTCCCCAGCACTTGAACCTTTGTCGAATTAATAGTTTTTCTAATTTATCCTTTCGCACAATCAACATTAGTTGAAAATATTTCACAACCAACAACTGTAGTTGTTTATAATGATCATCAGATTTAAGAGCACTTATTTTTTCGTCATTGGTTTTTACGTCTTGAAACTTGTTGGACTTGTACCTCAGCTTATTTATGTCCTGAGCTAGCCTACCAGTTTCCTGCAATTCCCTAATTCACCGAGGTTCAGTGGTATGTGATGGGAGTTAAGCAGCCTGTGTTTGCCCAGGATCCCCCAACCCTTAGACATTTGCCGTATTAATAATTTTCCAGTAAATCCTTTCGCACAATTAACATTAGTTGAGAGTATTGCAAAACCAATATCTGTAGTTGTTTATAATAATCACTATGTTTAAGTGCAGATATTATTATTGTCATTAGTTTTTCCATCTTGCGACTGGCTGGAAGCGTACCTCTATTGATTTCTATTCTGGGTTAGCCTATACGTTTCCCTGAAATTCTTACAGCTTACATCTTTCACTATCTGTGTGCAGTAGTCTAACCTAGGTCTACCTCTACCTCTCTTTTTTCCTAACTCTGCTTCTAATATATTCCGTACTAATCCCTCATACCTTAGTATGTGGCCTATCATCCTACCTCTCCTATTTTTTACTGTTTTCCACATATTTCTTTCTTCCCCTACCATTTCCAGTACCTCTTTATTTTTAACTTTGTCTGTCCACGATATCTTCATCATACGTCTGTAGCGCCACATTTCAAAGACTTCTACCTTTTCTTGTCTGTTTCTCCTACTGTCCAGGCTTCACTGCCAAACAGTGCTGTGCTCCACACATATGTTTTAAGCAATCTTTTCCTTGTTTCTATGTTTGTGGTCTTTGAGCACAGTTGTTGCTTTTTCTTGTTAAATGTAGCACGATCTTGTGCTAATCTTTGTTTTATATCTTTCGTGCTTTTCCCATCTTGCGTTATTAGACTTCCTAGGTAGCAGAAATCCTTAACCTCTTGTAAGTTCTCGTTACCTATTTGTATTCTTGTTTTTGATTTATTATCCCCTCTTTTGCATACTAAAACTTTAGTTTTATTTTTGTTAATTTTCATACCACATCTGTCCGTTAGAATTGTTACCATTTCATTAAGAGCAGCTTCTAACTCTTCTGTGCTAGATGCTAATACCGCTATATCATCTGCAAATATAAACATATCATTCTTTTGTCTCTGCATATTAATTCCAAATGTCTTCAAGTGCATTTGACAGTATTCATTGCCTCTTCTATGTACAAGTTAAAAATTAATAGGGATTAGGCACATCCCTGTCTCACCCCTTTCCTAATATTTACTTCTCTACTTTCTTGCTCTAATTCTATTACCGCTGTTTTTTCTTTGTATAAGCTATGTACTTTTCGCCTATCCCTAAAACTTATTCCAATCTTTTTGAGTGTGTCGAACATTTATTTTCCAGTTTACATTGTCGAATGCTTTTTCCAAATCTACAAACCCTGTATATACGCTTTCCCCCGTCTCTATTGTTTTTCATTATCACCCTCAGCGCTAAAATAGCCTCCTGTGTGCCCCTGCTTCTCCTAAGTCAAAATTGATCTTCTCCAAGTATTTCTTCAGCTTGTTTTTCCATTCGCCTTTGTACAATTCTAGTTAATATTTTTGAAACGTGTGCGGTGAAACTAATTGTTCGAAAATTTTCACATCTATCCGCGCCTCTTTTTTTTTGTATAGTTACTATGATGTTACGTTTGAAATCTTTGGGTATCTCGCCTGTCTCAGACATATAGCTTACAGGTCGGAAGAGACGTTCTGTTACTGCTTGTCCAGCGGCTTTTAAAGTTTCTGCTTGCACCTTATCTGCACCCGGTGCCTTACCATTTTTCAGACTCCTTAATGCTAATTCAAACTCATCTCTAAGTATAGGATATCCCAGGTCATCAATTTCAATGTCTGATTCCTGTTCTGACGCTGTTAGTTCCTCTCCTGAATATAAATTTCCTATATATTCTTGCCATCTAGCTACTTTGTCTACATTTTCTATAATGACGTTTCCTCCCGCGTCCTTTATATTTTTGCTATATGGCTTTATATCCTTAAAATTCATTCTAATTAATTTGTATGCTTCATTTGTCTTTCCTATTTCCATCTTAGTTTGTACCTCTTTGCACTTTTCATCAATCCATTGATCTTTAGCTTTCCTGCATTTGCGAATAATTTTCCATTTTTTGGCTTTGTATCTCTGTTTTCCTGTTTCATTTGATCTATTTTTGTATTTTCGTCTTTCTTCTATTAAATTCAGGATATCCTTTGTTATCCAAGGTTTCTGGTTTTCTTTTTGTGTATAGCTCAGAATATCTCTGGCCGCCATGGCTAAGTTGGATTTAATGTTATTTCATTCTGTTTCTACTTCCTTAGTATTAGAAATTTTCCCGATGTCTTTCAGCAATTCATTTGGCTTTTTTTCAAATCTTTCTTGGATATTTTTATCTTTTACCTTCTCAAAGTCAAAGTGCCTTTTTCCGCTCCTCTTTTTCAGATTTTTAAATTTAAGTTCGGCCTTCATAATTACGATATTGTGGTCAGTGTCTATATTTGCTTCTGGATAGCTTCTACAGTCTTTTACTTAATTTCTAAACCGTTGTCTAACAATAATGTAATCTATTTGATATCTTCCTATATCTCCTGGCATCTTCCACGTGTATCGTCTTCTAACATGATATTGAAATAATGTATTTGTTATGGTTAAGTTGTTCTTGTCGCAAAATTCTACCAATCTGTTTCCCTTGTCATTTCTCGTGCTGAAACCAAATAAACCTACTATCGCTCCTTCTCTACCCCTACCTACCACTGCATTAAAATCTCCCGTAATTATTAAATTTTCATGTCCTTTTACGTATCTTAGTATGTCTTCGATATCTTTGTAGGTCGCCTCTACTTTTTCCTCTCCGTAGTTAGAGGTGGGCATGTATACTTGTATCATTACTGTATTTACTGGTTTAGATTCAAATCTAACCATGAGTACTCTTTCGTTCTTTTGTAAGTAGTTTTCTACACGTCGTCCTATCTCTTTTTGCATAACTATCCCCATACCCCAATTTCCGTCTTCTGATCCTGTATGAATTATCCTGAAGTCTCCACTCCAAAAATTCCCCGTCTCTGGTCAGCGGACTTCGCTTATTCTTACTATGTCTAGTGCTACCTTCTTGTTTCATACTTCTGACATTCCACGCTCCAATTTGCAGAAAGTTCACGGATCTTTTTCTATGCTTTCGGATCACATTCTTCGAAGTAGTCCCCTCCCGGAAATCAGAATGGGGGACTATTTTACCTCCGGAATTTTTTACCCCACAGGATGCCATCATGTTTAACAATTTCTGTACGCAGTGTACTTGGGAGGTAATGTGGTGTTTTCCCGTTGCCTTCCACATTAGGCGGCTCCGTGGCGTAGTGGTATGTGTGTGACTACTACGCCCTAGGTCCCGGGTTCGAATCCCGACACGGTCCGCTTGAAAAATGTTAGGCGAGCATTTTTCGCAAAAATACACTCTCGTTCGGATGAGAGGTAAAATGGAGGTCCCGTGTGTGAGTGTTGTCACGCACGTTAAAGATCCCTACCTTGCTTGAAACAGCAAGGGTTCGGCAAAATTCAAAATTTTCCTGGTAAAAAAACTCGCTTCCTGGCCAATGTAGTACCTTCGGGTGGAGCATTGGAAAATCACATGTAATGCCTTCCACATTCAATGTAGTACCTTCAGGTGGAGCATTGGGGACGTGGCTGCAACTATAGCGGCCCTTATTCAAATTATAATGCCTTCCACATCGCAGTAGTGTGTCTTAGAATGTCATACCGACCCTATGGTCTCTGCTACTCTAAGTACCGAAAAAGCTGCTGCCCTCTTTCGGGGACTTGTCTTAGTCTGGTTCCTCACTAAAGATCCCACTAATTTGGTTAATCCTATAGTTCGGCTCTTTAGCTCATTGAAACGCGCAAGCCATTCTACCTGTTTTAGTATTTTAGAACGTTGTCAAGGTGCAGGACCGTTCAGAATGGACTGCTCTTTGTAAAACAAATTAATTTTGGTTTTTTCGTCGAATACTGCAAAGCAAGATTGTTACATTCCCGTTAATTTGAGTTTAACGAACGGTCTCCTATCACTTCAACTTCTCCCAAGTGAATTGTTTTCTTTTGTGTGTGATTTGAAGTTGCAGTTTGTGTGTGATCAGAAGAACTAATTTGCGTCTTGACTATAAAGAACGTACCCACGATACGGTTCATTATCCAGAACTGGAAATAAGGCTACGAAGATTAAACATTCCGCCCACTGAAATGATCCAAAAATTAGTAATTCCGAACTTCAAGTTTAACCATGCTATTAAACGATTTGTCGATACAACAAAAACAAAATGACCATGTTTATGTGGTGTTAGGATTTACGTTAATGGTTTAATTTTAAAATTGTACGAATTCCACTCTCTTTCAATGTTTAATTTAGAGTAAACTTCTGTCGGTAAAGTAGAAGACCCTTGTGCCGCTATTAAGCGAGTTATGTTTCCCCCAATTTATATATATATATATATATATATATATATATAAATATATATATTGCTGTGATAAGGGGTTGTTTAGGGGTGTATTGAGTAGCAAGGGTCGTGTAGTAACCATAAATTGCAATAAGAAGCAGAAAACTGCATTTATTTAGCAGAACATTAACTAATTCGTACATTATGCAAATAGTAAGCATTTAACACCCTGTATATAGACCATAATTAGCTTTAAACAAAGCGAATAAGCATATCTTACCACAATAGAACGCGTATTCGGCAGAAAAATTGGTAATTCGTACATTATGTAAATAGCAAGTATTTAACACTCTGTATATAGACCGTTATTAATTTTAAGTAATCTTTCAACAATAGAACGCGTATTCAGAAGAAGTGATAGTACATGTATTAAACACGCATTGAAAAGTGTTCTAATTAGTTATAAAACAAATACGAAGATAAAAGATAAAACCTAACAAAGCTTTATGCAAGTACGCGGAAACAATAAACATTTTTGATAAGAAAACGCAGTTGAAAACACGCATAGATAAACCAAAATAGCATTGAAGTTACATCATTTATTTTGTACAATATTGAAAAGGCGATATCTACACAAAACAACGTATGGTCAAGATAACGATGTATCAATAGCAAATAGATATTACACGAAGAACCAAATAAATTACATCAGAAACAACTTTAAAATGCAGGAAATACAAAGACCTGGTTAGTTGAGATATTTACAAGACTTGTTGAAAACCCAGCCCACATGTAAGTGGGAACAGCCCATATTAACACAGAGCAATGATAAGACGAGTCAGTTTAAAACTCAGGCAGGGCGAAGCTGCGTCACTGCTAATCAGAAAGCCACGCGTAATTTAACATCAAGTGACAATAAGTGCAACGATCATGAAGACTTCTTTTGCCGTTTAACGTGAGTAAAATTTGGGGTAATTTATTTAAACTAATAATATAACAATAAGGCTTCGAATGGATTGATAGAATATTTCTAATTGGTGGTACATTTTTGAATAATTCGATTTGGTGGTACATTTTTGAATACTTCGAATCTGGGATATAATAATTTAAATGTGTTGATGAGAATAATTCGAATTGGTGGTGTATTTCTGAATAATTCAAGTATGTGTCGATAAGAACAATTCAAATCTGGGTCAATATAATATTACAATTCAAATCAGCGTCGACAATTATATTTTGGTACAATTCTGGTACAATTTGGAGTTGCGAGATTCAATGCAAATAAAACAAGTTGAAAATGCAAGGCATTGTCGCAACGAACTTCCAAATGTAGACTTACTTTAAAACGATTTAAAGAAATTAAAATTATTATGTTGTAATAATTATAAGTATTCAGATAAAATAAAAATTAATTCCCGGGGGGGGGGTCGGGTATCCGTGGTAAGGTTTTGTGGGGGGTACCATATTTTGACTCAGCTATGTTAGGGGAGTCCAAATATGTATCGCACATTAATTTTGGACCTATTTGAAATTTTAATTTTCCCGACGGAACATCGCGGGGGCACGGCGTCCCCGTGGCCCGATTTCAACTGACATCAAAACTTAAGCTCAGGACACCGAGCTGAATCGATTGATGTATCACACATTGATGTCCGACCATTAGAAAGGCCTCGGACGGACAGACGGACGGACGACAAATCGATTTCATAAACGAACGAAGTTCGTTGATAAAGAAGCACAAAGTAATTTATGGTAAACGAGGAGTTCAACTAAGCAGAGCAGTGATCCACAACCCAAACAACCTGTAGCAGGCCAGATCTTTTTAATTTTAAGATATTTTTCTTTTTAAATTTCAATACTGAATTTATTCAATTTATACAAAATTGTGATAAGGTCAACAACAAACATTGCATACGTTAAACTTACGTAACATATTATAAAGAAGTCTAGAACGTTCCAGGTTTCTTTGGTAAAAAGGGGTAGTTTTTGGTGACTTTAGATTGAATTCAAAGCATATAAATTTTGAGTTAAATGATACATATGATATTGATTGATTGAAGAGCGTATTTTAATATTTTTCAAAAATTGTAAATAATATTTCTTTTCATTATATGAAACTAAACTTCGCTTTATCAATTCAAACAAATAGGTAATCAGAAAGGGGTGGAGAAGAGAAAAGTCGATCATCGTAACGTTGTGCACTCTGTGTAGATTAAAAAGGGCTAGCCGTGGCATAATAAGAAAATTAGTAAAATTACATTTGATTTGAGAACACAGAGCGGTGGAGTTAGGTAAAAACGTCATTACACCGAGTACGGCGTCATCATATCAATATACATGTATTGCAATGAAGTTAAGCTTGAACAATCGAGCCCCAGCGTTAGGTTGACATAAACATGCAGTGGTTTTTCTTGGAAAGAGGCCCTAAAATCGTGCCCCACACTTTGGTGCCTTAAAAATTGTTGTGTAACCTAAAAAATATTGTGCCCCAATGTTGGGCCGTCATAAATTTGCTGTGAAGTCCTATTGAAAAATAAAGTTAACACCTACAAAATTTTATTTTTAAATAAAATTTTTAATTCCAAAATCTCTTGAAAAGCTTCTCACAATCAGCATACCACGGCTAGCTCTGCTTCCAGCTTCTTCAGAGATACTTAGCCATTCTATACATACTCTCTATTACTTAGACTACCAATAAAAAAATTACCAACCAAATAATTCAATAAAACATACAATCTTTCTATTTATACAAGTCAAGAATTACGTCACACCAGCTCAATACTTACAAAATAGATATAAAACATCTCAATATCAACAATTAAATCCTAAATTTCCTAAATTTAATTTACTTCAACACTTCTTTATATTCAGTTTAAGTAGATGGGCCTATCTTGAAGCACTAAATTGAAATTTACCCTGGTCTAGGGAGAGCTCAGTATAAACCTTCTTACTCTGAATGCATAAAAATTGCATTTTTTTTAAACTACTCTAAGACCCGTGTACTCTTCACATCAAAATTATACGTCATATATTTATACCTTCAAATAGTAAAGTCAAATTGTCTTTTTCATATAACCCTCAAAAATAAATTTTATGTTCATAAAATATTCACTAAATACGTCAAATCACTCTAACACACAATACCAGCACCAAAATGTTCAAACAATAACAAATTTCTTTACCTGGTGTATGCTCTTGAACCATCACCTCTGTAGACGCGGTCCACCAAATTCTCGTCGTTGAATTACATCAAACTTCCCTCTGCTACATGGACAGCAAACTCATTTCCACTCGTGCATCCAATTCTAAGTAAACGACTTCAGTACATCTACCCATATAATCGTCCAAATTTGTTTGTCGGCTTTTAGATATACCATACAACCAGCTCCCTCGTTCCGAAAAATAACTTGGCTCGCTTACCTTTGTAACATTTCTTGTTCATTATGAGTATTTAAACTTACAGCCCTATTCATGAAATAGCACCAGCTCGTGCTTTCAAACACTTGTAAATTAAATAACGGACTGCACTATCACCCAATATACAAATTTTTAGCTTTGATGTTACACCATGTAGGTCTGAAGCAAACAGAAGAAAAAAGAGAGCCTCACTACGTCTCCTAGTGTATTTATAAGCATCCAAGCTTACCCCCTGCCACCTATTTTCACAGAACCTCACCTCCACCTTAACCGATTCTTGAAATTGCCTCAAAACACAACGATCTTTCCAAACTAAGAATTTTCTCACCCTATCGTAGCTTTAGTCCGAAATACTGATTAGCGTGCTCAACGGTTGCAATTCTCTCACAAAAGTTTCTCACCCCAATCGCTTTCAACTAATCAAAACACATTTCTTCCGTTCAGGTCCATCTTCCAATTCTATTATCCTCGTCTACCCCATTTTTGCTGTCTTTGTTAAAATCCCATTAAAGCAACTTAAAATCAATATTGTTGTTAGCCTCTACAATTGGCGGCTCCGTGGCGTAGTGGTATGTGTGTGACTACTACGCCCAAGGTCCCGGGTTCGAATCCCGACACGGTCCGCTTGAAAAATGTTAGGCGAGCATTTTTCACAAAAATACACCCTCGTTCGGATGAGAGGTAAAATGGAGGTCCCGTGTGTGAGTGTAGTCACGCACGTTAAAGATCCCTACCTTGCTTGAAACAGCAAGGGTTTGGCAAAATTCCAAATTTTCCAGGTAAAAAAAACTCGCTTCCTGGCCAATGTAGTACCTTCGGGTGGAGCATTGGAAAATCAAATGTAATGTTAGCCTCTACAAATTATTGCGTGCTTTAAACGGCTGTTTTGAACAACGTCTGTTATCTTTCATCTTCCTCTACTCTGTACTACTTATATTCTATCTCCGGAATATCATGCTTTGTTTTGCAACAACCTGATGTTTCTCAACCTTCGCTTCGGTCGTTAGCCCAAATTTCTAAAGAATTATGTTTCAACGTATATTATGATTTCTCAAATTGTTTATTTATCTGAAAGTCCTTTCTATGAATTGTTTGCCAGTTTAAAATTGTATTTTCCCAATTTGTTTAGTCTGTAGACTTTCTAGAAATTTGTTTTTTAACGGACGCTTTGTTAGTTAAATGAATATACGCCTTTAAATTATCGATTTTATATACTGCAAAGCTTTTCGTACTACACGTTACTGGAATTAAAGCATGCTTAAATTATTGATTTTATACACTGTAAACAAAAGCTTTCCCCCCTAGTATTTGATGTGCTCGATTTACAACCTTAGAATACCACTGCTACTTGTCCTCGCATTATTCTCGAGTTTTTACGCACTGCAAAGCTTCCACACAATGCAACTTTAAAATTACGACTTATTGATACAAACGTATGCTACTATATATTTGTTTTAAAGTCAAAACTAAATAATTTGAAGCATAAATAATATATTCTTGTTTCCTATATACAAGGACCTTAGAAAATTACTTTCTTGACTTATTTATCCATTTCTACATAGAACTTACACGACAAAATCCCCCTATTTTAATTCAAATATAAACATCTCCTTGGATTTTCTTTGAATTCAAATACGAAGACTAATACTTACTAACTATCCTTATATAATATTTATACACACCTATTTATTTATCTACCTCTACCTATACATATCTATCCAACCTATCACTGTTTATTTAACCTACCCTACGTATCTCTATTTATCTCTAATTATTTCTATTTATTTACACCTACCTATCTTTAGTTATATAACTTATCTTCACTTACACTATCTATTTATATCTATCTCTATTTACTTCTTTCTATTCGCCTATCACTATTTATTTAACCTATCTCTATCTATTTCTATTTATAACTACCTATTCATACCTAACTCTATTTACTTCTATCTATTAACATGTATCTTTATCTATACCTCTCTATTCACACCTAATTCTATCTATACCTCTAACTATTTCCCTTTATTTATCCTATTCTTAATTCTACTTCTCTATTTACACCTATCTTTATTTATAATTATCTATTCACACTTATCACTATTTATTGACTATCTATTCCCACGTATCTATATTTAAATCTAACTCTTTTCTTGATCCTCCATGTCCTTCTTCTTACAATTTTAATAGACTGCATCTTTGTCTTTCCTCCTTCTATTTCTATACACATTATCCCGGTTGCTTCACAGAAAATAAAACCATCCATACTGTCCCTATACTTGTCTGTTTTTCATACATTATTACTACCTCTGATGTGGACAAACCAAACGATGCTACCTTATCATTATTACCTTTTCCCTCTATGGAAAACCTCTCATATCTTCCAGACTCTTTATGTAGTGGAATTAGCTAGAAATAATTTTTTAAATCTAATTTACGAAATATAAACTTGCCACTTAGTCTCGTTAAAAGTGTGTCCATGGACGGTGGACAATGAAATTGTGGTTTCGTCCGCTGATTACTCTTCCTTGCATCCAAACATAAACGAATACTATTATCCTTTTTCTTAACTACAACTAATGGATTTAGAAAATGCGTGTTTGAGAACTCAATTATGCCATCATTCAACATTTTCATCAACTCCTGATTCACCTGTTCTCTATATGCTGCCGGTATTAGATATATTTTTGCATGAAATGGTTCAAAATTGTCTACTTCCAAAACAGTGTGTTATTGGTGTGAATGTCTGTTTAGGTTTCAGCATGAGGATATTGCGAGGAAGTTTTTGGATGTAACAGCTAGGTGTCCATATTAATGTAGGAAATTAGGTAAGAGGAATTATTAGGAGCAGCCGAGGGCAAGATTCGAGCTAAAACCCCACAGTAATTATGGCAGCCCAATTAATGAGGCACGTTATAGAGAGTAACGCTTCAGTAGTTATAGCCTAAACCACACAATATTATATATATTCATAAGATGAAATAAGTAGACTTTTATGCAAAGCCCAAATGATTATTTCAAATCGAGTTAGTAATTGAAAGAAGGAAAATATAAAGTCTTGGACAGGATTTGAACCTGTATCTTAGGCTTTCCGGGACTATGCGTTTACCAATTACACCACCGAGACCGATGACTATAATTGGAAAATTTACAAATCCAAATGTATAGTTGTGTACACGATTTGGATGTGTAAATTTTTCAATTATAGTTATCGGTCTCGGTGGTGTAATTGGTAAACACATTAGTCCCGGAAAGACTAAGATACAAGTTCAAATCTTGTCCAAATTTTCCTTCTTTCAATTATTATCTTGATTTAAAATAATCATTTACAGGAGGTAGATGAATTTTGCTATTTAGGTAGTATAATTACAACGGACGGACGTAGCAGAAGGGATATAGTAGCTAGAATAGCTCAAGCTAGAAAAATGTTCTTAAAAAGAAAGACTTACTAATAGCTGATAGTATTAGTTTAGATAATAGAAAAAGTTTCGTAAAGTCGTACGTAAGGAGCGGTCTATTATACGGTAGTGAGACAATTAAAGAGGTAGATAAGAAAAAGATAGAAGCTTTTGAAACTTGGTGTTATAGGAGAATGTTAAAGATTAGTTGAACTGATAGAGTAACAAATGAGGAAGTTTATAGAAAGATAGGTGAGGAATCCTGTAAGTGGAAACAATTAAAGTTCAGGAGAGATAGAATGAAAGGGCACCTGTTAAGACATGAGGGACTATTTAGTAAAGTTTTAGATTATAAACTACCAAATAAAAATAGAGTAGAAAGACCTAGGCAAAGCTATATTAGTCAAATTATTAGAGATTTAGGTTGTGAAGGGTATGTAGACCTTTTTAGACTAGCTCAGAATAGAAAAAAATTTAGAGCTGCGTCAAACCAACCTTAAGTAAGTTCGAAAACAAAAATAAATAAATAAAAATCAGTTAACTAAATGTCACCATGACATAACTCACAATTAGTTAACAGCCTGGCATGTTGGCAGCGATTCGTTGCTTAAGCCTTACCATAACATATAATTAACACTTTTTCTTTTTTGGAGGGGATAAACAGGTAATATTTCATTTCCTTATAAATGAGAATCATGTATACATGTTGGAGTATCCATCAGACGTCCGAAAGGAATAAGCTGAGCGTAGCGCCATGTTATTTCCAATCGCGACGGCGGTGAAGGACCTAGTCCAGGTACGCTAGTCACGGGATCCCTATAAACGTCCTTTGACAAGGGATCTCGAGTCCGACACCAAAGTGGTTTTTAGTGGGTAAGTCCTTGCTCCGGCAAGGAAGAGTCCCACACAGCGGATATAAAATCTTTTACTACTATAAAAAAAAAAAAACATGTTGGAGTTCTTTAACAACCATCAAGTTGCCAATATCTATGTAGAGCCAGGTAGATAGGAAAAAGAGGGGAAGAGTATATGTAGACCTAGATCAAGCTATATTAGTCAAATTATTAGAAATTTAGGTTGTGAAGTGTATGTAGAACTTTTTAGATTAGCATAGAATAGAACAAAAGTTAGAGCTGCGTCAAACTGACCTTAAGAAAGGTCAAAAACAAAATGATGATGAACATTCAATTGTTTGTCATTCTTGTCTGCCCTGTCTGACGTCGTAAATGAAGAAGGCATATGTACAAACTGGGAAATTTTTAGTTTAGCGACAAACGTCTTTGCTGATTTATAAAAATGCAACTAAAAGTTCACATTAAGTTTTACATCTTGCTTTATCTTTGAATGTGAATGAATTTTCTTGTGTAAAGTATAAAAGGCAAACGTGTTTCTCAACTGTTCTTACCTTATCATCATAAATTTGACTGTTCAAAGTTAATTAAGACAATGACCTATGCTTTAAATTTCATGTTATTAAAATCACAACCCAGATATTGGATATTCAAGAATGTAGATATATCTATAGCCAACATTTTAAACTTGATTCCTTTCGCTTCACTGGTTGGATCTCCTCCAATCAATGCAATGCGCCCCCATCATTCAACCAGGGGACGCTGAACTGAGAGATGCGTCTACCGTTACTCGAACCCATAAGCTCTATAAAATTTTTTATATAAAAGTATTTTTTACTCAACCCTAATGTAATAATTCTTGCAACTTCAAACAGATAAAAAAAGAAGCCTCTGTTAATAATATTTTGGGTATTAACAAACACGTCGTTGTCTCCGGTAAATAAGAGCAAGCCGTTCTTTACTCTGGATGCCAAATAATGTTTAATGCATGAACAGGCATCACGTCGCTTCGTTTTGCCCCATTATTTGCTGGGAAACCGCGACTGTGACACCTCGAATAACAGAATTTCTCTATTCGGTTTACATTGGGAATTAGCATTGAGAAGTTGGGTACGTGTATACGTATTAAGTTGTAAGACTGCGGAAGAGTAGAACGTACTTTATTGTGTTATTAAAACAAAGGAGGTTAAAACTAGAGCACGTTTCTGTAGACGTTACGTTGACGCGCGCGCACGCATCACACGCACACACAAGAAATAGTTTGATAAAGTTTGGCGTTGTATAGTTGAAATTATGCTGTGTAATGTGAGGGTCGTAGGCAGCAAACCGTAAACACGAAAGTGAAGGGTGCATAGATTTACCCGCACCCCGTGATGTGATATTCTCGAAGAAAGCTCAACTTCGATAGGAGTTTTAAATTGGTGTAAAATCTAACTTACTGATGGCTACTAATGTGTTTTATAAACATGAGAAATGTAAAGTTTTCATACAAGGACGTGTCAGCCATTAGGTAATTTCGTAATGATTTTACTTGAATAACTACATCAAAGCAAGCGCGCTTGTTTCCGAACGTAGCCACTTTGAAATAGCCCGCTTGCTTTAGTCAAAACGTTGCTTTTGTATGATGGCGTCCTCATTATGAAAGGTGTGCTAAAATATAGCAAAATCAGGACTGTGTGATAAATTTTATGTGAAACCAAAATACTACCCCTTGGATGTTATTTCTTTTAAATAACCTTAGATTTCGATTTAAAAAATCCACAATATGTTTTTATTTTGAAAATATAATGTATTTTAAAATAATGACATCTACTGTCTACACAACAATCTACTACAGTTTTACGCTTCTAATTTCCACTTAGCAGGCTTGTTAGTTACGGAGGTGTAGTGTAAAGAGCCAGCCAATGTAAAATCGATAGAAATTAATGACTGTTTTCAAAGTCTTGTTTATCTTTTTGAACTTTTTAGCTAGTATTGTTCATCGGTCAATATCAATTCGCCATTGCATAATTGCTGCAATACAATTTAGGAAAGCCTAAATTATTATTTTAAATCGAACTAACAATTGAAAAAGGAAAATATAAAGTCGTGACAGGAATCGAATTTGATATACTTGCAATAAATACTAACCCTTTAGTAGGAGACAAAGAATACTACTATAGTAAGCCGCCTTATCTTAACAGGCGATTAAAAGGCGCAGCAAGGGGCAGCAGCCGTGCTGGCTAAAAGATATTGGAGGAGAGTCGGTTGGTCTCGAGCGAACTTCGATAATTTACAAGGTTGTTGGGGGTTAGCCGTGACAGATACAGCTTTTTGCTAAAATCTTTAAAAACTGCGTCGTGGAAAGATATGGAAACCTACCACAATATTTCCCAGGTATGCGTGGCCTAAAACACAAAGTATGTATGATGGAGAGCTCACAAGTAAAATTCTTGTCTGGAGATAAAATACCCTTTCATTCGTATCTCCGCGAGGGGGTACCTGGGGCTCGTCATCGTAAGAAGTTAAAACAACGGTTCGATTTAGTGATAGGGACATGGAATGTAAGGTCATTACTTGGAGTAGATAAGTTAATGAATTTATTAGTCGAAATAAGAAAAGGAGAGCAGGAAATTTTAGGTATTAGTGAGGTGAGATAGCTAGATAGTAATGATTTTTGGAAAGATAACTATAGAATAATTACAACTTCTTCAACTAATGCACAGGCAGGGGTAGGAGTAGTGCTAGGTAAAAGATTAGGACGTAAAGTTAAAGAGTACTTACTTACAATTTAGTGATAGAATAATTATGGTTAGATTGAGTACAAAACCCATAGACACTGTTTTAGTACAGGTTTACTTGCCAACAACTCAGTACGAGGATGAGCAAGTAGAAAAGGTATCATCATCATTAAGTCTTCAGCCCTGGAACTTGTTAGACGCGTACCCTCATTGTTTCCTATTCTGAACTAACCTTTACATTTCCCTGAAATTTTCACAGTCGGCATCTATCGCTGTCTGACCTAGGCTACATCTACCTCCTTTTTCTAATCTCTGCTTGTAATACATCCCATACTATTCGCCAAAAATGCCTTAGAACGTATTCTGCCCTTCTATTTCTCCTATTTTTGTCACAGATATCCTACTATTTCTATAACCTATTTGTTATTAACTTTGTCTGTCCATGCTATCATCCTCATACACCTTAAGCACAACATTCCAAAAGGTTGCTACCGTTTTTCTGTCTGCTTTTCCTCCTGCCCGTATTTCATAGGCATACTGTGCTGTGCTCCACACATATGCTTTCAACAATTTTCTTCTTGTTTCTATATTTGAGGTCTTTCATCATAGGCGCTGTTTTTTCCTGTTAGATGCAGTTCGGTCCCCTTCTATGGTTTTACAATTATATACCCTATTTCTCCGACATTCGGTGGTTGGGAACGGGAGGTGGCTCCGTGGCGTAGTGGTGTATGTGTGACTACTACGCCCAAGGTCCCGGATTCGAATTCCGACACGGTTCGCTTGAAAAATGTTAGGCGACCATTTTTCACAAAAATACACCCTCGTTCGGATGAAAGATAAAATGGAGGTCCCGTGTGTGAGTGTTGTCACGCACGTTAATGATCCCTACCTTGCTTGGAACAACAAGGGTTCGGCAAGATTTTAAACTTTCCAGGTAAAAATAAAAACTCGCTTCCTGGCCAATGTAGTACCTTCGGGTGGAACATTGGAAAAAATTACATGTAAGGTGAAAAGGGGGATCCCGACACAGTCCGCTTGAAAAATGTTAGGCGAGCATTTTTCACAAAAATACACCCTCGTTTGGATGAGAGGTAAAATGGAGGTCCCGTGTGTGAGTGTTGTCACGCATGTTAAAAATCCCTACTGTGGAAAAGTCTAAAGCTGAAATGGGATCAGATGAGCCATATTTGCACTTTGGGGTTGCCTAGGTTTCTTTATTAAAAGACTATTAGTTGTAATGACAAGTAATAGTCGACATTTATTAAATTTGTATTAAAGCCTAATAATTTATGTTAAAGCAGGAAGGAAGCACTGAAGAAGGGAGTGGTTAAGATGTTGTAAGTTTTATAACAAATGTAATTTGTAGATAATAAACAATAAACTACGAACTGCCAAAGTATCTTGCCTGACGTCACCTCTGTAGTTGTTCTATTATTCCAAGTGTTGCCCGCTACCCTATTTAACAAGTTTTATTATTTCTTCATTGTATAAAAGATGCCAGGTAAAAGGACCCGCCGTTCAAGTCAGCCTCAAGCGGAGCTTGGCGATCAATTTAATGAAAGCAAAAAAGAGAAAAGAAAAGTAGCCAATAAGGGTCAGTCAATCGAAAGCACTATCCGATCCGAGGAAGGTGTGGCTGAGCACTTTGATAAGTCGAGTCTAGAACAAGCGATGTTGTCTATGTTTAATTGAATGTCTCTCATGCATTCCGAAGTTCTGAGAACAGTAAAAGAAAATCACGAAAACTTAACTAGTAAAGTCGACCAACTGGATAGCAAAATCCATGAAAATGACTCCGTACTTGCCAAGTTAAAGGACACCAGTCAAGCTTATGCTACTAGTATGCACAATTTAAACTCTCCGTGTTTGCCAGCCGAGAAGCTAGGGCAACCAGTAGTGCGGCCGATGGGGGACATGCCAACGAAAATGTGGAAGATACTCCCATATTGAATACAGAACGTTCGTCAACATCTGCTGATGTACAGGTCAATCAGCCGGCAACACCTTGTTACATGCAACCACTTCGCCGTAAAATTTATGACCTGCCTTCTTATTCTGGTGGTCCAGAAGATTGGCCGATGTTCATAACATCATTTCGAGAATCAACTTCCGTATATGGGTATTCTAATCTAGAAAATATGTTTCTTCTACAGAAATGTTTAAACGGACAGGCTCGAGAATCAGTGGAAGCTATGTTAATCTACCCACAACAGGTACCTGACGTAATAGAGGAATTAGAGTTCCGGTTCGGTAGATCGGAACTACTAGTAAAATCGCAGATACAAAAAATTTAAAAGTACCCCGCAATAAAGGAGGAAGATCTGATAGTTAATCGTATTTTCGACGCAGGCAAGAAACCTCGTAGCATACCTTCAGAGTGCTAAAGCCACTCCACATTTTGTTGGAAGACCTGGTAAGCAAACTGCCCATTTCTAAGAAGCTACAATGGGCTGAACAGGTAGCCAAAACAAGCTTCACCTCTTCTATCACAGAATTCTCTTTATGGCTAAGTCAGAGAGATAGACTTGCCAGTTTGGTGGAACCTATGGTTAGTAGTAATAGTAGTAATAGTCACTTTGGTAGTAAAGCGACCACAACAAAAAATCCTCTTTGCATACTGAGAAGCTCATAACTGTAAATAGTAATAATAATGTTGTTTGTTCCTATTGTAAAGGCACCCACGAAATTCAAGCATGTAGCGAATTTTCAAACCTTTCTGCAGCTCAAAGGTGGGATTGGGTAAAACAGGGTAATACATGCTTTTCTTGCTTGCGTGCTGGGCATCGTATCACCGTATGAAGAAGGCGTTAAACGTTGTGACATTGACACTTGCAAGCTAAAGCATAACACTCTTCTACATGAAAAGGTAAGCCTATTTCCCCTGTTGTTTCTCGTGCCTAAACCAACTAAACCTGCTACTGCTCCTTCCCTACCCTCACCTACCACTGCATTAAAATCCCCCATAATTATTAAATTTTCATGTCCTTTTAAGTCTCTTAATATGTTTTCGATATCTTTGTAGATCGCTTCTATCTCTTCGCCACTGTAGCTAGAGGTGGGCATATATGTATTATTACTGTGTTTACTAGCTTATATTCCAATGTAACCATGAGTACTATTTCGTTTTTTTGCAAGTAATTTTCTACACAGTATCCTATTTTTTCCACATAACTATCCCCACACCCAAATTTCCTTCCTCTGCTCCTGTATGAATTACCCTGAAGTCTACACTCCAAAAATCCCTCGCCTCTGGAAACCGAACTTCGCTGATCCTTACTATGTCTAGTGCTAACCTATTCATTTAGATTTTTAGGTTTTTTAGCCTACCTACTTGCTTCATGCTTGTAACATTCTACGCTCCGAATCGCAAAAGGTTCCCGACTCTTATTCTGCATTTTCCGATCGCATCCTCCGAAGTAGTCCCCTCCCGGAGATCCGAATGGGGGACTATTTTAACTTACTACGCCCAAGGTCCCGGGTTCGAATTCCGACACGGTCAGCTTGAAAATTGTTAGGTGAGCATTTTTCACAAAAATGAGAGGTAAAATGGAGGTCCCGTGTGTGAGTGTTGTCACGTACGTTAAAAATCCATACCTTGCTTGAAACAGCAAGGGTTCGGCAAAATTGCAAATTTTTCAGGTAAAAACAAACTCGCTTCCTGGACAATGTAGTACCTTCGGGTGGAGCATTGGAAAATCACATGTAAGACTATTTTAACTCCGGAATCTTTTACCCCAGAGAATGCCATCATTTTATTATAACTTAGGTACGCAATGTACTTGGGAGTTAATGTGGTGGTTTCCCGTTGCCTTCCACATCGCGGTAGCGTGTCTTAGACTGTCATACCGACCTCTATAGTCTATGCCAATCTAAGTACCGAAAGAGCCACTGCCCTCTTTCGGGGACCCGTCTTAGTCTGGTTCCTCACTAACGACCCTACTACTTTGGTTGGACCTGTAGTTTGGCTCTTTAGCTCATTCGAACACGCAAGCCATTTCACCTGTTCTAGTAATCTAAAACTTCGGCAAGGTGCAGGTCCATTTGAAATGGCTAGTCTAATTATCACAACAAAATTTCAAAAGGAAACAATTCAAATATATAACTTTAAAATATATTACCGGTAAAAATGCTTGTAGCCTTTTTTACTGTACACATACATATTGCAAATTTGCTTGAACCAACTGTGAGAAACTATGATCTGCTTCAATAAAAAAATTAATTCAGAATAACATAACCCATTTTTATTTTTTAAAAAATATTTACAATTTTTATGCAACTTTATATACATTATTGTTTCAGCAATCAAACTATCACAGTGTTTATTTGTTATCTGTTTTTATATAAGTGCATTTTATAGATCTTAATTATATACTAAAGTTCTTTAAGGAATATACGAACTATGATTATAAGTAACAACTTTTTTTGATCACCGAAAAAGGATCCTGTTTTGGTTTACAAACGAGTGCATAAATGTTTTGAGCCCATGATATAAACTTGAGTTTAGATATTTTTAAAAATTTGAATCATGAACGAAAATTTAAGTAACCTTATGGTACTAAATAAACTGTGTATTATTATACTTTGAAGTAAAAACTCGAATCTTAAATGTGATAAGCAAGTGCCAGAAAGTCACCTGTTAAGTTACAAACAAATTCTTGTTTAACATTTCTATAGCTTGAAACTTATCTTTAAATCTCAAACGTTCATATTGTAGCAGGCTAACTAACGCGTTTCACTAATTTAAAACAAGTAGTAATAAAAGTATTCATTACTCACGATTCACAAGCCTAATTAACAGTATATGACTTATTTATAGATGTTTTCAGTCCAATTAACAATGAAGCACTATCATACTAATGCTATTTACAAGCACTAATATCTTCTTAAACTAAATTCTTAACCATAGGTCTATTAACAACACTAACACTAGTATTTATTTAATACACTTTTGTCTATTTATGTACTCTACAAGCTGTCGGTAGAATATACACTTTCACATAATACAAATTTATGTTTACTCTTGGACTTTCAAAAGCTTAACTATTTAACTTTACACGATATAATTTATATTCGACATTCTGATGTAGACTAACTCTTACATTAATCAGCGGTCTTATATATACCCTGAATTAAAAGGATGATTCATACTCCGTTATATGCTAGAAAATTCTAGGCTTCTGTAGTATATACATTGCCTACGGCGCTTGTGTGTTTGACGTGTTGCCTAACACTAACTCGTAACAATATGAACCTTTGTAAAAGTTCAAACTTTTAAATATTGAACAAAAATATTCACTCACATTTAGACTACTATATGAATTTATAAAAAAAATAACTGCTATATTTCCGGTAACATAGTTAACATTAGTGTTTTGGATAGACCCTTTTGTATAAAAATAAATATTCCATTTTTTCCTTCTTTCTATAAGTGTGTTAGAATGTAATTACACGAGCTCGTTAGGGTTATTAATTATAAATTATTTTCTTTATCCTGATTGCGTCAGGGGCGTTCTTGTAATATTTTACCATAACGCCAAGTGTCACAGACGCACAAACGTACTTATTGATTAGTGAACGTTCCTTAAAAGTTTATTTTGTGCTTTTACTAATCATATACATTTATTACTAACATAATTATTGATTACAAGTCTTATGATAAGCAAATAAAGTATATTTTTAACTTGAATTTTTTTTAACAAAGTTATTTTTTTTATTTCCTATGTGTTTTAGTTGGACGGACTGGCGTCCTGTCATTAATTATTGCTTTTCTTTTGCAGGTACAAACCTTATTTTATTTCAATGGTTATTTTTCTCCTTGTTGAGTTACTTCAGTTTTAGCTTACTCCATCCCCCCACTCCCAATCTTTGGCTGCAACCTAGTCGGCACATCCTTTTAGTTACGGTACGAGAATATCGTGACATTGTGTGTGCTTTTTTTAAATTAATCACTATTTACCTCACACAGTCTGACACCAGTGTAGCGGGCTACTACTAACGCGTTTCACTAATTTAAAACAAGTAGTAATAAAAGTATTTATTACTCACGATTCACAAGTCTAATTAACAGAATATGACTTATTTATAGATGTTTTCAGTTCAATTAACAATGAAGCACTATCACACTAATGCTATTTACAAGCACTAATATTTTCTTAAACTAAATTCTTAACCATAGGTCTATTAACAACACTAACACTACTATTTATTTATTACACTTTTGTCTATTTATGTATTCTACAAGCTGTCGGTACAATAAATACTTTCACATAATACAAATTTATGTTTACTCTTGGCCTTTCAAAAGCTTTACTATTTAACTCTACACGATATAATTTATATTCGACATTCTGATGTAGACTAACACTTACATTTATCGGCGGTTTTATATATACCCTGAATTAAAAGGATGATTCATACTCCGGTGTATGCTAGAAAATATAGGCTTCTGTAGTATATACATTGCATACGGCGCTTGTGTGTTTGACGGGTTGCCTAATACTAGCTCGTAACAATATGAGCCTTTGTACAAGTTCAAGCCTTCAAATATTGAACAAAAATATTCACTCACATTTAGACTACTGTATGAATTTACAAAAAATATAACCGCTATATTTCCGGTAGTTTTTTATTTAACGAGAACTGAATAAAGAAATCACTCACCATTATAATTTGTATAACCTCTAATCTAAATCCGGTAGCAGCCATCTACCAACTTATTTGAGAATGAGCTTTGCGTCATCACCCAATAACCTTCATGTCCAACACCAACAACAGATGTATGACCTTTAAATATTCCTATACTACCAGCTTGATTTCATTCGAAATTGAACGTTTAAATTTTTAGTTGTTCAGAAAGTGTGCATCTTAATATTTCAACATGAAATATTTAAAAAAAAAACTTGCACTACAAAAATCAAGAAACATTAATTTAAATTTAAAATATAAAAATTACATACCGTGATGAAGTCACATCAAAACCATATAAATCATTTCAAGAGTCAACTAACCAAAGAAGAATACACACCAAAAATTTTCTTCGCAACTCTCCAACACCTATACTGGGGACGATTTTTACTTTAAAAATATAAAAGGTTCCTTCGCTTCCAAGCCACGTGCCTGTTAGACTTCATGACTTCAAACAATCTACTCTACCAAGCGTCCGAACCAGTTTTTCGAATTACATCCTCAAATCAAAGTATCATCATCATCATCATCATTAGGTCTTCAGTCCTAAAACTGGTTAGACGCGTACCATCATTGTTCCCTATTTTGAACTAACCTACAGATTTCCCTGAAATATGCACAGTTTGCATCTATAACTGTCTGATCTAGGTTTACATCTACCTCTTTTTTCCTATCTCTGCTTGTAATATATCACATACTATTCCCCAAAAATGCCTTAGAACGTATTCCGCCCTACTATTTCTCTTTTTCCCCAGAAATCCTTGTTCCCCTACTATTTCTGTAACTTATTTGTTATTATCTTTGTCTGTCCATGCTATCGTCCTCATACATCTGGAGCATTTCAAAAGACTGCTACCGTTTTTCTGTCTGCATTTCAGCCTGTCCGTATTTCATAGGCATACTGTGCTATGCTCCATACATATGCTTTCACAATTTTCTTCTTATTCTGTTTGTTGTCTTTCCTCATAGGCGATGTTCTTTCTTGTTAGATGCAGTTCGATCACTTTCTATTGTTTTACAGTTATATGCTCTATTTTTCCGACCTTCAATGGTTGTGAAGGGAGGTAAGCAGTCTGTGGCTGCCAAGTTCTCCCAACACTTAACCATTTGGCGATTTAATATATTTTCCAATTTATCTTTTCGCACAGTTAACATTAGTTGCAGGTATTTCTCAGCCATTAGGTTTTCCGTCTCAAAACTGTTTGCACACGTACCAGCACTTATTTATATTCTGAGCTAGCCTACATAGTTCCCTGAAATTCTCACACAGCATGTGTATTCAGGTTAATCTTCTTTAGGAATTAAACCACTCACAGTTTTTAAAATCAACTTTATTTACGTTTCGATCCATGACCTAGGATCGTTGTCAAAATTATAATAAAAACTTCAAGTTTGGCATTTATGACATAAATTGAAGGTGACTTTGATTTATTGATGTTTGAAATATTTTAACTCCGGAATCTTTTACCCCAGAGAATGCCATCATGTTTGTTACAATTTAAGTACGCTGTGTACTTGGGAGATAATGTGGTGGTTTCCCGTTGCCTTCCACATCGCGGTAGTGTGTCTTAGACTGCCATACCGACCCCTATGGTCTCTGCCAATCTAAGTACCGAAAGAGCCGCTGCCCTCTTTCGGGGAGGAAAGAGGAAATCAAAGTAAACTAAAGTATATTCCTACGCGAGTAAGCGCAGTAAAATCGAATTCTAGCATTACCACATTCGCAAGTATCAAGAATACGGAGATGCTAAATTTATCACCGCAGATGGAGTTCTACAAGATAACGAATAAATAAAGCTAGTATTCTAATTGAATGAAAATTTATACTTTCAATACCGTAAGGAATATTTATAAACGACAATTATAAAAAGGCGTAAATTAACTGGCGAGGAAATCATATTCGTTACATGTCTCGTCACCAGTGACTAGGCGAGTCAAGAAAGAGTTTCCTTTACGAGAATAACGGTCCAAAAACTTCAGTGCTGCAGACATACGAGTGGTATCGTGTTCGTCAGTAAGCATGCGAGGCACCCACTTTGCACAAATCTTCGCATAATGGTGTTCCTTAACAATTTCATGAATAACTGTTCGTAAAACATTGCTGAAATTTTCACTGTTAAGCGCCGATCGGCCTTCACGAATTCGTTAATTAAACGCAGCAGTTCGTCCGTAATTACTGACGGTCGTCCGGAACGCTCTTCATCATGAGTATTGTCTCTGCCCAAACTGAAATTACGACACCAACGCCGAACTGATGACTCATCCATCGCATTGTCTCCATACACTTCCTTTAGTTGACGATTAATATCGCAGAGCTTCACATTTCTTGCGTTGAAAAATCTAATCACAGCCCTAATTTCACAACTGGCGGCGGTCTCTATTTTTTTGAACATTATAAACACTCACAGAAAAAACACACTCAGTATCAGCGAGGCGTAACTTTGCACATAGACAGCTGAAATATAACTAAACGTGTTATAACTAGTCCGGATGCTACTCTACGCACCAGCGCTCCACGCGGTACAAACGGGTCCTACTTTCCGGACGCCCTCGTATTTCATTTTTCCAAAAAGTGTTTGTTGTTTTTTTTTGAAAGAATTCGTTTTGCGTGCTAATGGATTTATAATTTTTAGGAGAAATTTTGGCAAGCTGAATCTATGGAGCTAACGATAAGTCTGAAAGTACTGTCTTGCATGGCGACCTCGTCACGGAGAGGTGTGTTATTAATTGCAAAATATTTTTACATGTAACATTATCCAAAATCTCAAAGGAAAAACGTATTCCTATAACCATTGTTACGTTTATTTTTGACGATAGATTCAAATACGTCCTTTTTTGTGGTAATTCGTTTTTCATTCACCTAGCTTCTGTTTCTATTTAAAATCCCAACCTGTATTTTTACCTTGTTACAATAGTACGCGCAATCATAACATTTTTTTCAAATCTATTCATTCTAAAACGAAAATTTATTCGATAAATTAAATAGTCAATACCTTGTTTTAGGTATCCGTTAATTTGTTAAACATTCTAATAACGTATAATTGCTTTCTCTTGTGTTTCCCACCTAAATACTTGCCAAAACAATGGATCCTACTATTAGTTGATAGCGTGTTTTCCAGTTTGCTAATAGCGCTTTGATGACGCGAGGATTGCAGTTCGAACTAGTGTTATTTGAACCAATTTTTAATTTGATTCTGTTGCTTGTGCGTTGAAATATTTTCTACAGCAATGCACGTTTTTTTGTTTGTCGAGTAGGAGGTATCTTGTGTGTATCGGTGAGTTTTCCCGCACTTACCTATTCTAATCAGATTCTCTTTTTAGCTCTTAGTTGGAGGCCAAATTGGTTCTTTCTTTATGTAGACCCAACTGTTCGTTGACATAGACCAACTGCTTTTGTCTGTAGACCGCTGCTGCAGTTACAGTGGCAGGGCGAATGGATCCTGACTATCGTGGCGTTGCTGTGCTGATTCACTCCCGACGGTTTGCAAGATAAGCATTCCGACGCATAGCGGTATGTGACTCGTTTTCTTCTATGCACATCGAGGATTATTATTTATCAGCGGTTGATGTTTTGAAACCACTTCACCATACATGTGTAAAAATTAGCTTTGCTAGTGCTTCTGGTTATATTTCTTTAATTTTTACTACAACTTGGTCTACATTTAATCCTTTAATTCAACACACTTTGATACGTTCATATCCGGTAGTAAAACCATATCCGGTATTTGGTTGTTTCATTTACATAAATTCCGTTTCTATTCTTAAATTTTAGAATAATACCTTATGTAGTGTACCTGTTCAGTATAAGCTGGCTTAACATAATTTTAACTCATATCCACTTTGCTTTTAAAACGAAAATTTGTTCGTCAAATTAAATAGTCAATATTTTGTTTTAGGTATACGGTTATTTGTTAAACATACCGATAACGTATAATTGCTTTCTCTTGTGTTTCCCATTTAAAGACTTGTCGAAATTATAGATCCTACTATTAGTTGATAGCGTGTTTTCCAGTTTGTTAGATAATCGTGGACGACGTGCTTTTTTTTTGTTTTTGGTATGTAAGCGAATTCCCCCACTCTCCGCGGTTGGTAGTTAGCCTGGTATTTACTTTTCTTCCGGCTACACCAGAATTTATGCTACGTGCCCAGACGTAGCCGGAAAAAAAGTAAATACCAGGCTAACTACCAACTGCGGAGAGTAGGGTGATTCGCCTACATAACCAAAAACAAAAAAAAAAGTACATCGCCCACGATTATCTATTAACAAAAAAAATAAATTAAAATTTCTTGATTCACATGGACAAAGAAAAATGTTAAATTTAAGTTATATTGTAAAGGACAAATTTTATAATGGATCAATGAAGTGCGCATTTCGTAGCTAACATGTAATAAAACTCATTGAAAAAAAAAGTAATGCTTAGATTTTCTCAATAGCAAGTGTGTTAAATTAAAGTATTCAATTTTAATTTAATTTTATTGTTAATAGATAATCGTAAGTGATGTGCTTTTTTTTGTTCTTTGGTTATGTAGGTGAATCCCCCCCCCCACTCTCCGCGGTTGTTAGTTAGCCTGGTAGTTACTTTTCGTCCGGCTACGTCTGTGTACGTAGCGTAAATTCTGGCGTAGCCGGAAGAAAAGTAAATACCAGGCTAACTACCAACCGCGGAGAGTGGGGGGATTCGCCTACATATCAAAAACAAAAAAAAAACACGTCGCCCACGATTATCTAACAAACTGGAAAACACGCTATCAACTAATAGTAGGATCTATCATGTCGACAAGTCTTTAAATGGGAAACACAAGAGAAAGCAATTATACGTTATCAGAATGCTTAAGAAATTACCGAATACCTAAAACAAGCTACGAAATGCGCACTTCATGGATCCATTATAAAATTTGTCCTTTACAATATAACTTAAATTTAACACTTTTCTTTGCCATGTGAATCAAGAAATTTTAATTAATTTTTATTGTTAATAGATAATCGTAAACGACGTGTTTTTGTTTTCTTGGTATGTAGGTAACCCCCACTCAGCGTCTTGTAGTTAGCCTGATATTTACTTTTCTTTCAGCTGCGTCTAGATACGTAGCACCATCTATGATACTACGATTTAATTTTGTATTAAATTTTTTTATATTCACTGGCCTAATGTTGGTGCTAATCACCCGATAGCGTTTTTAGTTTACTCTCGTCAATATACAAGGGTTCTTTTGAGTTTATTATTTATAATAGTTTTGACGATTTCATAAGGGTTATAAACTACTCTATTCTGATGAAGTCCAAAAGACCGAAACTAGTCGATGGAGATTTGTTCCCTTTATGAAACAATCAAGTTATTGTTTTATTATTGAATATGCAAATATTAGTTTGATTTGTATAGGTAAATTAACTCCTTTGATTTTTGTAAGAAGATTTTTACAGATGCATTTTATTTTATAAACATTTAACAACTTGCGGAAATGCAAATAAATCATTTTTCAATATTACTACAATTTTGCCGTATCAAGACTCGGGATGGTGTGTTATTGATTGTAAAATATTTTTGCGTGTAACATGACCTAAAATCTCAAAGGCCAAACGAATTGAATTGCAATAAATGATTTCTGCCCATCTGCTTATTAACTAGTATGTATTGTAACATGTCAATTTACCGTTGCCTGGCCATGTTACATTGTGGTCCCACCTCCTTTAATATAAAAGTATTATTCGTCATAATTTTATATTAATACCGTTTACAATCACAAGTCGGTTTTGATTTGTGTCACATTTTTTTTTAGTATTATTAAATAATATACTATATACATAGATCTTTAGTCTTAATTTAATATTCGTTCTTTTGTATAAATAATATAAATAATTAAGATCAGATGTAATTTTCTAATTGGTAAACTTCTGAATAATGTCCATAAATACACAACTGGTGTATACATGAATCTGTTATTTAGGATAGTTTTCTTGTTTTGTCTCTCTCTCAAAATGTGTGTTTATCTTTAAACTAGAATAAATTTTCGTTTGTCTTGATATCTAACGGTCTTTTGAGCACATGCCGTCTCCCGATAAAGATGTCCTTTCTAAGGCTATGATGTCGTACCTGGTAAGTAAAAGGTGTCTTTTTCTTTTATTCTTTTAACATACATAAATATCGTTTCAGAATACTAGCAAAATACGTATGAACAAAGTCTACCTGAATAACCCGTTCAAAATATTAATGAATGGTAAGCTGATTACAGATAAACTTTTAGACTGTTCCTCGTGGCGTATTACAATATTTCGTTATTGTAACACGTTTATTTTCTAAGGTCCTCTGGTGGCATATCCTCCGGTCACATATGCCTTGGTGAAGTATCTTTAGGTGATATTTTCTTCGGTAAAATATTCTCTGATGGAGAATCTAATTATCTATGCTAGGCTATCTAAGCCTATGTATTAATTGTACTACCTACAAATATTATCTTTTATCGTACAAGAATTAATGTTGACATTAGTTACCTTCTAAAATAAATTAAATGCTCTGTTAACAAAACATATGGTTGTGGAAACAAAGGATTGGCTCTTACAAATTTGAAGTTTGAGGTAAATAACCAAAATAAACAACGATGGTGTTCGTCTCAACAAACCGTAAGAAGATCCTATAGTTCTGAACAAGTCGTACACTCAATGTTTAGGTATACGTTTTTTTTCATATATCTTGAATACAGGTATGAGTTTATGTTATTTACTTTTGTCATGAAACGATGTACATGCGTTACATTTTAAATCTCAATTATCTAGAAAAATAATGCATGTAAAATATAGTCATAACTTTGTTTACCGACTACCTTAACTAATTTAATGTTATCTTTGCTTTCTTATATAACCTTATGGTTTGTAAACAGAAAAGCTTTCATGAAATCTTTTTTGTAGATTTTGAGGTTATGTTCAATTAAATGTTCAATTCAAATTCTCTTAACTAATGTTAAACACAACAAAGTGTATTTCTGATTTCCTTTTATTTAGAACGTTCATTTGAAATTGTGTCTAAGCACAGTAATAATTTTAGATTTTCTAATATCTTATCTGGTAGCATTTAAGACCAAATATTAAAATTATGAGAGTGTAGATATATAAACTACATCTACTGATTTTGTCCTATGAAAATTTGGTTGTAAGAAAATAACGGTATATATTTAATTTTTTTTATTAACGTCATTAACTAAACGTCAATATATAAGTTGTATTAAGATATTTTCTTTTGTCATGTTCTAAATTGCATCCTTATAACTTGTCTGGGTAAAATTTAACTTTGTTCTAATAAGCCAGATTGTTTTTCTGGGGGAGGACGGTATTTATCTACACGTAACTTCATTTCTTGGAGCGACCGACATAAATCTTTAAACTGACGTAAAGAGGAGATATGTTGTAAAGCTAAACGTTCGGAAAAATATGGATTTAAATTTCTGAGAAGTTGATCTATAATTTCGTGTTCTGGTGTTTTTTTTTAAATCTAATCTGCTATATAAAGCTTCCATTGAGGTTATAAAAAAGATTACGTTTTCGTTAGGTTTCTGGGTACGATTTTTTATTTCATTCCAGAGATCAGTTATATAGCCATGAGGTAAGAAATCGCATTTTAAACAAGTAACTTGGTTTCGTATATTTCTATACCAAATCAAAGCAGAACCGGAAAACAGATTGCCCGCTAGACAAATAAATCTTGGTCTGTGCAGTTACGAGAAATTTTGAAATCGGTTACTCTGTCTAGGAATGATATTAAAGAAATTTGGGAGTTCAAAACCCTGAAAAGAGATATCCCACTTATACACAGGTATAGATGAGGTACTTGGTTGCGATACTGCAAGGTTAGGGAAGGCAGACAGTACATTTTCATATGAATCTAAGTTAAGTTTTTCGAGAACGATTCCTTCAAGTAAGAGAACGTCAGATAGGAAAGTTTGCTTAGTTTCGTTAGCTTAAAGTAACGATAATAGATTTATACGTTGTTTTGAATGCATTATACGGGATATAATGCGTTTAAGCTCTATATTTGAAACTTCTGGATTTGTTTTCTGGACTATATTGTTAATATCGTCTAGGGATTGTTTAATCTCGAAGGAATTTTGTAATAAATTGGACGCTAATGTACGAGGAAATGAATGTCCTTCAGATTCCTGCGCCAATATGGCTTTTAACTGCAATCGCCTATCATTTTGGTTTATTGCCGGTTGGATATTACGCAATTTCAACACGAAGATCGTTTCAAAAGATTTGAGGTATACTGGATTCATTGTGCTACTATGTTTTAGGAAGTAGGTATACTAAGATACGATTAAGGCAAATAACGATAATAGCTTTTTTAAGAAAATAAATTTTTTCTAAAAGAAATCCACCAAAGTATTTAATTATTTAAATTGTAAGCAAAATTAAATCATGGCAACCAAAGATAATATGGTAGTTATCTAAAGTGTAAAACTAAAAACAAGCTTTTAATAATGTAGAGGAATATTCAGGTTCAAAATAATTATTTAACCAGATTTAATGTGATTTTAAGGAATTTTTTAGCATAATGAATGGTAAATAAAGCTTTTATAGTGCTAATTTATCTATGACTAAGAGAATACTTACAGGAGGAATTATTTAAATCCAAAATAACATTTCAGTTCACTCCCAAGTGAGGTTGAGATAATTATTAAACATTCCAAAGGTACATATTTTAGTTTAATAACAAATTAGATTAGGTAATTATTCAACAGAATTGAAATGTAAATACACTGAATTTGCAAAGGAAAAATGTCAATTAACTAAGTTTAAAATAACATACATAAAAAGTAAACACACACTATTCAACATGGCAGTCTTAATAAGTTAGCTTGACATTACAAGCTTCCTTAAATGTCACCATGACATAAGATAAAAAGTTACTAGATTTAGTGTTGCCAAATTAGACTTTTTTTTTTAAATTTACTAAAAATAAAATATTTAATTATCGATTTTGAGTGAACAAACTATATTTCCTAAAACTCAAGTTAAATATAAAAATTTTTAAGGTAATATCGTACAAGTTAAACTAACGTTAAAACGGAGTTAATATCAACAACTACGTATACTGCGCGCCATTATTGTAAACCGGTCATTCGCTATACTATATTGCAGGCAATTGATACACTATTGCGCAATAGTTAAAGCCGCGTAATTCCTATAACAGGTATCACAACGTTTTAAGTATTGCGCAGCACACAAATTTGCATGCACATTTAAAGTCGAATTTCTGACACAATATAAGTAAAACGGTTACTCACTTGTATTTTTTAACATCTCAGGATCTTTGTTGTTTTGTGGGTAGGTTGCACCATTGTTGACTCCAAATTTTATCCGTTCATCCTAAACTATATGCTCATAGGGGAACGATAAGGAACAACCAGGTAGAGGTACATAAAGGTAAGGTAAGGAAACTATGCCCCTACAAGGAGAAAAAAACACACACCAACACCACACAGATAGATGTTCTTGGCTTCAGGTCTCGTTGCTTAATGGCGTGTTTTCTTACACACTCCGCACCTACGCATTCTTTTGCGCAGACGCAACTGTCCAAAATAGCGGAAATTGAGAAGTTCATTTAAAAATATCCGCGAGAATTTATTTACAAATTATAAGAATGTACATTGCCAAATTTGGAATGTAACATCTTACCTGTAAAAAGGAAGGGTTCAGTATACTTTGCTAAAGAATCCTTAATGTGCATGAACCGAAAGTATTTAAATTTGTATTGCAACACAACTTGTGTATCATAATCATGTCTTACTAAACAAAATTTTCAATAGAGTACTAAGACGTTTATCCACGTACAATTTTAGAAATAAAACTATATAAACCATTTACAACTTTATCAATCCAACGACCGCATCCCTTTAAATTTTCGAACGCATCACAATCGGAACATAAGATCAAATAAAGTATAGGCGCCAATATTAAAAGCGATTAGGGACAAGCACTTGAAATATTTTATTACAAATCTAATCTTAATCCCAGTTGTACAACTTAATAACGTTTTTGGATGAAGCGACAAGGACCTTCCTTAGTTGGATATTGCGTCCTGTTTTGAAACACGTGCCGGTCACGCGACCTAAGAGATTATTTGCACATTGCGTATGCAATATCAAACTCACCCTATTACACTATTTCCTGTGAAAAAATAAAACGTTTTTGTGTTAGGAAGGAATTGAAAGCGATAAACGGGTAATATTAGTGAAGTTATTGACGAAACGTGTTGGGGCGGAACTTGCTACGTTTTGTTAATGCCCTAAAAAGCGTGTAATAAATTGATGACGTATTCATTTTCCAATATAGAGTTATAGAGTTAGATAGACGCATTCGCAAAAATCAATTAAAGCTTGCGTTCAAACGCTGTAAGCGTTTTAGAAGTTTTAAAGGTTAGGAATAAATGTATCTCATAAACAAAATGCTTGAAGACATGAAGCTGGCCGGTGCCATAAATACATGCGAAGCCTTGTTTAGTCCACGAGGACGCCAGAAGATCATAAGCATCTTGTGTACTTTCCGATCGACGGCTACGAAAAGCAAAATGTCGTTTTTAACGCACTGTGTATTCGGACGCGTTTTCTTATTACGATAACACTAAAAAATACCCGTTCAAACTGTATTATACCCCGTAAACGCGGTACGCGCGCCACTAATGACAGTTGGTAGCGATATTACATAATGTGAAAATTGACGCGGAAATTGTCGATGACGTCACACAATATGCAAATTAGGGCGACACAATTTACTAATTTCACAAATTATATAAAAAACTTCCACGGGGTACTCACATGAATAGGTAGAGCTTCCTTCAGGATCTCCATGATGGTCGGCGACGGCTGCTCTTTCTCGGGTGTGGGAACTCTTGAGCCAGGTTGCATCCAAATTCGCTTTGTCTTCTTCCTATGTAGAGGGAACGACGGGAAAAGGTATGAGGAACGATTGTAACAATTTTATTTTTGATTAATAAGTCCCTTCATAAAAGTGCGAAAATAATAAAACACTTTTATTAAAATAATAGTAAAATACATTCAACAGCAACTAAAGTAATACGTTAAAGCAGCATCGTTCTTTGGTATTCTATTTGTGGTTAAATATCTGTGTCTTCTACAGCTATTCGCAGGCGCGTTTCGGTTTGACAGTCCCCTCCTCGGACGCCTCGGTCGCCCGAGCTAGTTTTGTAATCAGTCGGCCATACGTGGAAGAAGCGATAAGATGTACCAAAGACTGCAGGCCGGCAATTTGCGTATCAACTTTGAGGAGTCGGCACACATCTTTGAATAGCGGTTGGTATCGTATGAAGGTTATTAACTTGTTTAATTTGAAATAATTTATTTAGCGCGACGAGAAGAATGCTACAATTAACAATGCAACTTAGAAAATAGAAAATTTAACCAATTTTAAGAAGACCACTTTGTTATACAACGTAAAGATGCTACTTTGGTGAGGCGGCATGATTCAACATCCGGACAGCAGCAGCTGCCGAATGTATCGTGACCGTATTTGATTCTACACGTGGAACAATTCCATTTGGTAGAAGTTGTTTAGTATGAACTTGGTTCACACTACACGCAGTAATCTTCGCATGAAATAACAAGTACCTCATCAAGGCGAGAAACGCAGTTTTTGGTTCGTAGTTAGCTTTAAGTACTTTCTTGGTGTTTCACACTAGAAACACGTTAATTTGTTCTAATGTGTAAAAGCATGAATATTATAAAAGTTTCAACTATTGCTGAGCTGTATTTCCAGTGTCGAAATTATAATTCACTAATTTGATGTTTTGAGAAACAACACGCGTGGTTCATTTTGAATCATTAGTAACAACAACAGGTGTTACTGACGTCACTTATTTTTCTGTAGTATACTGCTGACAGATGTGTTCTTGAAAGCAAATGCTTCGAACAGCTTTAGCACAAGTTATGTAAACAAGAGTATTTTTGTGATCTGCTTTTTTAGAAACTAAAACTTGCACATGTAATTTAAAAAGGAAAAACTTGAGTAGTAACATTTTTAGATGTAACCTGCCTGAACAGATCTGCACGGGTCGGAGTTTTTTTTTGTGTAACAAGTTTACAATATACTGTAAAATGTTTGATTATAAAAAATTGAGATAAACCTGAAATTAAAATTCACAAAGTAATTCAGTTATTAATTAAATTTTTGTTGCAATTCATTTTATTTTAAAAGAGATTCTTTTTAGTAAACAATTGGTTCAAGATTAAAGTTTTTTATTTTGATCAAATATGATCAAACCTATCCACAGAAAGCTAACATCCTTAAGAGTAGAATTTTGATGCCAACTTTATATTGAAAATATCTTTTTACTACTTCTTTATGTATATTTGCGGGACACAAATAGTGTTCCACTTTTTTATTAACCTAACTATTATAATTTCTTACAGGAACAGCGTCTTATTTTATTAAGATAGGTTTTTGTCATAAAAGGCGATCTTTTTTTTCTTTGGGTCTCCACGTCCGCCCTTAGAAACATGCCATGCTATTATCCTGAATAAGTCCGGACTTGGTGGCGCCTATTTGTTTTAGATTAAGTTTGACCTACAGACAGATTTCGACTTACCCCCCCATTTCTCACAGCTCTACCCAAGGAATAGACCCCTAGTTATGTCGGAAGACTTCGTTTCACTAGCGCCCATGAGTGGGGCAGGTGTCTAAAGAAAAACAGTTGCACGATAATCAAAAGAAGGCAAAAAGGGACCTACATAACAAAAAGATACGGTAAGACACAAAAGACAACCATCTTCACATCTCGGAGGCTAGTTCTAACGCCTCTTTCGGAAATCCCCCACTTTCTTCTTCCCCCACACGCGTTGGCGCAAATCTCGCGCAACGCACTATCTGAAGTGACTGAAATACGCACACGTCTTTTTAAATTTATGGCGCGAAATTCTCACATATTAAAACTTATAAGAATGTTTACGGCCGATTTCGGCACGTAACAACTGGTTGGAACTTGCACAAAATGAAACATATATAAATAGTAACTTTATACAGCCTCGAACTGATTGTTTTATTTGTGGTCTGTCGATAAATGGCGTGAGTGAGTAAACATTATATTCTTATTTTTCTAATCCATTTTAAACGGGCCTGCACATTGAAGAAGTTCTAGAATACTAGAATGTGTTGACTTGCGTGCTTCAGTCTGTAACATGTCAATTTGCCGTTGCCTCGCCATGTTACATTGAGGTCCCACTTCCTTCCTTATACAAGTATTTCTTCATCCTAATTTTATATTAATACCGTTTACAATCACTAGTTAGTTTTGATTTGTGTAACATTTCCCTTTAGTATTATAAAATAATACACTATATACGTCGATCTTTAGTTTTAATTTAATATTCTTTCTTTTGTATAAATAATATAAATAATTAAATCAAGTGTAATTTTCTAATTGGTAAACCTCTGAATAATGTCCATAAATACACAACTGGTGTATACATGAATCTGTCATTTAGAATGATTTTCTTGTTTGTCCCTTTCTCAAAATGTGTGGTTATCTTTAAACCAGAATAAATTTTTGTTTGTCTTAATATTTGACCGCCTTTTGAGCACATGCCGTTTACCGATAAAGATGTCCTTTCTAAGGCCGTGATGTCGTACCTGGTATGTAAAAGGTGTCTTTTTCTTTTACTTTTCTGAACATACATAAATATCGTTTCAGAATACTAGCAAAATGCGTATGGAGAAAGTCTACCTGAATTACCCGTTCAAAATGAGCATGAATGGTGGTAAGCTGATTACAGATAAAACTTTCACTCGGCTCCTTGTGGCGTATTACAATACTTCGTTTTTGTAACACGTTTATTTTCTAAGGTCCTCCGGTGGCTTATTCTTTGGTAAAGTATCTTCCTGTGATATATCCTCCGGTAAAATATTCTCTGATGGAGGATCTAATTATCTATGCTAGGCTATCAAAGCCTGATGCATAAATTCTATTACCTACAAAATTATCTATTATCGTGCAAAAATTTTATGTTGACGTTTATTTACCTTCTAAAATAAATTAAACGCTCCTTTAACAAAACACATGGTTGTGGAACAAAAGGGTTGGCTCTTACAAATTTGAAGTTTGAGGTTAACAACTAAAATAAATAACGATGGTGTTCGTCTTAACAAACCGTAAGAAGATCCTATAGTTTTACACAAACCGAAGCTCAATGCTTAAGTATACGTTTTCTTTCATATATCATGAATACAGGTATGAGTTTATCTGATTTACTTTTGTGATGGAACAATATGCATGTATTACATTTTAAATCTCAATTATCTAGAAAAATAATGCATGAAAAATATAGCCATAACTTTATTTACATATTACCTTAACTAATTTAATATTATCTTTGCTTTCCTATATAACCTTATGAGTTGTAAACATAAAAGCTTTCATGAAACCTTTTTTTGTGGATTTTGAGGTTATGTTCAATTTAAATGTTTAATTCCAATTTTCTTAACTAATGTTAAATAAACAAAGCGTATTTAAAATTTCGCTTTCTTTAGAACGTTAATTTGAAATTGTGTCTAAGCACAATAATAATTTTAGATTTTCTAATATCTTATCTGGTAGAATTTAAGACAAAATTTGAAATTATGAGAGTGTAGATATATAAACTACACTTAGTGTTTTTGTCGCATGAAAATTTGGTTGTAAGAAAATAACGGTATATATTTAATTTTTTTATTAATGTTATTAACTAAACGTCAATGTATAAGTTGTAGTAAGGTATCTTTTTTTGTCATGTTCTAAATTGCATCCCTATAACTTGTCTGGATAAAATTTAACTTTGTTCTATAACCGCTAAGATATAGTCTTTTGCAATCTACCGCAGCCACAAACGGTCAATGCTAGTCCCTCCAGAGCTTTGTTTAGACTCTGTTGTACACCCATTTCTACCTGTAAAAAGGAAGGGTGCAAGTGAGCCTTAAAACCGAACTATAAGTTTAACCAAATTAGTGGAACCTTTAGTGAGGAACCAGACTAAGTTAGGTTCCCGAAAGAGGACAGCAGCTCTTTCGGTACCTAGAGTCGCAGACACCATACTGGTCGGTATGTATACTAAGCTACTGTTCGGTTTCTTTCAAACGTTCGCGTGGTTAATTTTAAGTTATTTAAATTTGTAGTCGTAAATCTAATAGTAAAACTGTCATCCCTTGTTCCCTTATATCCTGCCATAAAAATTCCTTGTGCATGTGTGAATAAGTTGGACTAAGAGTAATGAACAAACACTTTCTTATGGATATCGAAACAGAACAGTCGTCGGTACCGTAAGTTAGTCAAGTGCCGCAGACTTTATTTGTTAAACTCCTAAAAAACACAGTGCAAGTGCAACGTAACACAGACTCAATTTCGCATACAGTCCACTTGGTTGAAGGAATAGGAACTGCAGCTTAGAACAACAAAAAACCGCGGAGGTAAGTCGATATATAAGTTTATAAGACCCCCCCGAGCGTGAACAGATACAGTACTGCGATGTGGAAGGCAACGGGGAACCACCTCATTATCTCCCAAGTACACAACATACCAAAAACGTTCCAAAAATGATGGCATAGTTCAGTGTAAAAAACTCCAGAATTAAAATAGTCCCCCATTCGGATCTTCGGGAGGGGACTACTTTGGAGAATGTGATCGGGAAGTTGAAAAGAAAAGCTTGAAACATTTTGCGAATCAAGGTGTGGAATGTTAAAGACATGAAGAAGGTAGATAAACTAGAGAAATAGAAAATTGAAATAGATAGGTTAGCATTAGACATAGTAAGGATTAGTGAAGTTCGGTGGCCAGAGCGGGTGGATTTTTGGAGCGGAGGATTTAAGGTAATTTCTACAAAATTGAAGGAAGGGATGTAGGTGCGGGGATAGTTATGCGGAAAAGAATAGGGCATTGTGTAGAAAACTACTTACATAAAGAACGAAATAGTGCCTATGATTAGATTAAAATCTAAACTGTTAAATATACTAATAATTCAAGTTTACATGCTTACCCTGTAGTTACAATTAGGAGAGGTAGGATCGATCTACAATGATATCGATGACATACAGATTCATAAAACAGCATGAAAATTTAATAATTCAGGAGATATTAATTCAGTAGTTCGTGAGTCTAGGAAAGGAATGGTTGAACGTTTATTTGGTTGAGGCACGAGAAAGGACGGGAAAAATTGGCTAGTTAAATTTTGCGACAAAAACAACTTAACCATCATTATGCTAGAAGACCATACACGTGGAAGATGCCAGGAGAAATAGGAAGACACCCATTAAATATTGCCGCATAATTTAGGATAACAAGACTAATTGACATTTTACCATTGCCATTAATAGGAATAATAAATGTCATATATAAATATAACAAGATTAACTACCTTGACTATAACGAATTCGATCCAAATAGAACCTACTAACACCTAAAATACAAAGTACATATTTGCAATAACGGCTTTAGACATTAACAACTATAATTAGTCACTAACATAACTTATGGATAACTGTCAAGTCTATCTATTGTGAAACCAATTAACACAGTCATCCATCAATATAAAAATATTATCTTACCAAACTACTCTAAATCTTTATAATAATGACAGTATTTAGTAGACAACAATGTGACTAACTTTTTTGGACTGAAATTGATGCTATGGATGTGACGTTTATTTTTATCAGTACGACTCTACCCGTCTTGCAGCTCGTAAAACAATGCCTCCATTGTGTAAAAAATTTTCTGGGTGTGTGATTTCTCGAAATGTAAATTGCAATCGTCCGCCACGATCGTGTGAATTAACACCATTAGGCGTTTGTCTTTGAGATTACATTAAAGATAACGTCTACGCAAATGCTTCAGCAACGCTTGAGGCTCTCAAAGACAATATTAGCGCTGTTATTGGCTAAATATAGCCGCTATTATGCAAAAACGCGATGAAGTATTTCTTCAGAAAAATTACGATTTGTAAGAAGGCAATGTAGTCTATGTAAGCACTTCTCCGACCATAGCGTTTGTGAATAGCGAAATTGTACCCATTTTTGATGAAATTATGTATGAATTAGTGGTGCCATTTTAGAACTGAAATCATGAATAAATGTCTGCCATATACGAATACACCTTATAGAACACTAAACAGGAATGGTATCTTCACCCTGATAAACACGTAGGCAGACGGCTAATTAATTAAGAAGCTGGAGTTAAAATACTTCAAATATAGAGTGATTGACGTGTTTAAAACAAATTCGATAAATTTATATCGCTTATTAGAGTGTTTATTCTTTATAAGAACATTTTTAAATTAATCAAAATTTCAAACGATATTTTCTACCAATCCCTGACAATTCTATATAAAATGTAACTCAACACTAAACAGAATTAATATAGTTACCCAACCCTAGTTTGGTTTTGGGTGACAGTTGACAACTTAAAGGACCATAACCTATCAACTGATATGTAACATCCCTTGGAATTTAGGAATTTTTAAATTAAGGCGACAAAGGAAATGCTAGTTTTGTTCTAGAAAATTCGAAACCGGAAGTGGGCAATAATATTTAATTTTTCGCAATTTTTATAAAAATATGAACAGAAAGTAATTTAGAATATCGAAGAATAACTTAAATTTAAATATAGGGTAGTTTCCAATCGGCAATGGCAATAATAAAAGTTGATTTAAGCAATTAACTTGAAAGCACATGTGGGGATGATTTAAGATTGTGAAATACGTAAGATTTTGGATTGGCTAGACCAGTCACGTGACCGAAAGTATATAAATATGATAAGTGGAAAATTAGAGAAAGACGACACACAAAGACACACGAAGATATACGAATGTTAATGTAACTAGCCTGGGGGCTGTTACGTGTTATGCTGCATGGCCGCGTAGCAGCATTGGTTATGTTCAAGTTTAAATTAACGCGATGTTTGGTTAATTAATCTGCAAGGTGAAGATGCTTATACTTTAAGAAATAGGAATTCAAGGAGTTGGACAATACTAAATATTAGTATTCAAAGATACAAAAATATTAGCTTTATTTTACAAGATAAGGCTCTTAAAGGAGAATTTAATAGCGGCGAATTAAAATTTAATCAGAAAACTAAATGGTTACGCTGTAAGGCGTTTAATGATAGGAAGCGCAGGTTTACTAACTGCGAAGAAGATGATGACTCACCGTACTCAACGTACTGTTCATTATTTAGTGATGGTGGAAGTCCGGTAAATTGTTCTGAGGTATACGAAGAAGAACCACCCCCATACTATTCATTATTTGAGGTTCACGAAAAATTACCACCTCCGTACGGTTCGTGGTTTACCAAAAATAATCCCTGTCTACATCCAATACGTGAAACTCCCACACCATATGATGAGGATAAGTTACCTAGGAAGTACCGTAAATACTGGAGCAACAGTGGGTATTGTATACCCAAAACGGGTATTGGGTGAATCTTTGAATAAATGATTCGAGATAACGGACGTGTATATGCATATGCATGTAGTACTTTTAAATTTTATTCAATATGACTGAATCGGATAATAATATTAGCATATCATTAGAGCAGTGGGGCAGAGCAGAAGAAGAGATACAAGAAAATGTTTGAAAAATGGATTTAGTTTCGTTACTTAAAGATGATACAAAAAATATTACGGAAGGCATTAGGGCAGAAAACATAAAGCTACGAGAAGAAATAAATTTTAATATGGGAAGTATAAATTGGAAATTAGAAGGACAAATACAGGAATTAAAAGAATTAAGCGGGTATAAATTAGAACGGGTACAGAGTGAATTATAACAAGAAATTGAACAAAAAATTCAACCAGTCGAGGAACGAGTACTAAGTTTTGAAAATAAGGTAAAAGAAAACAATGTTTTGGTTGTAGAGAAAATTAAAGATTTGGGGGGTAGCATTGAACGGGTAGAAAACCGAATAGTAAATTACGAAAGTGAATTAAGTCGAGTCGAAAAACAGGCAAATGAAACAATTAACAAATTAAGTACGGAAATAAAGCAATTAAATGACAAAAGTCTGAATCTAAAATAAATCGAGTCATTCATGTGGGTACAAGTAGCTATGAGGACGAGAAACCCAAATTTCATGAAAATAAAGGTAAAACCTATCCCGTTAGGTTTATAAAAAACTTAGAAAAATACTTTGAAATAAGTCCAATGTCGGAAGGACAAAGAGTTAGATTTGCGACAAGTTGCTTGGAAGGGGATTCTTTATTTTGGGCGACACGTTTTGAATTAAGTTGGAATACGTTTCAGGATTTTAAATCTCAGTTTTTGGCTACGTACTGGTCACTGCGAAAGCACGAAGAAATTAGGCATAAGTACATGAACCACGTATATATAATGCACAAGTAGGTAGTATGAAACACCATGTATGGTATTGGTTGGAGAGGACTCAGTTTTCAGAATCACCTATGGACGAGTCGTTATTTGTAGAAGCAATAATAAAGCATTTCCCTTTTGATATTGGAACAATTTTATTAGCATCATGTATTAGTAAAGTGGATGATTTATTGAGAGTGGTTGAGAGTTTAGATAGGCAGTGTATAAGAAGTAACAGGGGGAGGGGTGAACCATAATAGGAACAAAGGAAATGGTAATTATAGTGACAACCAACCAGGGGTAAGGGGAGGTTATCAGCAACATAGAGTAGAAAGGAGTAATTTTGTAGCTCGTGGGAATTGGTTTAGAGGTAGACCGAATATAGGAAACAGGTAGGATAATACTAGAACGAGTGACTCTGAAAATAGGCAGGCGGAAGTAACACACTCGGCACTAACTGGGAGTAACCCAAACTAGAAGTTACCTGATTATGAGCTCCAGTGGTTCGGTCTAGTGATAAGTCAGTGGAGCAAGTAAATTATTTGAATTTTTTTTCTAAGTTTTGGAAGGAGCTAAAAGGTTTAAATTTTTGCAAAAACAGTTGCCACATTAAGTGTATACGAACAGATAGTGGGGAGGGAGACCAAGGTTATATTCCAAAAATTAAATGTTTAGTAGGTGATAGTTATTTTGAAGCAATAATTGATACCGGTAGTATGGTCAGTATTATATCGGAAGACGTATTGCAAAAATTTCAAACGGACCAGAAAATGTACTCATACTACCAACAGTAAGAATTTCTATACAGGGTGTAACTGGGAAAATAACGAAGGTAAATAAGCAAGCTTTATTAAATGTGGTCATAGCTGATCAAGTTATGCCTATAGTTTTCTTAGTAGTAAAAGGGGTAAATATGCCTGCTATTTTAGGGACAGACTGGATAGTGAAGTATCAAGTGGTATTAGATTTTAGAAATAGGCTGTTTAGTTACATAGATGAGGATATTTCAAGGGAAGTAGAATTTCAAGGAGCTATAACAAACGAAAATGTTATATTAGTTAGGTTTAATGTTTGTGGGAATTCAGCGAAATTAAATATGCAAGATATAGAAAGGTTTTTACAAATTAGGGACCAGCAGTTTGCAGTAGAGTTAGCAGAAGATAGGGACGTACAAGAGGGAATAGAGGTTTTGAGAGAATTATTAGCTAGTGTGGATGAGGATACCGAAAGTGATAGTGACACATTGAAACAGTTCCAATGTGAATTGTGTCCAGCTCGACTACCGAATTGGGAAAATATGATAGATACGCATATGCAGACCTATAACAATGCTTTAACTTGTTTAAATATAAGGTCAGACGATTTGAGTAAAATAGAAAAATTAAAATTAAACATATGGCAGTGTTTTCTGATACACCGGACCTGTGTAATAGATATGAGTGCACCTTACAGACAAAGATTAACGAAAGAAAAAATTTAGGACAAATTCCAAAAGGAGTTGATAAGCAACAGGCGGAAGATAAACACATAGTGTGGCTGAAGGAGGTCTTGGTAAATAATTGTCAGGGTAAACAAGCGGTGTAACGTATTTTTTTACTTAGTTACGCTTTCCTTATTAATCTAATATAATGTTTCAATAAAATAAAATTATAATTTATAAATATCTGATCACTTAAAATAATTCATAAAATTTATAATGGATTATGCGCTCCTTCGTTTTAGAGCTAAGTTTCTATAATACGAATCGTCTGTCTGTCATTTCGTGTCACTTTTCTATCGGCGCTTGAACGGGTAAGCTGCTCTCCGCAGCGTAGAAAGGTCAATATGGTATCCAGGCACATGGCCTGCAATACGGTTCGTAAGAAGGTTTAATTAATTTAACCTTCGTGTCTGAATGTGGTTCCTGACAGCTTTTGGGTAATGGTTTTATTTTGTATTCCACCTTCAGTGAGTTAGTTGTTTCCTGCAGACCGAAGAAGATAAAAGCCCCTCCCCCCCATCATTAAAACAGTTGGTATAATTATTAGATAAATTTTATTAATGCTTTCTTTGTAGTGCAATATCATAAATAACATAAATACCATAAATACCACTGAAATGAAAATTTAGTTTGAGATTTAGAATACAAAAAAATAATAGGAAATACTTAATGGAGATTTGGTTTGGTTAGACAATAATTTGTTCGGAAGATTTTTTATAATTCCAGCGTAAAAATTTAGTCGTAATGGTATGTTTCCTGTTGCGTGCATCGCAGATGTATATGGAATAATCCACATCTGGTGTAATTTGGTTCTAGTCTAAAAGTTCAAATTTTTTTGATTGAACTGAACTTCAGCACGTGAGTGACATTTAATATTTAATTCCAGTTATATCTATTTAAATGTTTTACGAATGATCGAAAGTTGAAATTTTACTTTGATTTAGTTATCTTAAAATACACTTTGAAAAAGAAAGATCCCGTACTAATGTTATAACTTTACAAAATTTTAAATATGGCTATGTAGTTTGCCTATCGTATTTGTTTCACAATCAGACAGTAGTGACTACAGTAAAAAAGTTGTTATTGACATATAATGCCAAAAATATCTAGCTATTCAACATAATTACCACATGTTATTTTGCGTTACTTTAAAAATATCTTTCGTTATTTTGAGGTCATGTAATTTAATTTTTAAAGAACATGACGAATTTTTTATAAGATATAAAGTAAAGCTAACTCTTTGTTTGAATGATACATTTTTATAAGACGTTAAATAATCAAATTTCTTACTTATAAAGTTGACCGTAGTACTACAGATGACTATAATTAAAATTTGAAATATGAATTATTAAGAAAGTATATACCTTATAGTAAACTTATGTAGAAGTATTCAATTTATAGGTCCTTGTGTTTTTTTTTTGAAGACAGAACCATACTAGTTTCTTTTTATGTAAATTCTTGTTGAAAAAGTTAATACTGAAACAAGCTAAGACAATTTAATTGAATAGAATTTATTTTTGCTTAACTCTTTTATTATTAAAAATTCAAGTGAAATTTATAGGTCTTTAATAAGCAAAAGGTAAACTGTGTTTAAAGATAACAAATACCCTGCGTGTATATATTTTTGACACTTAAATTCAATTATATTATTTTTGGTGAATATTTTTAAGGACACAAACGGTGTCCATGTTGTGCATTTGTTTGTTCACAGGTTAAGTCGAGACATCTGTAACACATCTGGCAATAGATATTTTGGTAAGTGTTTTGCAAGGTTAATATATAGGTTTTGTGGCTATATAAGTGGTGTAGACTTCAGGTTTCCGCATTCACCTAATACAAGTACATGTATCTTTGTATGTTGTATTGAAAAATACGGTGGCGCTCTTTATCTATATTTTTGGTCAACAGACAACCAATGACCCAAGCTCATGATCTACCCGGAGCTAACACTCTACAAGCCGTTAATCTCTAAAGAGCTTTTCTTTTCCTCAAGCCGTTTTCCATCCAACTTTACCTTGGGTTTCCATCATTAATAAGAAATTCTTGACCTTGTGATATCAGGTAAGGTAGTCGTTTATGTTATATGGAGATCTAATTTGCTATCTGATATTCACGAGGAATTTTTAGTTTTCAGCGGAACTACAAAAAAGATTTAGAATACATGAAAATATGCTGTTCAGAAGATGTGCAAAACGTGACGAATGGTGGCTTCGCTATATTCCTCAGCATCTTGTGAATAAACTAATCTGTGAATATCATCTTATTTATGGTCATTTTGGAGAACTGAAATGCGCTTCATTATTGAAGGATACTTGCTACATGCCCAAAATGTGATTATTTTGAAACCACACAAGAAAAATGAATTCACGCAGTAGATACTTGAGCTTGTTCCAGGAACACTTACAAAAATTTTAATTAATCGAGCTTAAATAAATAAACTCTCAAATTAAAATGGGGGGTATTGTAAAACCCAAGAACATTTTTAAATTAATCCAAATTACAAACGATATTTTTTACCAATCCCTGACAATTCTATACAAAATGTAACTCAACACTGAACAGAAATAATATAGTTACCCAACCCTAGTTTGGTTTTGGGTGACAGTTGACAACTTAAAGGACCATGACCTATCAACTAATATCTAACATCCCGTGGAATTTAGGAATTTTTAAATTAAGGCGTCAAAGGAAATGTTAGTTTTGTTCTAGAAAATTCGAAACCGGAAGTGGGCAATAATATTTAATTTTTCGCAAAATTTATAAAAATATAAACAGAAAGTAATTTAGAATATCGAAGAATAACTTAAACTTAAATATAGGGTAGTTTCCAATCGGCAATGGTAATAATTAAAGTTGATTTAAGCAATTAACTTGAAAGCACATGTGGGGATGATTTAAGATTGTGAAATATGTAAGGTTTTTGATTGGCTAGACTAGTCACGTGACCGAAAGTATATAAATATGGTAAGTGGAAAACTAGAGAAAGACGACACACAAAGACACACGATGATATACAAATGTTAATGTAACTAGCCTGGGGGCTGTTATGTGTTTAGCTGCATGGCCGCCTAGCAGCATTGGTTATGTTCAAGTTTAAATTAACGCGATGTTTGGTTAATTAATCTGCAAGGTGAGGATGCTTATACTTTAAGAAATAGTGGAATTCAAGGAGTTGGACAATACTAAATATTAGTATTTAGGGATACACAAATATTAGCTTCATTTTACAAGATATGGCTCTTAAAGGAGAATTTAATAGCAGCGAATTTTAATTTAATCAGAAAACTAAATGGTTAAGCTGTAAGGCGTTTAATGATAGAAAGCGCAGGTTTACTAACTGCGAAGAAGATGATGACTCACCACCAACATACTGTTCATTATTTAGTGATGGTGGAAGTCCGGTAAATTGTTCTGAGGTTTACGAAGAAGAACCACCCCCATACTATTCATTATTTGAGGTTCACGAAGAATTGCCACCTCCGTACGGTGCGTGGTTTACCAGAAATAATCCCTGCCTATATCCAATACGTGAAACTCCCACACCATATGATGATTTGCTACCTTGTGGAAGTGCTAGTTTAAATGAACAGACTCGGGTTTTTGGAAGCTTGGTCCCAATCCAATTTGGTGAAGAAGTAGGGGAATATAAAGAGTTTCGAGCACAAAATTTATCAACACCCGTGTTAAGCACTTTTAACCCTGGTGAGGATAAGTTACCTAGGAAGTACCGTAGACACTGGAGCAACAGTGGGTATTGTATACCCAAAACAGGTATTGGGGGAATCTTTGAATAAATGATTCGAGAAAACAGACGTGTATATGCATATGCATGCATGCATACACGTGAGGATGCAGGTATAAACCTTTATACATATGTTTTTATATGAATATGTTATTAAGTTGCTAGGTTAATGTTGGAATGTTTGGACATTATTATTAACGTTACCACTTATTATTATGAATTTTGTGTAAAATATCAAGAGTTATTGGTTATGTTTAATTCGGGGTCAATTTTAATTATAGAATTTACATTGATTAGTACAGGGTATAACAACCCGGGTTAAGGTAACTTTTAGTTAAGTAATAAATATTTTCCTGTTGCATTCTTGTATGTCTTTTAATTTATTGTGTAAAAGACCAAGAAAGCAAAAGGTATCTCGATATAGGTCATGTATATAGTTATATCGCCAAATCCCTACGTCAGTTAATACTTAAAGGTTAATAAATTCATTACTTGATGCGAATGTTGAGATACATATATAGGTTACAATTAGGTGTGGATTGAAATACATTTAGGGTACAAGGATTTTGTAAATTCTGGGGTAAGTTAACTCACCAGTGTCAATTTCTGGTTCTATGCCTAACCACCCTGAGGAATGTCTATGTACTCTCCGCTGTAGAGGAACCGAGGCGTTCGAGTGAAGTATAGTGATTGCTGTTGGATCAGAAATAGTTGACAACCTTCTGGAGTAGGTGAGTGGACCCTTGTATTGAAATTTGGAACCGTAAGAATTGATATAGAGTTTGCATTTTATTTTATATGTATTAGGTAACTCGTTTCTTGTTTCTTTGAATGTAGCTTAAGACGAAGAAAAGAGGCGAAGTGTTACAAAGGTTTCCAAGCTGCCGGACACCAATTAAATATTAGGGTTAAGATGATTTATTATACTGAAGAGTGTTTTGTGGTTCTTAACCGAACCTTTTGAGATTTGAAAATGTATACTTCTTTGAAAATTAACTAGAGGATGAAAAATAATTTGAAAGTCCTCACTTAATGAAATCTACGCGTATTGTTAATCAATATGTAATTTATTGACAAAGTCGAACTTTCAATCTAAATCAATTTTCTATCCTTCAATTCAATGCACCTTATAGAAAATCACCAACAACGCATCTCCATTCTCAAATACACTGTAAATTAGTGCCACGTCACGTTGATTATTATTATTCTGAAGCCGCACGTACCCATTAATTGGATAAACTTTGTATACTAAGCAATTTAGTAGGAAATCATTCATTTAACCTAAGTGTTTAGCCACGACATAAGTTTACGATAACAACATCAGCTCTAAACTCCCTTTTAATCAGTTTGTAATCATCGGTTTAACCTGCGTGACGAGCCTCTTATATAACTTTACCCTACAGCTATCCGCATATTAGTCGAGCCAACCCCATCTTTAGCGTAATAAAGGAGCAGCACTTTACATCACGAAGGAAGCAAACAGGGTCGTATTTAAAATTCGTTGTAGGTTCTGAAAATACTTTTATTCACAATTTTAATAGCAAAAAGTTAATAAATTGATTATTTTGCCTCATGGGGTATTTCGAGTCGGAAAGTTACATATCAGAGCTACATCCAACGATCGGAAAGGTATTCAATCGTCAATGTCAAACTAACGAGTCTGAGTTCAACCAGTAAATTTGTGCCTAGTATGTCCGATGATGAATTTAGTTTTGTATTCCTCCTGGGTTCCAGTGGAATATTACAGACCACATACCGAAACTTCCTACCTTGCTGTAAATGAAGGATAATATCGTAAAAACTCTCAGTTTTAATTAAATTTTGTTGGGTTGTTACGCTTCCTGCGTTTCGTATTATTGCGCAATCGTTTATTACAACATGATTACACGGCAAATGTATCAAATACAAAACACGTTTAAAAGTGATACAATGATCAGATTTACTTTTAAAATATAAATAAAAGCAATGTACTCACTTAAATCGCACCTTACAGTTATATCCCAGGGCCATCTCGTTGTGGGTTACATCACGCCATTGGCGAGTTCAAATTCTATCCGTCCATCCTCTTTTGTTCGTTCGTAGGTAGGGCGAGAAGGATACAGGTAAGGGTACGATAAGACAAGATAAGATACAGAGCCCTACATCCTAAAAGAAAAGACAGACACACAACACCAGTAGATGTTATTCACTTCAGGTCTCGTAGTCTAATGGCGTCGTATCACACCGCGCGCACTTGCGCCGTTCACTACGCGCAGGCGCGACTCGGAGACGACAAAAATTGACCAGTTTATTTAAAAATATTCGCGGGAATTTATTTACATATTTAACAATGTACGTTACCAAATTTAGAATGTAACAGGGTTTATTGTATTTTTATTTAAAGAAACCTTATTTTAACCATACCTAAGTATGAATATAGTTCTAAAATCGATATATGGTTGGCAACACTTCGTTTGGGCGGAACTCCATATTTTATTCTATTTATTACTATAGATAACATGCAATATTTAGCAACCCACCACCCAAGGGCAATTCTCAAATTGTACTTATTATAATCTGTACGTGGGCAAAAAGTTTTGAGGCGAAAATAGTGTTGAGGTTTTAACTTAGGTTAATAGTCGAAATGATTAACTACTAAACCATCATCGAACAAATACATGTGTGAAAGTAGTGTTAAGGTAAAAAAGGTGTTGAGACAAAAATAGATTTGAAGTTTCAACTTAGATTAGTAATCAAAATGCTTCACAACCAAGACAAAATTATCAAACCAGTGCAGGTGCAAGGGTAATGTTGAGACGAAAAAGGTGTTGCAACAAAAAGTTTTAAAATCTCAACTTATGTATGTAATCTAAACGCTTTACTGCTAAGACAAATTTATCAAAGGAGTATATTGCGGAAGTAGTGTTGAGACAAAGAAAGTAGTGAAGCAAAATTAGTGTTGAAGTCTCAGGTTAGGTTAGTAGTCGTAATGCTTTACTTTTAAGACAAAAGTATCTAACGAGCGATGCTACTTGTTTTCTCTTTCTTTACGTTCGACCTACTGTTTATTTTTTCTTTTCTTTCGGCTCTGTGTTCCTCATAGGAGGATCGGTTTTCTTTATTTCTAGTGTGGGTTCAATCTTTTTGAATTTTGATTTTGTTCTCTTCCGTGATTGCTAAATATCCTTGGTTAGCTCATGTCAGATTATTGGACTTGTGTTTTCGCCAATAATCCTAGTCCATTGAAAACGCTGGCGCCCAAGATTTTTCTATCTCTTCCTTCCCTCGCTGTACATCTTGTTCTCCCTGTCAAGTCTAGAGTTGGTTTCTTTCTCCGATTTTTCTTTTATTCTAGAGCCCTATTCTAATTTATATTTTGTTGTTTCACTTCCAATGGTATTCCTGAAGTTTTTCCGTCGGATATGTTTTAGCTTGCCCTGTATTCGCAACAATTTCTTTGGCTCCTATCGAGTTACGGTTAGCCTTTATTTAGTTACTTTCTCCTAATTTCTTTTTTTATTCGTATTCAAGATGACGGATATGGTGACATGGCTGTATGATTGCATCTAAATAGACAGCAGAAGGCATTAGAAAGTATTACTGACTATTTCACGTGTATGACGGCTCTGTTCCAGTGGTACGAATCTTTCAAGGAGGATGATCAATTGTCCATTGTGCTTCGTAACCTCGCTCAATTCTATCGAACCCATTTGCCTACCGTCCGCTCCTTACAAGAGTTAAAAGACGTATGTCTGAAGTTAGAACCGGCAAAGGGTCTGGCCGATAATTCCGTATCACCTAGTCACGACCGACATAATGTTACTGCTGAACTGGAATCAGCCCCTGCTATAGTGCCTAAGTCAGTTGCTACTCCTTTTCAGCATCCTACCAAGGCCTTCCTGCGTGGGAGTGGAATTTGAAATTTTCTGGTGTCTCAAACACTCTTACCGTACATGATTTTTTGTGACGAGTGGAAGAACTCCAACGTACCCAACATGTGCCAGAATTGCAGTTATTTGAGTCTGCAGTGGACTTGTTCGAGTCGAAAGCGTTACTTTGGTATCGGAGGTAATCGGCATAGATTTTCTGACTGGAGGTCGTAGTCTAATTTGCCGATTCAACATCTTGAACCCCCGGATTTTGCTTATAAGTTTGCTACTAATGAGGAAAACATTTTTGCTTCACATGACCAAGTTGTTAGGATTTCTCCTACGCCTACGGGTAGATCCGATACTTCTTCCGTATGTTCTACTGTTTTTCCTCCTACTTCTACTTCTACCCGTCAGGTCGTGTGCTTTAATTGCGACAAACCTGGTTATGTTTCGACACGTTGTACTTGTCCTAAAGTATTCCATTGCTATGTGGTAGGCATAAGAGAGTTACTGGCCACAACTGTCCCAACTGTTATCCTACTACTAATAGGTCTTCGAATTATACTTCAACTTCTGTTCTTAACTCTAGGAGCCAAATTTCTTCTGCTTCTAATTCTACGTTCTCTTCTGTACCTCATCCAGGTCATCCTGCTACTACTATCAAAACATACCCTTCTTCGGCAAATATAACTTTGAACAAATTTTCTTCCGTCTCTAGTTCTACATCCTATTCTACTCCTCCTTCTGCTCTCCTTACTTATTCACTTTCACCCCAAATTGTGCCTCCAACACCAGTGCAAACCATACTTCGAATTAGTGCCTTACATCTAGCTTCTCAAGAGTTTGCTCCAGCTTTCTTAAACGATTCTACACAAGAAATTTCTGTCGTGTCTGCAAGCACAAATGTCGCTAAAATGACGATAACTTCTAATTTAGTCAGAGAAGGTCTTGTTGAAGTTTATGAACCTGTATCTTTCATTTCTGTTGCTGTTGCTGTCAAAATTTTATATGTTCCTGCTTTCTTAAATGGTTCTACTCAAGACATTTCTGTCGTGCCTGCAATAACAGCTGTAGCTGATGTGAAGATAAGTTCTAATACTAGTAGAGAAGATCTTGAAGTTAGGGAACCCGTAGCTATAATGCCTGTTGCTGCTGTTGTCAAAGTATTACCTGACTCTGTTTCTTTAGCTACTCTTGTCAAATCAGTCCGTATTGTGGCTGAAGTTTTGTGTATTCCTACTCCGTTGTCTAACAGCGATGCAGTCTTACTTGATTCTATTCCTTTATCGAACGTTGATGAAACGTTACCTATTCTTACCCATTTTTCTCATGCTGACAAAGTGCTACTTGCTTATGTTCTTTTAACTTAAGTTGAGGAAATCTTAGCTGAGGTCCTGTCATCTAATGTTGACGAAGGTCAACCTGATTCTGCTTCCTTATCTATTGTGGATGAAGTTTTTCCTGATGCTGTTTGTTCTTGCAAGTTGATGAACTTCTACCTGATTCTGTACCTTTAAGTAATATGGTTAAAGATTCTGATCATTTTCCTAAGGTGGATACTCCTACGGCCAATGCTGTTTTCTTTCCTAACTTTGATACTTCTAGTCCTTTATCTAACGTCGTTGAAATTTTATCTACTTCTGTCCCTCTCTCTCACGTAACTGAAGTGTGCTCTGCTTGTGTTTCTTTTCGTAAGGTTGATTCTTTTACAGCCAATACCTTTTCTTTTTCTACCGTTGACTTTCTTACCGACAATTCTAAAAACAAACAACTTTCTTCTAAGACGCGTTTTGAGTTTTCTAAACTACCTTATACTTATATATTATATAACTACTACACCGCTTGCTGTCTCTGTTTTGCCGAAAACTGTCCATAAGGGGCAGAAAATTTGTCTATACTGATTCAGAACCGGAAGATGTTGGTCGACGAAATCCTAATGTTCTTGATATCGTTTCATTTTCCTTCTGGCGGCGTATACGCTTTAAGCCGAATATCTAGTCCTCGCGCCCCAAATTCTTATGCCGACTTTACCTCCTTCGGACTTGATTTTTGCTAGGTTCTTTCGTTTTCTTTGCTTTTTATGCATCCGTGTGATCCGAATAGAATAATATATATACGACCTGCCTGTCGTAAGAGGCGATTACCGTCCAACACATATATAACACAATACACTTTATACACGCACATATAACATACCATATATATAACACGCACGCATACGACGCACGCACGCACGCACGCACGCACGCACGCACGCACGCACGCACGCACGCACGCACGCACGCACGCACGCACGCACGCACGCACGCACGCACGCACGCACGCACGCACGCACGCACGCACGCACGCACGCACGCACGCACGCACGCACGCACGCACGCACGCACGCACGCACGCACGCACGCACGCACGCACGCACGCACGCACGCACGCACGCACGCACGCACGCACGCACGCACGCACGCACGCACGCACGCACGCACGCACGCACGCACGCACGCACGCACGCACGACGCACGCACGCACGCACGCACGTACACGTCACGCACGCATCACGCACACGCACGCACGCACACTACGCACGCACGCATACAATATATATAATAACATATATAAATATATATATATAATATATATATATATATATATATATATATATATATATATATATATATATATATATATATATATATATATATATATATATATATATATATATATATATATATATATATATATATATATATATATATATATATATATATATATATATATATATATATATATATATATATATATATATATATATATATATATATATATATATATATATATATATATATATATATATATATATATATATATATATATATATATATATATATATATATATATATATATATATATATATATATATATATATATATATATATATATATATATATATATATATATATATATATATATATATATATATATATATATATATATATATATATATATATATATATATATATATATATATATATATATATATATATATATATATATATATATATATATATATATATATATATATATATATATATATATATATATATATATATATATATATATATATATATATATATATATATATATATATATATATATATATATATATATATATATATATATATATATATATATATATATATATATATATATATATATATATATATATATATATATATATATATATATATATATATATATATATATATATATATATATATATATATATATATATATATATATATATATATATATATATATATATATATATATATATATATATATATATATATATATATATATATATATATATATATATATATATATATATATATATATATATATATATATATATATATATATATATATATATATATATATATATATATATATATATATATATATATATATATATATATATATATATATATATATATATATATATATATATATATATATATATATATATATATATATATATATATATATATATATATATATATATATATATATATATATATATATATATATATATATATATATATATATATATATATATATATATATATATATATATATATATATATATATATATATATATATATATATATATATAATATATATATATATATATATATATATATATATATATATATATATATATATATATATATATATATATATATATATATATATATATATATATATATATATATATATACAAACAACACATCACACACACACACACACACACACACACACATACACACACACACACATACACACACACACACACACACACACACACACACACACACACACACACACACACACACACACACACACACACACACACACTAATACATATCTACACTGGGGTTCTGTTTTATTTTCTTTTGTACAATTCTTAGGTTTGTTGTTGGTTCTGGTACTTGTACTCGTTGGTGTTATTCTTTTTGGTTTTTTCTTTTCTTTCTCGTTCCTTTCGTTTCACTTTCCTTTCTCTATCCTTTTGCTGGTCTTCTTTGCTGTCGGTCCCTATACCGATTGTGTTTCGTCCATCCGCTCCTGTGATAGGTGCATTCTAGTCCGTCTTTCTTTCTTCGAAAACCACGACCTAGTCGACTTTAGGTCTAGTTAGCTATTATTTTCTTTGGTTCTTCGTTTGTTGAAATTTTTGGTTACCAGAGTTAGTAAAACATCGTTTCCAGCTCTCTCTCTCTCTCTTGTCCTCTCGTTCTCCCTTGTTGTTCCTTTGTTTACTTGAGGCTTGACCTTTGGGTCCTGTTTTGGTTGGCACTGTTGGTTTTCTTCCTCGTTCTTTTTTCTTCTTTTGAGGTTGATAACCTTACTGTTTCTTTTGAGTCCTTTCACGACTCCGCAGTGCTGAGGCCGTTCCACTTTAGACCTCCTTGATTGCTTATTATCCGTCTTCCCTTCCTTCTTTCTTTTTTTCTCTTTCTTTCTTTCTATTATTGGCACTTCGAGCCGGATTTTGTTTGGTGTCTGTTTTTGTCTTCTTTTCTATCCGGAATGTGGTTTTCTTTTTCGGTGCTTTTGTTGTTTCCGTAACGAATGTTCTTTTAGTTTGAAGCGAGTTTTTTTCTTTTCTTTTTCGTTTTTGTTATGTTTTCATAGAATGCACCTCTCACCACTAAAAGCTAGCTGGTGCATTTTCCTTTTAAGATTCGGTGGTCAAGTAATTATCTTAGGTGATTAGCGTCAATTTCAAACGTAACATGTTTACTAAGAAAAATGAAACAAAGCAAAACAATAATTTAAAGTATCAATATATAGAACAATGAACTTGTATGGAGGGATTTAAAACTTTCGCTAGAATTCGTTTTTAAGGCTATGATTTCTTACAAACCGGTCATTAGCTATGCTATTGCGGACATTTGTTCCACTATTGCGCAATCGTTAAAGCCGCGTAATTCCTATAACACGTATCATCACGTTTTAAGTATTGCGCAATAGTCAAATTTTTATACACATTTAAAACCAAAAAACCTACTCAATATAAGTAAAACTCACTTTTATGGTATTTTATAGCTAAATCTCAGGATCCATGTTTTTGGGTAGATTACGCCATTGTTCAGTCAAATTGCCAATCCGTCTATCCTGGGTCTTCTAAGCTCGTAGGTGGAACGACAAGGATACAGGTAGGAGGAACGATAAGGCAAGGTAGAAAGGAACCTACCACCTGAAAAGAAAAGGCACACCACACAGATAGATGTTCTTGGCTTCAGGTCTCGTAACTTAATGGCGTCTTCCGACACTGCCCGCACCTGCGCATTCTTTTGCGCAAACGCAACTGTCCGGAATGACGGAAATTGACAAATTCGTTTAAAAATATTCGCGGAAATTTCTTTCCAAATTAAACAATATACATTGCCAATTTTGGCATGTAACAGGTTTGGTGCCTTCCTTTGATACTACAAAGTCAAACAATTAGCTTCCTATTTTCCGAAAATGAGTTTTGACAGGTTGATGACAACGCGGAAATCTATACGTTTTTGAGAAGAATCTGAAAGTGCTTAAGGTAATTTTCTGCAAACACTATCGGGTGTGGTTCAGGAGCTAGAATTTTATAATAACCGCATGGTCCTTGTTCCATATTTTCGATTGGCTGTCGAATGTAGAGACTCTGCCCACGATTTTTGATGATCGATTAATTCTTACCTTAACCTTGCGTACTGATGTGGTACCCGGCATCAAGGTAAAAACTTCGGGTTTTCACGAAAATTTGTGGTTTAGTGAATTAGATAACTTGTCGATATTGCATTGTGATTATTGCTGGTGCACTGATTTCCTTAACGAATATTCTTTAGTAGAGGACAAAGTTCTCATTCTTTTTGCTAACTAAAAGCACGTGGTGCGCCACCAACTGTCACTGCAATTAAATGAATTTTTACAAGGAATTCTTGACATCAAACCAACAATCTCGCCACCTACTCTGCGGTAGACAAAAACAAAACGGAACTGCACCAGCGCTCTTCGTCAGCCCTACCTTTCGACAATGCTCTTAAAGGGAGTGCCATAAAAAGTGGGGCGCAAGAATAAATTTTGAGTTAAAGAATTCCTTATAACGTTATTTGATTTAGACTAAACTGCATTGGAGCTTCTTGCCTCCACTGCCCATCGACCACGATTTTAGAAGGAGCACCCATGGAAGAGGCACGTAAAATCAAATTTTGAGATACAAAAATGTTTATAATTGTATATGATTTCTTAGATCGAACCTCAAATCTTCTTAATAAACAAACAAAAACAAACAGATCCTCTACACCAAACCACATAGTTTGGTGTCTTCCCCGAAAACTACGAAGCCAATTAATTAGCTTCCAATTTTACGAAAATGAGTTTTGACAGGTTGATGACTCCGCGGAATTCTATACGTTTTTGAAAAGAATTTGTAAATGTTTAGTGTTCTTCTTCAGACTGACATAATGTGCTACTAGAATGTCATCTTTGCATTCTTAAGATCATATATCTTGCAAGGAACTTCAAACAATTTCAATGGAATTATGGCTGTTATTATATCAAAGTCTTTTTCTACAACAGCCAGATTGGCCACGGAGAATATTTTACAGCCGCGTAGTTTTTGACAAAAATTTTCAGGTGTTAAAATTTTATATTCGCTGCATGGCTCTTAGTCCTAATTTTTCATTGGCTGCCGTATGTAAAGACTATGCCCACGTGTTACATGCCAAAAATTGGCATTGTAAGTTTCTAAGTTGCGAGTGAATCCTCGCCAATAATTTAAAAGACTTGTGCGTGCATTTCCGTCACTTCAGACAGTTGCGTCGGCGTCCGAGAATACGCAGACGCGGAGTGCGGAAGTAAGTGGCATTTTCTGTCACGTCAGGACTAATCAACGAAACGTCGAACAGTGAGGTTGATCTGTGCGCCTTTAATCTTGTCTTCTCTTTCAGATTTGTAGGTTCCCTGTCTCGTACACATTATCATTCCTCCTACCTGTATCCTTTATCGTACCGCTACACAAGAAGAGGGAAGACAACCTAATCTGGTTTCGACGAGGGGCGAAGGCCGGCCCACGCCCAACTAGCGCAAAAATAGCTGCCATGTTGTGAAGAGCTCCACCGTTTACGTGAGTACATTTATCTTGTTCTCTTGTATGTAATATAAATTTGAGACGCATTAATGGCGTAATACCTTGTTGCGTAGTGGCTCTTATCAATCACGCCGGGACTTTAACAGTATACCTTAGACTAGAACAGGTGGAGTATAACAGTGGCGCACCTAACGTTTGTTGAAATTTGTTTCCTCCTCTTGTGTATATTATAAGGTATTAGTTTGAATATATCTGTAGTAATTGGGTCTTATTCACTCAAATAATAATAAAAAATGATAATTTAATTTTTCAATAACTTTCAAATAGAAAAATATAAGTTGGTAACATTGCAAGTTGCCATGACAACCATCTTAAGTGAAATGACATGCAAACAGCTGATGTGTCAATCTGATATGGACAGTCATAATTGAACTATATTTGTTTACTTCATATATGTTATTCCTAAATTTAATTAATTCGCACTTTTCTTTTATACATAGTGTGGTTATATTTTAAATTCCTTTAAATAATTATTTTATCTAATTTAGAAAAAAATTAAAGTGTATACCTTTTAAAAGTGTCTATCAAATTACCATAACCTAACTTCAGCAGCTGCTTTTTGGGATTACTAATGTTTTATGTAAATGTTTTATGTAAGTATTCTAGTTATAGATAAATAGCTTCATTTACCATTCTTTTTGAGTAAAAAATCTCCTTGAAAATACACTAAAGTCAATTAAATAACTACTATAAACCTCAGATTTCTTTAGTTTTTTGGGTGAACCTTTTAAAAGCTGTCGTTTAGATAACTCATATAATATCTTACTTCCCTATGACTCTAAGTGTCCCTTTATAATCTAAATAATCAATTATAAGTTACGATTACCTCCATAAAGAAAATTTCTTCCCTAAATATAGGTTTTGCAATTAACTGAGTCCTTAGTATATCTTTTACCTTCTAAAACGCTATAATAAACTTGATTTCGTTATATCCGCTTCTTTAAACACTACAATAATGAAGTTGTTGATAACGTTTTGTATTTAAGCTCATTTACGATAGTTGTTGATAAATCCCGCGATATCAAAAGAATATCTTAATAATTTGGAATACTGTTTTTTCTATACATGTAGAATATTGCTTTTGTGTAGCGAGTATGATTTTGTATTGATAACTTATTTTTTAAATATTACGATATCCCAACGCAGCATTTTAAGATCTATTTAGTCTAGACGAAACTTATCAAGAGTTGGTCGCTTAGCATTTCATAAGTCTAGACGAGACTCGGGATAAGTTTGCCGCTCTAGCAATTTGTGAATTATTTTTTTTAAGAATGATGTTGGAGTTTTCCCTTATTAGTCTAGGTGAAGATCAAAAGAGGGCTCGTCATCCTAGTAATTATGTGCGTTATAAGATACCTTTCTGTTCTTCAACAATTCTATCACTAAATCGAGTTTTAATTACTGTTATCTCTTCACATATCGATTCAAACCACACTAGGTGGTAAAAATTATCTTTAAAGTCGTTTAACCTTTGCGTACATCTAAAAATTTTCACGTTCCATTTCCTTAACAATTTACTTAATGTTCTGTTCCTACTATGAATTAGTTAACTTCAATTACTCATTCCATTCCTTATACAGCATTTACCTTTTACATGTTTAACTTATTTACCTTAAACTAGCTATCTTTTTGCTACTTGTTGACTTTTCCTTGAATTTATTGTTAGTCACATATCCGTTTATTATCTAGATTCCCCAGTATAACTCTGTCGCTTCATTTAATTAATCCTCGCACCTTTTTTACAACAGATTATTTTGTTTTCAGTATTTATCTTACATCGTTTAATTTTGTGGTGATTGTCGTAACTTTGGTTGTAATATCTCATTGAATTTTTATGATTGGTTTTAGCTGATGTTGAGTGGATGCTTTTTCTTTGGGCTCACATAGGAGCCGCAGCTTATGCCATTCTAAAAAATAGTCTATATTCGCAGTTGCCAAATACTAGGAGTTTCTATTCCATGTGTTTTTCTTCTGAATTATTACAGTCGCCTACATTATCTTGTATCATTATTTGTTTCTTTTTCTACAAAGTCATCATAACATATACGCATTTTTTGTTTATTTTTATTGAACTTCGTGGTGAGGTGCTATCGCTTTTTATTGATACCTTATCGAATTCTCGGTTGTTTTAACATATTGGGACAGTGTCTGTATTTAACTGCCAATAATTAGGCATTTTTGTGTGTTTATGGCGTTGCCGTTTTTAAAAATTACCTTGCAACAGTTGGTTTTCTGTGCGAAGGTATTTGTAGTGATACTTTTAAGTTGTTGTTTCAACTCTTGTCTGATTTTCTTATCGCAGTGGGTGCAGTCGTTAGGAAGTTGATTGTACTAGTTCTCATGAAGGGTCTAGAAACTTTTTTACTTATTATGCATCTTATCTTACCTATATAACGGCTCCAAGGAGCCACGCTATCGTATATCTTTGGGATGGATGACGAGATGGCTTGGTGAGCTGTGGAATTCTACGCTATATCTTTAGTGTATGTAGTCGTGGCGTGCCTTAGCGTACTAGGACGTTTCGGATCCATCTATTGTTATCTAGTTTTATTTTAATATCATTATTTTACCTATTATCTTTGATAATAACTTTATCTTAATATCGTTATTTTACCTATTATCTTTGATAATAACTTGAGTTTAATATCTTTATCTTACTTATTATCTTCGATAATAACTAGAAATTTTGCTTTACCTTTTTTTATCTTACTAACGTTTGATATTTACGATCAGACGTAGAAATTATTTTTTGAATATTGAGTGAAGAAGCTAACCTGATGATAGGAACGAAATTTGTTAGGTTAGGAATGTAAGAAATTAGTAAGATGGTACTGTTGGTAAATTTGTTAATTCACAACCATGTCCTGAACAAGTCTTGTTATGTATTGTTTATTAAATCAGAGTACCAGTACTTAAAAATTTGCTAAAGTGCAGAGTAACTTGCTCTTTTGGACATTTTGAAATTTGGGCATTTTCTTGCCAAGGAAGAAACAGTCTAGATGCAACGCTCATGTGCGTATGCACTTAGAAAACTGTAATGTTAGCTTTAGTTATAGTATTTAGGTTAGGCGACTTGTCGCATTTGTTTTAGTGTTAGTAGTGTTTCATGCTTCTCGACAAATTTGTGCTGTCGATTATAACTGCGCCACATTAAAGACTCGTGTGTGCACTTTAAATGTAGTTCAAAAACAATGGGGCTACACATTCCGTTTCCTGGTAATTCGGAAGACGTGCTATCGGTTGGAAAAAAATAGTTGGCGCCTAAAATAAACATTTTCTAGAATTTAAGTTAGGGTATATGTAGGTTAGTTAAGATTTAAATTTTAAGCTTTCACCGTGCTGACAGTAATTTTTTTTTTTTAAGATTTTTTTTCTTTTATGGCTTTGTCGCGATTGTTACATGTCAAACATTGGCATTGTAAGTTTCTAAGTTGCGAGTGAATTCGCGCCAATATTTTAAAAGACTTGTGCGTGCATTTCCGTCACTTCAGACAGTTGCGTCGGCGTCCGAGAATGCGCTGACGCGGAGTGCGGAAGTAAGTGGCATTTTCCGTTACGTCAGGACTAGTCAACGAAACGTCGAACAGTGAGGTTGATCTGTGTGCCTTTTATCTTGTCTTTTCTTTCAGATTTGTAGGTTTCCTGTCTCGTACTCATTATCGTTTCTCCTACCTGTATCCTTTATCGTACCGCTACACAAGAAGAGGGAAGACAACCTAATCTGGTTTCGACAAGGGGCGAAGGCCGACCCACGCCCAACTAGCGCCAAAATAGCTGCCATGTTGTGAAGAGCTCCAACGTTTACGTGAGTACAATATATCTTGTTTTTTTGTATGTAATATAAATTTGAGACGCTTTAATGACGTAATACCTTGTTGCGCAATATTATGTACGTGTTAATTTTGTATTGCCAACTGTCGTAGTGGCTCTTATCAATTACGTCGGGACTTTAACAGTATACCTTAGACTAGAACAGGTGGAGTATAACACACGATTTTTGATGTTCGATTAATTCCTACCTTGACCATTATTGTGAACTCACCTTTTGCCTGTTCGGTGCAAATTTTTGTGAAAGACGATGGTCTTGAGTACAGATGTAGTGGCTGAGATTAAGATAAAGAACTTTGGCTTTTCACAACAATTTGTGATTTGCTGAACTAGATAATTTGTCGATATCGCACTGTGTTTATTGTTGGTGCATTGGACTTCTTGACGAGTATTCTCTAGTGGTCGACGAATCCCTCATCCTCTGTGGTGACTAAAAACATGTGGTGTGCTAGGATATCCAATATTTCTTCGCCATCCACTATCCCTACCATTAAATGAATTCTTACAAAGAATGTTTGACACCTAAAATTTGCAAACGTTTTAGGTGTAAATTTACAGACATTTGTGTCAGAGTTTGATTCTACGAGTAGCTCAAAATTATAACAGTTTTGCTTACGTGTAATATTTAGTTTTAGCAGATTTAAAATAAAAGTTCACCCAGTATCGGAGATTATGGTTGTGGTCAAAATAAAATTAAAATTTAATTTACTTGGAAAAAATTAGAGGACGCGGGCTAAATTTTGCTGTTATCTTTAAAAATTTCACTAGTAATAAAACGTAGACCGTATATTTTCGACAAATAACAAGCCACATGCCCTGTAATTAATTTTGTCCAATTTTTAAGGGGTGATGAAATTTCATAAGTTAATTGCCGCGTTTTTAAAATTAATAATGTTAACTTCCGGCGTCGCTGACAGTCGCGTCTGCGCAGAGTGAATGCGAAGGTGCGTGAGTGTTGAAAGCGGGGACTAAGCTACGAGACCTGGAAAAGGCAACTGCTATCTGAGTGATGTGTTTTTCTTTTTTAAAATAGGTATGTAGTTTTCCTGTATCTTGCCTCTATCGTTCCGTTACCTTATCTCCTTTCATCCCCTTACGAGTGCAGTAGAGGTTTAGAACGGATGGCAATTTGAAGTTCAACATGACGTAACCCAACCCAATTTAACTACCGCTGGATCCTGAGATTAAGTTTCGAGATACCCATCACGTGAGTAATTTGATTTTACTTAAATTGTGCATGTAAATTTAACTTAGATAGCAATTGCATCACCCGTTAAACGTGGTCGGTATATGTTACAAAATGGCGGGTAATTATGCCGCGTAAAAGATAGCAACCTACCGACTTTAATTTTGGCTAGAAAAAATCTGTTCTAAGTTTTAAGCAGAATCAAATCCAACGCTCAACTGGAATAAAATAAAAAAACATTTGCAAGTGTTCAAGAATTTATAGTTGGTTCCAAGATTTGAATCATTTGGGTATAAGGAACTTTGAGGTTAAAGATTTTGCTTGAAATAAAGTTCAGGAAATTCATGCATGCATCAGTACTGGTTTGACAGACACATGAGTGGTTCATGACTGTTAGGAATATAAGCGGCCCCAAGATCGTGTTAAAAGGGCTTGATGTTGAGGACCATTGATCGACTTACCTAAAGCGTTACTCTCCTCATGGTAAGGTAAATAATAATTTTTATTCATTTATTTACGCATTACAGCAGTTAAAATAATTCACAAAGCCCTAGCTGGGCCTACGTGGTAAAGAATTTGAAATTTAGGGTTTGATGATTTAACTTCAGCAAAAGAAGGCTTGTTCTATGAATGTAAATTAATATTAGCACCCCTACTTCGAATTTTTAGGAAAATAAATTTTAAAATCTATTTTTCAACTTGCAAAAGTTTTAGGTGTAAATTTCCAGCCATTTGCGTCAGAGATTAATTCTAGTTCAAAATTATAACAGCTTTGATTACGTGTAAAATTTAGTTTTAACAGATTTAAAACAAAAGGTCACCCAGTATCTGAGATTATGGTTGCTGCCAAATAAAATTAAAATTTAATTTACTTGGAAAGAATTAAAAGAGGACGCGGGCTAAATTTTGCTTCTATCTTTAAAAATTTCACTAGTAATAAAATGTAGACCGTCTATTTTCGAGAAATAAATCGATTTACGTTATTGAAGGTCGAACATAATTCTATCGTGTCTTCTGTTTACGTCCAAATTATGAGCAATGCTACGAGTTCTACAATACGTCACTCTGATTTCCCCCCTTGACATTCGCTGATAGAACTTCGTACTGTGAAGATGTGGAAAGTTTTAAATGTCGGCGATCTTCGCGTCGCACTTCATCTATATTAATTAGCCTTTCAATACGTGCCTCGATCTAGTCGATTCAAGAATGGTTCGTATTGATAAATTTAGAGCTCTAAAAATTTTTTCGTTTTTACTTTTTACTAGCAACCAACAAAACAACACCTCCAGAAAAAAAATGCTATACGCTGAGTAACACGTCTTTCAAAGTGATACAGTTGAAGTTGAATTTTATCCTGTATTGGAGGAATTTTAATCGTCCATGAAAGAGTGCATCCATACACTTTTCAAGGTCGTAATCAATACCGAAAAACATTGCAGCATGTTGAGATTTTACTTTTTGGCGTTTTTTGTTTCAGAAGTTTAACTAATTTTCAAGATGAGTTTCATTTTGTGTTAAAATTTACTGATCCTTTTTCTTGGCGCCGATTATCTTGTGTATTTTGTGTTTTAATGCAGTTAGCGATTGTGTGTTTGATTCTACGAGTAGCTTTAATTTTAACAGATTTAGAATAAAAGTTTACCCGGTATCGGAGATTATGGTTGCTGCCAAATAAAATTTAATTTACTTGGAAAAAATTAAAAAAGGACGCAGGCTAAATTTTGCTCCTATCTATAAAAATTTCACTAGTAATAAAACGTAGACCGTCTATTTTTGACAAATAACAAGCCACATGCCCTGTAAATAATTTTTTCTAATTTTTAAAGGGTGATAAATTTTCTTCGAGTTAAAAATTTTGCCAGAAGTAAAGTCTACGCTCTTGGCCATTGAGAAACGATTTGTGTTTCATTGTAACCATTTTTTGACGACTGCAAATCACCTAAAAGTTATTTGTTAAATACGTCATTTTTGCTATTCGATTAAACAAGTAAATATCGTCATTCAAATAAATATTCGTATTGGGATCATGTAGCCCAATCAGATTATCCTCTAGTGCTAGTTTGGTTGCTAACAACAGGCGTTGGCTGTTTGAATAAATACCTCAATGTCAAGCGACTTTGAAATATTGTGCGCGGTGTGTCAACCCATCAATCTGGCTTGGGCACTTGATAAGAACACATCATGCAGAAGATTAGTGTTTTAGCTAGCAATTTACGTGTGGCTTTACGCCTAGATGTTTAAGTGTTTTTAATAATGCGCTTTTCAATTTGACCGTAATATTTTTGATTTAATATGAACGTCCTTCAATTTAATCGTAATACTTTTGATTTAATATGAATGTTCTTCAATTTAATCGCGATACTTTTGTTTTAATATAAACGTTCTTCAATTAGCATTTACGATAATCCTTTAAATGCCATGATGTTTTATTCGAAAGAAAATGCTTGGCAAATGTCCGGTATTTACAAGTAATAAAGTGGATAATTACGGTCAACATAATTGTTTTGTAACGAACGAAATGCCGTAAAAGAAGGAAGCATAGCATTTTTTGATAGCTGTTGGATTGGATTTTGGTTTGTTTCATTTTTGCAACGAAGAAATACACTTCAAGTTTGTATAATTGGGTCCAAAAGGCGTACAGTTGGTTGGCTGCGTCACAACATGTGGACAGCGACGTCATTTGTTTGTCGAGGCACAGTATGTAAGCACATCTGGTTTATACAAAGTAACACTGTCAAATAAACAAGAACCTGGCTATACAAGATAAGCCTTCTTTATTATTTTTACATGACGTCCGCATTTGGCCAACATTGATACAATGCAACATATTAAACATAACGCTTAACATGTTTGATATTTTATTTGATTTTATTATTATTCTACATCTGCGTAGAAGAAATTGAAGTACAATTTTAATGTATATATTTTGTACATACAACCTTTTATCATAAAGCAACATTTAATTAAAGAATCATCATTTAATTCATTTAATTAATTGTTTTATTTTGAATAAGTGAGTTCAAGTAGGGTAATTGAATCAAGGAGTAAAAGGCATAAATACCTTCAATATAATGACATTTGTAGCTTCCATTTGACGAAGGAGCACTGACAGCACTTTTAAAATTTGATGCCTAATATTTGTGTCTATAAAAGTGTGTGCATAACTGACATTTATAGCTTTTCTTTTTATGAGGTAGCAAAAGTACACCTTTTGTGTCCTCCTTGGTTAATTTAATCTAATTTTCTTTACAGTTCCTGCTTAAGCAGTAAATACAATATTCTTCTCTAAGGACTCCCAAGTCCCCCTTAAGGAAACTATGTGTTTAAAACTTGGTGGCGCCCTCCCCATACCCCTATTTTGGTATAAGTTGAGTCAGTAAGTAAATAATGTTTTGTAAAAAGAACCACGACCAAACCTCATAAGCTCTACCCGAGGAATAGACCCCTAGCATAGTCGGAAGATAGTTGAGTTCCATCATTTTAAGGAAATCCTTCCTTTAAGTTTACTGGTTTAATCGAACAATATTAAAGAACCCAGGGATTACTTTAATTATTTAATTAACCAAATAAATAAAGTAGTCAACGTAAGAACATGCCTAGAAAATATCGGAGCAAGCTTTCCGATTGTTGAGGATGAACGACTAATGGTTCTGCCAAAACTTCAAACTAATAGGTAAAATCCTCTAAAAGAGTTCAGAGAATAAGTACGATTGGTTTACCTCCAAAAACTGAAAACTGATGCTTTTTGTTTCTAGAGTGCATAAAACCAGGCTAAACGAATTGTAGAGTCGTCTCCGTGTCTAATTTCTCCTGTTGCAATGCCGTCCAATATAAAAGTCGTGTATTGTTCTAGCTGTTTTCATCTATATCCTTTACCTTCTTGCATGTAAGCTATAATGAGCTAATTTAAAATTGTAAATACTAAAACCAGAAAAGGAAGGTTTCATGCTTCTGGAGATAGTTGCCTCCTGATCTAATAAACAAACCCAGTAGAGGTCTGTTAGTGTGTAATAAAGCATAATCCAAGTCTTCATACTTTCCTTTTTTATTCTCAAGATTTTTATGTCATACTTTTTTTAATTAAAAAAAAAATAACTCGTCTATTACAAAGAAAACAATCACAAAATATTTTTAGTCCGACGCTGTTTACGCCACCGCTTAAATCTAAGAGAAATGAATCTTCCGAGACTCAGTTTATTGGATGCATGTAAATTTCCATGGCAACCTCCCTTCGCTACGTCTCTATTTCAGAAAACAAAAACGGTATGGATTTTTCCTTAAATGCGCAAGAACTTTCTTTGCTTTTAGTGATGAGTATGATGCTGGCGCACATGCAACCAGCAGCTTTGTTAAGTTTATACAAAGCATTGAAAGCTGCACTGCTCTCTCAGCGGAAAGTATTATCAGTTGGAAAGTTTTTTATAGACATGACTAAGGAGTAATGAAAAAGTTTTGCATACTTTACTAAAAATTTGTGTTCTTTTTAAGCATAAGTATTATCTTGAATATGCTAGGAAAAGACTATTTTATTACTGCAAAAGCCTGTCATAAGTTCTTGAAATGTAACTGCTTCCGAACTGGACAGAGACTTCTTCAAGTTGGACATCACTTCCGGGCAATTACTATTCCATTTTCTTAATTGAAAACCACAACTAGCGGAAATACTGTTCAACTCGCCAATTAATTGATTTGCAGCTTCAATCGAATTGCATCCAGTGACTAAATCACCAACATAGGTATCACTTGCCAATACCGATGACGGGAAAAGAAAATTAATCGATTTTAGCCTTGCCATTTCTTGAACAGTACGCAAGGCCAAAAAACGCGATGACGAAACTTCATAAGTCACAGTATTTAATTTAAAGTCCATAATAGGATCCGGCGGAGAAAATCTTCAGACGATACGTTAATTCTTCAGGAGAAATGTGTTTCTTGAAGGGAATATTTTCTAATTCCCAAAATCGACGAATGTCGCTGTCTAAGATCTCAACGAAAGCACACAACGACGTAATAGAATAATTCGGGGAAACACCTTTCTCGTTAAAAACCAACCAAAGTTTATTTTAATAGCAACTGGCTCGTTAGCGACACCCCAACGAGATTCGTTTAACAAAACCTGAGCAAAGATTTCAGCTCCGAGTAGCATGTCAATCTTACCAGAAATATTAAAATTAGGATCAGTTAAGGCCAAACCTCGAGTATGCGACTATGTCTTGACCGCTATAGACGACGAAGGTAATTGATTACAAATCTTAGGTAAAATATAACAATCAATTTCACATGCTGGAGACCTTGTTCCCGAGGGGCTGACTACACGATAGTGTACCAGACACCAACGACGAATTCAAGCCAAGTCCTTGAACAGTGACATTGGCTCTGCGTTTCCTTAAACCTAATTTCTGACGGCACCTTTCAGTCATAAAACTTTCCATGCATTTGTTATCTAAAATTATACGAACAGGTTACAATTTTCCTGTATAATCGAACACTGACACCATTGCCGTAGCTAAAAGCGTGATTGTATGTTCTAATGACGTCGAAATTAACGAGCTAGTGGCAGGTTGTTCATGCACAACCGCCGACGACAGATTGTCTTTACTAGGTCTACTAGTGGAAGTAAGTCTAGGCGCCGCTCTCCGAAGAGACACTGACGACCTTTGACGATGAGTTTGTCTGTGTGGAGACACCGATTTTTCTCGTTTATCGAAGTGAAGTAACGAATTGTGTGACTGTTGACATTTTTTACACGACCAATCCAATTTACAATTTTTTACCGAATGTGAAGTATTTAAACATTTAATACAAATATTTTTAACCTTTACCACCTCAAATCTTTCTTAAGGCGTTTTATCGAAAAACTGCTTACATTTATAAATAGGATGCACAGATTGACACAGACTACAATTTTTACCATCATTGGTTGTACCAACTAAAGAAGTTTTAGCCGAAGTGCTAACGAATTTTCCTATTACCCTTGTTTCACGGAATCTCGAGATTTTAAGCATGTTCCTGCAACATTGTCATTAATTTCCAACACTTTACATTGTTTTTCAATTTACGACCTTAAATCTTTAAACGAGGGAATCTCGTCACTATTTTCTAATTCAAAATGCTTTAAAACGTTTGTATTTAATTTTTTCGATAACAGATTAAACAATTTCCATCTGCTTGAACGCGAATATATTTTCATCAATACAACTAATTACTTGCCGGAGTTCCGTGTGCGAGTTTGAGGAACTTACCTTAGGGCATTTTTCGAGACCATTAAAATATATCGAAAGTAATAACCTCTTGGACTGAAAACGATTAGTATTGATTTTATAGGCTTCATCGTATGCACAAAATTCTTGCAAAAATCTTGAAATAACTTTCAATTTGCTCGACACTTTTCATCGATGCTCTAATTATTGCAATCAATATATTTTCCGGTTTATTAATCTTACTGTATATATGGTCCAACCGTTTTATTATAAACCTAAATTCAAGAATAGTTTTATCAATTGATATAACCATATTTGATTAATGAACGACAATAAAAATTCACGTAAAAACAATGCGTATCTTAATACGCTACGACAACTAATTAATCTACGAAGTTAAATTATGAATCGACAAATGAAACTAATTACAATGCTCGCTCGACAAAACGTTTAATATTTCAAAATAAATACCAACACAATAACCCCTTTGTTATACTATTCAATAATTTGGATGACCCGAGTGGTGTATGAAACTTTGGTCGACAAAAAATTAAGTAAGGATATAATATACAACCCTCATAAGTGTAGTATCCGAAATTTCTACAAAGTTTACATAAAGTACACCGACCGACCATTAATCCTTGCAACTAAGAAAAAGGGATGTATTATAAACCTACCGTTATACCCGAATGTTTCTACTATTAAGTGTGCAAGCAAGATGTTAGCGTTTTTGCAACACGCCCAAACATATCAAAACTATGACAATTATTAAACTAAAAGTATTAATAAAGAACGACAGGAATAGGAACTAATTAATCAAATAATCCGGCTTAGGAAGGTCATTTTGTTTAACGCGCGAGGAGGTCTTATAATTTTACATATCGACTTACTTCAGGCGTATTCTAATATTCTATAAGTGTCGTTTCTACTCTTCAACAAAGTGGACTGTATAGCTACTTATTGGACGTGTTACGCACTATCACTGTGTTTTTAGGGTTTATCCATAAAATCACATTCGAAGACACTAATGACTTAACTCACTTTACTGAACAAACAAACGTTTCTCTTCTATGTCTATGAGCAAGTGTTGAGCACTACCCCTTTAGTTCAACTTAATTTCCACCGACACAAAGGAGGTTTATGACAGGATATAACGGGACAAGGAATGACAGCTTTGCTATTTTTTTACAACTACTTAAAATTAAACACGAAAACGTGCAACAAAGAAACTAAACATAAGTATTGCTTATAATGTGATATCGTTGCAATAACCCGGTGCCCCCTTTTAGTGAAATAAAAGAGTTAAAATTTTTTTCTTTTGCCAATTTTTAATTATTAATTTTAATTAAAATTTTTAATACTTTGGCAAGCTCAGTTTTAACCACGCATGGAGCTTGCAGCAATACGATAACAAAAAATTTTAATTTTCTTTTTACCTGTACTTCCTATGCCTTTATGTCAAAACACCTTAAGCACAATTACTATAATATTCTCAAAATATTTACAATATACAGAAACGCTTAAGAATTCTTTGCATAGAACCTCCTTTTAATAATTGAATTAAATTCTTTCAATAATTATCATTCCCGTTAGTTGAACAAAAAGGTCAGCATAAATCACCCTCATAATTATTATTTGAAGCCCTATGAACGTTCATTAAACTTCCTTCAATCTTTACGTAATTTATAACGTGTACTAAAACGATCTTTGTTGATCCTGACATAAAGTTTTCATGAAAGCAATGTTTAAAATATTCTTAAATAAAAATACAACAAAATATTCAGATAGGCTAACCTGTTGTTTTCAGTTCGAACTAGTTCCTGCTCTAACTACTCTAAGCTTCTATTTCTGCTAAGTGATTTAAATATTCCAACGTTGAATCCAGATTTACTTTAGATATGGTTTGCATTTTTCTTAGTATAGCTTCCCTTGATTAATTATTTTAGAGTCCTTGTTAAACTTCCTGGTCTGATCCAGTAATTGTTTAAATGCCTATTATGCTTCCCCGTAGGATCCAGTAATTGTTTAAATACTTGTTAAACTTCCACATCGGATCCAGTAAATATTCAGAGTTCTTTTGCTAATGTAGAACTTAGAATTTATTTAAAAACAAATTTTTGTTACTTACATTATAGGCGGTGATTGTGAAGCGGCAATAGGCTATTATTCAACGACGCTTACTTCTACAAAAAAATTATTCTGAATTTGATAGGGAAACTTTAAGCATTATTGCTGGTGTAAAAAGTTTCATAACTACTTGTTTGGTAGAGAGTCTTGATATATACCGATCATAAATCATTATTAGAGTTGCTAGTCCCGGATAAACCGACTCCAAAAATGCTCTCCCTTGAATGTTGAGATGGCTACTTATGCTTGGCACATATGACTACAAAGTATTATATAAACCTGGGAAAAACATTTCAAATGCTGATGGGTTAAGTAGACTTCCACTACAGGTCGCGGATGTTGATATTCCTAATCCGCAGGAAGTACTATTATTAGAATCCATGGAATATCTTCCATTGGATGCGAAGGAAATGGCAAGACTATCGACGAAATATCCTATAATTTCAAGAGTTATTAATTGGGTTCTTAGGAGTTGGCCTAATTTCAAACTAGAAGAAGCGTTTGTTCCAAATTATAAATGTCGTACGAACTATCCACACATAAAGACTGCTTGCTTTGTGGATGTAGAGTTGTGATATCTGGAAGGGTTATTAAGAAAATTTTATCGACTTCGTATAGTTGTCATCCTGGTATTGTAAAGATGAAAGTTTTAGCGAGGAACTGTGTATGGTGGCCTGGAATTAATAACAACATTGGAGAAGGGGTAAAAAATTGTGTCACTTGTCAGGAAAATGAACACTTTTCAGCAGCCGCGCCTGTATTTCCTTGGAAACCCACAAAGAAACCTTGGGCGCGGTTGCATATCGCGGGTCCTCATCAAGGAAAGGTATTTTTATAGTAGTGGATTCGTTTTCAAAATGGTTAGAAGTAAAATTGTATCTTCTGCTTCTACCAACGTTGTGATCTATAACTTTCGTCTATTATTTGCTTCGCGTGGTATTCCCGACACGATAATCTCGGATAATGGAACTTCTTTTATTAGTTTTGAGTTCAAAGAATTTGGTCGGAATAATGGTATTTGTCTTGTAACAGTCGCTCCATATCATTCTTGGAGTAGTAAAATAGGGGAAAGAATGGTCCAACCTACAAATGACTTCCTGGAAAAGGAGACAGCTGGAAATTGGCAATTGAAACTGGCTATTTATGGGACGGAAATTGAAAACTTGTTTGGATAACCTTTATCCGGATTTGTCGGCGGAAATCCAACTTAAGAGGGAGGAAAAGTTGGATGATGCATGGAATTCAAAGAAATTACGTACTTTTAAAACAGACGAACTAGTTTATGCGCAAAATTACAGCGCTAGTCCAAGGTGGATACCTGCAATAGTAACTTCAATTACGCCGCTTTCTTATAAGGTTAAATTACTAAACGGCAATATCTTACGAAGGCACGTTGATCAACTTAAAACTTGAAGCAATCCTGTAACGTTGGGTATCTATGAGGAATCTAAGCAGAATCCGATACAAGGGTACCGTTTGACTCACCATCCGGTGGGGACTGGGCTTCGGATAATGGTTCAAACTTCACTGTTTCATCCGAACGTGATGTTAACGGAGAAGGGCGACATCATGACAACGTTATGTTAAGCAACCAATCAGAGATTAATCGCCATTACGTTACAACAACTGACAATGACAACCTCACTAAAATTAAGCCTCAGGTAGACAACCCTACAAGACCGTTACCTGCTCGGCGTTCCACAAGAGTTCGACATCAATCGCGTTGGTTGGATGATTACGCCTATTGGGGAGAAGTGTTATATATGCAACTTGTTCTTGTCTACATCAAAAGGGTGCCCAACAGAGTGTCCGTGGTTACGGAATAAATGTGACAGTAGATATACAAAAAAGATTTAAAAAATAAAGCAGTTGTCAGTTATCTATTTATGTTATATTGTATCAGTTAAGAGATTCTTTTCATTTAAATATATATCAGACTCAAAAATCTAAAACATTTCTACGAGACAAAATCTACAAGTTTTTGCTACAATCTGATGATAATGATTATCTTATGCATAAGGTATATTATATTGACAACTGTTACATGCCAAAATGGCATGTAGCATGTTTTAGTTTTAGTTATAATTTATAAGGTAATTCCCGCGTATTTTTTAAATTAAAAATGTGAATTTCCGTAGTCCCCGAGTCGCGCCTGCGGAGGGTGAATGGCGGTGTACGCACGTGGTGTTATAAGACGCGATTAAGTTACGAGCTCCTGAGCAAGCAGCATCTACCTGTGTGGTGTGTGTCTTTTCTTTTAGGTATAAGTATGTAGGTTCCTTTTTATCTTGCCTTGTGTCGTTCCTTTACCTGGCGTTTCTTCATTTCCTACAAGTGCAGTAAAAAGAAAGACGGAGGGAAATCTGATTTAACGAAGCGTGAATTGAACCCAGCCCGCAAACATCGTGGGACTCTAAGAATGTAAGTAGTTTATTTTGATTTAAATTGTGCTTGCAAATTGACTTAAAAAGCGGTTGCGTCACTTTTAAAACGTGTGCCGTATAAGTTACAATTGGCGGGAATTATTCGCAAGTATAACAATTGCGCAGTATAACGAATGCCCGACTGTAACACAACATGAAATTTTAATGCAAACTTATACTGTTGATGTGACGTTTTACGTTGCTTTAAGATTCGGAATCGCGTGAGCTTAGCGGAGGGATGTGAATTATATAAAATGAAGGGTGAAGATATTAATACTATTTGAACTGTTTTAATAATTACAGTACCAGATACGAAAACACACGTTTAACATCGATTTACTGTAATTGGTGAAACATTTAACAATAGACTAAATTTTATAAAGATTTATAACAAATATAAAACCCAACAACCCATCAATGTCAAAACTGATCATTTCTTTTTGCAATATTGAAATGGAAAATGCAAAACTCAGGTTGTAGGTATAAATACCTTTTCAAAAATCTCTTTACTTATAGCAACATTTCTGAATTTACCTAACTCAAAAAACTACATGCATTTTGACGCTCTTCCGTGTCTCTATTGTCAAATTCTGGAGGTGATTTTATTCGACTAAAAAACACAAAGGATGAGAATCCCGTACAGTTACAGAGGATTACGTAGACGACTCAATGCAAAATAAAATGGATTCCGATACATAAATTTTAGCAGGAACTGTTAGAGGAAACATAATGTTTTAGGCTTAGAACTACATCTAAGTGTGTGTATGTTGATTAATTTTTATAATAATGTCAGTTCGTTGTAATAAACATAAACGTCTGATATCAAATTATTATCATTAATATTGAATATATTTAATCTCTAATGTAGAGTATTTGTTTCAATGCAATGAAATGGTTCATTACTTATAACTGCATGTGGTGGACTAATCAATGGTGTTTTTGGAAGTTTCAACAATTTACTTTGCGGTTAGTTCGTTTGTGCATTAAATGGAGCGAATTTTGGTTGGATGGTTGTTTGTCTTGCGGCTTGTATGGTTTTTATTGGTGAATAACTTTTATTTGCGTTAGGGTTATATAGTGTTTCGATAGTATGTGAGGTTTTCTTCCTCTATGATCATATACATGGCTTCTTCTAAATTTTGGGGACGTTGGAATCTTATTTTATCTGATAGTCGTTCTGGTAGTGCATTTATGTAGGTGTCCAGTGCCATTTCGTCATACATTTTTGTCTTTAAAAGTCTGATATTTTGGTCGGGTTCTTCGATTTTTAATTTTGTTAAGATTAGACTTCTTACGTCTTGGCATTTCATTCCAAATTGGTACGGGGATTGGTTACTTTCCATTCTTAGGTTTATTAGGTCGCGGATAAGGCATTTTATGTTACGTTGATTGCCAAAATATGTAATCAATATGCGTTTAAAATCCTGCCATTCCTCTAAGTCATCTCGGCTAGTTATTAGCGCTAGTGCCCATCCGGTCAGTTTACTTATTATCAGGCGTAAAAGTAATACATTTTTTTCGTTGTCTCCGGGTTTGTAAAAGGTTTTTAAAAATATTTCACACACTGTATTAAAATTACCTAGAAAAGCTTGATCTCCGTTAAAAGCATGGATGATTTAGAGATAAATTTTCATATCTGAACTCATGATTGTTAAGGATTGCTTTTGCTTTTAATTAATTTCAAATTTTTGTACAATTGAGGTTTATTTTGGGGTCTTTTAGTTTGGTTTGTTAGTTTCCGGTTTGAAGTGTGTTAGGTTATTTAAGAATCGAGTTGCTTGTATTTGTAGTTAATTATATGGTGCTGTAATTAATTTGCGGATTTGTGCCTGGTAATGTCTAGTTTAGTTGCTGTGGCCTTGAATTCGTTTATTTATATATACTTCGCGGATGTTAAAGTTGTCACGGTTTTTAATCTTTTGAAAAGTTTTTATGTAGATTAATATTCTTGCAATAATTTGCGTTATACTTTGTACGTTTTGTTGCGCCAATTAGGTTTAATTACGTTTCTATTTCAGTCCTGCTGATTAATTGAGTCTGCTTCACTTATCTCTTCTCCGTAGGTATTGTAATTGATAAGTGTATAAGATGTTTCTCTGTAATTGTATTGTCTTGTTACCTTAAATGTAAAATATAAAGTTGCAAGTCTTCAGTCAATTGCGTTGTTACAATAGTTGCATCAAAGTCTTCTTTTATAATTATACAATGAATTGTTTAATTAGAAAGTTTTAAGTCTACTGAAAGATTTTATTTTTAGCTTCGGTGATAAATTAGTTGCGTAATTGCTTTTGTTATAATTGGATATCTTCGTAATGAAAATATGCAATTATACTTTATGTAGTTGTGAATGATTTTCTGAAAGGTTTTATTTTCAGTCAGTGATAAATTTAATGAATCGCGTCTTTTACAATTATATACCTTGTTAATTGCTGAAGTATTTAATCATAAAATGTTACGTTTAAATGTTGCTTTTAATAAAGTTGCGGTGCGCGTTTTTGAAATGAATTTTATTCAGTAATTGTTTCGCTATAACTCCGACTTGGCACGCAATGACTTCTTGTTTCCAGTAATTAAAGATAAACTGCGTGGACAACGATATTCATCGCCCTAAAAAGCGGTTGAGGCCTTCAAAACGCATGTTTTAGAGCTATCATCTTTGACTAGAGAAAGTGCTTTGAAAGATGGTTCAATCGTGTGCAAAAGTGTATAGATCTTAAAGGCGATAATTTTGAAAAGCAATAAAAGTATTTTTCATAAAATTTCATTTGTTTATTCTTTCTATTCGTAATACATAGATAGTGTCCTTCGTAGCACCTTTAATTTCACCTTCATTACAATTTATTAGTGCTAAAAATTGTGCATTTAATATTAGTATTACTAAATAAATAAAAATCAATAACAGTTTTTTATTTATTTACGGACGTAAAAAAATTTTTGTATGAAACTCTTGAGTATGGTAACGTTTTTTTACTCGTAGGAATTGCTGCACTCACCTTCGGCTAGTGCGGTCAAATTTTCCCTTTTCGTGAAGAAAAGTATAATTTACTCACTTGTTGCATAAATAACTATTAGATACCACCCATAAACCAAAGATTTGGAATTGTCACGTAGATAACATCTTGGTTATTTAGACGTATGAAAGAGAACAGTTAAACTTTTTGCTGCACCTTTGCCTGGATGTAAAGGAGAACGATAAAACTACCGTTCATGGGCGCCTTAGTTAAAAGTACGGCAATAGAAACCTGGCTATACCTAAAAGTAACACATACCAATCACTACCTCAATCCCTCATTTCACCACCATCCACCACCCAGCACAACTTCAATTGGTAATCAAAATATGAATAACTCGATCCGAAAACTACCAAACGCAAAACACATATCAGAAACCTCAAAATGCGATAATAAATACAGAATATTTCAAAAAGGTGATTGTACTTACACTTGGAATGTTGTCGTTTGTGCAAACGCCGTCTTGTAGTAACCTGTCTCTAATCTCCCATGCAAAAATTGAGGGACACTCCCGCTTATAAGCGGATATTTTTGCCACCACTTCAGCGGTAGCCACTCGTGGCTTTGAGCCTCCGATTGCTCGTGGTCGAATCGACCCGGTTTCATAATACCTGAAAATAGAAGTATCCTATTAATATAAAATAATTGAAAATAAAAAAAATGATCATATATTAAAGCATGTTTTGAGATTTAAATACATTCAAGGTATAGTTTTCGAAGATTATGATGTACAATAAATGAGAAAATGAGTAATTTAATAAATAGTTAAATAAATAAAAGAGTTGCTACATGAATGTATGAGTTAACAACTAAATAAATAAATATGGAAATAAAAATAAAAATAAATAAAAATGGAAATAAAGAGAAAAGTAATAAAAATATAAATAAAAGTGTTGTAAAGAATGATCAAATTTGTCCTGAAGTGCTACCTGATTAAAGTTACACAATCTATATATTTAGGTTAACTCTGATAGCAATGTGAATATAGAGCTATATGCTGCGCAAACGTTGGGAATCAATAGAAGATGCTTTATATAAAGATGCCCGAATTTTATCTTGCTAGCTCAGATTAAATGAAACAACAAAACTCCAACATTAAAATTATAATATCATCAAATATTCATTAATAAACAAAATAATAATAAACACAAACACCTTTCTTTAAGATTCATTACCCAAAAGATTACTTGCACACAAGCATTAAAACGTACAAATGCAATTTACAACTCAAGTTTAAAAAAACAACATTTAATAACTACTAAATATTAATATAGAGTTTTCGCAGTCTTTGTTTGTAATTAGTATTCCCAAAACTTTTCTTATCTAAATCACTACGTACAAAATTATCTTTGAGAGAGGGGATAAGAATAATTTGTAATACTATTGTTAAAAACCCGTTTAATAAGCGTAACGGATCAAATACCTTAAAACAAATAACCTTTTTTAATACTCAAATTTACTCGAAATTCGACTCAGAGAAATTTAAAATTATCCATTTATAAGAAACAACTGTATGCCAACATTTTATACAATTTTAACGTACTTAAAATAACTACAGCACACGAATGTCTTTCTAAAGATTTAAACAATGATATACTTGCGTTTTCACCATTAAATTATGCGAGATTCATAAATTCATCAAACCAAATCGTTGATTAAACTTCCAACTCCATATTGTTCCATAATAAATACATCGAAAATCCATATTCCATTCCTGCGTTTATGTTTACATTTATCGTATGGGAATTCACTTCGTTAATTAACTTCCAATTTGAGTTGTTTTTATTTTAATAAAATTTACGTCAAACGATATATTCCATAAGTTAAAAACACATTAAACTTGACAAATATTTTATATATCTAACGTGAATTTGCACGTAATTTAAGTTAGTTACAAGTTTTAATTGATCGGAGAACAGATTATCGGCAAGTGATCTATAAACAGACCATTGGTAACTGCAGCCGCCTTGTAATATCGCGCCGATGTAACTCAATGCTACCGATATTAACTTATTTCGGGAAATTTATAAATAAAAATAATACACAAAATCTTGTAATTAACTATTGATTGGCAGGGTCACGAACATTATTATTGCATAACATGTTTAATACGACTGACTGTCTGAGGTGCGAGATCCACCAACCACCGTTGTTTATTTATAAGCAACATGGTATAGGTTCGTACATTACGCCTGCTCATTTTTTTCCCGCTCTATACAATAAAAAAGTTTTTACGTCATTAACTCTGGAAAGATCTATAAACTTTTAGTTGAGTTGTAATATTTCCGGGAAAATAAGTTCATCTTATTTAAATTGTCAGCTCTTGATTTAAGGTCATAAAATTTTTATTACCTTTGTTAATTGGTATAGTTCAAAGAACGAATGAAATTGTTTATCTGTAATTGCTTATTATCGCGGGTTATCTTATTTAATGTATGGTCGTTAAACGTTTTATCGCTTTTTGCAAACTCACTAGTTGAGCTGTCAATTCATACTACTTGTGATCTGCTTACTATGACTGATTTATAGATTTATTCTCGCTACTAAATGAATTAGAAAAATCAAAGATTTTTCTTTAAAAACACAAGATATCTTTGCATCAAAATGCTTTTAATGAAAAGAAATCTCTAGAAATGACCTGAACGGGTTTTTAAATAATGCTTTGATGTTTAAGTTACGCAACGCGCTTTTGAATAGCATTTCAATTGCTACTTTTCAGTGGAATATTTTCACGGATCTTACGTACTTACTTAGAATGTGTTTTAAATAGTATTCCGTAACAAGAGTTGATTTGCCTTTTTGCCGATTTTATTTACGTATTATTATACAAGGTTTATTCTACTACGGGAATATTATACATGGTATTATACAGTAGTAGAAAATTTAATTTTTCGGATTTGGGGTGTTTTACGTATAGGATATGTTGATCAATGGTGCTATATGACCTCCTATCACATCAACATCTATATATATATATATATATATATATATATATACATATATATTTATTACTGTGATATTTAAGGGTTAAAAGGGCATTATTATTCATTTGGTAATTTATTTCGTGGTTCAGCATGTGAAAATAACATACAACGTTGAAACGCGTTTTAGAATTTAATTTGTTTCAGAAACTTTCAAGAAGCTAAAATGTAATTTAGCATAATCCTTTATATATATATATATATATATATATATATATATATATAAAATTAGTAATATTGACTGTATCCCCAATATTTAACTTACATATATATATATATATATATATATATATATATATATACTCATAAAGTATAGCGTGTGTCATATTAGAAATAGTTCATGTAAATAAAGCAATTTAAATTTCATATGTAACCTTAGTGTTTGACTTAAAATTCAAACACTCTTATTTACAGCAAAGTTGAATGAATATGTGTTAAAGGTTCTCTAGGATACAAAACTGTTTAGTTTTCCGAGTAGAGTTAAATAAAAGCAAAGTTGACGGTTACATTATTTGTTTAAAAACGTTTGAATTATGTTTTAAAGAAGCCTTCCTAGTATTATTAAATAGGCGAGATAAACCGTTTATTTTTCGGTGTATTATTAAGTAGGGTAGATATAATGTTGCACAAACAAACAGAAATTCCAGGTAGTTGTTAGTTCCGATGTCAATTAGAATAAATTTATAGCTTCTTAAAAAGATGTAGAACTTAAGTTGAAGGGTAACTATTGACCGTTATAAAAGAAGTTTGCAAACGAGGAAACAACGAGGGGTTATTTGATAGCATGTGTATAAGTGGGATAGAAATAAAACGTGTCAAAATAGGCATAGCCTAAACGGTAACTTTTGTCAGCTGGAATGGATATATACAACGTTATTGGAGTAGGATATTTGAATACGACGAAAACGATTTAGTACGGGTGTGTGTTGTGGTGAGCATTAAATTTGTATTTTCGGATAAAATCGTGGCGGTTAGAAAATAAAATACATAAAATTGGTTTTACGTAAGTTGGTTGGTGTGGGGCAGTTTTTGAAAACGGTGGCCATTGGAAGTATTACGAAGAGATGTAGTTTGTGAGGTGTGAGTGATTTTAAGATTTGGTACGAATGTTTGTATTAAAGGAAGTTTGAAGAATTGTGGCAGGCTTTAAGGGGTGGAGAAACTAGACATAAACCGCCAGACAGGGATTTGAGGCTCTCTTAGTTTTGAACCAGATTACAGTTCTTATGTTTTGACAAGCGTACATCGATCTTCATTTTCAACAAGCTGACGGCTCCAATACTAAAATGCTTTTACGTTTGCATAAAAGTACAATTAATTTACGCCAATTGATGTAAATAAAAACAGATTGATTCTAATTTGCACTAAGTGTGCAAAGCATGCAACTTGAAATGGAGTAGATGTCAGTATTTGGTCGGTTTGGTTGATTACCAAATATTTATGGTATTGTTAGAAGAGGTTTGGAGTTTGGATGCACTATCAAATTGGTAGACGAGATGTCTTCTTGGTAACATGGTTGCAGCTTGCAGTTACGATCATTGCGATCCAGATTGGGCTGTTCATTAATGCAGTAGTCCTCGATACAATGGTAGCTAGCCCGTGGGTAAACATGGAATCCAGGTAACTGATGCTTTTCGTTGGATATGTGTGTAAATAGGTGCTTAAGGACTTGGTGCATTGAGGGTATAATTTTATGAACTAAAAGGACAAACAGGGGAAGAGTTACGGAATGAACTTTTTAAACTGAGTTATTTTTACTGTATTTTATGTTGGAATTGATGATAAGGAGTGATTTATGGCTTTTGTAATATTTGATTTATGTACAAGGTAAAAGGGTTTTTTTTTTATTATTGATGTGCAAAAATTAGCACGAAAGAATAAGGTTTACTTTGAGCTCATATTGAACCAGGGTTAAAGTAAGAAATGTGGTAAAACCCTATTACTTTCACTAATTTAATTAGAAGAAAAATTTTATCTGGGGTAATTATTGATATCGAAATGTACTGTTAAGGGAGTATGTTTAAATGGGATGTATATAACTAATAATTAATGTGTGAAAGAGGAGTTTAATATTGATTTTGGCGTGTACATCCTTTCTGGTATGTTAATAAAGGCTATTTGCCGTCGCAGCGTTTTATTGTCAAATTGTTAGTTTTGTATTTCAAGAATCAGCTGAGCAGCCGTGAAAAGCTTCATTAAGCGAGGTAGTATTTAAAATAGGTAAATCACTTCACCACCAACAATCTTAGTAGTGGAAGGATATCGCAGCAATTAATGACGTTCAACAGTGAGGCTCTAGTAGGAGCAGATAGGTCGTAGGAAATAATTGTCGTCCAGAATGTGAGGCTCTAGTAGCAGCTCCTACAAAGAACGTAGTATTAATAGACGCCTAGAACGTTGGAATTTTTATATTTTAAGGGCAGGTCATAATAATTAATGGCACCCGGAACGTGGGGCTTTTGTAGTATTCATTGCTGACGACAAGCCACGGACATCGTAGTATTAATTGCGCCCAAGGCTTGGGACTTTTAAGCAGATATCCTTTAGAGGGACAGATCGCATATATATATATATATATATATAGTATATATATATATATTGTTGTGGATTTAAAGAAGTAGATAGGTGTAAACAATAATATTTTAGCAACCGTGTATATAGAAAAAACAAATTATTTACGCGCCAAATTAATTTAATTCATATAGTGAAAACGGACGAGTATTAAAGTATTTTTATATTTAACTGATTGGAATGTTAGAATTACATAAAGAAAGAAAGCTTTAAAGTACATAGAAGCTCAAGGATACGCATAATTAATCATAATTTCTTTTAATAAAACGCACGAAAGCAAAAAGGGAGCATGTTTGCATAAGAAAATCAATAATTTCTAACGCAAATATATTTGTTTTAAAAGCCAACGTTAATTTACACAGATAGTACGAAGCAGAGAATCGAGGAATTGTTATTTTCAAACGGTCGATAATTACAAGAAACAACTGTTTGTTAAATATTACCTTCAGAGAATTTGAAGCGAACGTTAATGTAGAATTCATAGAAATTGTTTTCAACGGTCAATTTGTATAAACAGCTATAGTAACAAATATCTTAAGAAGGAAGCGGAATGAACAATCGATAATATACAACAGATAGAGACAAATATAAATGAAGCGTTGGATTGAAAGTCACGTAAGATATACACGTGGAGTTGATGAAGGACGTCGACAATATCGATTTTCTGTAACTCAAGTGGGGTTTGAAAGGAAACAACAAACATGCATAGAACAATGATGAATAGCGGTTAGGTGGAGCATTGTGACGACAGAGAATTTTGTCATTGGTTGAGAGCCAACAGTTTTCAAAAAGAGAGCATACGCGAAGGTAGACAACGAATTCTATGTAGCACGTAGGACGGAGAAATTGTGTAGAATTTAGTGTCGGTTACGTTCAAAAATTTAAATAGCCGCTTGAAAAATAAGCTTTTCAAATGAAACGGGTTCAATACGGGGATTGGATAATAATATAAATACCGGGCGAAGATATTAAATTTCCCTTCTCTTTTACTTCCATCAAGTTCTGAATACGGGTTCAGACCAACATAATAGTAAAGCTTTTGGTTAGAATTTGTGTGTGTAGTACAGTTACATTTAAAATCTCATTTGAAAGTATGTAACTGTAGTAGCGGACCTCTAGTTATTAAAGAGATTGTACGAGTTAGTGCTTATTTAAATAAAAGGTCCGGCTATTACGACAAAATTATTAAATGGATACATGATATTTTGGGTAAGCAGAACTGGAAATCAATTGTATACGTGAAATATCTAGTATGGAATGGTACTGTGAGACGAAGCGAATATCTTGCGGAGAACAGGAGTGGTAGCGGAGATATCAGATGGTAGAGGTCTGTGAATCTGGCAATCAGCGTAGTAGATGGAAACAACGACGAGGGGTTTCTGGTAGCCATCTCCGGCGGGAATGAAGAGTGAAGGTGTCTCCAGGTAATAAATTTGAAATTTCTGTTTTTATATAAACATTTGTGGATATTTTTTGTGTTGTGTGGTTGACTTATTGGTGGCATATTTATTGTTTTAAAAACTTGTTTAAAAAGATACATGTACAGGACAATTTAATAATTTTGAGTATTGAAAAAGGGTTTATTTAGGATATATTAAAAATTTATTCAGACTATGAATTGTGTTGTAAAGGGTAAACGGGTCTGTAAATTTGTTTTCATTAATGCAAGGTTTAAAAAAGCATATACAAACAAAACTGGGTTATAATGAGCTCACAATACACCAGTGTGAAGTCAAATTAGTGTTACATGTGGGGGCCCATCTACTCATATCTACTCAAATTTGTTTAAAATCACTTTATAATCAAGGACTTTAGAGCATTTTATAAATTGAGCTAGTAATAAGTTGTTTGTACACATGTATAAATATATTTTATCTGTTAATATGTGTAAATAAAAGGTTGTATGGTTGTCGTATTATTTTGGTAATTTCATTTGATGGTGTGTGAGTGTGAAAGACGTATGTATGTAAAATTAGGTATTCAAGAAGAGGCCGATTGCTGAGCTAGCCAGGGAAGCAGAGAAGTTCGAAGGCGTCCAATGTAAAGGTTAAGAAATTTAAAAAAAATATATTTTTTTTTTGAAAATTTTTATGACGGTCCAACGCTGGGGCTCGATGTTAAGAGCTTAGTTCCCGAAATCCACGGCAATATATATATATATATATGTATATATTGCCGTGGATATATATATATATATATATATATATATATATATTTGACTTATGTTACAGCAGTGTCCTGCAAGATACCACCACCCGCCCTGGGATCACAGGAGTTGATCTGATAATGAATGAAGTTTCATATAATATTCACTAAACTTTGATGCATAATATTCTAGGTATTTGAATAGCTTGAAGTTTATTTCTATTTAAATCTTACATCAGAGCCTGACTTTGGAATTTAAGGTTAGATCACATTTACGTAATTCACTTGCAGTTGTGGTGTTCTGGTTGTCTGTCACCTTGTTAATGCTTCCTAGCAACAGCGATAATATTACTTACAAGTTAAAATATTGATATGAACTCATTATACTGTAACATTAAAGGTGTAACAAGGCGCGCGCGCACGCGCGCACGCACACAGACACGCACGCATACACCTACGCACACATACGCACACGCACACAGAGGAAATATTTACAAGTCGTTGTGCGTGTAATTAAATTGCAATTATCTTTAACACTAGAATTGAAAGCAGTTTAGTTTGTCAATACTCCCTGTATGTTTGTTGTGGTTTGTTTAGTATTCTTCTTAATCTTCTTTGGGGATTAAACCACTCATAGTTTTTAAAATTATCTTTATTAACGTTTCGATCCATGACCTAGGATCGTTTTCAAAATAATAAAAACTTCAAGTTTGACATTTATGACATAAATTGACTTTGAACATCAATAAATCAAAGTCACCTTTAATTTATGTCATAAATGTCAAACTTGAAGTTTTTATTATTTTGAAAACGATCCTAGGTCATGGATCGAAACGTTAATAAAGATAATTTCAAAAACTATGAGTGGTTTAATCCCCAAAGAAGATTAAGAAGAATTAGTTTGTCAAGTTGCAGCTTCACGACGGCATGTTAAGTAAAGATGTTCACGGTTGTAAGTAACCCTGGCGTGAGTCATGCTGAAAGCAAGCGGCATCTCGTAGAAGTCGGATGTTTATAAGCTTCGATACCTAGCGGTTAATAGACGGTCGCTGGCGTACGGACGGCTTCTTCGGTCAATAGAAATTAAAGCAAGCTGGTGAAGAAATCTTCCCAATCCTGAAGTGCTTGTTGGCGTCACGTACTCTAGGAGGTGGTTCTGATGCAGTGATGGCTGCTGAGGTGGATCGGTCCAATTTATGACGGGATCTTGGCTATCGCGTTGTAAGAGATGACTACTTTTAATCCCATTAGATTTCGTCGTCATAATAATATAATCTGAAGAAAAACCCATAGTGTACAACGAGCTGGGTGCCTTCTGTTTTGCACTATCTTTAGGTAAAAAGTTTGGTGGCTTTCTTAAAAAGAGAACAATAAAAAGTGATTTGTTCTAGCGTTTGGAGCTCTCTTTATACGAAAGTGTGTTTGTATTGTACATTCGGACGGTTTTAGTTTGTATTTCAAAGGGTCTCGGACAAGTGCATTACTGGTCGAGAGTGCTGTAAGCATGCTTGCTATTTGTTTACATGCTGCGTACTTATTGGTCAGTTAAGAGTATGGTTGGTTGCATACTCTTACACAGTTTTAAATTTCCCGTTTAATAGTTCAAGTTATCTGATTAGTTTGCAGTTTGGCAGTTTCTACACGCATGTACAAAGATACATTTATGCTGATATGAACAGCTTACTGTAAAAATTATGAGCTGATCAGATTCTTACATAGGAATTGATTAGATAATATAAGAAGTTTCTAATGACCTCTAAGCAGCCTTCCTTAAGTGTTTATTTTTTTAACAATATTTGAAGATTAAATTCTCTGAGGCATTCCATACCTACCATTCTATTGTACGGTAAAATTAATTACAGATAAACTAATAACACAACAAACTGTTCAAGTGGTTGATGAGCAATGTTTTACTTTATTTGCGTTATAAAAAAGGTTAAAAAATATTATACTTAAGAATTTATATTCCATTAACTTACACGCCATCTCTGACCATCTTTAATATTTAAATATAACATAAGAAAAAACTTGTTAATGTACCTCACCTTCCTAGAATTTTGGAGACACAGCCGTTCGACACTTGAAGTATTCTGGAGATGTCGCAGGGTCTTGCTCCTGAATGTGCTAGTTCGACAATTTTCTGCCTCGTTGAATCTGGCAAGGGACGTCCGCTGACAAACACCCCTCCTAGCTGATTCACACCGCTATGACCTAAGCACAGTATTGCGTATTACTCAACAAATTAACACTCGTTTGTAATATTTGAAGCTGTGCGTTATCAAACGGTATGAAGAGCTAAAGACCGATATCGTCAACTGACAACCTTTGCCAGTTACGAGGTCACAATTGTTTTGGTCGACAATTGGTATTATCGATGCCAAAATTGGACACAGTTTTTGAGAAAACAAATTCATGAAATAGTTAAAGCTATTGTGAACACTAAAGTTTATTTTAATAGTCTTTTTCCCTATTTTGGCATAGTAATACTGGTACCAACAGAAGGGACCTCGTAGTGCAATGTCAACTTGCCTACTATCCAATGGCTAGTTGTGATAAGGCTGTCATGGTTATACCTGAAAAGAAAGGACACGATTACATATTCTTTCAAAAATTATAGAAAAAATTATGCTTTTTATATTTCAGTGTAAATAATCTAGTTAGTAGAAACATACTTTATTATTAGAGCAAGTTATAACCATTCAAACAAATTAAAGTAGGTAAATTGTTTCGGGCTCAAACATTTACGTATGAAAGTTTACATATACAAAAGGGAGATAAGCCTCATATTACATTACAAATCTTAGCTATCGAGTTGTCAGAAAAGTCATGATGCATATAGATATTAGATCCAATCAATGATATATTGTCCATTTTGTTTGATAACTTTTAGCCATCTTTAAGTAAGTTTCATAATTTCGCATTCATAGAAAGACCTGTCCTTCATCATCGTTAGGTCTTCAGTTCTGGAACTGATTAGACGTGTACATCCATTGTTAGCAATTTTGACCTAAAATACACATTTCTCTGAAATTTCCACAGCCTACATCTTCTACTATCTGCGTGCAATAGTCTAACCTCTCCTTTTCTTATATCTGCTCGTAATATATCCCGCACTATTCCCCAAATAGCTTAGAACGTGTTCTATCCTTCTATTTCTCCAACGTTTTTTTGTTTTCCACAGATATTTTTCTTCTACTACTATTTCTAAAACCTCTTTGTTATTAACGATGTCTGTCCATGCTATCATTATCATACATCTGAAGTAGCAATTTCCAAAAGATTTCTACCTTATACCCGTCTGCCTCTCCTACTGTCCTCATTTCATAGCCGTACAGTGCTGTGCATACTTTCAATAATTTTTCCTTGTTTCTGTTTGTTGTCTTCGAACATAGCAGCTACTCTTTCTTATTAGATACAAATCAGCTCCCTTTCTATTGTTTACTAAATATATACTCTATTAACCGATACTCACATTAACATTTACCGAATTAATAGTTTTCCAATAAATCCTTTCGCACAATCATCATTTGTTGAGAATATTGCACATGCAGTTGTTTATAATAACTATCATGTTTAAGTACAATTATTTTTATCGTATTAAGTTTCCGTATTGGAAGTTGTTAGATGCGCACCTTCCTTGATTTCTATTCCGAGCTAACATACACATTTCCCTGAAACTCCCACAGTCTACATCTTTGACTATCTGTGTGCAATAGTCTAACCTGGGTCTACATCTACCTCTCTTTTTTCCTATCTCTCTGCCCCTAATACATTCCACACTATTCCATCGTGCCTTAGTATGTGCATATAAACCTATCTCTCCTGTCTTCTCTCTCTCTTCTATATCCGCTCTCTCTCCTCTCCCTCTCCCACTCCATCTCCTACTCCCTCTTTCTCTCCCTTCCCATCGCCATCGCTCCCTCCCACTCTCCCCCTCCTTCACCTGTCACTCTATGTCTATCTGTCTTAGGCGGCTCCGTGGCGTAGTGGTATGTGTGTGACTACTACGCCCTAGGTCCCGGGTTCGAATCCCGACACGGACCGCTTGAAAAATGTTAGGCGAGCATTTTTCGCAAAAATACACCCTCGTTCGGATGAGAGGTAAAATGGAGGTCCCGTGTGTGAGTGTTGTCACGCACGTTAAAGATCCCTACCTTGCTTGGAACAGCAAGGATTCGGCAAAATTAAAAATTTTCCAGGTAAAAAAACTCGCTTTCTGGCCAATGTAGTACCTTCGGGTGGAGCATTGCAAAATCACATGTAATGTCTATCTGTCTATCTGTCTCTCTGTCTCTCTGTCTCTCTGTCTCTCTGTCTCTCTGTCTCTCTGTCTCTCTGTCTCTCTGTCTCTCTGTCTCTCTGTCTCTCTGTCTCTCTGTCTCTCTGTCTCTCTGTCTTTCTGTCTCTCTGTCTCTCTGTCTCTCTGTCTTCTGTCTCTCTGTTCTCTGTCTCTCTGTCTCTCTGTCTCTGTCTCTCTGTCTCTCTGTCTCTCTGTCTCTCTGTCTCTCTGTCTCTCTGTCTCTCTGTCTCTGTCTCTCTGTCTCTCTTCTGCTCTGTCTCTGTCTCTCTGTCTCTCTGTCTCTGTCTCTCTGTCTCTCTGTCTCTCTGTCTCTCTGTCTCTCTGTCTCTCTGTCTCTCTGTCTCTCTGTCTCTCTGTCTCTCTGTCTCTCTGTCTCTCTCTGTGTCTCTGTCTCTCTGTCTCTCTGTCTCTCTGTCTGCTCTGTCTCTCTGTCTCTCTGTCTCTGTCTCTATCTCTCTGTCTCTGTCTCTGTCTCTGTCTCTGTCTCTCTGTCTCTCTGTCTCTCTGTCTCTGTATCTCTGTCTCTCTGTCTCTGTCTCTCTGTCCCTCTATCTCTTTCTCTCTGTCTCTCTGTCTCTCTGTCTCTCTGTCTCTCTGTCTCTCTGTCTCTCTGTCTCTGTCTCTGTCTCTTTGTCTCTCTGTCTCTCTGTCTCTTCTGCTCTCTCTCTGTCTCTCTGTCTCTCTGTCTCTCTGTCTCTGTCTCTCTGTCTCTCTGTCTCTCTGTCTCTCTGTCTCTGTCTCTGTCTCTCTGTCTCTCTGTCTCTGTCTCTCTGTCTCTCTGTCTCTCTGTCTCTCTGTCTCTCTGTCTCTCTGTCTCTGCTCTCTCGTCTCTGTCTCTCTGTCTCTGTCTCGTCTCTCTGTCTCTGTCTCTCTGTCTCTCTCTGTCTCTCTGTCTCTGTCTCTCTGTCTCTCTGTCTCTCTGTCTCTCTGTCTCTCTGTCTCTCTCTCTGTCTCTCTGTCTCTGTCTCTCTGTCTCTCTGTCTCTCTGTCTCTCTGTCTCTCTGTCTCTGTCTCTGTCTCTCTGTCTCTCTGTCTCTCTGTCTCTCTGTCTCTCTCTGTCTCTCTGTCTCTCTGTCTCTCTGTCTCTGTCTCTCTGTCTCTGTCTCTCTGTCTCTCTCGTCTCTCTGTCTCTCTGTCTCTGTCTCTGTCTCTCTGTCTCTCTGTCTCTCTGACTCTCTGACTCTCTGTCTCTCTGTCTCTCTGTCTCTCTGACTCTCTGTCTCTCTGTCTCTCTGTGTCTTTGTCTCTCTGCCTATCTGTCTTTCTGTCTCTCTGTCTCTCTGTCACTCTGTTTCTCCGTGTCTCCGTCTTTCTGTCTCTCTGTCACTCAGTCTGTCCGTGTCTCCGTTTCTCTGTCTCTCTGTCTCTGTCTCTCTGTGCTACGTACCTGGACGTAGCCGAAAGAAAAGTAAATACCAGGCTAACTACCAACCGGTGGATTTGCCTACATACCAAAAAACCAAAAAAAAATAAAGTACATCGCCCACGTTTATCTATTAACAAATAAAAAAAATTAAATACATAATTCGGTACAAACAAGAGAACGCAATAAAATAAGCGTTATCATTTCAACGCCAACAATTATATTATACGGACATATTGGATAGTGGATCCAGGAAGTGCGCATTTCGCGGCTAACATGTAATAAAACTCAGTAAAAAAGTAAAACTAATGCTTAAAATTTTTCAATCGCAAGTATATTAAATTTATGTATTAAATGTAACTTAACGACTTAGCATGTATGTTAAATTTTGAAGTAGTACTAGTAAATTTAGGTTTTCCATTTAGTACAGGTGTTAAACTTAAGCATTAAATACAGCCCACGTTGTAGCAAGAATTAACGACGTATACCCAGAAGCACCAGCGTAACCAACTGTTCAACAAGTATGGTGGACTGGTTTTACACCATTTACCGTTGATAAATAAAAATCCTTGCCAACCGCCGGGGGTCAGAATAACAACGTAGGTACCATCATAACTACAACAACTGGTCTACGGCAAGAACAGGTGGACTACACCCAGAAAGACCGCCTTTAGCCTCCAGCAACAAAAAAGCAATACCCGCAAGATATCTCTAATTGGCAGAAAAACAATAAACGTGCATTGCTTTTAAAGTGATAGATCGAGTAATGTAGAACGTATTTCGTGGCACGGGCTGCAGAATCAAATTCAAAATGAATTTAAATGACACCAACACCAATTCGAAATCCAAACATCCGTGTTATCGAAACGCGATTCAAACTGGAAAATACGGTTTTACCGGAAAATAGTAGGATATATTCCTTCGACAGATTTTTAGGTGGGAAACCCACTAGAACGAAATTATACGTTATCGGAAATCTAACAGGATATTGACTTATTTAATTATAGTATAATAAGCTTTACGTTTCAAAGCAAATAGATTTAGATTAAGGAATTATTTAAACGCCTATTTATTGCAGAAAAATAAAATATACAGGGTGTAAACTATTGAATTGTAGCCTAAACTTGTCGTTTTTAATGCAAAAAGGATTTGAGTTGAAAATTATTGGACCGCGTATTGATTATTAACCGGTAAAAATGTACGGGATGTTTAAAATAAACGTAACATTTGTCTCTCTGTCTGTGTCTCTTTCTCTCTCTATCTCTTTGTCTCTCTGTTTCTCTATCTCTTTGTTTCCGCGTTTCTGTCTTTCTGCCTCTCTCTGTTAGAACTGTTTCAGAAAATTTGAATAAAATCCTATGTAGCAAATTTTGACGAGTTTGCTGGATGTGGCAACATATTCCTTCCAAGTTCCAATATTTTTTGGCGAGTGATCAAACTTGTATGTGGTTAAGCGTTGTTGTGATAAAGCAGGAGTCCTTTGCGATTTACGACGTTTTTGAATGATGCATTCGTTCAAACTATTCAGTTGTTGACAGTACACTTCTGAATTAATGGTTTTGTTTAATGGTAAAGTTTCTAAATACACGACCCTTTTAAAATTCTACCACACTGATAGGATAATTTTATTCTGGTGAGCGTCTGCTTTGGATGCCGTTTGTAAAGGATCACCAGACCAGGTCCAAGATCTTATAGACAATCTATTTCTTATCATCAGTTACTAAACGATTCAAAAAGAGTTGCTCACGTTTAATGAACATATCGAAGATGTGTGCCTTCAAATCAACTTCATAAGTTCATACGCAAGTATCGAACTTCGTCAGATAGTCATGAACGATTGAATGATGAGTATTCAATTAGTACCTTTGTTTGATCGTCGTCAACTTGGATTGGTCATACTGACCAAGGATTATCTTGAAGCTCAAAATCACCAGCACGGAGTTTTATAAACCATCGTTGGCGGCAGTAACGTTTCTTGTAAAGCATTATCACCGTAAACTACACACACCTTTTGATAAGCACCATGTGCCATTTTTTCCTTTTCCAGAGTAAAACAATAAAATATGGCGAAAGTGCAAAGTTTCATTTTTCATTCTCAGCTTATTGTAAAACTTGCAAACATCAAAATAAACAAATTAATCTTTAGCAAACGTAACCTCAACCTTTTGGCGGCATATGATAAAACATAATATAAATATAAACAACCTTAGTCCTACCAAAAATGAACAATGGTTAATGTTAGAAAAATATGTCATGACTTTTCCGACAACTCTATAAAGTAATAAAGAGTCACCGCAACTGTGATGCTTTTAGTGTTAGAGATAACATTGACTATGTCAAGTTAGTTTTATAGGCGATTGCAATATGTGTACTAATACATTTTAAAAGCTGTCATATATATATATATATATATTTATATATATATATATATATATATATATATATATATATGATTACAGATATTAGAAGAGTAAATAGGTCATTATAAATATTATTAGTTGAGAGCACACTGTATATAGCAGTACACGCGATCAAAACACATATCCAAAAGTAGCTACGAGCAAAGATAAGAATTTAAAAATGTAACGAAACGCATTGAAATTAAATCGGTGAAAAACCTGCATGAATTGGCTAGATAAATATTCAAAAAGTGAGTTAATACATCATCTTAAACGCACGCAGAAATTATGCAATATTTGAAAAGCGTACGTGATCTAAAAGTATCACATTTGTTCAAAAATCCAATTTATTAGGAAATAAACAAACACCAAATTGATTCCATTCAGATTAGAATAAGGCTAACAACAATAGTACGTGATTTGTTGGACGAAGATTCCTGGAATTTCTTAATTAAATGTGAGGTATAATAATGAATTACGTGACCTTCATGCAATTGAACAACATAATTGGTTAAGTTTTCCAAAATAACAAGAGATAAGACACTTGATCTCGCCCAGCACGTGAAGTCAACGAATCGCAAACAAAAGGGGCCGATTCTATAAATATAATGACAATTGAATATCGAGTTAGTATACTTTTGTGCAAGCGAGCCGTACTTCTAAAGACGTAATTAGATCAGATTTAGTAAAATTATACCATTTCTAATAAGAAATAAAACAGGGCTCTTAATTACCATCTTAATCACCATCTTAATCACCATTTTAACCACCATCTTAATTACCATCTTAATTACCATCTTAATTACCATCCCAATTACAATCTCAATTACAATCTCAATTACAATTCCAATTACAATCTTAATCTAATAAAGATCTTGCTACGATTCCTGTTAAAACTTTTAATAATGATCAATTACGATGTTAAATATAACTTTGAATACGATACCCTGGAGAATGCTACCTGTTCAAGCAATTTGATAATCTCTGAAAATGGTAAATATTCTATTACGGAAATGAAAAACCTTTCATTGGAATAAACTCACCAATAACGATTTGGATACTAATTTGGTTGGATGTCAACTTCAATTCTTGTGAATGCAGAGCACCTACTGAACCACTTCAGGTTAGATATTTTGATATGATTTATTTTTAAAAACTGTTTTTATCTCAATAATAATTCAAAGTGTAAGAGCCGACAAATTGGGGTTTCTTGTATAAATTTATGAAAAGTAATAGACATCTTGAAACGTTTCAAAAGGCCTCTAAATGTAATAAAAAACTCGTTTTGCTGGCTTGATTTTCTAAAAATCTGACAGATGTATATAATTTAAAAAGGGAGAAGATATTTATAAAGGTTGTAAATATTTAATCATTATACTGTGTATTGTAGAAGTGCTTTATTTAATTGAATCAGCTAGTCGACGCAAAGAAAATTATAAATTAACATTTTTACAAGTGCTTGGGTAATAAAAGAATCAATCACAGCATAAATATATCTGCCCAACCGAGGGGCGAGAATAACAAGGGTTTTATTTTTCCTACAGGATATCACGACATAAATAGCTCGACCCAATAGTGGGGCTAAATAATAATTTAATAAAAAGGGGCTGCGAGTAACACAGCATAAATATGACAAGCCCAAATCGTGGGGTTCGATTATCATAGCAATATATATATATATATATATATATATATATATAAAACGGGGCTCTTAATTACTATCTTAATCACCATCTTAATTACCATCTTAATTACCATCTCAATTACAATCTCAATTACAATCTGCTTTCTAGTGCTTTCTAGTGTGATAATAGTGTGATAATATATATATATATATATATATATATATATATATATATATATCATTATCACACTAGAAAGCAGCATCTGTAAAAATTGTTTAAACGTAGAAAGGTGAAGCTAATCATTTTTAACAACTGCGATATATAATAAAATCAAATAGTCTACAGCATTATATACAGTATATACAGCATATCAGTGTTTAATGTATACAGTTTATAGTGTATATAAAGTATATAGTATATATAGCCTATAAAGAGAGTATAGTGCATATACTGTACATAGTGTACATAGTGCATATACTGCATGTGGTGCACGTGGTAGACGTGGTGTACTCGGTGTACGCAGTGTACATGGTGTACGCGGTGTACGCAGTGTACGAAGTGAACGTAGTGTACATAGGGTACATTAACATAGCGTACATAGTGTATATAGTGTATAATATATATAGTGTATGTAGTGTAAATAGCTTATATGTAGTGTATATAGAGTATATAGTGCACATAGCGTACATAGAGTACAGTGTATATAGTGTACATACTGTATGTAGTGTATGCAGTGTATATAGTGTATATAGTGTATGTGGTGTATGTAATGTATGTAGTGTATATAGTGTATATAGTGTGTATAGTGTGCATAGTGTATATAGTACATATAGTGTATAAATGTATAGCGTGTATATAGTGTATGTAGTGTATGTAGTGTATGTAGTGTATGTAGTGTATATAGTGTATATAGTGTATATAGTGTATATAGTGTATATAGTGTATATAGTGTATATAGTGTATATCGTATATATTGTGTGTATCGTGAGTAGAGGGTTTTGGGGAAGTACAGAACCACATTTCCTCCAGAATCCATTTCCTTACACATTCTGGGCCAAATAGTTTTCTTCGACTAGCCATTTCATCTTTCGAATAAATGTATATTGTTTGGTGTCAATTAATATTAGATTTTTCTCAGCTACCTGAATTTCTAAGATTTCTAATTAGCATCATCCCCTATGGAGCTACCCTCATTTTAAGAATTTTTACCAGCAGCGATTTGTGACCATCCTTATAAATTTTTTAGTCATGCGATACATCAAATTAGTCTAGAATTTTACGCAGAACCCGAATCTCTAAACAGATTTAAAATCCAACCACCCCTTATCGTTTTACACACATACCATCTGCGAGATAAATCTTTCTCCACATTTCCACCCACAAGATAAATGTACTTTGTTTGGTGTCAATTAATATCAAACTTTTCTCAGCTATCCGAATTTCTAGGAATTTTTTGGATGGCATCATTCCCCAGTGAGCTACCCTCATTTTAAGAATTTTTACTAGCAGCAATTTCTAACCGTCCTTATAAATTTTTTAGTCATGCGATACATCAAATTAGTCTAAATCCGAATCTGTAAATAGATTTAAAATCCGACCACCCCTTAGCGTTTTACACACATACCCTCTAGAGAACATATAAAAGATTATTTTTTGAACCTTTTTAGATAAATATATTTTGTTTGGTATCAACTAATATTAGATTTTTCTCAGCTACCTGAATTTCTATGAATTTTTTAGATAGCATCATCCCATAAGGCGGTACCCCAATTTTAAGATTTTTTTACCAAGCTCGATTTCTAATCACCTCTCCTTTTTAACATCTAGAATCCTTTAACCAAACACTTAGAGGTATTAACAAAAAGAAATTAAGCACACAAAAGTTTAATAATTTATTTTATCCGATTTACAGTTTAATAAACTAATAGAATACAATTTTTACATTGCAAAGTATAACATTATTTTATTTTCTTTCTGTAACCGAATCCAAGCAGCTGAAAGTAACCTGTAACAAAAAGACATTAATGTGTTTAAAAATAGAGGAAACGTGTTTTCGGTAAATAAGACATATTGCCGTTAATTTAACGATATGTTTTACCGTCCAACGACACCTCGTGGAGGTAAACACATATCGCCGGGAGCGAAGGGATTATTAAGGATGGGGATGGTAGGTATGTCTTATAACTAACTTACATGCTACTATATACATACACAATAAAATATATACATACATAAGTAACAATCCTATACCTTTATGCCCCCATGCGTAGGTTGCTGTACTATTAGGTATGACGTACCTTTTGTCATCCTCGCCCGACAAACTAATTTTATTAATTAATTGGGTATAAAGTTGGTGTTTATGACTTCGAATACACACCATGCTATGCATAAGGGTACCATAATTACAGTATTGCCCGAAATAAACAGTACTGAAACTAAGTTGGCGGTGTTTTTATGCGTGCGCTGTCACACTCAAGTTAGCTAGTATAGACCTGTCAAGTAAACCTCAAACAAGTAATTAGTAGGGCCTAATTGTTAAAAATGGTGTTAAGTACAGAGGAGAAAGTGTTTCTGGTAGAGCATTATTTTCGTTCATACGGAATCGGCCGACGTAATGGTGCAAGTTTGCTATACGTGTCTGATCAATTCACACAAAGGTTTAATAAACGTTCTCCAAGTAATGCTGTAATTTTGAAGGTTATTGAAAAGTTTAGAAATACAGGTAGTGTATTGTGCCAACGAAAAGGAAACTCGGGGCGTCCCAGGACAGTTAACAACAACAATAACCATGAACGTGTTTTTGAGTAAATCTTCGAAAATCCGAAAGTCAGCCAGGCAAGGACAGCGTTACAACTTGATTTAAAAAGAACTTCCTTTCAAAGAATCCTGAAGGAGCTGGGTACATTTTCGTATGTGATTCAGGTACATCAACAACTACATCCTCGGGATTATCGCAGTAGAGTGGAATATTGCGCCAGAATTCTCGCGTTACAGTATGAAAACCTGAATTTTGAAAAATGTTTGGTTTTCAGACGAAGCACATTTTCACTTGTCAGGCTATGTGAATCGCCGCACAAATCGATTTCTGGGCTTTGCCAGACCCGATGAGGTTCAAGAGGTTCCTTTACATAGTGAAAAAGTGAGTGTCTGGTGTGCTGTTTCCGGACACGGAATCATTGGTCCGTACTTTATCGAAGAGAATGGTAGGCAAGTCACACTTAATCAACAGAGGTACAGACAAATTTTAACACGATTTATCCCTGATCTACGTCAATTCTGTCGTGCACGTAACTTGGCATTTCGAAACCAATTTTTCAGCAGGACGGGGCAACTTGCCATACTGCTGCCGCAATTCGTCAATTTCTTCAAGAACATTTTCCAAGCAAATTCATATCACGATTTACTGACTTCCCTTATCCTTCACATTCTCCAGACCTCACACCTCCAGACGCATACATTTGGGGCATGGCTAAAAATGCCGTTTTCAAACGGGCACCACAAACCATCGATGAATTAAAGGATGCCGTTAGAGTCTTCTTCGCAGCCCTTAGACAACCCTTATTCAATAACATGACCAGAAACTTAGAACATCGTTATGAAGTCTGTCTCGAACGAGGAGGTGCACATTTAGAACATATAATAAAGTGTCAATAATATGTATTTTTTAAATATACAAAACAATTACAATTTCAGTACTGTTTATTTCGGGCAATACTGTATTATGTACAATGTCTTTAAAACTATTTACATTAATATTCTTGACTACACTTCGTGAGACCCCTTTAATCTTTTTAATCGTGTCTTTCTCGTTTACAATACAGTAGGACTTAGCCCTACTACCAACAAATTAAATACTAGACCCCCATTAAATGCGTCTTTGAAGTTCCTTACAACTGTTTTGTTGACTATTTAATATCCGCGGGGTAGTCACTCTTTTAAGATAAATATATCTTGTTTGGTATCAACTAATATTAGATTTTTTAGAGAACCCAAATCTGTAAATAGATTTTAAGGACCACCCCTTACAAAGTTACGCCTTTTAAAGACCCAAACCTCTAATTTTTCCCCATCTACATTTAACTCCATTTTTAAAACTTTTTTTCGCTACCCAAGACATGTGCTTTAACCAACCATTTCCTGAAAATCTAAAACCTCTAGAATTTAAGGAATAAACCTTTTATAAGCCATAAGTGTTTGATATTTAAAACCATTTTCAAACAGTAATGTTCTATTTTTAGAATAATGTAAAACATTCCAATGTAATGTGTTTTTAATATATAAATGGGACGGTCGAGTTCAGCAACAAGAACCACACTCTTTAATTAGAATATTGAAAAACACGACTTTTAAATTTTTAGACAGGGTAAACCTTTACACAAATTTTATCAATTTTCTGGTTTTACATTTAGTTAGTTCGATACTAAATAGGTACCGGAGAAAATACAATTCGTATCTGAACTAATTTCTTGTCGATTATGGATTACCCGAATTACATGTGAAAGCGGTGTATAATTTCTTTTCAATAGACTTTATTTAAATATTTTATATACAGCGCGTGCAAATTTATTTGGTTTTTTTCAAATTTTAGATTGGCTAATTTATTTGTCGCTATTAATTTTTTCAAAGAAATGCACTGTTTTACATGTATATTATATTACGTTTTTTAAAAATTTTAGATAGTCTTTTAGATAAAATAATAAAATACAATTTCCACAAATATTTTATTAAAAATTAAATGCATTAAATAAAAACAAAGGGCTGCAACAGCAAACATTTTTGTTTGAGCAACTTAAATTATTCACACAGTGGTTTAAACAGTGGTTGCACCTATCGCCGAATCTTATTAATTATTCGAGTCTAGGGACTGAGAATACATCTTCTATGTTTAAAATGTTGTTTGATAAATATTTCGATAATAGCTGCTTCTTTTATTCTCCTTTAACATAGACAGTGGCTCCAGGAGGTATGATTTCTTTCAGCAAATCACTCACATTTGTATAACCACTCGTAGACTACTCATCCCAGCAGAGCCCATGGATTTTTTCCTTAAACCACTCAACTTGCTTTCTGAAATCATCACTTAGGGAGTTATATGCAACCGTCATGTTCAGTATCTCATGCCATATTACATTATTCGCTATATCCAAAATGGTGATTTTCTTGCAATAGAAGTCTCTAGTTTTGTATTGATATCCTTTTAAATCGTTTATGAAACATATGTTTCCCTGGTGAAAATTTGATGTAAATTCACCTACTGCATAGGTGGACTTATCTACCAGTTTGTCGATACTTAATGGCACTCTTACATCACTTGTAACGTCAACACAAAAAAATTCATATTTAACTTATAATTTGATCAACTCGACGATACTTTGACAACTAACGCACTGGAACATGGCTCCCTCGCCTTTTATGCCGATGGTCGAGCGTGCGCAGCTTCTTATTATGTTAATTGGCGTTATATGCAAGTCTTGACCTGAAAAGTGACGCTTATAATTGTTTTATAGTAGGTTTTACCTGTTTGTATTTAACCATCAACACCATTTTTAGAATTTTTATAAAAAATTACTCTTAGCAGCTCAATTATTATTGCGTTATTCCACAGGTTCTCAAATCCTTCGGAATTTTTTTCAAATCGAACGACTTTACTGATTTACAGATCAACCTTTTACAAACCATATGGGGTTTATCATTAATCTATTTCTAAACGCATATATTTATTTATTAAACAATTGTAAAAATATATTATGTAAATTTAACTTTAAATAAATATTCAGGTATTTAATTTATTGTTTATAACGAATATCTTGTTTGTTGTTCCTACTGAGATAAAACAGCACACAGCAGATATGGTATTCGATTGCTTTACGGTGTAAGAACACTTTCTTCAGGTATGGCTTTTACTGTTGGGTCTTCATAGCGTAGCCAGCTCGCAGAGGCTATATGGTACGCATCGGTTAAGTAATAACCTTCAGTTGCTTCTTTACCTTCGTGATTAGTTACTGCTAACAATTTGTACTGTTTTTCTTTATTATTGGGTTTCGTCTGTGATGATATTAGTTTAGGATCAATTTTTAGATCGATCGGGAATTTCACTGATCTCATTATTTTATAACATCTTTTTAATTTGTAATTAATGCATTTGATGTGTAGTATCAGAACGGTTGTGAGCTCTTCTAATGTGATTTCTTCGCACGCTTCAACCTCTTTATTTGATTCTTATGATATTATGCCTTGGATTTTATTTTTGGTATAAAGAAGTTAAAGGGCTTCTTCTATAGTTGCTATTTTCTCTATGTGTAGCTATATTGTAAAAAGGGTTGAATATTATGAGTATCTTAACCATCTGCTCGATGTATCTTAGAACATAATGAACCTCCGAAAATAGCTCTGATAGGAATATGAATCTTATGATTGTAGTGGATAGGGTCTTTCTTTTTATGTCTCATTAATTCGAGTTCTTTGCCTTCATTATTGTTTGCGGAACAGTTTTCTTTTGGTGTATCTTGGTTGTTAAATAACTTGATTAACTCTAGCATTTCGTCATTCAAATCATTAAGTAGACAACCTAGAAACTCTTCCGCGTCTTCTTGTAGTCCCTTGATGACAAAGATGTCGTTACGAACATCATTAAGTAATTTGTGTATCCAAGTGGGCTTAAAAAGGGGACCGCATCTGGCACTCGTGCTGTATTTATTTTTTTGATTTTTATCTAATACTTCTCTATTCCTCTGATCTGTTGGAAGATCATTAAATTCTTTAATAAACTTTGTCATGTTATCAATTGTATGTAAGATTTTTTTACTTTCCGAATTAAATGTTGTGTATGGTTAGGCTTTTTAGTAGATTATAGATTGGCGGGCATGCTATTAAGGCTTGTAATATTGAGTTAATATAGCAGTAATTATACTCAATTGATTAAACCTTGGGGTTGTGTGGTTTTCGGTAGTGGAAGTTGCTAAATATTTTCCTATTTTGTATAGATTTGTATTGTCTAAACAGTATTTCTCTGTCTTTTGAGATAAACCCATCGTGTAACCTATCAAATTAGCATAGAATTTTCCTGGGGAATCGAAATCAATTATCACGTCTTTTAAAATTAGCTCCAACAAAGACCCGCATAGTGTTTTAATATTCAAAAATCTAACAGCAAAGCACCACTGCATTTTTATTTAGATTTAACTCAATAATAGAGTAAAACTAAAAAAATATTTATTAATATCTAGGATTGTTAAAATTTTCAATTAGTGCATCCACGTCCAAATAATTAAACCAAAATGTGAAATATATATTAATTCTGCACGGTGGGCTACAAAGTGGTTCCATAATCTATTTTAAATGTAGTTCAAAATAAGACGTATTTTCTAAATTAATTTAGTGAAATGTATGATCCTCAGTGTTCCCAGTAATAAGGAATAGCGGAAAAAATGTCAAAACCTATAAAGGATGTTACGTTAATTCGTGGCAGCCACGTTGGGCGCCAAAAATCTGTTACGTTGGCTCGTAGCCGTGCGTAACCCAAAGAAAATCAAAGAAATGACCAGGCTCAATCGGAGATTAGGGGTTGTAGAAAGCAGACTGACATATGATGTATGCGGCGGTAAGGAGTTAGTGACAATACCTGCAAGAAAATTAGTTAAGCAAACCTGAAAAAAAAGAAAATAAGCATAGCAGCAATGGAAAGTCTAAGGTATTTAGTACTTTGTAGAATGTAAATAAAACTGTTTAGATAAACTATATAATATAATCACGATAAAAGCATTACAAAAATTTTTAACACAAAGTGAGGTAATATTGGGGAGTAGCAGAAACGTTTCCTCACACACCAATTAAACATAAATCAGACAAAATGTTAACAAAAGATAAATAGATAAGACACAATTGATATGAGTAATCCAGTAGTATTAATTTTGTTTTTCTTTCTTTTTTTTCTTAGTAGCATGCCCTTCTATTGTAAAAAGTATCAGAACGACAAAGATATTGCAAAACAACGGATAGATATATAAAGTCATATCAAGTAGGAAATAGTTCAACTTACATAAAGTCCTTCAGTAACGCTTCCTTGCAATTGAAGTGTGGGATTCACGATGTCCTGCACCAACGAAGCACTTCACCCTTGACTGCGAGGGTGTTGATGGAATTTCTTACACTTTACACTAATCACACCTACGTATTTCACTGGTGTTAGCAGCAGACATTATCAGGCTGATGGAACTATGTAGCATTGATAAATTTCTTGTTAATTCTATTTCCTGAGGCAATAATTTCGAAATATTTTGTAGCACAAATCAGAAAAAAAAGGTAATAAAAATTTAGAATCACGGGCTTTCAAGGCACGATGTAATGCATTAAAACTAACAGTAACGTGAGGTGTTTTATTTGCTACCTATGGTAACAAAGAAAAATCTAAAGCTTTAAAAAAAAAGACCACGAAAACTAGATCGCACGCACAGTTTAAATATCCAAAAGACAAAGCACCAACAAAAAAACACAATGAGTAAAGCACGTGTATCACTAAAGTAAGTCCGTTAAAATGTTCCGTAGAACGCACGACAAGTTTTACTACTTTTATTTCCAACAGAAAAGCAACAAAAAAAAACAATTAGTAAAGCTACGCGTAAGCAATAAAACCGTCCGTCAAATGTCCTTAAAACACACGTGCGTCGACTAAACACGTTCGCCTATAAAACCATACTACTTCAATCGGAATTAGTACTCCCTACGGTTAACATACAACTTTAATTTCACAAGAAAAACAACTAAAACCGTGTCGTGTTTGTTCATGAACAATTCGAAAAATTTATCCCGCATTCTCACTATTTTCAAAGCAACAAGGAAAACGTATTTTTAAAGTAATTAATGTATAGGAACAAAGAACCAAACGACAACTGCCCGTCTGTAGATCTAAAATAGTTGTTATTACAACCGCTTATCGCCTATTATCTAGACTCGTATATCCACATAAGGAACAAAATTTATATGAGCTGTTTATCATTTTCGATAAGTTGGAAAGTAATTTACGAATAATTCTATTTAAAATTCGTTCCTTGCAATTTATTTACTAATTGAAAATCAATCTTCAATTAACCTATCTTTAATTAATACACACGAGTTAAATTGCATACAATTCTGAATTATTCTGAAGTATTTTCTTTATACAAACAGCGATCCCAAAGAAACAATGTATTTTTAAGTACGCTAACAGAAAGGGAGCGTAAAATGATTAGCTATAAAAATGCCCGTTACAAGGAGATTAAAGTTGAAAACAGAGGCGAACTTTTAAAAGATTAAGTTACCAGTTGACGACGGGCCTGTACATCTTTATTATACGAACGTGTTAGCTAGAGACGAAGACGACAATATATACAAGTCGGTTTATAAAGTAAAGTATAATCCCCAATCTGATACGTATAGTTTGGGAAAAAGTGTATTGAAAATTGATCCAGAAAACAGTACCATGACTTTAAATAATAGCGTTTATCCGGACGCTAGAGGTCTAACAAGAGTTATAATTATTTTTAAAGTCCTTAGCATTTTCCTAAGGAATGTAATAAATTAGTTCATAGGGTGCATTCCTTACCTGTTGCTTCGTGCGTGCACACAAATCGGGTACAATCGGTACATATCCGAATAGGAGTAGCTCATATAAAAGGACTGTTCAGACTGATCAGACAATTTGAGACAATCATCAATGCGTGATCTTTTTGTATTGAGCGAGTCCTGCATAGAGAATTTGCTAAAAGCACAGGCAAGCTGGAGCTGTCTTCTATCACCAGGTTATTGGAAAGTTGGTAATACCCTACGACAAATGTCCAAGTCGGAGCAATGACTATTTAAAGAAGTAGCTAGAAGGTGTGTCTAAATGTTCCTAATAAAACATTTTTTATTTTCGCTGTGGTTCTCATTACGTGACCGATGTGTCTTTGAAAAAAATAACCCACGTATATTCAACATTTTTCACTAATAAATTGTGAATACGCTAAGTTTTATGGGAATCTTTTTTTTTATTAAGGTTTGTATAAAAATTTCTAAATCTTAGGTATGAGATCTGAAATAAAACTGTAGTGGAATTGTTCACGTCCCGTGTATTTTATAGAGAAACGCTTGCACCGCTTATTATATCGATGAACAGAATTAGAACATTCATCTCATGTTTATTGATGTCCGAGTAGGAATGAATTGTAAGAGCATGCATTGATACAAACTGATGCCTTTTGTGCTTTACAATTTCTTATATTTGGTGCTTATTCATATGTTGTTACTCAGGAATGCTTGAATGCCACTATAATAAATATAAAAATGTTCTTCGTTTGATAGGCCCAACAATTATAAACTGACAGGTTTCATTAACAACTAAAACATAGATTTCATGAATAAAAAAATTATTTTTCGCGCATTTTTGGTATTACAATAATAAATTTTAAGAAAATAGCAAAAATTGAAACGAGTTTGTTAGCAGCAAAATTGCTATTACAAAATTAAAGTGGGCAAGGAGTATGTGAGCAAAAAAATTAAGGATTAGTTCCGGAATTAGTTAGTTTCGGCCATATGTTCATTACTTACGAAATAGAATAAAATAAGTAAATTAGCAAAAACTAAACACAAGAAATGATTTTTAAAAAATTATAAATATCAGTATTTTCTATAATCAGTAAATTTTAATATATTTTTTGGTATGATTTCTTTTTTCTTGGCAGGAAACCCATTCTGAACGGACCTGCACCTTGAAGAAGTTCTAAAATACTAGAACGAGTAGAATGGCTTGCGCGTTTCATTGAGCTAAAGAGACGAACTATAGGTTTAACCAAATTAGTGGGGGTCTTTAGTGAGGAACCAGACTAAGACAGGCCCTCGAACGATGGCGGCAGCTCTTTCGGTACTTAGCGTGGCAGAGATACTAGGGGCCGGTATTGCATTCTTAGACACAATACCGTGATCTGGAAGGCAACAGAAAACCACTACATTACCCTCCCAAGTAGACAGCGTACTAAATATGTTTTCTAAGAGGATGGTATTCTTTGGAGGGGACTACTTTGTAGAATATGATCTGGAAGTTTAAAAGAAGAGCGGGGAACATTTTGCGAGCCGGAGCGTGGAATGTCAGAAGTATGAAGCGAGTAGGTAAACTGGAAAATTTGAAATCTGAAATAGATAGATTAGCGTTAGACATAGTATGGATTGGTGAAATTCGGTGGCCAAAGGAGGGGGATTTTTTGAGCGGATACTTTAGGATGTCATTCAGTATCAGAGGAAGGAAATTCGGGTGTAGGGATAGTTGTGGGAAAAAAGATAAGACATTGTGTAAAAAACTACTTACATAGGAACAAAAGAGTAGTCATAGTATGAATCTAAACCGGCAAATACAGTAATAATACAAGTAAACATGCCCATTTCCAGCTACAGTGAGGAAGAGGTAGAAGCGATTTACAAAGATATTGAAGACATACTAAGATGCGTAAAAGGACATGAAAATTTTATAATTACGGGAGATTTTAAATGCAGTGGTAGATAAGGGTAGGGAAGCAGCGGTAGTTGACATATTTGGTTTAAGTTCGAGAAACGACAGGAGAAATAGTTTGATAGAATTTTGCGACAAAAACAATTTAATTATCACAAACACATTATTTCAACATCATTGTAGAAAGCGATACACGTGGAGGATGCCGAATAACATAAAAAGATATAAATTAGATTATATTTTTGTTAGAGAACGGTTTAGGAATCAAGTACATGAATGTAGAAGCTACCCAGAAGCAGATATAGGCACTGGCCACAACATCGTAATTATGAAGGCCGCGCTTAAAATTCAAAATTTAGAAGAAATGAACGTTTACTGTAAGAAACTAAAAGACAAAGATATCTATGAAAGATATGAAAAAAATCAAATGAATTGCAGAAAGACATCGGGAAAACAGAATGGAATAATATTAAATCCAGCTAGACGCGGCGGCTGGAGATATTCTGAGGTATACACAAAAAAAAAAAGAAACCATGGATAACAAAGGATATTCTAAATTTAATAGAAGAAAGACCAAAATACACAAATAAATCAGATGAAACAGGAAAACAGAGATACAAAGCCATAAAATGGGAAATTATTCGCAAATGCAGGATAGCTAAAAAACAATGGATTGGTGAAAAGTGCAACGAGGTACAAACTAAGATTGAAAAAGGAAATACAAACGAGGCATGCAAACTAATTAAAATGAATGTTACGGACATAAAACCGTATAGCAAAAATAAAAGTGACGTCGAAGGAGACATTATTATAGTAAATGTAGAGAAAGTGTTACATGTCAAGTTTATATAGTGAATTTATTTGCAAGACTGGAATTATAGAAGCACTAGAACAGGAACTAGACATTGAAAAAGAATGACTAGGGATACTCTTTACTTAGAGATGAATTTGAATTAGCATTAAAGGCACCGGGTATAAATAAGGTGCAAGCAGAAACTCCAAAAGCCGCCGAAAAAACAGAACGTCTTTTCCAACTTGTAAGGCAGTCAGATATTCCAAGATTTCAAACGTAACGTAATAGTCACTATACCAATAAAAAAATAAAAGCGCGCATAGATGCAAAAATTTTCAAATAATAAGTTTGATAGCACACGTGTCAAAAATATGAACTAGAATTGTAAGAAATACTAGGGGAAAGTCAATTTGGGTTTAGGCGAAACGGGGGACTATTTTAGCTTTGAAATTGATAATGGAGAAAACAATAGAAAAATGAGAAAGCATATATATATATATATATATATATATATATATATATATATTATAATGTATAAGGGAGCTACCAAGAGTTCTAAGGGTTGTTTAGTACAAGGTAGTATATGCCAAGCAAAGTAATCCACATATTTGATCACATAAACTTTAAAATGTATGTTTGCCATATTTCACATATACTAAAATACCAATCAAAATGGTAGTTGAAATTAAGTGCCAAAAGGTAATATTAAAATGACTGAATGACGTAGTGAGATGTACAGTGCTCAAGGGTTTATACCGAGTTTGAATTTTAAAGGCCATTGAAAGTACATTTGCCGTCCAAAAAACCGGATGCGTCTATGAATGTTTACTATCAACCACGCATCCAGGTTCAAGTGCGATTTATTTTGGTTTCATTTTAAATAGAATCAACTTTTGGACAATATTTGTAAACTCAAAATTATTAGTTATAACAACTTCAAATATGATTGGTGAAATGTAAATATTTAGGACAAATAATAGAATTGTATGTGAATCAGGAAAGTGCAAAAGGACATGAACTATGGTATGTGCGACACAAACGAAATGTTAGGATGTTATTGGACAATTTTGTTATGTACTTTAAAAGTGTAGTAGGCAGAAAAGTTAAAATGGTCATACTGTGCTAATTTGTAAACAATTTTAAAAAGAAGTTAATAAAAGTATTTGTTTTTAAAGAGTTTGATTGTGTAAAGAAGTGTAAAGAAGTAACAGCGACGAAAGTAATAAGTATAAAAAGTGGTGATTGTGCAACGGCGAAGCGACGGAAAATTATATAGAGTTGGATTGATATTGGGTAGTGAGTTAAAGGTAGCAGGACATTGAGAGTGGTTATACATAGAAAAGGAGTTGGATTTGGGTAGCGATTTAAAGGGAGCAGGACATCGAGAAGAAAATATATAAAGGAAAGAAGTTGGGATTTGGATAGAGATTTATAGATTTGTAGCAGGACATCGGGAGGAAATATATAAAGGAAAGAAGTTGGATTTGGAGAGCGATTTATAGATTTGTAGCAGGACATCGGGAGGAAATATGTAAAGGAAAGAAGTGGGATTTGGATAGCGATATTAGGTAGCAGGACATCGAGAGGAAACATATACAGGAAAGAAGTTGGTTTTGGATAGCGATTATTAGGTAGCGGAGCATAGAGCAAATTTGGATTAGGACGACGAGTAGATTTGGATAAGAGACGAAGAAGCGGACGGAGTAATTGAAAACACGAGGAGCGAAATTTAGAAGAACAACAATTGGTAGTGGAGGATTCGAAGCGGAAATTAACACAGGGGAAGTTATAGCACTGGGTATTCAAAATTCTAAATTAGGAATAATTATTTCAGGTATTGGGGAGCAGCTAAATTAAGAACAACACCTGGACGCGGTACCGAAAATTCAATCAGATAGGACAAAGTGTAAAGACGTATACGGCGAATAGGATTTTGAGCCAGCAGTTAGAGCGGCCAAGAACGGAGTATAAACCAGGTGAGTGCTGAGATATCTTAAAACGTCAAAAACAGTCATATAATTTTGGTAGTAATTTAATTTGGCACAAAGCAACGCTGATCTTAGTAAAATTTTGGCATATTAAAAAGTAGAGTAAAAATTTTGTACTAAAACAAAAGAGGTGCACTTTGGTTGGACTTTCAACATCTACTTATAACAGAACTCACTATAAGTAGTTGAACACCCTGAGATTTAAGAGCTTAAATAGTCGAGGCATTAAAATAAAAAGTTTAATTAAAGAACCAACCAAACGTTGCAAGTACGGGCGTGCATTAGGTGTGCACATTACAAAAAAAGGCGCGACAAAAAGGGGTAAAATAAAATATAGAATTGAGAGTGACTGATCACACAGTCAGTAAGTAAGTGTAAGTAAGTAAAAAGAAGTGAGAGATTTAATAATAAATAAAAATATATATATATATATATATATATATATATATATTGCTGTGAAACCTACATTTAGAATCGAGCCTCACGAATTGGGCGTCAAGAATGCTGTGAAATGTACAAAAAGCTATTAACTTAACTGGTCCGTTGACTTTCTTCTGTTCATCGCCTCGGCTGCTCCCCTAGATAAACCTTCATCCTCATTCATAAAAAAAAACAAACACATTCCTACCACAAACATCAACGTTAACTCTATTTACATCAATATTCACAATACATTAAAATTTCAAAATTAAAATTGCAGCATAAATTTCAGTATCAGAAAATTTCAAGATTTAAATTTGTTATCATTTTAATGTGCATCCAAAATTAAAGTCCTTGTAGGATGCCTACTAATTACTATAACAATATATGCAGACCTGAGTCTGAGTACAAAGGGAGCATCTACCACCCCTTTACGTTAATTAACCAGGTTCGTCTAATTGAGCTCAAAGACATACCCAAATTTCCATCATAATCCAGAACATAAATACTAAATACCCCTTTCTACTTAAACAAGAAAATGTCACCTTAAAATTAAAATTTTGTGGTTTGTACAAGTTCACTACTGTCCATTTTAAATAAACAAATTATAAAGTTATTCAACACACACCAAAACATCAAAGTTCAAACAAAATAGTATAATTTACCTGAAGGTTACTGCACTCGTAGCTTCAATGTACATCGTCCCTTTTGTTAATCACACCATTCCAACTGGGTTATATTTACGGCTTCTGATTCTCAACGTTTTTAAAATTTTCTCCACCACCATTCATCTGAAGTTGTTTCAGGGCTTTTCCGGAACTCATCTGTGTTTATCTGAACCTTGTTTTGTGGATCCAGACACGTTTATGAACCATTTAATTATTAACACCCCCGAAAAATAGCAAAGAAATTCATACTTCTTTCACCAATATACGCCAAAACTGCCTACTTTTGTGTATTCATTTGTCGTTGCAAATTTTACTAATTGGTACTGTGATACTAAACTTTATTACCTTGTATCTTCTTTTCTAAGTGCACTAAATTACATTCATTGTAGCACGTAAAGAACAAACTGTTTTAAATCACCAAAATATACGAGCAAACTGTTTAAATTATTCTATCAAACTCGGAAAACTAAAAAGCACTGTTTAATGCATTGAATCAATTCGAACATCTAAGAGAGCTTGTTCATCTTAACCTGGGTATATAGAGGTTAGCCTGTCTGTCGGTCTGGTCCCCAAAACGTACAATTCTTCAGAATTTCGCATGCTAGGTTCCCATTCCGCAGCCCGGCATGCGATTTTTACGAAATTTGCACTCGCACCCGTTAAATCTCAGAAATTTCGACACGGCACGCAACGTCTGGAAATAACTAATTAAATTTTTATACAGAAATGTTATTTTTACCTCTCAAGTTTGCCTTTTACTTTCAACCAATCGCAACCCAGTGACGTTGCTCCACTCACGCCTTTTACTATATGTGTCTCGGTCTTGCGCATATTATCTGTCTCTATCTACCCTGTTCTTATTGGTGCAAATTGATATTCTTTATTATCGATTATTTCAGTTCATGTGGACTGTGAAATAACCCACCTTTAGCATTTCCCGTAACTATTAAGCTACGGTTTCTCCAAGATTCTCTGTAACCATTTGTTATCTGCCAAATTTACGCAGAATGAGCCTTTTAAAAATACGCAGGTGTTCAAACATAATACTTCTAAATAACACTTCTACGATTTGCATTTTATTGGGTTTTTACAAGTTTTTATAGATATTATATGTTACTAATGGTTCAATTAACTCCAATTAAAATAATACCCTTTAATTTTTAGTGACTCCTAATCAAATATTAATTATTATCTGTACATTTTGTTTAATACCGGTTACTTAAAATTGAGTTAATTAATATAAATTTTGCACGTAATTTCTATTTGTTTCTTTACTAGGAATAATTAAATTACACGTAGAGCTTATATATAGCTTATATATTAGCTTATATATTATATATTATATATAGCTATATATATATATATATATATAATATCACCGCTGTGTTATCGGACGTTATATCTATTAATAATATAAATTTTTTTAAGTTGTTGATTATCTTCTTTGGGAATATGTTCGTCCACTAGTTAATAAGAAAAACGCTCGTTTATAAATTTGTCGACGTTTCGGGTAATTTATTCCCTTAATCATGACCTATGAATATTAGTTATAATACAAATCTACATAACTGGTATTACTTACAATCTATGCGAGCTTTATTTGTTAAAAAGCAGTAATTCAGAAAACCATAATAAATTAATGACACTGACATTTAAAAAACAATTTGTAAGATAAAACTCTAGTCATATAAATACAATTATCTTTAAACTTATATAATTGTATTTATATGACTAGAGTTTTATCTTACAAATTGTTTTTTAAATGTCAGTGTCATTAATTTATTATGGTTTTCTGAATTACTGCTTTTCAACAAATAAAGCTCGCATAGATTGTAACTAACACCAGTTATGTAGATTTGTATTATAACTAATATTCATAGGTCATGATTAAGGAAATAAATTACCCGAAACGTCGACAAATTTATAAACGACCGTTTTTCTTATTGACTAGTGGACGAACATGATAATCAACAACTTAAAAAAATTTATATTATTATTATTATTATTATTATTATTATTATTATATATATATATATATATCATCGTGTTAGTTATAGGTTAAGACGCATAGATAAGTCAAAAAAATAAATTTGTAACGACCGTGTATATAGGAAATAGGAATAATTTATTTACGCGCCAAATTAATTAGTTTTGACATTGAAAACGGACGGATAATAGCATATTTTTGTATTTGTAAATCGGAACGTTAAATTTGCATAAAGTGTAGAGGCTTTGTAGTAAGGGAAACTCAAGGATACGAATGTAAATAGCTTTAATATTTTAAAAGTTGTAGTTCAAGTACATCAAATGTAAAGAGAGCTTTTTGGTATATAAAATCAATAATGTAAACGCATATTTTCCATTTAACTAAACAAGCGTTCGTTAAACACAAATCCTAAGAAATTCTTGAAAAATACGATTTCAAACGGGCAGTTGCTTCATAAAAAGGCCGGACAAAAAATAAACAAGTTCAAGGAACATGAATGAACGTTGGAACAGAATTCTGTAGAAATTTAGTTAACGGTCGATGCCAAAAGCTACAAAACAACAGGTGGTTTGAAAGCAAATTGAGACGGAATATCGATAGCGTAAAGCAGATAGAGATCACATATAATAGACGTTGGGTAGAACACTCGTTTAAAGTACGCGACAAGTTTGAAGGTCAACCACAATATCGATTTTTTATTGCTTGAGTGGGATTATAAAAAAGACAAAAATATGTGTTAGACGAGTGTAACATAGTGAAAACTGGACATAAGAATAGGGCAAATGTTTGTGATTGGCTAAGTGCTAGAAAATTTCAAAGAAGCTCGCGGCCGTTGTATGTTGTTTACCGGTTTTCGGATTAAAGCGACGATGGAGTGAGAATTCTCCGTTTTACAAGTTCACTACGTATAAATTTTTTAGAATCAATTACAGTAGGGGAGATTTTCGAATGAAATAGGGGCAGGAGGTGTGTATCGACCGATATAAATACACTAGTTGATGCAGTAAAGCTCTCTCTTACTTCGCTTATCTGTTTGACTTCGCTTAGCTTTTACGGTAACATTCGAATGTAAAATAAAAACAGTGTTAGTACAGTCCGGTTAAAGTTAAATAAAAGTGTGAATTGCACAAGTGGGTGCTATATTGTAGACGGTGCTGTACTTACATTTAAAAAACTAATGGAGGTATGTTACTAAGGTAAGCGTGCTGAGAAATTTTTGGAACTAGGATGCTGCGTTTGGTAGATGTGGAAAGTGATTAACTTGATTTGGACAATTATCTGGGCCGAACATTGAAACCGTCTGCTAAGATTTGGGTAGCGAGTGGAAATAGTTTGATCTACACATAGCAGAGAGATATATGGAAGCAAAGACGAGGTCTGTTGGAGAACATCTTCAGAGGTGACGACTAAAAAGCTTACTCCAGGTATCAAAATTGATTTCTATTGCTATTGCTTAAATATTTTGTGCTGTTATTTTGTGCTAGAATGATTTGACACGTTAGGGGTGTATTTTATGAACATAGAAGCTCATTTGAAGGGCATATGTAAAGGACAATTTGTATTTTTTTATTTAAAGGTGTAAATAAATGACATAATAATTCAATGTAAAGAGTAAACGGGTCTTTAGGGTTGCTAAAAACAAAGATGCGATGTATTTAGGCATTTAGAGTACTGGGTTTATACTTAGCTCACCATAGACCAGAGTAAAAGTCAATTTAGGGTTTCGGGACGGACCCATCTACCCATATAGAACAAAAACTGTCGAAATAAATTAAAGGCATGAAATTTTAAAAGGATTTAATGATTGAGATTGTAACATTTTATGAAGCTGTATATCCGAATGTGTAAATATTTACTTGGTAATGAAAAATTTTAATTTGTATGAATATAAGGTTGTATGTTTCGTTGCATTATTTGAGTGGTAATTTTATTTGGCAGTATATGTGAGAAAGAGCAAACTTAGGATGGTAAGTATCTATGAAGAAGCAGGTTTTAGAGCTAGCCGTGGTATGCTGAAATAAAGGGAGCGTTTTAGAGATTGGAATTATTTGTTTATTTTCAGGAAAAATATTTATGTATCTTTCGCAGGAGCACAACCAGAGAAATTCACAGCAAATTTTTATGTTGGCCCAACGTGGGGCAAGATTTTAGGGTTTGTCGATCTGGAAAATACATTCGGCAATATAGTTTTGAAAAACATGTTCGAAATACTCAATAGATTGAAATGAGTTTTATGGATAGACAAATAGTACATAATTTATACAAAGAGCGAACAGTGGTAATAGAATTATAGCAGGAACGTAGAGGAGTAAATATTAGGATAGAGGTGAGACATGAATGTACCCCATCCCCGTTAATTTTGCACGTGAACATCTAGGAGGCAATGTATACTATCAAATACAGGAAGACATTTGAAATTATTGTGCAGGGACAAAAGATTGATATGTTTAGATTTGCAGATGATATAGTCTTTTTAACATTTAGCAGGAAAAGTTAGAAGCAGTTCTTAAATAATGGAAACAGTTTTAACAAAGAGATACGGTATGGAAATTAACAAAAATAAAACTAAAGTACTAGTATGAAAAGAAGGAAAAAATAAATCAAAAACTAAAATATAAATTGGAAACGACAACTTAAAAGAGGTGAAGTATTTCGACTACCTACGAAGCTAAAAAACGTAAGATGGGAAAAGTGCAAAAGATATAAAACAAAAATTAGCACAAGGCCGTGCTGTGTTTAACAAGAATAAACAACTATTATGTTCAAATACAACAAACATAGAAACAAGGAAAAGATTGCTGTAAGCATATGTGTGGAACACAGCACTGTAGGGCTGTGAAACTTGAACACTAGGAGAAGCGGACGGGTGTGGTGCTAGAGAGGTAGGATGAAATCATGGACACACAAAGTTAAGCATAAAAGAGGTTCTAGAAATGACAGGAGAAGAAAAAAATATGTGGAAAACTTTGTCGATGAATTTTGCTAATGATTCTAAAAGGGTTGTTGCCATTGCACCATTAGAAATTGCTAACAAGTCAACAAGATGTCTTGGTCTGAGACAATCAATTCCACCGTCGGAACTTCTTGGAAAACTATTGATTGTTTTTTTATAGTTTCGTGTGTGGTTAATTTAAGATCATTATGAGAGATAAAATCATCAGATGGATCAAGTGGGTAGTTTGTCTCAATATTTGTTGAATGATGTTTTGATTTTAAAGCAAGCCATGTCTCTGGACAATTTTTGCAATTTTTTCGGTTGAACAAATAAGCCTAGTTGCACCTCTAACGTCACCTTCCGATAATTTTTGTGTTATTTGTTTACAAAATTTACTTGTTTCCTCTTCCATAGAAGATCTTTTAGGAGCAGATCTTTTTATTGATCCACAAGAATTGTCGTTAAGGAACTTTAAAGAATCGGTGTCATTTTCTTTAAAATAAGCCAAGTTGTTCTTTACGATTGTTGTTAGAGAGACTTTCTTTGATTTTTTTTAAATATGAAGAGCGCATACAGAAAAAAGAAGAAGCCTTGACCTTACATGTGATTTTCCAATGCTCCACCCAAAGGTACTACACTGGCCAGGAAGCGACTTTTTTAAACCTGGAAAATTTGAAATTTTGCCGAACCCTTGCTGTTCCAAGCAAGGTAGGGATCTTTAACGTGCGTGACAACACACACACGGGACCTCCATTTTATTTCTCATCCGAACAAGGGTGTATTTTTGTAAAAAGTGCTCGCCTAACATTTTTCAAGCGGACCGTGTAGGGATTCGAACCCGGGACCTTGGGCGTAGTAGTCACACACATACCACTACGCCACGGAGCCGCCAAAGAAGTCTTAACCATGAATAAAAATTATTTTGTATTGTAACATTTCTTAGTAGATCTGACAATTCTTCACCATCAGCAACTCTATCTCCTTTAGGTATGAGTTTCAATATTTTTAAATATTGTTTAGCTTTAGATAATGATTCCATAAGTGTTTGTGAATCTATATTTTCAATATTTTCAAAAAATACTCTTTCATTTGTATATTTGGTTGACGCTATTTTGATGTTTCTAATTTCTAATTTCTTTTAGGTTTAATGTGTGTCATAGTATGATGCTTTCTTAAACCACGTTCAGAAATTTAATTGTATCTACATATATTACAAGTAATCCAATCTTTTGATCGATCATATGAATCATTATTTAAAAAATTATTTGACTTTGGGAGTGATATTCTTGAAGTTGTGGATTGCACTTTCTCTTTAGATGAGATTGAGCTACATCTTGCTTCATTTTCATCTTTCTTTGGGATTTTCCAATTCTTAGTTTTTATAGAAAATCTATCATCACTTGGATATTTTAATTCTAGGTAATCATCTTCTGAGGAACATAAAGATGACATTTTTCTAAAAATTATATTTATCCTGGTTGATTGTGCCCTCTCAGGGCGCGTCTAGTAGGCAGCGTTAACCTTGTGGTTTTTGCTGTCTTGTCTGTAACGTTATTTATCGTGCGAGTGTTCTAGGCGTTTGTTTTCCCACCCAGTGGTCTGCATCTTGTGTTGTGTCCTAGTTGTTTTTTTATTTAGCTAACTAGTTATGGTCTGGTGTGCTTTTGTCTGATGTTATGCTACACATCTAGTAGTCGGCGTGGGCGTTTTTTAAAATTGTTTCTCGCGTGCCTTGTAGCGGAACGACGTCTCGTATGGATGGGTGTGGTGAGTCGTCTATTGTTTGATATGTTTGTGTGACGTTTGTTCTACAGTATTCGTGTACTGTGTGAATGTTTAAGTCATTTCGTATTGTATCGTTTCTGACGAACCACCGTGCGCCGGTAATTAGTCGAAGGATGATGTTCTGGAATGCTTCGAGGCGTCGTAAGTTTGTCTTTAATAGGTATGTCAGTCATGCTTGTGAGCCATAAGTGATGATCGCTCTTATGTGCGTTTTGTAAAGTCTGGTCCGTATTTTTGTCGGTAGTTTGTTGTTAAATGTCAGCATCGGATTTAGGTGGCCTTTGATTTGTCTTGCTTTTTGGGCGTCTCGTCTAGATGTTTGTGAAAGCAGAGGTTTCTGTCAATAGTCACTCCAAGGTATCGGATGGTGTTCTTCCACGGGAGTCGCTGCCTCCCAAACGCTGGCGGAGGGTGTCGTGAAAAAAGTATGGTTTCGGTTTTGTCGACGTTGATTTGTATTCTTCATCTTACCAACCAGTCGGGAAGGGTGTCCAGTTGGCGTTGTAATCTTTGTGTGGCTAGTCTGGGGTGACGTACTGTAGTAATGAATAAAGTGTCGTCGGCGTATAGTCTGCATTTAACGTTATCGTTGCAAGGTAAGTCTTGTATGTAGGCGTTGAACAGTGTCGTTGAGAGACATCCGCCTTACGGAACTCCAGCCGTGATAGGTACTTCGTGCGATAGTTGTCCGTCTACTCGTACTTGTAGTTTTCAGTCTGTGAGGTAGCTGTCGAGTAGCTGTATGTATTGTAGTGGTACTTGGTGTATGGTCGCTGTTTGTACAGGAGTCCTCTGTGCCAAACCTTGTCGAATGCGTTTTCTATGTCCAGATGCTGTCGTGACGTGAGCTTTGTTGTAGTTTTCTGCGATGTTGTCCATGACGTGTATTACTTGTAGTGTGGTCGAGTGATCTTATCTGAAGCCAAATTGTTCTTGTCGGTCTCGTAGGTAATGTTTCAGTTTTTGTAGTAGTAGTCGTTCGAATATTTTTGATTACGTGCTGAGAGGCGATATCGGTCGGTAGTGTGACGGGTTTGTCCTTGTTTGTGTATCATAACTGTGATTGCAGTCTTCCATGCTGTGGGGTAATGTCGTTGTAGGAGTATGCCGTTGAATAGTCTTGTGATGTATGCCAGTGTGCATTTCGTGATGTTTTTGAGTGCTTGGTTTGTGATGTTGTCTTTTCCGGGTGCTTTTCTGTTTCTGTTGCTAAGGATTGTTTGTTTGGCGTCTTTTGGTATTATAGTGGCATGTGGTCTTCCGGGTGCATTTGTAGTAGTTCGTCCATAGTTTAGTTTACTTGTGTTTTATGTTGCTGGTGTGTTGTTGGGTTTGGTGAGTATGTCTCTTGTAGTGTTGAGGCGAATATGTTTGCTTTTTTTCGGGCGTTGTAGATTTTTCCGTCTAGTGGTGTGTTAGATAGTTGATGTCTTCTTATGAGTCCTCTGTTGAGTCGGCGTAAGTTCCCCTCAGTCTCGAGAACATCGTTGATATGTTCCGTCTACTGTTGCGTATTGTGTTCGTCTAGTAGGGTTTTAAGTGCAGCTTGTGTTGCGTTTAGTTGGGTTTTGAGGGCTGGGTCCCTCCTTATCCGCCATCTCCGGACTAACTTCCTTTTCTGTTTGATGATGTCACGAAGGTAGTCTGGAAGTCGTGGTCTGTTAGTGTTGCGGATACGTGTCGTAGTGCTGTAATTTAGTGCTTCTTGTAGCGTGTTTGTGATATATTCTGTGGCTGCGTCGATTTGTTCGTGTGTGTCGACGGTCGAGTTTCCAGAAGTTATTTTGTGTTGTAGGTACTCGTCGCACTTCCTCCAGTTTGTTGATGTCACGGTGTTAGTCGTCTCTTGTGTATGTGGCGTTGTGTGAATCGTAGTTAATATCGGAAGATGGTCGAAGCTCAGGTCTTGTATTACTTCTGACGTGAAGTTATACTGCATATTTTTTACTAGTGTTATGTCTAGTACATCAGGCTGATGATCTGGATTTGGAGGTATTCCTGTTGGTGTGTCTCGTCCAGTAATGTCGAAGTCTTTACCTAGTGAGTGAGTGAAAAGCGTCAGTCCCTCGCGATTGTTTATTCTAGAACCCCATGTGGCGTGTTTAGCGTTTAAGTCACCCAAAATTATCGTAGCGGTGTCTCCTAGCGTTAGGTTGTCGATGTCTTGTGTAGATAGTGTTCTGGTTGGGCTACGGTATACGAAGATGAGTCTCAGCAGTCGTCCGTTTGCGTAGATTTCCACGCTTGCAGCATCTAGCTGTGTTTGTGGAAGTTCTAGTGCGTGATGCGTAATTCGTCTGTAAATAAGTACGGCCACTCCTGGACTTATTATTTGTCCTGGTTCGATGATCATGTCTTTTCTGTAAGTTGTGTAATTTGTTTAATTTCGTTTCCCCAAGTAGTGCAATATCGATGTCAAATTCGGTCAGAAAGTGTCGTAGTTTAATTAGTCAGTGTTTTTCTTAATCTTCTTTGGGAATTAAACCACTCATACTTTTTAAAATTATCTTTATTTACGTTTCGATCCATGACCTAGGATCGTTGTCAAAATAAAAAAAACTTCAAGTTTGACATTTATGACATAAATTGAAGATGACTTTGATTTATTGATGTTCGAAATATTTCGTTTGAGTACACTTAGCAAAAATTTTTAAAGTTTAAAAGTATGATAGTCTTCAAAATAAAGATGATTTTAAAAACTATGAGTGGTTTAATTCCCGAAGAAGATTAAGAAGAATGCTAAACAAGCCACAACAAACATACAGGGAGTATTTAGTCAGTGTTTGATTCCGTTGGCGTTCCAAGAGAGTAGTCACAGTTGTTGTCGTGTTCGTTGATTATCCATTAAGGGTCGTGAAGATGTCGCACAGTGCCTTCAGGAGAAGCGGTATAACGGGTTCACCAGCCATGTAGGTCAATATAAGTCTTTGTGCCCACTGTAGTGTTTTGTTCAGTAGGTCTGCTGATGCTACTGCCGTGGTTGATGTTCGTAGGGGGCGTGACTACTTCAGGTGCTGGAACTGCTGCAGTAGTCCTTTCGGTGGTGTGTGGTTCTGTTGTAGGCGTTATGGTGGTAGTCGGTGTCGTCTTTTTTGTCGACTTGTTTTTCGTGGATCGTCTGCGCCTTCTTTTCTCTGGTTTTTCGGGAGGGGTGTCCATGCTTACATCGGTGGAGCTGTCGGTCTCTGGTGTATAGTATGGTGGATGTGGTTGCAGTAACCGCTTTAGTCGATTTTGTCGGTGCTTCCTGTGGTGTCTTACGTGATCGTATCTTCTTGTTACGGTGGACTCTCGTTCAGCCTTCCTCTTCGTCTGAGTCGGAGCTGTTGGATGTGTACTGTGCGTGTATCGGTGCTGGTAGTTGGTGCGTTTTTTTCCTTCTGTTCGAGTAGTTGTTGGTATGCCGGACAGTTCCTGTAGTTTGCGGGGTGTTGTCTTCTACAGTTGGCAAATGTCGGTGTGGTTTCACGTTTCTTGATACATTCAGATGCGTAGTGTTATTTACTGCACTTATGCATCGCGGTCTGTATTCACAGTTTAAGCTTGAATGTCCGCATCGTTGGCATGCAAAGCATTGAGGTATCTCCACCCTCGATTGAAAGGCAGCAACCCTAACGCCGTGACAGAATAGAAGTTCTCGTATGTTGTAGATGGTCTGTGATGTCGGTTCGTTCTTCAGTATAACCAGGATTGTATTGCTGTATTGTTTGTTCTTTGATTGTAGTTTAGTTACGTGTTTAATTTTAAAATTGCTGTCCAGCAGTTCGTTGGTGACGTTCTCTGATTTGATGTTTGCGGCCAGTCTTTTGATTACAACCTTGAGTTGTCGTTCAGTTTTTAGTCCGTATGTGTGAAATTCAATTGCGTGTTTTCAAGTACTGTAACAATTTTATTTCTTGGTTATTAAATCCATCCATAAAAGTGCAAAGTTATAAAACGCTTTTATTAAAATTATAAGTAAAATACATTTAACAAGTTTAGTAATACGCTAAAGTTGTATGTATATGTAGTTTTCTATGTATAGTCAAATATCTGTGCCTTCGATAACTGTTCGCAGGCGCGTTTTGGTTGAAGGCCTCCACCGGGAACACGCCGTCGTTCGGGCGAGGTGATAACCAGTCGGCCATGCGAGCTTGTTGAATCAAAATGTACGATTGGACGCAGGCCGCCAATTTGCGGTTACATTTTAAGCAGTCGACATCCATCTTTAAATAGCGGTTGGTATCCTACGAACGTTATTTAATTTGTTTAATTGAGATATTTTATTTAGCGCGCAAATAACCACCATAAAATCAACTTTGAAAACAACTATTCCAACCACTGATGTAAAACCACTTTGTATTACAGTCTGTAGGAAGTAACTTTGATGATGGAAAATTTGAATAATTTATAGAAGACCATTTTAGTACATAACGTTAGGATGTTATTTGATAAGACAGCAGGGTTCAACATATTGCAGCAGCTGATGGAAGTATGGTGATGACGGTTTGATATTACAACACCTCTTCACGGCTACAAAACGCAGCTTTGGTTCGTAGATAACTTTAAGAAATTTTCCGTGTTTCAAATTAGAAACACGCTATTTTGTTTAGTGCATAAAAGCACGAAAATAATAAAATTTCAATTATTTGTTGTACTGGAATTTTCCAGTGTTAAAAATTATAATTCACAATTTTTAATGGTTTAAGAAACCATACACGTGGTTCATTTTGTACTGTTGGTAACAGCGACAGCTGTTTTTGACGTCACTTGTTTGTCTGCAATATACTGCTGACACCTGTGTTCTAGTAAACATATGCTTTGAACAGCGTTTGCCTAAGTTGAGTAAACAAGAATATTTTGTGATCTTTTTATTAGAAATTGAAACTAACACAAATAATTTAGATAAGGAGACTTGAGTAACTATGTTTTAAATTGTAACCCACTCGAACAGATCTGCACGGGTCGGACCTTTGTTTTTGTAACAAGTTTACACTAAGTTTTAAAACGTTTGATCATCAACTATTTTGATAAACCTTAATTTAAAACCCATGAACTCATTTAATTATTTATGAAATTTTGTTGCATTGAATTTTGTTTTAAAAGAGAATCTTTTGAGTAAATTATTGGTTCAAGATTAAAGTTTTTTTATTTTGATCAAATATGGTCAAAACTAACTACAAGAAACTAATATCCTTAAGAGTGGAATTTTGATGTCAACTTATATAGGAGATTTTTTTTTTATATTTCTTTAGGTATGTTTGTGGTACACAAATAGTGTTCCACCCTTCTATTAAGCTAATTATTACTATTTCTTACAGGAGCAGCGTCTTATTCAGTTAAGACGGGTTTCTGTCATCGAAGGCGATTTTTTCTTTGGGTTTCCACGTCCGCCCCTAGAAATATACCACGCTATTATCATCAATAAGTCAGGACTTGGTGGCGCCTATTTGTTTTGGATTAAGTTCAACTTACAATCAGAATTCGACTTACCCCCCCATTTCTCATAGCTCTACCCAAGGAATAGACCCCTAGTTATGTCGGAAGACTTCGTTACACTTGCCCAGGCGCGAGGATAGCCATGTAACCATGTTTTATATATATATATATATATATAAAAAGAACAGTTTCAGTACTCCTGTGCGAATCTGAACTCGTCGGCGTCGGATGCATAGATTCGTGCACCTAGTCCTGTTGCTCGCATGTTTATGTCACGTTCCGTTATTCGTTTCATCTCTTTGGCGTGCTTGATGAAGTCCGGAAATGTAGCAATAAAGATGGGCGGATTCTGTTACTCGTCGCGTCGGTCTTGTTTGTAGGGTTTCTTGTCGTTGGTCTTGCTGTGCTTGTGGATGGTGAATTGGAGGTTGCTGGGGCGTAGGATAAAAGCATCTTCGTCGGTTCAACGAATGGAACTTTAAGCACGATCGTGTATTGTTTTTCGGTGGCGTGGTCTGCTGTCTTGCGTGTACGTTTCGTCTCAGTCTCTGAGTCAGAGTGCTGTTCTCGTAGTCAACGTGCTTTGATAGATTCGGCGTCCATGTCCGAGTCTGTAAACGTCACCGAAGCACGCTTCGGGTTCGTCACGTCCATTGCCCTGAGAAGAGCAATGTTTTAATTCTTATAATAGCGTTAATTCTTATAAATTATATGTCTTAGCCTGAGCTAAGCTGTAGTTGAAGAAAGCTATGCGATCGATGTGTTCTGTTCAAGCGCCAAAGCACAACTACAAAAAAAATTATATAGACTTTATCTTGTTTATATTTATAGGAGTTGTTACGTTCATTTTCGTAAATAATTGATTAGTTTATATACAATAATTTTTAACTTACATTCCTTTGGCGTTAAACACGAAAATTAATTCCGTAAATTAAAATAACCCTTTCGCGTGTTTAAAATTGTATTGTAATTAATAATAAACATCCTATATATTTCACTTGATAAATCTTTCTGCTCTTTAAAAAAATAAATTGTAACGGGCATTTTTATAGTTTAACCTTTTTACACTACTCAATTGGTAAACACATTTCTGCAACTACTATCTCTATGTTTTATATTTATTAACTCGTGGGTATTACTTTAAAAGTAGATAAATTGAAGTTTGATTTTCATTAATAAATAAAGTGGAATGAATTGTAAATAGGATTATTCGTAATTATTGCAAATGATAAACCGCCGTAATTAATTAGCAGATATGATTGTTGCATTCACGTTTTGGATGTTTCTTATGTTATTAACGAGGTCGAGATAAGAGTCGATAAGCGGTTGTAATAGCGAGCAGTTGTAGTTTGTCCTTTGTTCCGATATATGTTAATTACGTTGAGTGGTTGTAAGTTTTCGTGCTTGGTTGATATATATATATATATATATATATATATATATATATATATTAATTACGTAAAAGGTACTGTTTGCTTTTGCTTTGAAGAGAGTGTGGAAAAATGCGATGTTGTTTGTTGAAGCCAAGCTTGTTTTTCACTAAATAAACTGTGATAAAATATAAAGAACGGTATATAATTTGTTATAAAGTGCTCATAATGTGTATTTAAAGTGGTTTTGCGTATTAGTAATATGTACTCGTTCGGGGTACCCAATGTGAAATCTGCAAAATCGCTCTTTTTATTGTGAACCTATCTTCATTTTTACGAGGTCGTGCTAAATGTCTATGTGGTTGGCGCGGAGTTTGAATTGGTAATCATAACCTATTCAATTATATTTCTAAGTGTTTAATTCTTGTATAATGTTGGACGAAGAACAAAATTCCGTGATCACTGTTGCTCCTACAGAGGTAGAAAGAGCTTCCGATCTTATTCGAATTCCGACGCGTGATAATGTCTGCTGCTAACACTAGTGAAATACGTAGGTGTGATTAGTGTAAAGTGTGAGAAATTCCATCCACACCCTCACAGTCAAGGGTGCAGTGCTTCGTTAGTGCAGGACAACGGGAATTCCACATTCAATTGCGAGGAAGCGTTGCTGAAGGACTGTTTGTAAGTTGAACTATTTCCTACTTGCTTTTACTTTTAATACCTGTCCGTTGCTTTGCCATACCTTTGGCGTTCTGATACCTTTTACCATAGACTTGCATGCTATTTTAAATAGAAGAAAAAAAAAAGAAAAATCAATACTACTGGACTACTCATATTAATTGTGTTTACCTATTTATATTTTGTTAAAATTTTATCTGCTTTATGTCTAATTGGTGTGTGAGGAAACGCTTCTGCTACTCCCCAATATTACCTCACTTTGTACTAAAGATTTGTTATATTGCTTTTACTGTTGTTATATTATATAGTTTATCTAAACAGTTTTTATTTACATTCTACAAAGTACTGAATAACTTAGACTTTGCCTTGCTGCTATTCTTTTTCTTTATTTCAGGGTTGCAGGACTAATCTTTTTTTTATTGCAGGTTTGCTATTCTAATTTCTTTTATTGCAGGTACTGTTACTAACTCCTTACCGCCGCATACATCATGTGTCAGTCTACTTTCTACAACCCCCCCTGCTCTCCGATTGAGCCGGGTCATTTCTTTGACTTTCTTTGTGTAACGTAACAGGAAATTTGGCGCCCAACGTGCTGCCACGAAAAAAACGTAACAAAATATCATTTCTAAGAATTTCTTACCGTGGAATTTACGCCATAATTAGATAGGCATCTTTCCAAATATTCAATAATTAAGGCTGGTGTGTTTCTCTTTTTAAAGAATTCCGCGAAATTGTTTCAATAAATTAGGGTTTTCCTGTTTTATTTCCTTGAGCTTTGGTGCTTTAACTAAACAAATTTAATATTTACTTTCTGTTCGAATAGCAACAAGAAAACATCCGTCCTGCTTTGATTCGTTCCGTTTTTTTCATTATGCGAATTTCTAGCACGCATTATCTAGCGTGGTGAGTATTTAGAGTTTGTATAAACAATACTTTTCGGCTTCAATAAATTAATTTATTGTGCGTAATTCTAGCTTCCTGCGAGGGACACGTTAATTCTTTGAGCTGTCGTTTCTTCTGGTAATGGGAGGCCAAACGCGTTCTTCCTGGGCGTAGGCCTACCTACTCGCTGACGTGGACCAGCGACTGAGTCAACCTTGACGTCAGCAACTCGAGGGTGAGTTTTTCTTTGTACTCGCTATTTACTTTGAAACCAGAACGCCTGGGATTTTACTGTTCAAATATGGCATTTCTAAATTTAATTCTTCTATATGAAAAGTATTGAACTATTTTGGTATTTACTGCTCTTTTATTACTGCCTTACTATTTGTTCATAAATTACTAAAAATATACTACTAATTTGTGTAAAAACAGTTTAACGACTTGCTGGCACATTTAAAAATGTTGTTGCCACTGTGTTTGTAAATAGAGGTTAAGGTTATACGTACGATGATCTAGAGCTGTGGTTTTTAGGGTTGCGTTTGGTTCTTTCTTTATTTCTAATTACTGTCAGGAGGTAATTACCTGAAAACTACAGCTCGCCATTTTCATGAATAATTTTTTTTACTGTGTTCTGTAAAAATTTTGGTTAATTATAAGTTCTTTTTTTACTTTGTATGTTTTGTTCTGAATGTGAATGAGTGAGTGTTTATATTTTTTTCTCTATTTATTTCAGGTTTCTTTTTAATTTATCTATAGGTATAAGACCCCGCCCACTCACCGATTGAGCCCGGTCATCCTTTCTTTCTTTTCCTGTTTTTTTTAAAGTTACGTCAATGTACGTAGCAGATTCTTGAATTTAAAATCTCCATTTTTAATTCTAATTTACATATACATGGATTTGGATAAGTCCTTCAAAATTAGCTCGTACTCTTAAACTTTAAACTAAAATGACGAAAAATTGTATAAGATTATAAGTTAAGTCCTAGACTTACTATTGCCGTACTTTATTTGAAAACAGACAGACCATTTTTAGTTAGTAGGGTTTACCTAACATTTTTTTGTAAAAAGTGGGAGCACTATTCTCCAAAATTAACTGTTATCATTATGTACATAATTTTATCCTAGACTACCACGCTAAACTTATAATTCCAATAACACCGTTAACTAGATAAATCAAAGCAAGCCTATTTACAACCCCGTGGTGGAAATAACAAGCACCCTCGCAGATATATAGGGCAAAAACACCCCACAAAACCAACCGAGACTAATACAGAGGATTACAACTGTCCTACAATTGTAACAGTTTCAATCACAATTTGTTAAGCTTTTCTTGTATACGTTTTGCTACGCTCTATTTGACATTTCAATCATACCACATCCAACAGCCACCTTTTAGAATTACCCTAGAAGCTTGTATAAAGAGCCTATTAAAATGCAGGAACGGTGGCAGCTTCAAATATACAAACAAATATCGTCCGCATTCTATCGCCAAACCGAGAGTGATTGACATTTTTCTCTCCAAGATTTTCCTGCTCTTTTCCTGATTTGTCACTAAATTTCCTCACACTTGTCAGTTTCCCGGCTTTGCAGCGACAGATGAACAAATCACTAGTCCGGACACGTTTCGCTAGATAAATTGCCAAAGATCCTATTGGTAAAACTTTGATAACTGTTAAGATATAAATATTTATATAGGAATGGGAATACTTTGTTACGGCTATAGGTACCCTAAAAACTGTAATTCTACCTTAAATTGAAAATTTTAATTGGGAAATATAGTTTGCCTACACTTTAGGCAACAGAAAATTTATTAAAAACGCGTAGGGTAATGGAGACCAAATAAACTTATGTACGACTGACTCATCGATGTTCAGAACAGGAAAACACGAGTTACAACGGTTTTAGCTCGCTTTATTTAAATATTTTAAAGTGAGATCGAAATGGAAACATTTGTACATCTTCCGTGTAAAATATAGGGCGACTTTGAACGTTTGTCTTAGATTATATAGTTGGTGCACAGAATTAGTGATAACTCAAAAACTAGATTTTCCAGGATAGCCGTTTAAAGACTTCTTATGTCCTGCAAAACTTGTCATGATATGAATTTAAAAAATTTTCAAATCTTTTTGGGAATAAACATTAGTTAGTGTTCACCTCGGCGCAACGCTGTGAGCGTAAGCCGCCAATATTCAAAATATATTGTTGTTAAGGCGTTTTAAAGTTTCTTTTACAGTTAACCCTTCAGCATTCCTTATTTCCGCTACCTTCACCCTTCCTTTCCTATGTAGCGCCAGGTATGGTATGGAGCAGTGGCAGTCACGAGAGTGTTGTTCAAGACTTTTGGTTCAAGCCGCAAGTGCATCCGCAGTCATCGGACGCGTGTTCGCGGTTTTTTCATTGTATGTGTGAAACAAACATTGCACACCATTCATTATACAGTCAGCTATAAACACTCTGGAATGGTTCAAGATCTATGGTACATATAATGGTAGCAGATAAAGCAGTAAGCGCTAATATTAATTTATTTACGCGCTGTATATCGTACATGTATTGGTCCTTCGAGCCGGATATCTTATCTTTTCATAATGTGATTATTCAATTAATGAATTTTCCTTATAATTAATTCTAATTAGTTATCGTATTAGATCCTCACTGTTTCATTATATTTTCGAGGTTACTTTTGATAACTAGTAACGCTTAGTGTAGCTATCATTTTATTCATTCAATCATAATAATTATATTTATTCAATCAAAATTGAGGTATTTATTACAGACGGAAAGCTTTAAAACGTTGGTATGCACACAGTTTGACCCTTGGAAATAACGGGATATTATAATATAAATGCCTAGTTTTTTTCTTACCTGTTTAAAAAGAATGTTAGGTACATGAAGTGTTTCTTACTCAGGTAGCTTTGAGGGTTTCTGGTTTTATAGTTGCATCGGCACCAGGCAAACAAATCACATCTGTTGTAAAAATTCATATCTTGGAATGTGAGAGCTTTTGACGAGGTGATCATATTTTTACTGGTTGGTTTGGTTCTCACGTATGTTTCTTGTTAGAAAGTTTATTTAAAATTGTATTGAAGGAAATTCTACGTCAGCAGATTTACAACTGATTATTGGTATTTTAAATGGGGTCGCGTCATTCAGCACAATGATTCAATTTAGAATTGCTATGGATCATCTAATTCTAGACATGAAGGATACTGTCAATAGGATTTCAGAATTATTGGTAAATAGTGGAAAATTGGAAAAGACTCGCGAAAATTCGGTTGCAATAAAATTGTTTACAAAAGCCGCCACGGATATCAAACAAGAAGTTGATGTGTTTTATCATGCATGCATTTTCGATAAAGAAAATGCAGAAGGTATTTAGGAAATTGGATCATATCATATCGAATTGGATAAAATGCTACTGTCGATTAAAATTTGTAATGCTCAGTTTGAAAGCATGTCTGAGTCATCGGGCATTAAACCTCAAAATTCATTTGAAAATAGGTCTGGATCGCCTACTGGTCTTAGTGGTGTTACCAATATTCGATTGCCGCGAGTCTCAATAAGTAAATCTACAAGTTTTGTGATTTTAACGCTTATCGTACATGTTTAAAAATTTAGTTTATAACAACCAGAATTTATTACCCATTGAAAAATAATTCTTTTACTGGATTCTCTAGATTCAAATTCGAAAAATTTTATTTGTTATCTGACTGTCACAAATGAAAATTTTGAAACCGCTTATTCAATTATCGTTGAGCGTTACAAGTGTCGTCGTTTATTGGCAAAAACATACCTTTCAGCGTTAGAAAAGATTTCTTAAGCTCAATCTAACTCACACGTAGAATTAAGAGAATTACTAAATTGCTTTGTACAAAATTTGGCTGGCTTGCGTCAAATGAAAATTGATTTGTTGGATTTGATTCTTTTCAATGTTATCAAAAAAGTTGGAGGTCGACTTGCTAAAAACGTTTGAGTTGGAAAGTACTCAGGATATTCCAACATTTGAACAATTGAAATCGTTTGTTGAAAATCACTGTAAGGCCCTAGAAATCAGCAGTATGGTGCTAGCAGATAAATATCTCAAATCGTCAAGTAAGAATGTGGACTGAGAAAACGCCCTAATGCGGGTTCAAAATCACAATCTCGTACGTCTTTAGTGACTACATCAAAGATAAATAAATGCTTGTTGTGTGATGATGTAACGTAATTTTTGTTGTTACTGAAAGGACCACGTTGTAAACGCCAGTGAAACGTATTTTTTTTACGTGGGTAGGTTGTTTTTTTTTTGTTTTATGGGCGTGGCATCAGTGTTACTTATTTTTCCAAAAATCTTCCGACAAAGCTAGGGGTCTATTTGTTACGTGAATTCGGGCCCCACGCTGGGCGCCAAAAATGTTATGTGACGTAATTCGTGGCAGCCACGTTGGGCGCCAAATTTATGCTACGTTGGCTCGTAGCCGTGCGTAACATATAGAAAATCATAGAAATGACCAGGCTCAATCGAAGATTAGGAGGGGGTTGTAGAAAGCAGACCAACATACAATGTACGCGGCTGTAAGGAGTTAGTGATAATACCGGCAAGAAAAATAGTCAAGCAAACCTGAAAAAAAAAGAAAAAGCATAGCAGCAATGATAAGTCTAAATTATTCAGTACTTTGTAGAATGTAAAAAAAAACTGTTTGGATAATCTATATAATATAACAACGGTAAAAGCAGTACAAAAAATTTTTAGTACAAAGTGAAGTAATATTGGGGATTAGCAGAAACGTTTCCTCACACACCAATTAAACATAAACCAGACAAAATGTTAAAAAAAAAATAAATAGGTAAGACACAATTGATATGAGTAATTCAGTAGTATTGATCTTTCTTTCTTTATTTCTTTTTTTTTCTTATGTTTTAAAATATCTTGCAAGTCTTTTGTAAAAGATATCAGAACGACAAAGTAATAACAAGTAGGAAATAGCTCAACTTACAAAAGTCCTTCAGCAACGCTTCCTTGCTACGGAAGTGTGAGATTCACGATGTCCTGCACTAACGAAGCACTTCACTCTTGCCTGTGAGGGTGTTGATGGAATTTCTTACACTTTACACTAATCACACCTATGTATTTCACTGGCGTTAGCAGCAGACATTATCATACTGATGGAACTATGTAGCATTGATAAATTCTTGTTAACTCTATTTCCTGAAACACTAATTTCGAAATCTTTTGTAACACAAATCGTAAAAAAAAATGGTAATAAAAATTTAGAATCACGCTTTCAAGGCACGATGTAATGCATTAAACTAACAGTAACGCGAGGTGTTTATAATGCTTTCGAATAACGAAAATTTGCTCAAACAACGATCTATTTTAGATTCGTTGGGGTTAGAAAATTCAGAAACTACAGTATCAACTGTCTTTACATGTGAATGAGATACCTGTTTATAAGAAGCAACCTTTTTCCTACTAAACCTGCTACAACTGTATCATCATTTGTTTTTGAAGCACTCAAGCTTAAAACTGTATTTGGATAATCCAACGTATGCACTACTCTGATAACAAAAGGACCACGAAAACTAGATCGCACACACAGTTCAAATATAAAAAGACAAATCAACAAAAAACACAATTAGTAAAGCAACGCGTATCACTAAGTCAATGTTCCGTAAAACGCACGACAAGTTCTATCACTTTTATTTACAACAGAAAAGCAACCAAAAAAACCAATTAGTAGAGCAACGCGCATCACGAAAACCGTCCGTCAATGACCTTACCACAACACTTGTGGTCAACCAAACACGTTACATATACAGCATACTTCCTTCAAAAAGGAATTAGAACTACACACTGCTACAGTTAATGTACGACTTTTATTTCACAAGAAAGACAACTAAAAATCGTGCCGCGCTTGTTCAGGAACAATTCGAAATTGATCCCGCATTAATTCTCACTCTTGTCAAGGCAAAACAGTCTTTTCCACGTAATTAATATGTAGGAACCAAGAACGAACTACGACTGCTCATCTGTTTATTCAACTCGTTCTATTACAACTTCTTATCGTCTCTTATCTAGACTTGTATATTCACATAAGCAACAAAATTTATACGAACGGCAAAACAAGGACGATGCAATCCACTCATTATAATACGATGCACTCGCCTAAGGAGTTAATAAGTATCAAATATAGAAATAGTAATTTGTAGAAATGTATTTATGAATTAAGTATAGCGTAAAATGTTAAATTACAAAAATGCACGTTACATATTCCTGGGTAGAGCAATGAGAAGTGTGGGGGGGGGGAGTCGACTTCTGTTTGCAGACCAAAGTTAAGCTATATCAAATAGGCGCCACCATGTCCTGAGATAATTACGATAATTGCAAAGCACAGTTCTAAGGGCGGACGTGGAGACCCAAAGAAAAAATGATCGCCTTCGTTAACACAAACCCGTCTTAACAAAATAAGACGCAGCTCCTGTAAGAAATTGTAATGGTTAAATAAATAGAAAAGTGGAACACCATTTGTGTCCTACTAAAATATATAAAGAAATAATAAAAAAAGTATTTCCAATGTAATATTGGCATCAATTTATTACTCAGAAAAGTTTTAGCTTTATGTAATTAGATTTGATCGCGCTTGATCAAAATAAAAAATCTTCAATTTTGAACTAATTGTTTACTAAAAAAACTCTTTTAAAATATTGTAACTTGTAACAAAATAAAATTTTCATCATTAACTACATCAAGATTAAACTTTTAACTTTCCTTTTTTTGTCTTTCATTATTATTAATCAAGCAACTTTACTTTAAACATGAACTTGTACAAATTAAAGTAATAATGGTTGGCAAGCATAACACAGTAAATTAAATTCTAACCTGGGCAGATCTTTTCAGGTAGATAACAAATTATTAGCTCCTAACAATATCAGAATTTGAGCTTTCAAAATTACGTATAATATTCTAAGTGTAGATAAAGCTGATCACAAAAATAGGCATGTTTATTTAAATTGCATTACAGCTGCTCAAAACATTTGCTTTTAAGGCGACATCTGTCAGCTGTACAAAGTAGAAAAATATGACGTCAAAAACACCTGTTGAACCTATCGACGTTTCATATGGAACAAAGCATGTTTTTTTAGAACGCTAATTCAGCAAAATTTCATTTTACAGCTTGTAAAACCAGCTCAACAATTAGTTGAAACTTTTACAATTTACGTGTATTGAACATAAAAGCAAGATAATGTGTTCTAAGTTTTGAAACACATGCAGAAAAATATAGCTAATTACGAACCAAAACTGCAATAGTCGCCTCACAACAAGGCAAGACGGGATCCCCGTTCTTCAAGCAAAGATAACAGCGTTTGCAATTTGAAACGACTTCATCTAAATCAACTTCTATAATTCCTTCCTAGACAAATTTCTTGTTAGGCAAAGTTTAAATCAATTATTCTTGTCGAGTTATATTTGTTGCGTTCCACGTGTCGAATCATATCTTGTCGCATTATATTTTATAGTAGTCGTGTTCTCAAGGTTGAATTCTAATTTGTTGCATCTTAAGTTGTATTCTAAATTGTATTCTAAGTTGTCTTCTAAGTTGTCGCGCGTTATTCGAAGGTATCTTCATCATTTGTAATGGATTCGAAGATTGCCGGCATCTAGCCAAGAGTACATGTTGATGAAGCTATCGCTTGTGGCCGACTATTCATCGAAGCCAGAGCCGAGCGGTCGCGCCGTCAGGTGCTTGTGGTTTTATCGTCAAAAATTTTGTCGTCTTCATCAACACCTCAATTGGAAGCTAGCTACACTGCTAGTAGTAGTTTATTTTCGGCAAGATCGTCAAATACAGAGTTCAAACTGTAAGAGCTTTATTGGATAATGGCAGCAAGGAGAGTTTCATGACTGACTCATGTCCTCAACGTTTGGCTTTGAATAAATCAAAAGTTTAGGTAAAGGTGGAAGGACTGGAGCTATTGGCGGCTCAAGTTTCAGGTACATTGTCATGTAAAATTCGTCCTAGAGGACAAGGAAATCCTCAATGTGATGTGGATGTTTTTGTTCTTTCGGAGATTTGTGGAAAATTACCTACGGTACAGTTAACGTCTGACCTAAAACTAGCTGACGAAGATTTTGATAAATCCGGCAAAATAGAAATGTTGCTAGGTGCAAATATTTTCGCTCATATTTTGATGAATGAATCTCGTATGGGTTCGTTGGATGAACCTGTCGCTATAAAAACTACACTGGGTTGGATACTGACAGGAAAACCTGTTTCTCCTGTTTCTTTATGCACTTCGTTATGTGCAATTGTGGAACCACATTGGATTCTAATTTACGTCGTTTTTGGGAACCAGAAAACATTCCAGACTCGTCTAGAGTGAGCTCGGCGGAAGAAGCGTGCGAAAAGCATTTCGTTGAGACTCGTGCTAGAGAGGAGGGTGGTCGTTTTGTGGTCCAGTCGCCGTTCAAAAGCCCAGAGCATGTTTTTGTCGATTCTCAGGAGATCGCCATTCGTAGATTTCTTTTATTGGAACGACGTTTGGAAAAAGATTCTCATTTATATACTTCATATCGTGATTTTATGCAAGATTACATTGGGAGTGGTCATATGACACTTTGTTCAAAATCGGGTCAAAATTCAATAGATGGTTTGTCAGAATACTACATACCTCATCATGCCGTTGTCAAACCAAAGAGCGCAACAACCAAACTCAGAGTGGTTTTTGATGCTTCGGCCGCTGCGCCTATTGGTGGTTCGTTAAGTGAACATTTGTTAGTTGGTCCTCCGTTGCAGAAAGACATTATGGTTTTGTTGCTGCACTTTCGTAAACATGCTGTGGTATTCACTGCTGACATCAAACAGATGTAGAGGCAGGTTTTGGTTTCGCCAGATCATCGTCAATATCAAAAAATAATTTTGAGATTTAATTCTTTGAATCCTAATATATTGAACACCGTCACGTATGGAATGACCTCCTCTCCATTTTTAGCATTGAGGGTCATTCAGGAATTAGCTCAAGTGGAGTCAGCCACATTTCCTCGTGCTGTTGAGGTGTTGGTATCAGAGACCTACGTGAACGATGTGGTGGAGAAAGCAAAACGTTTAATTTTCGAAATAAATCAAATTTGTGAAGCAGGTGGTTTTACTTTGCGTAAATGGAATAGCAACGTCTGCAAGGTTCTTGAAGGATTACCAAAATCGTCTTGTAATTCGACGACTTTTAGTTATGAAGGTTCAAATAATTTGTCACAAAAGATTATAGGTTTGCACTGGAACTCCATAAGGAATTATTTCTTTTATCACGTTAATCCTATTTCAAAGGACTGTACGAAGCGCATTATGGTGTCTGAAGTAGCCAGAATTTTCGATCCGTTGAGGCTACTTACTCCTTTAGTGTTTTTTGCCGAACATTTAATCCAATATTTGTGGATAATGGGTTTGGATTGGGATGAAAGTCCTCCATTAAATACTGCATGAAAATGGAAAAATTATTTGGAACAATTGTCAGAATTATCGAAACTCGAGATACCTCGATGGATTTTACATGTTGATTACAAAAATATACAGATTCACGGGTTCTGTGATGCTTCGGATGCAGGCTATGCAGTCGCTGTTTATTTTGGAATCGTCGACACAGTTGAAAACAGTAAAACGTCATTGGTGTGTGCTAAATCTAGGGTTACTCCTACTAATTGCATTCATTTGCATCGTTTGGAGTTTTGTGGTGCACTACTGTTGTCAAACTTAGTAGATTTTGTTCGGATTACTAACAAAACACAATTGTCATTCGATAGTATTTATGCCTGATCCGATTCAACTGTGGCACTAGCTTGGATTAAACCATCTTCGTATAATTGGAAAACATTCGCCAGCAATCGAATTTCACATATCCAAGACCGCATTCTTCCAGCATCTTGGTTTCATATTAAATCTTCAGAAAACCCTGCTGATTGTGCCTCTCGAGGTCTGGTAGCCTCAGAATTGGTACAACGTCATTTATGGTGGAAAAGGCCTCATTGGCTTCAACTTCCAGAAGAAGAATGGCCATCGATTAACGTGTCTCGTTCATTAAATCCGTTATAAGTCGAGACGGAAAGACGAATTTTATCATTAAATGTTGTTATTTCAGACAATTTTTTAGACTCATTGGCTACTCGCTATTCAAATTTGGCAAAAATATGTAGAATTATTTTACGTGTTCGTCACTTCATTTCCAACACTCAAACAGCATTGGAATCACGCAGAGACGCGCCCGATTATGCTTCTGTGGTTGAACAGCAATGTTCTCTTCTCTACTTTTTTTTGGTTAAAAGGGTTTAACAAGCAGTCTTTCCTCAAGATATTTGTAATATAGCAAATGGTAAACCAGTTAATAAACCGCTCAGAACGCTCACTCCCTTTGTGGATATACATGGTTTACTCAAGGTGGGTGGTCGCCATCGAAATTCAGACCTACCTTATGGGGTGAAATTTCCAATTTTCTTCCCATCATCGCATCGGTTAACAGAATTAATCATTCTGGATTGCCATAATAGGCACTTACATCCTGGACTTCGTACTACTCAATTTTTGTTGACTCACAATTTTTGGATTCCATCTGCTAAACGAGCAGTTTGTAAATGTTTGAAGTCATGCATCCGTTGTTTTTGCATAAACCCTATTGCTTACTGCCCTCTCATGGGCAATTTACCAACTTCGGGGGTAACTTCGGGAAAGGCATTTTTGCATACTGGCGTGGATTATGGCGGTCCTCTTGCTGTTACAATGAGTAGAAAACGAGGATCTAAATCATCAAAGACTTATATTTGCTTGTTCATTTGTTTTAACACTAAAGCCGTTCATTTGGAGTTAGTGTCTAGTCTTCCAAAAGAGGTCTTCATCGCTGCTTTACGTTGCTTTATTACTCGTCGTGGAAAGTGTGTGACTATTCATAGTGATTGTGGCACCAATTTTATTAGAGCGTTTCGTGAATTATCTGAAATGATAAAACATTCTGCGGTTGCAGATGGTATAACATTTATATGCAACCCTCCTTCCCCTCTTCATTTCGGAGGTTTATAGGAAGCCGCGATTAAATCAGTCAAATCTCAACTCAAAATGATCAGTGGAAATCAAATATTGTCATATGAAGAACCCAATACTGAATTGAATCTGTACTTAATTCAAGGCCTTTGTGCCCGTTAAGTACTAATCCCGAAGATTTTTCATATTTAACCCCGAATCATTTTCTTGGTTTGGAACCTGTATCTGTTCTACCAGATCCTGATGTTACTGCGTTGAAGATTTCTCATTTGGACCGCTGGCAACTAATTCAGCGCGTACAACAAGATTTCTGGAAACAGTAGCGTGCAGGTTATTTGCATACCCTGCAACAAAAACTAAATGGTTCACTTCATCTCATCAAATCCAAATTGGGACCTTGGTGTTAATCAAAGAGGATCAAGCTCCTCCTCTGTCCTGGTGACTAGGCCGTATCCATTATTAATACTCTGGAAGGGATGGGATTATTCGAGTGGCTAGGGTAAAAACTATGCATGGCACAATTAAAAAACCTTTAGTCAAGTTGTGTCCTCTACCTGAAGACAGCACAACTCAATAGTTTTAAGATGAATGTTAAATGTAGCGTAGTATTCGTTTTATTTTCATTAGTACATAGTTTAAAAATAAGTTAATCAATCTTATTCTGGTGGGCGGTATGTTAAGGCGTTTTAAAGCTGCCTTTACAGTTAACCCTTCAGCATTCCTTATTTCCGCTACCTGCACCTTTCCTTTCCTATATAGCGCAAGGTGCGGTATGGAACAGTGACAAGTCGTGAGAGTGTTGTTCAAAACTTTTGGTTCAAGCCGCAAGTGCATTCGCAGTCATCGGACGCGTGTTCACGGTTTTTTTATAGTGTGTGTGAAGCAAACATTGCACATCATTCAAACACTTTGGAATGGTTCATGACCTATGGTACATGTCATGGTAGCAGATAAAGCAGTAAGTGGTAATACTAATTTATTTACGCGTTGTATATCGTGCAATTGTGCTGAGTGTTGAAAACGATACCTCAGCTGAAGCAAATTGAAATAGGTATTGTCAAAATTATTCTTAGTAGTGATGATCGAGCCGAGTCGAGCATGCATCAGCTCGGCTCGGTTCGAGATCACTAAAGTTGAGCTCGGCTCGAAATTATATTGTTAGCTCGGCTCGAAACTCGGCTCGAATTCGAGCCGAGTCGAGCAATGTTCGCACTGTAATATGATTGTCTTTAGGATATACCAAAATGTATTTATATTACACATAGAACGTGCGTTAAGAAACCCCCACAAAGCTTTACTAATTTTATTATGTCGATAATCTGTGTTCGAGTTCTGCTGATATAAGAGTAACTTTTATAATTATCGGTTAAATGTTTTAAGACATACTGAAGGCGAATTAAGCGCCTCAATTGCTGCTACCTTGTGCCGCAAAAACCAGAATTTGCGTCATTGTACTTTTTGTGATAGTTGTTCTAAAATCCCAATGGTGAGTAGGGGAATAAAATCACTATATCACTAATTAAAGTTGCAATTAAACGTATAATTATTTCACCAAAATAAAAATGTACTTTTTGAATTTTTGATGCAAAATTAGTACAAACTACGCAAATAAGGGCATTTAACTTGTTATCATTATTTGTTTTTACTGTATGTGAGCTACATACCCCTAATTAATATGTATATAAATTTAAAGGCATTTATTATGTCTTAAGAAATAGAATGTTACCTTGCATAATTGAAGGTAATAATATAAAATGTTAACGAATCTTCATATCAGACATGAGAACGAAAGCAACTACTGTGTATTCCAGACGCAACCTGACACTGCAGATGCAGGACACAATAAACTGCAATAAAAGCAGACTAATTAAGATTACTAAGAAGTAAGACATTGTATATTATCAAGGACTAGCAGACGGTGAGATCTGCATTTCCCACAACACAATGCGAGAGAAGAGATTTCATAAATACCCTGAGGAGCCTCTGATGGCCAGTAAGTCTCGAACTTCATAACTTTAACATTGTTGGTAGTTCAAGCTACTCGCCACAATTTTTAATTATTAATTACTGATTATTAACTTCAAGTATTTTGTCAATTTCAATTAGTTTAGTGAAAGCAAGAAGTCATTTTTGTAATTGTATAATTGAAAATAAAATTGATAGAAGAGTTTTTGGGAAATAAATGTTTTTAAAAAGAAGCTCCCAAAGACCCAAAACCTATCTGGAACAATCGGAATGGATTCCGAAAGGGCACTAGCAATTCCAAAATCGAAGAACTGGTGCCCGTGAATTTCAATTCTTCACTGGAAATAAAAATCAAACAATTGGACAAAGTACAGAATTGACCAAGTCCAATAAAGAAGGAAGGCTAATGGAACTGGCAATCAAATTATTGTGAGTACCTACAGTTCATTTTCCTATTGCATATTAATATTAGCAAATAAGATTGAAACAAGAGGATTTATATTTTATATACAATTTATTATTACAATTTATTATTACTGAAAGAAATTTACTCAGCAAAAGTCTGAACTCGAATATAACAAAGGTTTATAATTATACACATTTTATGTACAATTTATTATTGCAACAATTATTTTATGAAACAATTATTTAGCATGAAGCCTGAAACCGATGTAATTATAACCGAGTTTTATAATTACATACAATACACGTAACAATAAGTAATTCTTTAAATAACTTTAGTACAAACTCGACTGAAGTAACTGAAAATAAAGTTTATAAAGATGAAAACTTAAAACTATGTATAGACTCAATACCAACGTATGATGGTAATCAAGCACTATTAGGTATTTTTATTACTGCTTAGACATTTCTGAAATCTTTGTACAAACAAGGAGACGTTGACCGAAATTTATGGCTATTACGCTTGATCGTAAGTAAGTTAACAGGTAGCGCTTTGACCCTTATTCCAAGTTGTCTTGACCTGACAGATTGGGACAAATACAAAAGAGTATTGAAATGTCTTATTAGGAACTTAATAAACCTACGAATGGAAACTAATCAATCACCATACCAATTTGGTATGCGATGTCAAGACGTGCGAAGCTTAGTCTTAACTAAATTGAAACTTGAGGAACACGATCAAAACATACGTTTAATAAAAAAAAATGTACGCTGAGATGGTTTTAGGCACATAAACGCGTTACTGGAGCAATTAGTGGACAAGATAAGATTTCGAAACCTCAAAAATTTACAATCCTAACGCAAACAAAAATTACTTACCAATTAAAACGATACAAGCTGTGAGACAAATACTAACACAACCTAAATTTACATCATTTAACGCACCAATAAACCAACCAAGAATTAACAACCCAAACTTTAATGACACAAATTTCAACAATCAATTTAGACAATTTCCTAAACCAACATTCAATTCGAATTTTACAAAACCCACATTTAATCCAAAGTTTAATCAAAACGCGAATAGAACATGGCAAACATTCGGCGTAAATTCTAACAGATACGCACCCATGACGAGTAATAACAACAACCCCAATAATTACTACAAATCAACCCCTATGGACACTTCATTTGGTAACACCAGACAGAACACTAAAATATCTCAAATTAGACCCGATTATACCCAAAATGAAACTTCACTTCCGAGGAACTATTTCACCGAGAAGTAGAAAATTTTAACAATAAAGACACGTATATTTATGCGAATCCAAGTAGAAACGATGAAACAAATCATTTAGAAAATTACGATGCAGCAACCCCTACAAAAATTACGAAGACCAAATAAAATACGATCAGACGTAATAAATCTAAACAAAACTAATCAACACATTTTACCCTATATAGAAATACCTCACACGGAAATTAAATTATTAATCGATACAGGATCTTTAAAAACTTTAATTAGCCCCAAAACCGTGCAGAAACATTATCCAAATTTTGTAGAAAGAGTACATTTCAAAATTAGCACAGCACACAACACGACACTACACCAATTTATCGCAAACCAAAACCAAAAATCAAAAACTTTTAACGTAAAAATGAAGCATAAAGTTTGCATTTTTGAATTTAAAGATAAATACGGCGGATTAATAAGCATGGATCTTTTAAGAAAACTAGGAGTGAATATCGATATAAAAACCGATTATTAAGAAAAAAAACACTGAAGATTTGTGAGGAAAGTTTTGAAATATCCTCTGCCAAGTGAAAAATACCATTAAAAGGCGTCTTAGGCAGTTATAAGTTCCTTCTGGTTTTGGAAAATAATTATTGTGGGGGATTTTTTATATAATTTATTTATGGTTACTACATTCAACTTAAGGTCATTGTCAAAACTGACACAAAGAATCATACAATACAATGTAAAATTTATAATTAAATATCAATATTTTTTATCTAATTAACGCAGGCAGATATTCGATTTCTTCAAACGGCACAACTTATTACAAATTAGTACAAATCTCTTAAAAAAACTGGATTTTTTAATATAAAGTTCGGATCTAGTATATTTTTTTTTATTTAACCACTTGGTTGGTACTGAAGTTATGGATTTTGCGCTTGCGGTGCAAGACAGCACAAATATAATACATTTAAACAGAACTCAAAATTTAAAAGTTACATATCCCCCAAATTAATGTATATGTATATTCAAATGAAATTATTAAGTCTTAAAGAAATCGATTGTTAAATTGCATAATTGAAGGGCATTATAAAAAGTTAGTGGAAGTTCATAAACCACACATGAGAACGGAAACAGTTATTTTGTATTCCAGATGTAATATAACACTGCAGGTGCAGGTCACAGTAGACAATAAGACAGCAATTATTAGAATTAAGATTAATAAAATGTAATACTTTGTATTGTATCAAGAAATAGCAGACATGAAATCTGAATTTCTCACAAGTGGTGTAAGAGCAGGGATAGCATAAATATTTTCAAGAGTCCAAGATGGCCAGTCAGTCTCGAGCTTCACAACTTTAGCATTGTTGTTTGTTCAAGCTACTCACCGTAATTATTAGTTATTGACAGTCAGTCTTAGAACTTCATAACTTTAGCATTGTTAGTTGTTCAAGCTACTCATCCTAAATTTTTAATTATTAATTTTTAACTCTAAGTATTTTTTCAATTACTTAACTTTTAGTGAATATAAACGTCTAAATTGTATCAAAAATAAGTTATTTTTTGTAATTAAACAATTAAAATCAAAATACATTTAATAGGCGTGTTTATTTGGAAATAAAGACTTTTTAACAAGAAGCTCCCAAAGACCCAAAACCTGTCCGGCGCAGTCGATTGTAGGAGTTCAGAAGGGCTGCGGCGATTCCAAAATAGAAAAACAGGTGGTCGTGAATTCCAATTCTTTATCTGGAAGAAAACTATTTGGACAAAGTACAAAAATGGACCAATTCCAATAAAAGAAGGAAGGCTAATGAAACTGACAATCAAACTTTTGTAAGTACCATAAGTTCATTTTCCTAACCATTTTTATTTGCATATTGATATTAGCTAGTAAAAACAAAAGAATTTTTATATACGCATTTATATTTACAATTTTATTATCGCAATTTATTATGATTATTTCTGAAAAAATTTACTCAGCAAAATTTGAAACTTATTTTAACAGAGGTGTATAATTGTAAATCAATTCTTTGTACCATTTTATTACAGCAATTATTATTCAGAAAAATTTGAAAAACTTAATTCTCATCACATTTATAAAGGTTTATAATTAAACACACTTTATGTACTTTATTATTGCAACAATTAATGAAAGAATTATTCAGCGGAAGTCTGAAACCGATGTAATTATAACCAAGGTTATTATAATTGCGCATAATATACGTAACGATAAGTGATTCTTTAAATTACTTAATACAAACTAGACTGAAAAGTAACTCTTAATTTATAAAAACAATAAACTCTGAAAACATAAAACTTTATCTAGATAAATTCCCTTATATGACGGAAAACAGGCACTAACAGGTATTTTTATTACTGCTTGCGAGACATTTTTAATATCTTTTTATAAACAGGGTGGCGTCGAACACAATGTCTTTTTTACGCGTAATAATGAGTAAACTGATGGTCAGAGCATTGACATTGATTGCAAGTCGCGATGATTTCACAGAATGGGACAATTGCAAACGAATATTAATAGCATATTTCGGAGACCAACGGAATATCAAATGTCTTATCCGAGATTTAATAAATTTACGAATGGAGGCTAACCAATCACCCTATCAATTAGGTATGTGATGTCAAGACGTGAAAAGCTTGATCCTAACCAAACTAAAAATTGAAGAACCCGACTAAAACATACGTTTAATAAAGACAAAGATGTACGACAAAATGGCGTTAGACACGTACATCAATGCGTTACTCAAACGGCTATCGGACAAAATAAGATTCCAACATTTCCAAAACCTAGAAGAAGCGATGAACATGATTGTAGAGGAAGAAAACGTAATGTACTACAGAAATAGACTATATAATCCTTACGCGAACAAAAACTACTCGCCGATTAAAACAATACAAGCCGCAAGAGAAATACCAACACAACCGAAATTTACACCATTTAACGCACCAATGAATCAATCTCGAGTTATCAATCCAAACTTTAATAACACAGATTTCCACAACCAATTTAAACAATTTCCAAGACCAACATTTAATTCAAACTTTACGAATCCCACATTTATACCAAAATTCAATCAAAACGCAAACCAACCAAGGCAAACATTCGGCACAAATCCCAACAGAAACACACCGATGACGAATAACAACAACAACCCTAATAATTATTACAAACCAACTCCTATGGGCACTTCATCTGGTAACACCAGATAATACTAAAATATTTCAAAGTAGACCCGATTACACCCAAAAACAAAACTTCACTTCCTAGGAACTATTCTACCAAGAAGTAGCAGATTTTGATAATCAAGACACTGATAATTATGCGAATCCGAGTAGAGACGTTGAAACAACTCATTCAGAAAACTATAAACGTAACAACCCTGATGAACACTACCAACAGGACGAGGAAGAAAATGCGTACTCGAATTTTCAGTTGGACAGATTCAAATACGACCAAACATAATAAATTTAAATAACATTAATCAACAAATTTTACCTTACATAGAAATACCTCATGCGGAACTTAAATTATTAATCGACACAGGATCTTCAAAAACTTTAATCAGCCCCAAAACCATACAGAAACATTATTTAGATTTTGTAGAAAGAGAACCTTTTGAAATCAAAACAGCACACAAAACGACATTACACCAATTTATAGCAGACATACTCTTACCCAAAACCGAAGTTTTAACCAACCTCAATTCAGTAAAATATACAAAACAGATAATAAGAAAATATATCAAAGTCAAATAACGAAAGATGATAACGAGGAGCAGATAATTAAAATTTTGAAAGAATATACCCCAGAGAAAAACGTTTTTACTTTATTTCACCACACAAAATTTGTACAAACGATATTCAGAATTATATATTAGATTATTTAATAATTCAGGACTTGAGATTATCAGATGTACACGAAAATTAATAACTTAAATGACCCAGACGAAATAAATGACGTAATTCGAAACCAACACGAAGGTAAAACAACCATCGTGGAATCGATGAAACATCGAAACAACTCGTAAGAAGAAATTACTTTAAGGACATGAAAGAACTAACCACGGATTTTATTAACCAATATTGAACTATGTGATAAAGCAAAATATGACAGATCACCTCCAAAAGTATCTTTAATGATAACCAAAACACCCGATAAACCTTTTTGGAAAATTACACGCAGACACTTTGATAGTAGAAGCTCAAAACTTTTTAACAATCGTAGACGCATTCACCAAAGTAGGCCAAGCGACCAAGTGACCCAGTACTTGTAGCAGGAGATTTCAACGCGAAAGCTACTGCGTGGGGGTGCCCAGTACTGACAAGAGAGGCGAAGCAATTTTGGATTGGATGGCGATGCTTGATCTCACAATTATAAACAGAGGAGCGACACGAACGTTTTCTAGGTTGGGCGCGGAGTCTATCATCGACCTTACGCTAGCTTCTTCTAGCGCGGCAGCATTAATAAATGGTTGGGAGGTTGCCGACACTGAAACACTCAGTGATCATCGATACATCTTGTACCGGATAGGAATATTACAGGAAAAGCGATCAGTAGCCCAAGGATAGGCGCTATCCAAACTTAACTTAGACATACTGGATGTCGCCCTATCTGAGGAAGGACAGAATGCCTGCAGCGAGTATAGAGAACTGCACGGGTTCCTAGAAAGAGTGTGCGATAGAGCTATGCCTAGAAAAAAATCACAGCGACATGGCTCTAAGCAGTTGTTTTGGTGGTCCGACCAAATCGCCCACCTGAGAAAGGAAACTAACATTGCCAGAAGGCAATTTCAACGGAAACGCAAAAAGACACCGGATGATTGTAAGCTAGAAAAAGATCCAGCGGTTACTAAAAGACGAGAGTTACAAAAAGCTATCAAAAAGAGGCAAGTGCAGTGCTGGGAGGACCTATGTACTAAAGTGGATGAAGACATATGGGGGCTCGGCTACCAGATCGTTACCCGTAAGTTGAAAAAAGGCTCCGAGGATATGCTTTCCTGGGACAAGACCGAGGCAATCATTAAAGACCTTTTCCCGCAAAGCGTCCCGCCTACATGGAAGGAGATAGACCATGAGAATGTGGAGATACCACTCCTCACTAATGACGAGCTCGTGGACGCAGCCAAGAAGCTTAAGACAGGTAAAGCCCTTGGCATTGATGGAATCCCAGCCGAAGTCGTCAAGGCTGCGGCCAGAGTGATTCCAGGGATACTGACGGCGGTCATGAATAAGGTGCTTTTGAACGGAATATTTCCAACGGAATGGAAAACTGCCAAGGCGGTTCTTATCAAAAAACCACAGAAGACAGACACATAAGCTTCTTCCTTTTAGCCAATCTGCCTAATAGAAGCAACCGCTAAGCTGGCGGAGCACCTAATCGTCTGACGACTGAAGTTGGAAATAGAGAAAAACAATGGACTTTCCGACATGCAGTTTGGATTTAGAGAAGGAAGATCAACTGTGGACGCAGTGGAGCAGGTCAAGAGCTTTGCAGAATGGGCAAATTGAGAGAACGCGGCGAACACGGCAACTTTGTCTGTTAGTGACCCTGGACATTAAAAACGCATTCAATTCAGCGAAGTGGCAGCGCATTATGGACGCGCTTGTGGACATGGGGATATGCCCATATCTGCAGAAAATCATAGCCAGTTACATGACCGACCGAAAGATCGTGTTAACGAAAGAACAGGGGGAAACGAGGTCGTTTGATATGACAAATGGTGTTCCGCAGGGCTCGGTTCATGGGCCAACCCTGTGGAATGTCATGTACGATGGTGTATTACGACTCAAACTGCCCGAGAACTCGGTAGCTGTGGGGTTCGCTGACGATCTGGCGATCCTAATAGCGGCCAAAGACGAGAGGGATCTAGTTGATAGAGCCAATCAGGCAATCGATACGATAGAGAACTGGCTAATGGAACAAGAGCTCCAACTGGCACCAGCTAAAACAGAGGCGCTGCTTATTACGGGAAAGAGGTTGGTCATGCCGGTTAGTATCAGAGTCGGTGGAATGGATATAGTACCTGGTAGACATACAAAATACCTAGGGGTAACACTCGACGGTACTATGAGCTTCAAGGAGCACCTACTAAGAGCAGCAGAGAAAGCACAAACGGCGCTTAATGCGATAAGCAGGTTAATGCCCAATATAGGAGGTCCCAGGGCTAGTAAAAGAAGGGATCTAACGTCTGTGATGAGCTCGGTAATCCTATATGGTGCACCAGTATGGGCTGATACTATGGACATCCAGATTCGAAGGGCTATACTCCTTAAGGTCCAAAGGCGGGTTGCAATACGGATATCCAGTGCCTACAAGACAATTTCGACAGACTCTGCGCTGGTCATTGCAAGGTTATTACCCCTAGACTTCTTAGCTAAAGAAAGGAGCGACATGAGGCGATACGGTATCGAAAAAAAAAGAAGCCAGGGAAAACACTTTCACGGTATGGCAGGCTAGGTGGAACATGCTCGATAGGCAGAAGTGGACAAAAAAACTCATTAGAAGGATCCAGCCCTGGGTGCTCAGGAAGCACGGAGAAATTAGTTACCATATCACCCAAGCGTTGAGTGGGCATGGGTATTTTTCAGACTACCTATACGCTCTGGGAAAATACAGAACCGATCGGTGCATTATGTATCATGAAGAGGATGATGTGGAACACACAGTCTTCCAGTGTGATAGATGGCATGCTCAGAGATCTCAGCTACAAAGAGAACTAGGAGAGAATATTACAGTAAACAACATGATTGATTTAATATTACAAAGCGAAAATAGCTGGAAAGCTATCTCGTACCTAATAGCCATTATGTCAGCGAAAGAAAGTGAAGAAAGAGTTCTTCAGAATCGAGGTGCTATTTAAGGATAATCGAGTAACATTCATCCCTGCAGCACCCTGATGAAATGCGGGAACGCGGTACCGGGGTTACTAGTCACTAGCAAGAAGAGAGGAATAGTTTTAGTTGGTCCTGGATGAAGTCTTGAAGGGGGAACCAGTGGTTGGGTTACGGTCCGCTAACTGGTTCGACCACGTCGGGACCTTATTCAAACCCAACACTACCTGTCACACTAGACCACCTTCTTCGTGGTGGTAGTCTTCCCTGTGGTAAGGAGCTTAGAGACTAAGGTCAAAGAGCAAGTTACCATAGGGGTAAAGGAAGATTTCTAACCCTCTAAAAAAAAAAGGCCAAGCGATACCCATTATTTCAAAAAACAGTACTGATGTAACCCAAGGATTTTTACAATAGTTTACATTTTATGGTACACCCGAATCAATAACTCTAGACAATGGAAGCGAATTCAGAAACGAAACAATACAGAATACCCTAGAGCTTCATAAAATAAAAATTCATATTATAACAGAAAATCACCCGGAATCAAATGGATTAATTGAAAGATTACAGCCAACATTATTAGAACAAATCAGATTGTTAAGATTAAGCTATAAGAAAGAACGCATTACTAATTTAATGTCATACTCCCTAATTCACTCATCAACTAACTTTACACCCCTCAAACTAACATTAGAACACTCAGATTTCCGCAATTTTTATGATATACACTATAACAAAGAAGTATATCAACAGTATGCAAAAGATCATAAAACAAAGTTAAAATTACTTACAATAATGTCAAAAGTAAATTAGATAACGATAAGGGACGTATTACAAAAACCCGCAACGAAAACGCCAATATAAATAGATTTTCAGTGGGACAAACCGCGTATGAAAGGAATTTTAAGAGTAAGAGACACAAAACGGCCCCCAGAAATGTAGGTCCGTTTAAAATCAAAAAGACCTCAAATAAAAATGTAGACGTAGTAGATAGCAGAAAAATCGTAAAATACATTCACATAAAGAATTTAAGACACCCTGTAACCTCAACCCAGGTAGAACGGACGACAACGACATAATAGTGGAAGATATAAAAAACAACCCCGGTATACTACTAGTAAAATTGGGAAGTATGCAAAATACAATAGAATACTGGACATTCGCACAGAAATCTGATTTAACCGAACTAAAACAAGAATTATAAATAATTAGAGATAATTACTACAGACTGAAACAATCAATGGACACAGCCAAATTCGGAAAAGAATACGCGAAAGAAATTCTTAATTACAAAAACATAATGGAACGCATCTTAAAGAACACAAACGAGAAATTGAGTAGACTAATGCCAACAGACCAAATCACAAGACAGAAAAGAGGATTTATTGATGAACTAGGCTGAACGATATGACAACGCAATACAACAACTAATTGAAAGTCAGAATAACATAAAAACCATTGTTAGAAACCCAATATCCTTAACTCAATCAACCATAGTAAAATTCTATGATACATTGAGTTAATTAGTAAAAAACCAGGACAGTATAACCAACAGAATAATAATTCTTGAAAGTAACATGCAATGCCAGGAATGCAAGATTTAATAAGATTCAACATGGTATTCAATCAAATGATATCAACTATTACTATAATTCAACAAATTTTAGCCACGTTAGAGAACGCTGTATAATAGAACCAATTGATTTAATAAATGAATTATTAGGAATTAGATCACTCATAATTAACAGTAAACTACCCTTTGAAGTAACGGAAACTAACATACTTTTATTTGAAAAAATAGCCATAATAAAAGGTTATGTAAAGAATTATGAAATCACGTTTTTAATAGAAATCCCAATAGTAGAAATTAACCCCTATAATTATTATCATTTATTTGATTTCCCCATGAAAGTTCCTAGCCAGTATCAAGTTATTATTCCTAAAACCAAGTTCTTTTCCTTAGATGAACTTAGGTCTGGCTTCCCGAATAAAAAATGCAAAGAAATGGCACCCAGCCAGTATTTATGTCAAACATTAACGATGACAGTTATTCAAACGGATAGGCCTTGTGAAGTACAACTATAGAGATTCTCTAATCATTACGAGAATTGCGAGTCAAAACCAGTACAAATTAACAATATAAAAATCCAAAAAGTTACTGACAACAAATGGATTGCTGTATTTCCACAAGAAGTAATAGCAACCACTCATTGCAACCAAGACAAAAACAGCCTAGCTTTAATTGGAAGCAAGGTAATCACAATAAAAGAAGATTGTCATTTAAAATTGAAAAACGAAATTATTCGAGTATACCAAAATCCAGCAATAACGAAAAAATTCGCAAATCTACCCGAACTACAGTTCAGGATTACACAAACCGAAGAAGAGAAAATCATCACAAAACCATTGCAACTAGAACATCTAGACCTAAACGACCTCACAAGCCGTAAAATTAATGGACAGTTATAAAGAACATTTAAACGAAGTGAAAGTGCCAAAACTACACTACGATAATATCAGTGTTTGACAATTTTATTGATCATTGTAATAATTGTATTAACTATGTGTTTATTAATGTATCGAATTTTAGACATAAGAACAAGAAAACCAAGGTAAATAAAGAAATAATAAATGTACCCTTAGGGACAATGAATTTTAAACATTAAGCAATACCCTTAATTTTCATCTACGTCGGAAGGAGTTACATATCCCCCAAATCAATATAGACATATATATATATATATATTGCTGTGATAAGGGGTTGTTTAAGGGTGTACTTTATAGGAAAGGACATTTAGGAATGAGTAATTACCATAGGCAGCAGAAAACGGCATTTATTTAGGAAAGAATTAAGAAATAGATATAGTTTGTAAATAGTAAGTAGTCAGCACCCTGTATATAAAGTAGAAATAGTTTTAAGCGACGCAGATAAACCTAGGAGGACGCATAGTTGGCATAGGAATGAAAAATACATGCATTAGGTAAATAGAAAATATTAAATACCCTGTAGATAAAGTTTAGTTAATTTAGGTATAGCAAGTAATAATATTTTTCAGTGGAAGCACGCGCATATTTATAAGTAAACGATAAAGTGTAATTAGACACGCATTCAAAAGGAGTTCCAGACGATTAGATTAATACGGATATAGAAATAGAGCTTAAGGTAGCTAATATAAATGCGTACAAATAGCTAACCATTTTTGATAAGAAAAATGATTAAAAACTGCGTGAATAGCATGTAAATATGTTAATTAAAAGTCGAGCTGCATCAGTTGTTTATGGAAAGGCAATTAGATCTATCAAAACACAGCATGTTGATAACGAAAGACAGCTGCAAGCAGGTTACAATTATGGGGAATCGTGGAGCATTACATCAGAAACTGCTTTAAATGTAATTATTTGATTGGTCAGAAATAAGCGACGAGTTCTAGACCATACCCACTGATGGAGTGGGAATTCAAGAATATATTAGCAAGCACCGTGATAACGAAGTTAGTTTTGAACTCAACAAAGGCCGAAGTGCGTCGTTATGAAATAAAATAATACGTAAATTTTAAAAGTGAAAGATAAAACAAGTGCTAATATGAAGATTATAATGGCCGATTAAACGGCTCTGAAGTCGGGGGGAAAATCCAGTAATACAAATCCTATGTATGAGGGAGTAAACTACAATTTGATGTTCGGGGAAAAGAAGAGTAATACAATTATGAAGTACAGGGGGAAAATACGGTAATACAATTTTGAAGTCTGGGGGAAGAATAATACAATTCGAAGTTCGAGAAAATTGATTAATAAGAAATAATAAGTCCGAAATGGAACGACAATAAATTGGGGGTGCATAAATGAATAATAGTAGTCCATAGAGTAATGTCAATAATTTAAATGAATTGGGGAAAATAATTTTTATTTTAATGGAAGCGTCGATGTGGAGAAATAAACCAGGTCAGATTTTTAGTTATAAGACATTTTGTTTTTCTATATATTTTATTTTGAATACTGAATTTGCTTAATATAATATGCTTGTGAAAAAGTCAACAAAAGAAGTTGCGTACAATGAGTAATATGATAACAGGTTTAGAATATTCTACACTTCGTTGATAAGGATAAAAGGTTTTTTTTGGTGACTTTGGGTTTTGAGTAAATAGGATATGATGTTTAATAAATGAAATTTACAACATTAACTAATTGAAAAGTGTATTTCAAATAATTTACAAAAGCTGTATATAATATATTGGTTTCATTAGATAAAATCGAAATTAACTGAATTTTATAATTCCAAATAAATGCTAGCCGAGGTCATATTTAGTTCAAGGAGGAGCTACGAATTGAATGGGAAATTGATAACAAGTAGGCGGTAACGTATCGAATTTTGCTATTGGCAGATAAGGTTGCTTTAAGATAAAATCCAGTTAAGTTGATAGCAATATTAATAAGACAGCCGGAAGAGGAGATAATTACAATCTTGTTTATTCATAGTAAATATTAAAAATGGTCGCCCAATGAAGGGGCTTGAGAAATACAGTTCATAGCAATATATATACATATATATATATATATATATATATATATATATATATATATAATTAAATAGAAATAATTAAAACTTTAGTTAAATGCAACAATGTATAATTGACGGACAGACTACAAAAAGTTAATGTAAGTTCATAAACCAGACATGAGAACGGATGTGAATACTGTGTATTCCAGACGTAATATGGTACTGCAGGTGCAGGTCACATCAGACAATAAGATTTCAATTATTAGAATTAAGATTGTTACTTTGTATTGTATAAATAAATAAAAACATAAGCAGACATCAGCTCTGCAATTCCCACAAGCAATGTGAGTAGCAGAGACAACATAAATACCCTGGAGAGCCCAAGAAAGTCAGTCAGTCTCTAGCTTCACAACTTTAACATTGTTGGTTGTTCAAGCTACTCAAAATTAGTTTAATTAAGTTTAATTAGTGAAAGTAATGAAAGTAATGGAAAAGCAATTTTGATTGTTAAGAAAGCGTTAATGAATATAACGCAACCATTTGTTAATTTCCACTTTTAATTTCCGTTTTAAATAAATTTGTTAGAAGAGTTTTTGGTAGAAGCTTTTTAAAAAGTCGCTCCAAAAGGCCCACAATCTAACTCGCCTACACCAGAAATTGATGTAAACACATCTTCAATTGAAGGAGGACAGGAAAAAAGCACCTATGTAAATCCCAAAGAAGAATTTGAAATGACGGTAACAAGCTCAGTTGAAGAAAATAAAATGTTAAAAGCTGTAAAATAACTGAAGCGATAGAAAATGATAGTTAACAAATACGAATAGCTCTTTGGTAGAAAGAAGTGGACTGTATATAAAATTAAGTGATAATTTAACAAACAACATATAATTAATGTTTTTAATCAGATCAAGCGTTTACTTAAAGCACTCACCTTGTTGTTTACGAAGCCGTGACAACGAGAAAAAACGATGTAACATCTACTTTGCTTTTTGCGGGTGTAGCGAAACACATTTATGTAGATAGCGGTGTTCGGAAGAAAAGCGGTTTATCTAATGAGGAGTTCTACGTAGAACATGTAAAACAGCGATGTGGTCTGTTCGAAATCGATTTTCTGGCTTCGTGGATTTTCCAGTTAAAACTGCTTGCACATGCGAAATAACAAAGTCTTATCACTCGCGGCACTTGTTGGCCCGTGCTTCGAGTAAACCATGAAAATTTTACTCTAACAAATTTAAATATACCGAACGTAAATAATCAACAAACTCAATAGAAAATAAAATGTAGCTATAAATTATTTACAATATAAACGGAACAAAAGCAAAAAATCAACTTCTTAAGGATCAACTGATTTCTTTAAAATCTCAAATTTTAAAATTGTTCCATGTTTCAAAGATTTTTAATAGAACATTTTCTCCCAGCCAGCCGCAAGCTTTGCTAAATGGAAGATGTTCAACTTCGTCACCAGAAGACATTGCTAGGGCAGTATCATGAAGATGGATCTATCACAAGGCCTAGAAATTTGTGAGGGAAGTTTTGAAATATCCTCTGCCAAGTGAAAATACCATCAAAAAGCGTCTTAGGCAGTTACAAGTTCCTTCTGGTTTTGGAAAATAATTAATGTGGGGAATTTTTTGAATAATTAATTTATGGTTAGTACATTCAACTTAAGGTCATTGTCAAAAATGACACCAAGAATCATACATTACAGTGTAAAATTTATAATTAAATTCAATATATTTTATCTCATTAATGCAGGCAGATATTAGCTTTCTTCAAACGGAACAGTTTATTACAAATTAGTACAAATTTCTTAAAAAAAACTGGATTTGTTTAATATAAAGTGCGGGTCTAATATATGCTTTTTTATTTAACTTGTTACGTTTATTTTCAGCATAAATTAATTACCTTATTTTTTTCCTTTGTTAATTCATTACTCGTTCGAATAAATTCCGTTTCAATTCTTAAACTTTTGAACAACACCCTATATAGTGTACCTGTTCAGTATAAGGCCACTTAACATAATTTTAACAAATCCACTTTGTTTTTAAAACGAAAATTTATTTGATAAATTAAATAGTCTATGCCTTGTTTTAGGTATCCGGTAATTTGGTAAATCCTTCAACATAATTAATAATAAATACGCTTTCTAATAATTCCTCAACTTAAATCTAGTTGCTTTGAAACGACAAGCTTATGCTACAATTAAATAGTTTATATCCTGTTTTAGGTACCCGTTATCTTGGTATACATTACCACCGCGTATAATGGTTTCCTCTATTGTTCCAATGTAAAGACTTGTTGAAATAAGGTCGGGTACTATCCGATAAAACCCTGTTTTCCAGTTTTAATGGCGCTTCGATAATGCGAGGATTTTGCAGTTCGAATCCGTGTTATTTGAACCATTTTTAAATTTGATTTTCAGATTGTGCGTCGAAATACTTTCTACATCATTCGTCACCGTATTTCAAAAGCAATGCACCTTTGTTTTTTTTGTTCGACAACTAGGAGGTGTCTTGCGTGTATTGGTGAGTTTTCCCGCGCGTACCCATTCTAATCAGATTCTCTTTTTAGCTCTTTTTAGCTGGAGACCGAATTGGTTCTTTCTTTGTTCGTTGCCGTGGAGCAGCTGCTTTTGTCTGTGGACCGCTGCTGTAGTTACGTTGGCAGGGTGCTTGGATCCTAAATTGCTGTGCTGATTCATCCCCGACGGCTGGAGAGCTAAGTGTCCAGACACATACAGGTATACAACTTGGTTTCTTTTGTGTATATCTATGGCATATTCCGTATTAGCGTTTGGTATAATTACGTGATAAGAAATGTGACACTGTAGAACTATTGTTTGTTGCTGCGAATCGATATTATTGCTCTACAGGTGTAATGGACTATTGTTAAAAATGTTTGACAGACGTATTTGGTGCAATTTTAAAAACGCTTGACAAAAGCTCTCACAGCTTTATTTACCACTGATTAAGTTTATTTTGTGTAAAATACGAGATGCGCACTTCGATCTAATGTACTAAATTGTTCATATCACATAATTGTTTGCTTTGAAATAGTAACGCTTAATTTATTGCTTTCGCTTTTTTTGCACACAATCCTTTATTAATTTTTCTTTGTTTCTAGATAAACGTGGGCGACGTGTTTTTTTTTTTTTTGGTATGTAGGTGAATCACCTCATTCTCCGCGTTTGGTAGTTAGCCTGGTATTTACTTTTCCTCCGGCTACGTCTAGGTACGTAGCAAATTATTTCGTTGTTATTAAAGTTATGGATTTTGCGCTTGCGGTGCAAGACAGCACAAATATAGTGCATTTAAACAGAACTCAAAATTTAAAATTGCGGCACTGTGATTAATGTTGATTTTTTTTATTTGTGTTGAAGACGCTTTATGTTACTGAGCTGAGATTTGCAGCACAATACGATACCAACGGTACACAATCTGACACCGTAAACAAAAATACAAAATTTGAAAAGTGAGAAACCAACTCAAACACATATTCTATCCATTGAAGGAGTGTACTTGTTTGAAGGTTAACCACGTGATCTTAGTTTCCTTATCTATGTAGCAATGTAAAAAAATTGAATTTAAAAGCATTAAAAAATACACAGAAAAAAGCAAATACAACGCGCTCTTACACATTCGAACGAAAAATTTACACTCATCTTCCAGTTGTGCCGCACACTTTTATCCGAAATCCGTATGTGTATTCTTCCACAAATAAATCGAAAAACTTTTAACAAAAAGCAATAAATCAGTAAAATCTTATCTTAACAAAAGCCTTTTATTCGTATCTTAGGTGACAAATGGAATCTGGTAGTGAAAGGTGAACACTTCTGGATTTTTATATATTGAGCACGCATGAAGGAATCTCATCGCAGATCTACAACTAGTGTAGCGTCGAGGGTGCCAAAGGGGGTGGAACGCACATCTTATACTTCATTCAGTGGATAAGAGGTCTTGGAAGTCAGTTGTCAGCATTACAAAAGCACCCTTGCCGCACAGCGCATTATAGTTGGAAGTTTCACTTGTCAATAGCAGTAGCTGCGGCATAGGCAGAGGCAGCAGAAGCGTTATTTCATTATTTCATCTTTGGTATTTATTATTATTGGAAGAACTTGTACAGGGCAAGTAACTCGAGCAAAATGTTTTCTTTGTACAAATAATATACAAAAGGATAGTTTGTGAGAGCTTTAGAAAAACGACGCTACAAATATGCTTTTAGACAACTTTCAAGAAAAAACTCTATTTGCTTAGATTGTGTTTAAATTTCGTATAAAATACTTAACCTCAAATTATATAATATATATAATGAAATCGTTCGTTAAAAGTACGAAGTAAGTAGTTGGTTAAACTATTAAAACATCCTTGGTACAAAAATTATAAAACGATTACATTTAAATGATGGAGCTGGCGGATTAGAAACACCTATAAAGAATTAAACTTCCTAATCAATTAACTACTAAAATGCCAATCATTTGCATGTGTGTCGTCATTGGTCTACATATTAATTTAACGATTGTACAAATCTTCTTACATAGTTACTTGAATATAAAAGTGTTATCAAATCGCTCGACTTGTATCTCAGCGAACTAGTCGAAAGGTTTCTTAATTTTAGTCGCCGACCTAACTGGCAAGCAATATAACCTATCATGTTTTGCTGCTGTGTTTGGTTAATTACATCGCTCGTTAGAATTCAGACAGCATGTTAAAATCGACTTAATCTCGTTTTATGAGTTGGACTTAACAAGGTTAATATATATATATATATATATATATATATATATATATATTATAATGTCTAAGGGAGCTACTAAGAGTTATAAGGGTTGTTTAGTACAAGGTAGTATATGCCAAACAAAAATAATCCACATATTTGATCACATAGACTTAAAAATGTATGTTTGCCGTATTTTATGTATACTAAAATACCATTCAAATATAGTAGTTGAAATTAAGTGTCAAAAGGTAATTTTAAAATGACTAAGTGACGTAGTAAGATGTGCAGTGCTCAAGGGTTTATGCCGAGTTTGAATTTTAAAAGCCTTTGAAAGTACATTTGCCGTCCAAAAGCCGGATGCGTCTATGAATGTTTACTATCAACATGCATCCAGGGTCAAGTGTAATTTATTTTGGTTTCATTTTCTATAGAATCAACTTTTGGACAATAGTTGTAAACTCAAAATTATTAGTTATAACAACGTCAAATGTGATTGGTGGAATGTAAAGATTTAGGACATATATTAGAATTAAATGTGATTATGAAATTGTATAAAGACACGAACTTTGGTATGTGCGACACGAACGTAGTTATTTGTTATGAACTTTAAGATGTAGTAGGCTAGAAGAGAGTTAACATGGTCGCCTTAGAGAGTAAACAAGGCAGATTATTTTCGAACCAATTTTGTAAAAGACGTGTTTTACTAACTGTGCTAATTTGTATTCAGATATTTAAAAGAAAATAAAAGTAGTTGTTTTAAAAGGAGTTTCAATTGAATAAAGTGGTAAAGAAACAAGCATCGGAAGTATAAAGTGAATAGTAGTGATTGTGCGACGGTAAATTATTGGATTTGGAGAGTGGTTTAAAGGTAGCAGGTCATCGAGAGTGGTTATATAGATTTGAAGTGATATTGGAGAGCGGTTTAAAAGGTAGCAGGACATCGAGAGTGGTTATACATAGAAAAGAAGTTGGATATTGGAGAGCGGTTTAAAAGGTAGCAGGACATCGAGAGTGGTTATACATAGAAAGAAGTTGGATATTGGAGAGCGGTTTAAAGGTAGAAGGACATCGAGAGTGGATATATATAGAAAGAAGGGATATATTTTAAATTATGATAACTTTTAACAAATTAAGTTAATAACAAGAAATAAATGAAATCTAATTGCTTATGAAATGGGATTTAGTATGCCCAAAACAGGTTACGGCAATTGCTCAATATGACCTCCATTTTGTTGTTGTAAAATCACCATCCTTACCTCCAAATTGTCACAGCATTTCGTAACATTTCTGGTTGAATTGTACCAATTTGCTCCGTAATACTGTCTTTTAATTCTTGTAGCGTAGTTGGTCGTTTTCTAAACACTAAACTTTTTAAATAACCCCACAGCCAGTAATCCGCTGGGTTTAGATCAGGTGATCTTGGTGGCCATGAATTTACGAAATGTCTGCTTAACACGCGATCTTGAAAAACGTTGGTTAACAATTCTTTGACTGGTCGAAAATGTGCGGGTGCTCCATCCTGCATAAAATGATGTTTTCAATTCCGTAGTGCTCGTTTTGCAGCTGTGGAATAACATAATTTTGTAACATTTGCAAGTATCGTTCACCATTTTCAGTTACAGATACGGCTTGTCCATTCTGCATTTCCTCGTAGAAATACGGACCAATAATAAAATCAGCTGTAAAACCGCACCAAACGGTGACTTTCTTGTCATGAAGACCTTTTTGAACGATTTGTTGCGGATTTTCTGCAGACCAGATTCTACAGTTTTGAGTATTGACTCCACCATTCAGAGTAAAATGTGCCTCATCTATCCATAAAATACGGGATAACCATTCGGGTTCAATTTCCATCTGAGCCATTACTGCAAAGAAAAATCGTACCTAGTAGCCAAATCTGCGTCCTTTAATTCAAACAGCATTTTCAGTTTATATGGATACATGTTTAGAATTTTGCGTAAAATTTTCCAAACCGTGGTATACGGCATTTGCAATCGCTTGATATCGCATTTGCACTGCTGATTGCGAGTGAATTGCTTCTGGCTATGTCTTGATTTTCATGAAGAACCTCTGCAACTTGGACATCACTAATTATTGGTCTTCCTGATCTTGGTAAGTCAGTTACAGACCCTGTTCTTTCAAATTTTGTATCAAATTACGGTACGCTTTCATTTGACAGGGTCCCGCTCTCAAACCCATTCTCGTGCGAAATCTTCGTAATCCAGCGGTGTAATTTCTGCCGGATTCATAATAGCACTAAACTAAACCAATTCGTGTTTGTAAATCCATGTTATTACAGTTGAGTCGTTTGAACTCAACGTTTACTTGAGTTTTAATTTCAAAATAAAACTTCAAATTGAATAATTTCGTTTTGACACTAGTGTCAACAATTGTTATGACAACGCTTTTGTTTCTCATAGATACGGTAAAATCCCATTCATTAAGCAACTAGATTTCGTTTATTTTATGTTACTAACTTAATTTATTAAAAAGTTGTAATGATTTAAAATATATCCCTTACTTTATGATAACCTGGTATATATATATATATATATATATATATATATATATATATATTATAATGTCTAAGGAGCTACTAAGAGTTATAAGGGTTGTTTAGTACAAGGTAGTATATGCCAAACAAAAATAATCCACATATTTGAACACATAGACTTAAAAATGTATGTTTGCCGTATTTTATGTATACTAAAATACCATTCAAATATAGTAGTTGAAATTAAGTGTCAAAAGGTAATTTTAAAATGACTAAGTGACGTAGTAAGATGTGCAGTGCTCAAGGGTTTATGCCGAGTTTGAATTTTAAAAGCCTTTGAAAGTACATTTGCCGTCCAAAAGCCGGATGCGTCTATGAATGTTTACTATCAACATGCATCCAGGGTCAAGTGTAATTTATTTTGGTTTCATTTTCTATAGAATCAACTTTTGGACAATAGTTGTAAACTCAAAATTATTAGTTATAACAACGTCAAATGTGATTGGTGGAATGTAAAGATTTAGGACATATATTAGAATTAAATGTGATTATGAAATTGTATAAAGACACGAACTTTGGTATGTGCGACACGAACGTAGTTATTTGTTATGAACTTTAAGATGTAGTAGGCTAGAAGAGAGTTAACATGGTCGCCTTAGAGAGTAAACAAGGCAGATTATTTTCGAACCAATTTTGTAAAAAGACGTGTTTTACTAACTGTGCTAATTTGTATTCAGATATTTAAAAAGAAAATAAAAGTAGTTGTTTTAAAAGGAGTTTCAATTGAATAAAGTGGTAAAGAAACAAGCATCGGAAGTATAAAGTGAATAGTAGTGATTGTGCGACGGTAAATTATTGGATTTGGAGAGTGGTTTAAAGGTAGCAGGTCATCGAGAGTGGTTATATAGATTTGAAGTGATATTGGAGAGCGGTTTAAAAGGTAGCAGGACATCGAGAGTGGTTATACATAGAAAAGAAGTTGGATATTGGAGAGCGGTTTAAAAGGTAGCAGGACATCGAGAGTGGTTATACATAGAAAAGAAGTTGGATATTGGAGAGCGGTTTAAAGGTAGAAGGACATCGAGAGTGGATATATATAGAAAGAAGTTGGATATTGGAGTGCGGTTTAAACTTAGGACATCGAGAGTGGTTATACATAGGAAAGAAGTTGGATATTGGAGAGCGGTTTAAAGGTAGCAGGAGCATCGAGCAAAAAGATACAGGAACGAGTAGATTGGGATTAGATACGGAGAAGCGGACGGATTTATAGAGAAAACAAGGATTCGAAGCGGAGATTAGCACAGGGGAAGTTGTAGCACTGATTTTTCTAAATTCTAAATTTGGGTTAATCATTTCAGGTATTGGGGAGCAGTTAAAATTCAAGGACACCTGGAGGCGGCACGGAAATTCAAGAACATCAGTGTGAAGACGCATACGGCGATAAGGATTTTGAGCCAGCAGTCAAAGAGGCATCAACGGAGTATAGACCAGGTGAGTGTTGAAATATATCTTAATACGTCAAAAATAGGCATACAATTTTGGTAGTAATTTAATTTGGCACAAAGCAACTTTGATCTTATTAGAAATTTTGGCATATACAAAAGTAGAGTATCAATTTTAGTAGTAAAACAAAAGAGTGCACTTTGGTTGGACTTAGCACATCTACTTATAACGGAACCCACTATAAGTAGTTGAACACCCTGAGATTAAGAGCTTAAATAGTCGAGGCATTGCAATAAATAATTAATTAAAAAACCAACCAAACGTTGCAAGTACGGGGCGTGCATTAGGTGTGCACATTTTAAAAATTTATAAAATAAAGAGTGAGTAACTGACAAGTAGTGAGATTTAATAATATAGGTTGGAGCCCAAAGTAGGGGTAATAATAATAATATATATATATATATATATATATATATATATATATTGTCGTGGAATTATAGGTTAAATAGGTCTAAACAATAAAATTTTATCAACTGTGTATATAGAAAATAGGAACAATTTATTTACGCGCCAAATTAATCAGTTTAGATAGTGAAGACGGACAGTTATTAACATATTATGTATTTCTAAATTAGAATGTTAAAATTGCACAAAGGGAAAAAGCTTTAGAGTACATGAAAACTCATGGATACGCATAATTAAAAGGTAATAATTTTAAATCAAGCGCATGGAAGCAGAAACGGAGCTTTCAAGTATAGAAAATTAATAATTTAAACGCATATTTCCATTTACATAAACGGAAACGGTCGTTTACAAATCCTAAGAAGGGGATAAACTCGGAATTGTTATTTTAAACAACAAGTGGCTTTGAAGAAACACCTGTTAGTTAAATTTCAGATTCATAGAACTTGATTATACGTTGAGACAGAATTTTTATGAAATTGTTTGCAACGGTCGGTTTGACAAACTGCTAAAAATAACAAATGCCTTGAAGACTAAGTGAAATGAACGATCTATAATGTAAAACAGACAGAGAAACGTATAAGAGAGCGTTGGTTACAAGTCACGTCTAAAATAAAGGGGAATGTGAAGGCCAACAACAACATCAATTTTCTGTAGATTGAGAGGGGTTTCTAAAAGAGACAATAAATATGGGTGGAACGCAGAAAGATAGCTGAGAGGTGGAGCGTTATAACGGGGAAAAACTGTATCATTGGTCTAAGACTAGCAGTTTTGAGAAGCGCGCCCGTTGAGGTATTATACAAATTTCAGTGTAACATTATGATAATCTAGGAATTTTCCAGACGTTATGTTCAAAATTTATAGAAGTGATTTTAAAAATAAGCTTTTCAATGAAGAGAGGTTCCTTGAGGGGTGAGGAAAGCGTATAAATACTCTGAGAAAGATATTAAAGCTCTTTTTCCCTTAGATCTTAGATCGCGCTTAGATCTCCAACGTAATTGATAGTACATGCTCTGACGTGTATTAATTATTGTTTATTCGGTAAAGTAGCATACAACATCCTGTTTTAAAGTATGTAAAGCTGTAGTAACGTACCGGAAAAGTAGTAAAAGAGATTTGCACGAGTGGTTGCTAAGATCTAGACAAAAGGTGCCGTTACTACACGATTCAATTGAATGATGGGATGGTACTTGGATAAGTGAATCTTACGGCTTAATTAGTATGCATGAAGTGTAGTAGTATGGAATGTTAAGTTTGGACAAAACAAATATCTGGGTAGAAGATTAAAGGTGATTGCAGAGATTTAGATAGTGGGGATCAGTTGGATCCAGGCATAATCGAAGTATATGGACACAACGACGAGGGTTTCTGGTACCCATATTCAGAGGTGACGAGGGACGAAGCCTACTCCAGGTAAAGAAAATGAATTTCCTGCATTTTGCTTAAACATCTGTGCTGATATTTTTGTGTTTGAGTGTTTTGACTTATTGGGGGTGTATTTATTACCATAAAAACTCACTTAAAGAGCTATATGTACAGGAGAATTAATATTGATTATTTAAAAATGTTTATTGATGATATAAAAATGTTTATTGATGATATAAAATGTTGTTGTAAGAAGTAAATGGATCTTTAGATTTATTTTTAATAAAAATGCGAGCTTTAAAAGCATTTAGAGGAACTGGGTTATAATGACCAGAATAAAATCAATCTAGGGTTGCATGAAGGGCCCATCTACTCGTCTAAAAGAAATTTGTTGAAATATAATAAAATCAAGAACTTTAATGGATTTAATGATTGAGATGGTAACAGTTTTATCACACTGTATGTACCAAGGTGTAAATATTTTCTTACTAATGGAAATTTGTTAATATGTGTAAATAAAAAGGTTGTATTTTTTGTTGCATTATTTGAGTGGTAATTTCATTTGACTGTGTTTGTGAGAAAGGAAGGTGCTTAGAATGGTAAATATTCAAGATGAAGCCAATTGCTGAGCTAGTCAGGGTGTGCAGAAATAAGGAGGCGTTCCAAAAAGTAGTTTAAAAAATTTAAAAAAAATTTTTTTCAGAAAAATTTTATATGGCCCAAACGTGGGGCTTGATTGGCTTTTATAGAAAGCTCGAGTGTTCCCGACAATCTACAGCAATATATATATATATATATATATATATATATATTGCTGTGACAACGGCCGCTAAAAGGTTGATTTGACAACGTCCACACGTTAGAGCGCCGTTAAAAAATGCTGTGATAACGGCCTCACGTAGGAGTGGCGCTAAAAACATACTGTGGCAACGGCCTCACGTTGGAACGCTGTTAAAATAGTGCTTGATAACAGCTTTACGATGGAGCTCTGCTAAAAATGTGCTTTGGAGTAGGAGCTAAAAGAGTGCAGTGACAACAGCACAGCAATAAAATATTTAAAATTCTTATCTTACTTTTCTTTTCTTTACATTGCCTGGTTACCTCAATGGAAGTTATGAAATTTATAATATGAAATAAAACACATCAATCTCAAGAAATCATCTATACATTCAAAAGAATTTTTTTTCATATGAACAGTTTATAATACAATACGCAGTTTCAGTTCATACATAAAATTATTCCTATATTATTACCAAATAATCTTACTTAATCTTTGTTAACTGGTACACAAAGAACCTAAGTTTTATACTTGCGAAAAATAGCGCTTATCAAAATTTCATTTCCATCGTAATTAATGGTATTAAATACTTCCTGATTTTATTTCTAAATTGACGTTAAATTCCAAGTGAACAAGATTATCCATATTAGCTTAAATCTATTTAAAATATTAATTTTCAAAGTGCATTTTCTATTTTTAATTAATTAACTTAAGAGAGCTCTTGTATCGAAGAATGTTCAATCTTTATTGTATATTACAAGATAAATGAAGATTTATCCAATAATTACATTTGATGACTTCTATATTTCAAACTTATTCAAGCATATATCTTTTATTGCAACTCTGCATGGTCGATCTCGTAAATTAAAAACTTTACTAAAGGTTACATATTGCTTGGTTTGAAACGCAAATTAATGAATAAACACTCCTAATAAAGTTCTGGCTTATATCTAAAAATTACCTCCATACGTCACTGTTCAAGATTTTTTCATATACACCTAGAAAGTTAGTCACGTACGTGATGCAATATTTCTGAGAACACCACGGTTTTAACGATTCAATTAGTGTTAACTATGATTTATGTGTCTATTAAAACGTGCCGTTTATCCTTTTCTAATAAATTAAGTTACTGGTCGCATCTCACTTAATCCCATTGTTACACGGAAACCTATAATTAATTCTTATCGATTTTTATTGCATTTTAAATCGTCGCGTTCTTAGAATTGAAGCATTCATTTATTTAATGACTGTTTAAGAACATTTCTAGTAAAGATCTTGGGTTTTTCTTTATTAATCACAAAAATTCTAGAAAAACTTTATTTAATGAATTCAAATGGCTTTTTATTTTATATCCTAGAATGAAACTCGTTTTTATTAAGTAGGCTTTATTTACACACATAAAAAAATATAATTTTTATACAGGGCGGAACAATAAATATTCGAAAATTTCAATTTTTCCGGTTTCCTTCTATTTGGGTGGGTTTTATTTATAGAATTTGGGTTTCAATGACTTCTCGTGACTTTATCACGCCAGTTTAGGCGATATCGTAGCAATATATATATATATATATATATATATATATTGCTACGATATCGCCTAAACTCGCAGTGTATTTATAACGCTCAGCCACCTCTCTGTGCCTCTAATTAATCTAGAATAATTTTAAAATCTACACAATAAATTTTTTGCCTCGACTAGCTCAGTCTTACCTTGCAGAGAATGAACGACGATATAATAATAAAGAATTTTGCCCTTTTCTCTAAAACTTCATATCTGAATAGGATAAACGATTTTAACCAAAATTTGTGTAATGAACTGAGAAATATGAACAATTTACAACTCCACAACCTTCGTAATGTCATTTGCTATTTTAAAACCTTGGAATCAAAATTGAAGTAAATCTGTTTATCACAAAATTATAACCCTAATTAAATACTCAAAGCCATATAATTATGTATTATTTCGAATAATTGTTTGAACGTTCACTGAACCCTTCTTTTTTATAACGTATTTTCTACGTATCAACCAAATTTTTGATGACCCTTTACTTGCACGTACGCCAAAACGTATGGTTCCATATTTTGTTTTCCTCATATGCTGGATTTTCTTCAAATTTGGCGATTTTACACTTAAAACATTACGTAGGCTAAATTTTGTAATGGGGTTTTTAAACACATGACTTAAATTAGATGTGTTTATTGACTTCTTGCGTTATAAGATATGTTTGTTCTGAAAGGCCTGTTGATTATAAGCACGCACTGATTATTTTCTGACACTAATGCGTTGAGTTTAAAAACAATCATTTCACGTTTGTTTTACTTTAGATATGCCTAATTTGTATTTATTAAAAATGTATTACTGTTTCTAAAATGAATTGGATTGTGCACAGAGTTATTCATTTTACTAAATGTGGTTAAATTATTAAAGAAGGAGCGTCCTTTCATTGACTGTAGTTAGTTGTTGATTTTGTACAGAGTGTTTAGTATTTGCTTTAAATGTTCAGTTTTCTTGATTGTGTACATTGTACTTATTAACAAATGCTATTTTCTTATATATATATATATATATATATATATATACCATTATATATATATATATATATCTAGAAAATTGTTAATTTAGAGTAGCTTCTTTCAAAGAATACACCAAAAATGGAGAAATCTAGAAAGATTTAGGTAGTTTGTTAAAATCAGGATTTGCATCAAAATACTTTTAATAAAAGCACTCTTTAGAGCGGATTTTAAAATATTGTTTTTAGGAATATACGTAACGCGTTTAAAAGGGTATTTTATACTTCTTTAGGAGAACGTATTTTAGAACCGTTTTACGGTCTTTTCAATTTGCATACAATGCATTCATTGTTTTTAACTGATTCCTATAATTAGAAATCACTGGTGTTTCAACCAAGGGATGAGTTTGTATTTCTGCCAATTGCGCAATTATTTAGAACTTGTTTTTAAAGACACAATTTCACTTATGTACTACTAAGTACTATAATAATAATAAACTTGTTATAACATTATACAGGCTAGAAATTAAACATTTGAAAATTTAATTTTCTCGACTTTGAGGTGGTTTTACTTACACAATATGGTGATTCACTGACCTCTACATGACCTCCTTATCATATATATATATATATATATATATATGTGTAAATTACGTGTTTTGTGTAACTTGTCACTGCTATCTGTGTGTGAAAAATGGAATTGTACATGTTAAGTACAGTAATTTGCACTTATATAGATTAACACTGATCTTTGATACTGTTAGATTCATTTAAGCCATCGGGATGCTTAATTCCAGTAATAGTATTTATAAATAAATAAAGCACCGTTATACTGTATTAAAAATTTTACTTTATTCAAAATTAATTAAAAGTATTTATTACTATGAAAAGTCTATTTTAAATATGATATGTGTCGTCCGATAAAATTAATTTTGTAAAATGTATCATAATGTTATAATTACTGTGGTTTTATGTAAGCATGGTGTATTATTTTAATTTATAAGTAGGATACGAAAATTCAGAAAAGAAAATTGGTTGTTGTTGATTGTAAGCTTTGGAATACAGTTATGTTCTTTTATTGCTTGTATTTTTTAATTAAAATAATATTAAAATAATAGTTTAAAGCAGTTAGAAGTTATGACTAGCGGGAGTGTCTATGTGTATTGTATTTATTAAAAGTTTTGTTTTTTTTTGTCGATGTATTAAGCTTTGTAGTTGGAGTACAAGGTGGTTAAATTCATTTTAAGTTTCAAATAAAACACTTATTCTAAAATTTTTGGCTACTTAATAAAAAAATACGTCAGTTACTAAGAAATACTATTAAAAACCAATTATTTTGCATAAATCAATAAGCGCCCCGTTTCAAAGAAACGTGCGACGATTAAAAACCCATAAAAGATAGATAACGAAGTTGAATAGCTTTTTATATTATGTTAAGAGAGGAAGAGACAGCGCACATTAACTTCGTGCATTAGAAGAGGATAAACGATATTTTTACGATAAACATAAAATACTAATTGTATCGTTAAAGCGCGAAATAGGTGTAAATTCTTACATCAGTGGCTACTAATTTTCGATGTGGATTTGGAAAAATCTGGAAAATTACGTACAAAGATAATTTTTGTATATAAACTGGATCTGAATAAGAACAGAGGCCATTCCTTCTTAAACCAATATGTAACATTCATTAATTTTTGTGATCCATCATGTAAGTTTGAGCAAAGATTTGAACGCATAAGTTCGAGCAATTCATAATTCATTGTACAAGCTGCAGTATGTAATTATGCATAACTATGAAGCAGAATTATTTTATACTACAAAATTGAAAGATCTTCGACATACATAATCCAGATGCGAGGACTATTGCTGAGTTTAATCGATTGAAAGTGAGCGCTTTGAAAACTAGTATTGTAAATGGAGATCTGAAATGAAATTGAGATTTTAATAAGCGCTATTTTGCAAGTATAAATTATGATTATTTGTAACCAATAACATATTCAAATATTTGTAAACTGGAATAAGTTTTTAATCATATAAAATTTTTTGTCAGCAATAATTACCAGCAAATTTTGAGGTTTGAAGCATTTTGACCTTTACTAGGTTATGTGTGGGCATCATTTGCCAATTATACTCACGAGTGGAGTAATAAAAGATAAGAAAATTATGCACCTATTAATTAAAGAGGTTTTGTACCTATTAGAGGATTTTGTTAGCGACTCTGCATGGAAATGTCGCCAGCATCCATGGAACTTTACCAGATTCAAATTCGCTATGGAATAAAATATATAATTTATAGTTTAATTTTCTTTACCTTGTTGATTTGTTAAATTTCATATGATTCTTTAATCCATACATATAATTTCGTTGTCTGACACATTATAGTGATATCTTCAAGTAACATTAAATATGGAGTTTAAAATTTATCTGAGTCTATGTAAATCCAAAAAATGAATATTCCTCAGAATATTTCCTTGATTTTGATTTTGAATCTAATTTTCTCTGGGCACTTATTGTTGCTTCACACTTATCGGATGCTCGTTTGTATCCAGTTAAAAATGTGTTCATGGTTCTATAATCGGAAATGGTTAGTTTTTGTACGGCATGCACAGCTACATAAACTACATACGTCATACGATATGTATGCGCGTTAATTAAGCATACATTCGTAAATAGAAAAGCATTTATCAATTTTAGCTAGTTTAGGAACTTTAGTAAGAGAATACCCGTAAACCTGTATAGAAGTTAAGTATTTTACAATCTCCTACCATGGATATTTCATCACAATATGAAATTAGGACATGAATAGAAAAGTACATAGTAAATTCTTTAAAAACCATAAATAAAAGAGACTTCGCGTGTTAAATATTAAATTAAAAGAATACCAACTAATCATTTCTACGAAACTGTATGTGAAAATATTCTCACGCATTAAAAATAACTAAAATTATTGTAAATTACTCAACCCGAAAGAATCCCATACAACAATATAAAATTTAATGTGTAGGGACCCACCCAATAACGCAGACGTTAATATTATATAAAACCGTGGGAGTACATAATATTCTATGCACCGAGAAATCCTTGACCTCAACCGCAACTTCAGTTCAAATCGTACAAACTGTGTGAATAGGGTAAATTACAAGTCACCTAAAATAAAATATCTTATAAATACCGTCATCGCATAATGGAACGGGTATTCATTCATTCAGATTTATTCAAATCTTTGAATACAATCTTTTAGCTTTAATCGAGTAACAAGCATGATTGTCAAGTGGATGAACCGCTTTACAGTAATTCGCGTAATGGTAAATTGAAATCGAGTTTGTAGAAATAAGCCGCAAACACAAAAGTACTCGTGGATTTCAGTGCCGTTTGAAAGTTTCTGTGGTGAAGTTTTCCTGCAACAGAAGTTGGATATATGGATTACCAAAACGAGTTTGTCCTGTACCGAAAGGGTTGGTTGGACTTTGTATTCGAACCAAAAACTGTAAGTGATGGAATTTTAGCTTCTATCTTCTGCATATACTGTTGACATATATTTCATTAGTTTAAATTAGTAGGAGAAAGAAAGTATTTATAAGGCCCTATCAACCTGCGTGGCTGGAATAACCATTTAGCCGTATCGTAGACTACCCATGGTTTATCGAGACCACATTCCAGGTAGGTTGGCGCCCAGTATTTTATTAGACCGAAAGATCCGAGACCTCCTAGGTATATAAAAGTATTAAAGTTTGTATACCCTTAAAAGCTTTGCAGTTGTTTTCATAGAATTTACCAATGGTCACCGAAAGCTAGCCGATGCATTTTTTCTGTTACATCTCCGTGTAAAGCTAATTTCAAAGGTCATTACGTCAATTTCAAACGGAACCGGTATTCAGTCTTAAGTATTCGACTTGATCAGGTAACATCATGAAACTTTATGTTTATATGTTTGGAGCAATTCCAGAACTCTCTAGAATATTCGGGACTATTTCTCGTAAACAATTGAATATCAATGCAGATTCTTAGAACGCGACTGTTAGTGGAATCTTAAACTTGTAATGTATCAACGGCAGAGCAAGATCGATTTATTCAATATTGAAACTTTACTAGTATTCTCATAAAATGGCTAGGGGTGGGAGGTGGTGTGTGGTATCAATTACATCAGAATATTGGTTCAAAATACTAAAATGTTAAGAAACATTGTGCTAGATAGATTGATTTTCGCTAAAATCCTACCCTAAAGTGGCCTATTTCAATAACAATCAGTCACGTCAATTTTTTCTGACAAGAACTCTTCTGAAATAAATAATTTAAAAATCGTAATAAATTAAAATTTATAGCTATTTTATAAAATTATTTGATATCTACGACTCCGCATATAAGTTTTCCTTCATGGTAACTTTACGCGAGAGTTTCATACAAATGAAAAATATGATGTTGCATGTTGGAATTAAAAGCACTAAAGATAGCAATAACTTTCGAAAAAGAAACCAGTGACTCTATATACTGCGAAGTGTCATTAAACCACTCTTGAAGTGCATTATCCATTATTATCCTTTGTTGAATTCAGCCATATTGTTGGTCACTTGGACTTAAAATCATATTGTACTGAAACTCCTCGAACAAAGGCTGTAAATTGCGACAGCAATGTCGCTCTAGCACTTAAATAAATTTATGAGAATAAAAAACGTAGAACGAGTGATTTCCTTTTAGATTTTATATTACGGGTCCTGCTATAAAATAGACAAGTCTAAGGACGTGATTTATACCTTGAAGACAAACTAAACGGAGTTCATTTTTTATTTCTATTTCAATGTAGCTACATTACCAAATTCAAACAAAAGAAAATAACGTTAAAATCGATTGTTAATAAACCTATGAAAATCGTTACGCAAATAGTTGTCACAAACATTTTTCGCAGCAGTTTTGGCAGGAGTTGGAAAATCTATTAGAAAACGCGAGATACGTTTTGAGCCTTGGGAGCTGCCTTTTTAAAAGTCTTCTTCCAAAACTTCTTGTAACAAATTTATTTATTTAACAGAAATTACAGTTGGAATTTTGACAAACTATAATAATTATACTAAGTCGAAATTTACTAATAATTAAAGTTAAATTAGGGCGAGTAGCCTAAGCAATCAACGATGTAAAAGCTGAAATACTCAAAACTGACTAATGATCTTGGGGCTCCCGGGGTATTTATGTTGTTCCTGCCCCTCACATTTCTGTGGGAACTGCAGAGCTCATGTCTGCTTATTTCTTTATTCTATTCATTATACAATGTAACAATCTTAATTCTAGTAATTGCGGCTTTTTAACCGTCTGCGACCTGCACCTGAAGTATCACTTACGTTTGGAATACAATGTATTCACATCCGATCTCACAACTTGCTTGTGAACTTTCATTATTTTATTTATTTATTCTTGAATTACAATGTTGCATATAACTTATGTTTCTTAATAATTTTTTAATAATTCGTACTTAATTATGCATATGTGGATTGGGGGATACGTAACTCCTCCCGACGTAAATGAAAAATTAAAGATTTATTTTACTTAATTTTTAAAATTCATTGTCCCTGAGGGTACATTTATTACGTCTTTATTTACCTTTGTTTCCTTATGTCTAAAATTTCTTTCTTTATTCTTATATCTAAGATACATTTTGTACAATACATACATAATTAGTAAAATGATTAAAACAATTAATAAAATTGTCCAAACGCTAATATTGTCATAGTGTAATTTTGGCACTTTTAACTCACTTAAGTGTTCTTTTTAATTGTCCATTAGTGTCATGGCGTGGTTGAGATCGTCTAAGTCTAGATGTTCTAGTTGCATGGGTTTCTTGATTATTTCGTTGTTTTCGGGTTGTGTAATCTGTTACATGCCGAAAATCGGCTATGTAAACATTTTTGATTTTAGTTTTAAATATGTGACTGAAATCGCGCCAATATTTAAAAAAAAAGGACTTGTGCATTTCCGTAACTTGGGACAGTTGCGTCGGCGCGAGAGAGTGCGCAGGTGTGGAGTGGAGAAGTAAGTAGCGGTTTCCGACACGACGCGGATTACTAGACGTCTAACAGTGAGGTTATCTGTGTCTTTTTTGTCTTCTCTTTCAGATAATGTAGGTTTCCTCTGTCGTACCTGTTATCGTTCCCTGCCAGGTTGATTCTTTATCGTACCGCTACAGAAAGAAAAGGGAAGACAAATTAATTTCTTTTCAACGAGGGCCGAACCACGCCCAACCAACAGCGAGATCAATGGAAAGGAACATGGCTCTTACCGCAAGAATAACCGTAAGGTCGTAATGAGTTCCACATTTTACGTGAGTACATTTTATCTTTTCCTTTATGGCGTCTCGGTATTAAAATGAATATTTTTTGTATGTATTACCATTTGAGACGCAATTCTGACGTAATATCTTGTTGCGCAATACAATGTACGTGTTTATTATGTTGCCAACTGTCTTAGTGGCTCTTATCAATTACGCCGGGACTTTAACTGTTATATCTTAGACTATAATAGCCGCGTGCATTATTACAGTCGCGCGTAAAGTATAACAAATCTTGAATTGTAGTTCGTGTTAATTTGCAAATTTCTTGGTAACTGCGGGGTCTTGATATACTCTAATGATTTCGTTCTGCAATTTTAGATAAGTCTTCTTCATGGGTGATTACTTTGCTTCTGGTTAATACTAAATTGTTCTCGTCTTGGTTGCAGTGGGCGGTTGCTATTACTTCTGTTGAAAATACAGCAATCCATTTGTTTTCCGTAACTTTCTGAATTTGCATATGGGTGATTTGTACTGGTTTTCCTTCACAGTTGTCGTAATGATTTGTAAATCTTAATAATTGTACTTCACAATGACTGTCTTCTTGGATAGTTGTTGTTAATGATTGACATAAATATTGACTTGGTATTACTGCGTTACATTTTTCGTTCGTGTAACCATATCTGAGTTCATTTAAGGAAAGGAACTTGGTTTTGGGGATAATAACTTGATACATGCTAGTAATTTTTATTGGGAAAGCAAATAAATGATAATAATTATAAATGTTACTCTCTACTATAGGGATTTCTATTAAAAACGTGATTTCGTTGTTCTTTACATAGCCTTTCACTACAGCTACTTTTTCAAATATGAGTATGTTTGATTCTATTACTTCGTGAGGGTAATTTAATGTTAGTTATAAATGATCTAATTCTTAATATTAATAGTTCTTTTAATAAGCCACTTGGTTTTATGATACTAAAGTGTAGGGAGAGTAGCCTAATTTGAACCACTACCTAAATTGAACCATCTCAATAATTTCTTATTCTGGAACAGCATGCACGTGTTATCAGAAACTTATAGTTCTTCTATTGGATCGACATTCGTATGTTCCGTTAATCACGTACAGCATAAAACTTGTTTTGCTCGTAATTTTTGTAATATTTTTAAGGTAAAAACTTAAATATTAATAAAAAATTGTTGAGGTGAGTACTGTATTCTATTACTATCATATTTGTTACACTATTTTTGATGTGTCTTGCAAATTTCAGCTAAAAATACTTGTAAATACAAATTTTAGGTTATGTAAAAGGTAAATTCTTGTTGTTCGCTAAGTTGAAGTTGGTGTGGGATTCAAAAATTGAACCGGTTCAAATATTAGGAAACCTGTTCGATTTATTCAATTTACCAACGTACTTTACCAAAAATTACTTATTCAATAATATCTTAAATGATTTTTCATGAAGAATTTTTTTATGCATATGTTTTTCAGAATAATGCCATCAAAGAAAAGGGGAAATTATTGTAAATGGCCCGAAAAAGATATGGAGTTTGCCATTAAGGCTTACAAAGATGGGGTTGGTTTAAACGAATGCCAACGAAGATTTAACATCAACAAATCAATCCTTCTAAGACATGTTCGGGGACAAGACAAAATCGCAAACAACTGCATTAAAAAAATTGGTACTGAACCTATTTTTAATGCCGAAATGGAGGCTTTATTAGTCAAACATATTCTGAAGTTCGAAGAAGTCTTCATTGGTTTAACAATCAAAGATATCCGAAGAATTGCATATCAACTCGCAGAAAAACACAAACTCCCTCATCCATTCAATAAAATAAAATGCATGGCTGGAAAGAAATGATTTTATGGATTTATGGGACGCCATAAGGAGCTCTCGCTGAGACAACCCGAATCTACTTCGCTTGCTCGTGCAAGAGGGTTTAACCGAAAGAGAGTAACAGACTTTTATGATATTTTGGAAAAATTGGTAGATAAATATAAAATTGACGCGAATACAATATTTAATGTAGATGAGTCTGGGTATTCCACAGTGCAAAAAAGAATGCAGAAAATTATTGCCAAAAAAGAAAAACGGCAAGTGGGTGGAATTGCAAGTGGTGACCGAGGTATTAACACAACCGTTGTGTGCTGTGCCAAGCTGCTGGTTTTTATATTACGCCCATACTAATTTTCAAAAGAAAAAGATTTACCATTGAATTAGCAAGAAGAGCTCCTAGTGGAAGTATTTGTGAGATTTTTGATTCAGGCTATATAAATTCTGACCTAGTTTGGCTTAAACATTTTCATAAAATCATAAACAGTGGTCCTAACAAAGACGTTTTATTACTTTTAGATGGACATTCGACCCACAGCAATAACTTGGCTGCATTAGAATTTGCCCGAGAAAATAATATTCACCTCCTTCAGTTACCCGCACGTACAACACATAGGCTTCAACCTTTTGACGTGGCATTTTTTAAACCGTTGCAAAGTTATTTTGTGCAGGCACAGGATAGCTGGTTGCGGGCGGCCCATGTTGAAAGGGCAATTTCAGCTTACGACATTGCAGAGCTTATTAATGAAGCACATGGAAAGGTGGCAACTGTAGGAACAGCTGAAAATGCTTTCAAAGCACCTGGTATTTGGCCTGTCAATAGGAATCGTTTTCCTGATGAAAGTTTTGCACCATCGCTTGCAGTTGATCGACAAATAGTAGTAGATAATCTGGAAATACATAAAATTCCTGCAGGAACAACACCACCAAATTTAAATAGTCAGATTTGTCTACCTTCATCAAGCGTATTATCAGAAATCAGTTCAAATACGTTCAACAAAAGTTTGAAACAGATATGTACCCTTCCCAAAAATTCTCAAATCAGTGGACAAGGGAAACAAGCTTCATCATCGGCTGTAGAACTGACAAGTACACCATACAAAACTATTTTAAAGACCAAGAAAGAAACAAGGAAGAGTCAGAGAGAGCAAAACTACACAGAAAGCTCATAAGAACTAATAAAGCTATTGAAAATGTTAAATCTGATTTATTCAATAACAGTGAAACTCAAAGTAAAAATAAACAACAAAATGTAAAACATAAATTACAAAAAAAAACCAAGAACACAAAAATATTGGTATCAAATGAAGAAGATGAAGATGCCCTGTGTTTGTATTGTCATGATTTTTATTCCAACTTCGTAGCAGAAGAAGTGTGGATTAGATGTCAAGTGTGTGCAGAATGGGCACACGATAAGTGTGCTGGAATTGAAGAAGACGAAATTTTGATTTGCGATATGTGTAAAACTTAGTATAATTGGTTCAAATTATGGATACCAGTGGTTCTATTTAACCAACCAGTAGCCAAATTTGAACCACTTTTCAAAAAAATTGTTTTTAGTTTTTTAATTAAATGTTTTCATTTTTATCCGTTTTTTTGTAAAAATAAATGCTTGCAGATTTGTTTGTATATTGACCTTATATTGCCCACTTAGAGTGTATTATCTTTGAAGTTATGATGAAATTTGTAAAACTGGTTCAAATTAGGCTACTCTCCCCTAATGTGTTAAATTTTGCAATTGTTACAGCGTTTTCTAGCGTGGCTAAAATTTGTTGAATTACAGTAAAGGTTGATATTATTTGAGTGAATATCGTATTGAATCTGATTAAGTCTCGCATTCGTTTGTATAAATGTTGGGTGTTGAAATAAAAGTAAAATCATTTTTTCTCGGGGGTATATTATTTTAGAATTTTAATTATTTGCTCCTCGTTGTCGTCCTTAGTTATTTGGATTTGGTATATTTTCTTGTTGTCTATTTTTGTGTATTCTACGGAATTTGGGTTGGTTAAAACTTCGGTGATTATAAATTGATTTGGTTTTATATCTATTGCTTTGTTTCAAATTTTAATTCCGGTTTTTAGCTCTTCGTTCTGTGTCGAGTGAATGGTGTCTATTTCTTCTGGGTCTTCTCTTGTTTCTGTTTCATCTACGTTGCCTATAATTGACTACGTTTCTATTGCGTTCAGTTGTATTCTGCTTAGTGCGTCTGCGTTATTGTTATAAGTTCCTTTTTTGTATATAATTTCGTAATCATACTCCTCTGGTTTAATTCTCTATCTCTGTAATTTTGAATTCGGTTCCTTGAGTTTGCATGTCCATACTACTGGTCTATGGTCGGTGTATATTATATATATATATATATATATATATATATATATATATATATATATATATATATATATATATATATATATATAGAATTTTCGTCCATATAGGTATGGTCTAAAATATTTCGTTTCCCAAATTATTGCTAATAATTCCTTCTCTATTGTGCTGTATTTTTGTACAGTCTCTTTTAGAGACTGATTGGTTTATCGCTACCTACCTTATATTGCTCATTTAGAGTGTATTATCTTTGAAGTTATGGTGAAATTTGTAAAACTGGTTCAAATTAGGCTACTCTCCCCTAATGTGTTAAATTTTGCAATTGTTACAGCGTTTTCTAGCATGACTAAAATTTGTTGGATTACAGTAAGAGTTGATATTATTTGAGTGAATATCGTATTGAATCTGATCAAGTCTCGCATTCCTAACATTGTGGTTTTGTATGTTAGTTTCAAGGGTTTGTATTCTATTGGCTATACTGTCTTGATTTTTTACTAGCTTTTTTAACGTATCGTTGAATTTTCTTATACTTGATTAGGTTAGAGATATTTGGTTTATAACAATAGTTTTTATGTCGTTTTGGTTTTCAATTAACTGCTGTATGGCGTTGTCATTTCATTCTGCGTCTTGGTTATCTAAATTGCTTGTGATACCTAGTCCGTTAATTAGTCCTCTTTTTCGTCTTGTAATTTGTTCCGTGAGTATTAATCTATCTATTGAATTTATTTTCTATGTTTCTTAAAATGTTTTCTATTATTCTGTTGTTATTCATCGTTTCTATTGCGTATTCTTTTCCGAATTTGGCTGTGTCTATTGATTGTTTCAATCGGTAATAGTTGTCTTTAATTATGTGAAATTCTTGTTTTAATTCCGTTAAATCGAATTTTTCTGCGAATGTCCAATAGTCTGTTGTATTTTGCATACTTCTCAATTTTACTAGTAGTACACCGGTGTTGTTTTTAATGTCTTCAACTATGTCGTTGTCCGTTCTACCGCTGACAGCAAATTAGCTATTCTAGGTCTAGCATTGGCAAAGAGCCTAGAGAAGTTGGGGAAGTGGCTAGCCACAAGGCGTTTTGGACAGCCTTTAAAGAGTTCGCGGGAAGGGTCGCGAGATTAAACGGCGATAACCGCGCGTAAATCGGAAGGAGTGGTAAGGAGGATTGGAAATTTTGGATCTGACCTGGCGATAAATGATATGAGTTTGGTAACAAAAACCTGTATTCAAATAATTTTTTAAAAAACAAAAAGCCTGTATAAAATTTAAAAAAAAACAAAAAGAAACCCAAAAAAAATTATCATAATGTTTATAAAAGTTCATATGCACGAAACCCCCGCACCACTAATACAATCACTATCTAACCTTATACGCGCGAAAATCGGGAATAAATAAAAACTTAAAACTTAATCCAGGCAAATAAATAAATAAGAACATATAAATCAAAATCCTCATTAAATTAAACCAATGAAATAAACAAAGGAATAAAATAATAAAATAAAATAGAGTGAAACCGCGCATCCCTCCAGGACTTAAAAGTGAACTGATAGTGATTGTGCGCCAGAACGATTAGCGCATACCCACCTAAACTTTAGCAGTGCATATCCATTTTCCCCTTGGACCAGGGAAGACGAATTTATAAATTTATAGAGCAGGTATAATAACTGGATTCACTAGTAATATATTTGGCGTATTCTTAGAAAATTTGAATCCATTTTAAATTAGCTAGCTAGATTTGGATAGTTTTAAGTCGACCCTTCGGGTCGCACCGGTAAGCAGAGCTGGCAGCTGCTATCCGGCATTACGGATCTCTCCCCATTCATTTTGTTTGTGCCTTATTGATCGGGCACACTCCAAAGTCAACGCTAGGGATACCATCTATTAAATCCTATTTTTAGTTTTTGTTTCAGTGTTAGTTTTTTATTTAGGATGTATTAATTTTAAAGTTAGAATAATTAGGAGCACGTTTATTTTTTTCGCGTTTAAACCCAATGTAGTACCTTCGGGTGGGGCATTGGAGACGTTGCCGTAAGCATAGTGGCTTTTAATTAAATTATAATGTCCGTTCTATCTGGGTGGAGGTTGACGGTAAGGGTGTCTTAGGTTTTCAAATGAATATATTTTACTATTTTTCCGTTGTCTACTACGGCTATATTTTTGTCTGATATTTTTCTGATTTTAAACGGGCCTAAATTTCTGGGTGCCGTTTTGTGTCTTTTACTTTGGAAGTTTTTCTCGTATACGGGTTGTCCTATTGAAAATTTATGTATGTCTGTATTCTTGTTGCGGGTTGTTGTAATACGTTCTTTGTCGTTATCTAATTTATCGTTAACCTTATCATAAGTTTCTTTTTAGTTTCTCTTTATGGTCTTTAACATATTGTTGGTATACTTCTTTGTTATAATGTATGTCGTAAGGGTTACGAAAATCTGAACGTCTTAATGTTAATTCTAGAAGTGTAAAATTTGTTGATGAGTGGATTGTATTGTTGTAAGCTATTATTGCGTATGACATTAAATTGGTGATGGACTCTTTCTTGTAAGTTAATCTTAATAATCTGATATGTTCTAATAGGGTTAGGTGTAATCTTTCAATTAATCCGTTTGATTCAAGGTGGTTTTCGGTTATAAAATGAATTTTTATTTTATGGAGTTCTAGGGTGTTTTGTATCGTTTCATTTCTGAATTCGCTGCCATTATCTAAAGTTATTGTTTTGAGTGTGCCATAAAATGTAAAATATTGTAAGAATTCTTGGGTTACGTCGATGCTATTTTTTCTATTTTCGCATAATTCGCATTAGTTGATAAAATCTGTGGTTAGTTTTTTTATATCCTTAAAGTAGTATCGTCTTATAAGTTGCTTTAGTGTTTCATTGATTCCACGATGGTTGGTTTTGCCCTCGTGTTGATTTCTAATTACGTTGTTTATTTCGTCTAAGGTTATTAATTTTCTTGTACATCTAATAAGTTCAGAGCCAGAGTTGTTTAATAATTTAATATATGATTCTGAAAATCGTTTGTATAAATGTTCGGCGTTGAAATAAAAGTAAAATCGTTTTTTCTCGGGGGTATATATTCTTTTAGAATTTTAATTATTTGCTCCTCGTTGTCGTCCTTAGTTATTTGGATTTGGTATATTTTCTTGTTGTCTATTTTTGTGTATTCTACGGAATTGGGGTTGGTTAAACCTTCGGTGATTATAAATTGATTTGGTTTTATATCTATTGCTTCGTTTCATATATTTAATTCCGGTTTTTAGCTCTTCATTCTGTGTCGAGTGAATGGTGTCTATTTCTTCTGGGTCTTCTCTTGTTTCTGTTTCATCTACGTTGCCTATATCTGACTCCGTTTCTATTGCGTTAAATTGTATCTTGCTTAGTGCGTCTGCGTTATTGTTATAAGTTTCTTTTTTGTATATAATTTCGTAATCATACTCCTCTGCTTTAGTTCTCCATCTCTGTAATTTTGAATTCGATTCCTTGAGTTTGCATGGCCATACTACTGGTCTATGGTCGGTGTATATATAAAATTTTCGTCCATATAGGTATGGTCTAAAATATTTCGTTGTCCAAATTATTGCTAATAATTCCTTCTCTATTGTGCTGTATTTTTGTACAGTCTCTTTTAGGGTTCTAGATGCGTAGCTGATTGGTTTATCGCTAACTACTTTTCCTTGGCTGAATTCTGCGCTTAGTTCTACATTTGATGCGTCAGTTGCCAATATAAATGGTTTCGAAAAGTCTGGGTATTCTAATACAGGGTAATTCGTAAGTATGCATTTAAAATTTTCTACGGCTTTAATAAATCCTGGGGTGTATTCAATTTTATTTTCCTTTTTTAAACAATTTGTTAAGGGTTTGGTTATCTGTGCGTAACCTTTGATGAATTTGTAGTAATAACCACTGAGCCCTAAAAATCCTTTAACTTCTTTGTTAGTTTTGGTTAAGGGGTAATTTAGTACTGCGTTTGTCTGGTCCTGGTTTGACATGACACCTTGTGGGGTTATTATGTGTCCTAAAAATGATACTTCTTTTTGTAAAAATTCGCTAGTTGAACTTTAAAATGTGCTTTTCTCAGTCGTTCGAAAACTTCTCTTAATCTTTCTATGTGTTCTACCAGTGATGTTGAATATACTATTGTGTCGTCTAGGTACACAAGACATTTTTCGTTGTGTATTCCTTGTAAAATGTTATTCATGACTCGTTGAAAAGTGCCGGGTGCGTTCTTCAATCCAAATGGTATTCGTTTGTATTCGTTGTGTCCTGTAGGTGTGCTAAATGCGGTTTTCGCTGGGTCTTTCTCATCCATCTCTACTTGGTGATTTCTTGAGGCTAGGTCTAATGTTGAAAAATACTGACACTTTTTTAATTTGTCTCGGTGATATTGAGTAGTGGGTATTTGTCGTCTACCGCCTTTTCGTTTAGATTTCTGTAATCTATTACCATTCGATATTTTCTCTTGCCTGAGGCGTCTAATTTCTTCGGGGCTATTAATACGGAGATGCTCCATGGTGAGTTTGAGTGTTGGATTATATCTTGCTCTAATAAATATGTTACCTGTATATCTGCTTCTTCTTGGCCTGCCTGAGGTAGTCTGTATGCCTTTGTAAAAATTGGCTTGTTATCTGTTAATTCTATATTGTGTTTGACTGTGTTAGAAAAGCCTAAAGGTATTCCTTCGCAATAAAATATATCGCGGTATTCAAAACATAGGTCTTTAATTGCTCTCTCCTCTTCTTTATTAATGTCGTTGTTGAAACAAATGGTTACTTAAATTTTCTCTTAACATCCTGTCGTTTTCTATTGGGTTGTAATCGTTTTCTAAATTTTCGTCTATTTCCATTTCGTTAAAGTTCAGTTCTTCTACGTTAATTGGGTTTTTCAGTTATTTGAGTTTAGAATTGTCGTAGTGGCATAATTGTCTTTTATTTGTACTAATGCTGTGGATGTTTATACTCCTTGTTGGAATGTCATGTGATTTTTAATGCCTACGTCGTTTTTTGAGATTATTAAATTTTTTTTGCTTCTGTCCGGGGTTCTATGGTGTATTTTCGCTGGGTTTGGGTATTACTATTTTGGAATGTAATGGGGATTGGTCCGTGCTTTGTTCTTAACAAGCGATTTTTTATGTCGATGCTTGCTCCTAATTTTCTTAGAAAATCCATTCCTATTAGTCCGTTATATTTATCGTTTAATTCCAAAATGCAAAATTTATGTTTCATTTTTACGTTGAAAGTTTTTGTTAGGGGTATGTTTGCTATGAATTGATGTAGTGTCGTTTGATGGACTGTTTTAATTTTATATCATTCTTTTTTTCAAAATCTAAATAATGTTTTTTACGGTTTGGGGGTTAATTAGTGTTTTTGAAGATTCGGTATCGATTAGTAATTTAAGTTCTGCGTGGGGTATTTCTATGTATGGCAATATTTGTTGATTGATATTATTTAAATTAATTATGTTTGGTCGTTTATAAATCGGTCTATCTTAAAATTTGAGCACGCATTTTCCTCGTGTTCCTCTTCGTAATTTTCACATGAATCGTTACGTTTGTAAGTTTCTAATTGATTTGTTTCACCGTATCTACTGGAGCTTGTGTAATTATTTCTGTTGTCATTAAATTCTTCCACTTCGTGGTAAAATAGTTCTTCGGAAGTAAACTTTCGTGTTTGATTATAATTGGGTTTGATTTGTAATATTTTTGTATTTTGTCTGGTGTTAACAGATGAGGTGTCCATAGGAGTTGGTTTGTAGTAATTGTTGGGGTTATTATTGTTATTTATCATCGGTATATTTTGGATAGGGTTTGCGCCGAATGTTTGCTTTTGTTGGTTTATGTTTTGGTTGAATCTTGGTGTAAATGTGGAAACCCACACGTAAAACTTGAGTTAAATGTTGGTCTCGAAAATTGTCTAACTTAATTGTTCAAATTTGTGTTATTAAAATTTGGGTTGTTAATTCGCGGTTGATTCGTTTGTGCATTAAATGGTGTACATTTTGGTTGTGCGGATATTTGTCTCGCGGCTTGTATGGTTTTTATCAGTATATAGTTTTTGTTTGCGTTAAGGTTATATAGTCTCTTTCAGTAATACATAACGTTTTCTTCTTCTATGATCATATTCATTGCCTCTTCTAAATTTTGGGGATGTTGGAATCTTATTTTGTCTGATAACCGTCTGGTAGTGCGTTTGTGTAGGTATTTAGTGCCATTTCGTCATACATTTTTGTCTTTAATAAACGAGTATTTTGGTCGGGTTCTTTGCTTTTTAATTTTTTTAGAATTAAACTTTGTACGCCTTGACATTTCATTCCGAATTAATATGGGAATTAGTTACTTTTCATTCTAAGGTTTATTAAATCGCGGATTAGACATTTGATGTTTCTTTGGTTGCCGAATTATGCTATTAGGATACGTTTGAAGTATTTACATTGTTCAAGGTTATCTCGGCTGGCAATTAGCGTTAGTGCCCTTCCGGTCAATTTACTTATTACTAGGCGTAAAAGTAGGACATTGTTTTCGTTATTTCCTGGTTTATAACAGGTTTTTAAAAATATTTCACACGTGGTAATAAAATTTCCTAATAGCGCTTGGTCTCCGTTATATTGGGGGATACTTTCGAGATAAATCTTCATAGCTGAACTCATGATTGCACTAATAATTAATGTTCGTATTCAGTTCTAAATAATATCAAGTTTTTGTATAAGGTGACATTTACTTTTCGGTTTGGTTTGTTACTTTTAAGTCTGGATTATATTGGGTTATTTAAAGAATTGCTTTACTTAGGTTCTATCTGTATTTATACAATGTTATAATTAAATTGAATAATTTCTACCCTGGTAATGTCTAGTCAATTGCTGTGGTCTTGAATTCGTATATTTTTATACTTCGCAGATATTACAGTTGTTGCAAGTTTTAATTTTCTGAAAGGTTTATTGTAGTTAATAATCTTTTGCGATGTTTGCATTATGATTTGTACGTTTTTATTTCAGTCCTGCTAAATAATTAAGTGTCTGCTATAATTATCTCGTCTCGGTAAGTGTTGTATTGATAGTGCGTAAAATGCTTCCTTTATAATTATACAGGTCGTTATCCTGAATTGTCAAATTATAGAGTTTCAAGTTTTTAGTCAATCGGTTTGTTACATGAATTGCATAAATGTTTCTTTTATAATTATACAATAAAATTGTCTAATTATAAAGTTTTAAGTTTCCTGAATGGTTTTGTCTCAGTCTCGGTGATAAGTTTTGTTGCATTAAATTGCGTAAATGTTTCTTTATAATTAAATGCTTTCGTACTGAAAATATTTAATTATACTTTATAGAGTTGGATTTTTCTGAATAGGTTTTATTCAATGATGGTTTCCGGTAATAATTGTATAAGAATTTGCGTTGTAAATTTGCACAGTGAGTTGAGTAAATCTTTTCAATAATAATTACAAAATGCTTCTACAATTACGCACTTCTGTCAATTTGTTTGGCTGAAGTATAATTTATAAAATTCGATGAAGGTTAAGTTTTCAATAATCGTTTCTATAATTAATTGTTATAATAAGAATTGCGTTTTATTTATACATTAAGCTTTCGGTAATAATATTTGTTGTACATAAAATGGTAAAATTAATTGCGTTCTATATTTATACTTTAACTTCAAAATCGTTTCGTTTTATATTAATAATTCGTAATAACCTGTACATATAAATGCGCCTTTTATGTTCTCTTGTTTATGAATAAATTCTCGTGTTTAAAAGTAAGTACTCGTAGTGAATAAGTAAATTCTTTTCATAAATGGCATAAACTGCCATAATATCAATTAAAATAAAAAATCTGTACATAAAAATTTTTCCTTACTAGCTCGCATCAATAATTTGTAAAGAATAAATTGGTTAGGATAAATGAACTTACATAATTTTTATCGTCGATTTCATATGTTTTCTTTCTTTGGGCTCGGTCGATTTTTGTACCTTATTCAAGTTTGTGTCTTTGACCTTGGTCGATTTTTGTACCTAGTCAAAATTTGTTTGGTTTTTCCAGATTGGGAATTGAAATTCTTGGCCACCAGTTCTCCAATTTTTGAATTCGTAGTGCCTTTCTGGATCCTACCAACTGCGCCAATTACGTTTTGGGCCTTGGGAGCTGCTTTTTTAAAAAGTCTTCTTTTAAAACTTCTTGTAACAAATTTGTTTATTTAACAGAAATTACAGTTGAAATTTTGACAAACTATAATAATAATACTAAGTCGAAATTTACTAATAATTGAAGTTAAATTACAGCGAGTAGCCTAAGCAAACAACAATGTAAAAGCTGAAATACTCAGACTGACAGATGATCATGGGACTCCCGGAGTATTTATGTTGTCCCTGCCTCTCACATTTCTGTGGCAACTGCAGAGCTCATGTCTGCTTATTTCTTTATTCTATTCATTATACAATGTAACATTTTTAATTCTAATAATTGCGGTTTCTTAACGGTCTGTGAGCTGCACCTGCAGTATCACTTACGTCAGGAATACAATGTATTCACATCCATTTTCACAACTTGCTTGTTAACATTCATTAACTTTTTCCTTATTTATCCGTTAACTACAATGTTGCATATACCTTAGGTTTCTTAATAATTTCTTAATAATTCGTTTTTAATTATACGTATATGGATTGGGGGTTACGTAACTCGCGAAAGGAGTGAGCGTGTGGTTCTATTAGGTGATATGAATAGTTGGATTGAAGTACACATAGAAAATGCTGCACATGGTTTGGTGATCCAAGAACGAACGAAAATGGATATATGTTAGTGAGTATATGTATAGAAAGAGAACTATTTTTATCCAACACATAAGCATAAGTACATACACGAGTACACATGGCGAAGGGGAAATGCGAGAAGTATAATTAATTTGGATGTATTTGATGAAAGTTTAAGAGAACTGGTAAAAGACGCGAGAGTAATGGGACCGATCATTTTCTGGTTTTGTCCAGATTTGATCTTAGCCGAAACGGGTGTGCAGAATAAAGCAGAATGTGAGACAGTCAAGAGTGAATGCAGAACGCTTGTTGGAAGAGTCGACGCAAAGAGAGTACACTATGCTAGAGAGAGAGTTGTATGACTGCAAACAGGAATATGAGAATTCTCTGAAGTCTGAAGATGTGGAGAAAGTATGGGATTGTTAGAAGAATAGTGTGATAAAATGTGCTTTGGAAGTATGTGGAACGACAATGATTGGTACATGTAATAAAAATGCATGGTGGAGCGATGGGGTCAAAAAGGTTATCAGGGAAAAAAAGTGGTTGATAAAAGAATGATAACAGAAAAAGATGTTGAATTAAGAGAGAAACTTCGAGAAGTATTAAAGAAAAAAAGGTGAAATGCGAAAAAAGTAGTGAAGGCAAGTAAAGAGCAACAAAGGGAGTAGGAGGGTGAAAAAATAGAGAGTGATTTTGAAGGGAATAAAGATTTGATTTGGACATGGGTAAGGAAGTCAAGAAAGGGTGTGAATGACGTTGTTAAAAGTAGAAATAAAAGTGTTTGGGACGAAACGAGTGTGAGAAACTCTTGGAAAGTGTATTTTAAGACGTTGTACGGTGATGGTAAAAAGAATACAGATGACTGCGTGGTTGATGAAGAGAGAAGCAATGTACTGGTCGAAAATGCAGATAATAGTATAAAGTTCGAATCCAGTGTAAATGAAGTTCGGAAAGCGGTGAGAACTCTGAAGAATGTCAAAGCGGCGGGTGTAGATGGAATAACAAGTGAAATGCTTAGGTATGGATCCGGAGTGCTGATTGAATATTTGTGCAAACTGATAGAGTTGTATATAGAACAAGCGAAGATGTCTGAAGATTGGAGGAGCGCGATTATTATCCCTTTGCACAAAGGTAAAGGCAGCAAACGTGAATGCAAAAATTATCGTGGGATAAGTCTGTTGGGTGTATCCAGTAAAGTATATGGAAAAAATTGTGATCGAGAGAGTTCGCAAGAGAATGCAGAATAAGATATAGGACGATCAATGTGGTTTTATGGCTGGAAGAGAATGTGCGAATCAGATGTTTGCAATGCAACAAATTGTCGAAAAGTGTATGCACGCCAGAAAGCACTTTTAGATCTGGAAAAGGCGCATGACCCTATGAACAGAAGTGAACTATAGAGATACTGAGTGAATGTAGTGTAAGTGCTTGATAAAATCTATCAGAGCTGTGTGATGTCTTCATGGCTGATCAATGTATTTATGAATAAATGTATAAGACAAGCTTGCGAAAAAATGGAAGAAATGAAAATTGAAGAAACAAATGTCAGTGTGCTGTTGTATGCGGATGACACAGTATTGTTCGCTGAAGCGTCACAAGATTTGCAATGTATGCTTGACAAGCGGTCAGAAGCTTGTAAAACTATGCAATTGAAAGTGAATGTAAATTAGAGAAAAGTAATTATTTTGACAGACATGACAGAATTGATGACTTTGTATTTAGAATGGACAATAACACGATGAAGAACTTCGTGTACCTTGGTAGAAAGTTTTTGAGTATGAAAAGCTGAACGGTAAAATAGAAAGGCAGATGCTGGAAGAAAAGTGTCTGGAAGTATGTGGGCAGTGAACAGGAATGAAGGATTGAGTATACATGCAAAACTGACCATTTATTCAGTGTGTTTGTGCGTTTGTACCAACTGTTCAATATGGAAGTGAAACTTGGGTCTGGCAAAAGAAGCATATTAATCGTATAAATGCTGCAGGAATGAGGTTCCTAAGAAGTGTGTGCGGAAAAATATTGAGAAATTGGCCAGAGCAGAGTGTGGGGTGCAAGTAATAATGAGTTGAGCGAGCGAAGCACGTTTATATGGTTTGGACATGTGGAAAGATTGTATGAGAATAGACTTACTAAGCGAATATACGCAATTCAGATAACTGGTAGAGTTGCAAAGAGCAGACCGCGTAAAAGATGGTTGGATGTAGTAAAGAAGGTACTAAAAGAGTAACAGGTGAGAAGTCTCAGGAATAAAAGAGCATGCCAAAAGCAATGTATGAATGTTGCAAAGGCAAAGGATGTGTGTGAGACCGATGGATGTGGGGAAAGATTGTGAATGGTGTGGGAAGTAAAAGTAGTGTAGTAGTCTAGCTATACCCTGCATATCTCTCCAGAAAAAGGAGCTAAGTTTGGTTACCCCGAAAGGGAATACCACGATTTGTGTGTTGTTGTTGTTGTAAACATTTTTCGCATCACAATTAACTATTTTGGGATTTAAAATACAAAGCCCCCGATTGTGCAAAGTGAAATAAGTATGTTCTATTTTGATTTTATACATATCGTACGTGTGCGACATACACACACACACACACGCACGCATGCACGTGAGCATACACAAACACGCATGCGCGTACGCACCCACGCGGTATGCTTCTTTAGATAGTTTTTATGATGCATTTATCTATCTCAATTACCTGTCATCACATCTATATGTGTATATATATATATATATATATATATATATATTATATATATATATATATATATATGCCGATGTAATAAACGTCCAGTTTCTTGCTGTCCGCCACCTCTCTGTTTCTTTCTAATATTCTAATTTTAATTATGCCACGGCTAGCTCAGTTTAATTCACACAGAGTGCACAACGTTACGATAATCAAATAATTTACCCCTTTTCCCTAAAACTTTTCCTGTTTAGAATGATGAAACGAGGTTGATCAATATTTGTATAATAAGAAGAAAATAATATCTACACTTCACAGTTTTACTACATTACAAATAAACCCTTGAATCAATTTATAATATTTAGATTATTATTCCCCAAAATTGTATCTTCCTTTCTTTAATTTAAAGCCATCAAAAATGACTTTTACTGGAAAATCTAGAATGTTCAAGACCTTTCCCCTTTTTACATAAATTTTTACGTATAAAATATTTTTGTTGGCTTTTTACAAAATATAAAAAATATAGTCAATGTTCAAATTAAAAAAATAAAATAAAGCCTTATACTAGGTAGCCCTGACCTGTAGATTTCTTGGTGTGTCCTTTGTTTTCCCCTTTGATTTGCTGCTACGTGTTGTGGATCAACACCCCTTGATTACCCTCACTCGAGTAGCTTCCTTTAAAACAATGCTCTGCTTTGTGCTCTTTTCCGTGAATTTGAACCAAAAATTTTCATTCAGTATTATTAACATGTTCCCGAAATTTACTGCGTGATTTATTTAGATAAACTTGGAGTTTGCTTGGTGCAACTTATAAGTAACTTAGAATTTGCTTGGTGCAACTTAGACGTAACTTGGAATTTTCTTGTCTTGACTTAGACGTAACTTAGAGTTTGTTCCGCGTGACTTAGAATTTGCTTGTCTTGACTTAGAGCCATACATTATAAATATTTAACCTAAATTAATTAATAAAATTTCCACTCACGTTTTCCAGCAAACCACGAAACCTTTTACATCTATTTCCACTATAATTTATTTTAAAATATTGTATAACACCACTTTTCACAATTTTTAATTATTTAATTTAAATATTTATTAGACGCGTAAAATTTTGAGTAACAGTGGTGCAGCTTCTACGTCGTTCTAATTGAGACTGAGACTCTTATCAAACTCTGGTGATGATAATCTGGAAGAACATACTCCAGGTAACGATATTTTTTTATTGAAACTGTTGTGCTGGTGCTTAGCTATTTTAAACTATGAGTGATTTAAGTTATTTATGGTGATAATTTTTATAAACTAAAAGGTAATTTTATGGGCATATGTTATGGACAATTTTTTTATTCTTAATCTGAGAGCGTAAATACTTGGATAATATATTATAGATGTAAGAAGAGTTTTAGTATAATTTGACAATGCAAATAATTTATGCACAGAAAATAAAAAGCTTTATATTGAGGAAGTGGGAGAAAATATCAAATCCCTAAAATTTCACTGTATCTCTTCGTTTTATCGTGATCCAGCTGCTATATAAGAGAAGAATGCACATCTGACGAGAACAGTACAAGCAATCTACCGGCCGACATTCGTATCCCTAACTGTACTCTATGGTAGTGTTAGTGCTAGGTATGTGTTACGTCAATTTCAAATAATGAAAGTTAGCGGTATCAATTGTAAATATGTCTTTAAGATTATATAACAGGAACATATATTTATGAAATCGGTTGTAAATTTGGTACAAAACAAATAAAACCATTGCATAAGAATACTAGTAACAGAAGTGGATATATTTGTCTTTCCTTACCTTTATGTGCCACGTCTTCCATAGAAGTAATGGCGGACGGCCATGGTGCCACCGTGGCACCGAGATGCTGTGCTGGAAGTATGATGGCGAACTCTTTTTGCAATCCGTTCTCTTCAGATTACTAAAATAAAAAGAAGTTAATTAATGATTTCAGCCAAGAATGCTTTTGTGATTTAATAGTTCTTATTTAATAATTATCAAATGATAATTTAGGTTCTAAATTTGCGAACCTTTTTGCGCTATTCGTAAAAATGTAAACATCGATAACTTGGAGCTATGTGTTAGAATCAGACACCTTATCGCATTTTAAATAGAACCAACATAGGTAATAATCTTTTTATCATAAATCAGGAATATTACATACAAAGAGAAACAAACATTAAAGCTGTAAAAAGTGAAAATGAAATTCACAACAATTGTATATTATTTCAAAGTATGTCGCCAGTTTCTCATGGTATAAAGCGAGTTACGTTTCGGGCCTTGGGAGCGGTCTTAAAAAAGTTTTCTTCCAAAACTTCTCGTAACAATTTTTTTTCTTAAACAGATATTAAGTATGGAATTTTGACAAACTGTATAAATTATTCTAAGTCGAAATTAACTAATAATTGAATTAAATTAAGGACGAGTAGCCTAAGCAAACAACAATATTAAAGCTGAAATACTCAAGACTGACTGACTGATCTAAGGCTCCCGGGGTATTTATGTTGACCCTGCCCCCTCACATGTCTGTGGGAACTTGCTGAGCTCATGTCTGCTTATTTCTTTATTCTATTCATTATACAATGTAACAATCTTAATTTCTAAGTAATTGCGGTTTCTTAACCGTCTGTGACCTGCACCTGCAGTATCACTTACTATCTGGAATACAATGTATTATATCTGTTCTCACAACTTGCTTGTGAACTTTTAATAACCTTTCTGATTTATCCTTGAGATACAATGTTGCATCTAACTTAAGTTTCTTACTAATTTCCTAATGTTTCTATTTATTTGTACATGTATGGATTGGGGGATACGTAACTAGTGTAACCTTGATATATAATCTAACTTTGTCTTGGCTTGACAAGACTAAGACATATGGAACGCTTTAATCCGTTTATAATAGCGACTGCACTAATAAAACAAGAGGGTTGCTCGTAAAAAGAAAAAAAAGGTTTCTTTCCTAACTATGTTTTAAATGCTCTTGCCCTTGATATTGTTGGTAGCTCTCACAACCGAAGCTTTAACACTGTCGTATTAGAAACTCATTGAGTAAACTTTTCGCACGCTATCAAAGAGATCACCAAAACCAGGACATGATTTGAAAAATAGTTACTTCTGAACAAACAGTCTCATGTTGTTCGCGTTGCAAAGTGTTTGGTAGCAAAAGAACAAAAACAATGGGAAGTCGCGGTATTCGTATAAGATGGCGATGACGTTTTTGTGCGGAGATGATTGGAAGTTCGTAATTAGGGAACAAATAGTGCGTTCGTCCTTAAAACCTAGGCGGAAGCCGAGCTAGAGAAAGGAGTGCTATTTGATTAGATTTAGATTTAATTGGGAAGGGTGACACATGCCACACGCACTTAGGCCTCCTAGTGGGACCATTGTGCTACCTTCCTTGCCCTAAGTTGACCCTTCAATACTCAGCCAACGACCTTACAGGTGAATTTGAGGATGTCAGACCATGGGGTGTCTTGAATTCCGGCTTTCTCAGGCCAGAAATCCTCCGGCATAAATCCTCAAAGTCGGACGAATGCCGGGCATGTGCACAGAATGTGGTTCGTCGTCTCATCCTCCTGTTGACAGCCGCGACAGGTGGGGTCGTCTGACAGACCCATCCCGTGCAGATGCTTCCTTAGTATGCAATGCCCGGACAGTATACTCACTAAAAGGCGACTCCGTGGCGTAGTTGGTATGCGTGTAACTACTACGCCCAAGGTCCCAGATTCGAATCCCGACACGGTCCGCTTGAAAATGTTAGGCGAGCATTTTTCACAAAAATACACCCTCGTTCGGATGAAAGGTAAAATAGAGGTCCCGTGTGTGGGCGTTGTCACGCACGTTAAAGATCACTACCTTGCATGGAACAGCAAGGGTTCGGCAAAATTCCAAATTTTCCAGGTAAAAAAAAAACTTGCTTCCTGGCCAATGTAGTACCTTCGGATGGAGCATTGGAAAATCACATGTAGAGTATACCCACTAGTAGCCGTAGTTTCTGTCTCGGCAAGAATATTACAAATTTTTCAATTTTGGTTATGGGAGCCCTAATAAACATTTTTGCCTGTCGGCAGCTTGTTGTACAATCCCACCTGTCCTTGTAAGGGCGGTGAGTCATTTGTCTTATCATGGAGTACATCGCCGATGGCGCAAAAGCAACCGATGGCTCAGGTTCGACAAAGCCCCGAGCCGCTCCCTGCCTCGCCAAGGAATCTGCCTGTTCGTTGCCATATACTTTTGAATGCCCTTTGATCCAAACCAGCTCAAGCGCATTAGTATTAGAAGCGAGCTCGATAATGCGATGGCATTGGTGAACCACCCCCGAGAGACGCTTCTGCTCTGCTATCGCTCAGAGTGCGTATAGCCTTTTTTGGATTCTACGTTCCAGTATGGCGTTAGCACCGTGCACGATGGTTATAACCTCCGCTTGAAAGACAGTTACCAGTCTGCCCAGCGTAACACTTTCGTGAAGTTCTAGGTCATCGGAGAAGATGCCTGCCCCGGTACTTTCATTTGTTTTGGAGCCATCTGTGTAGATGGAAATCTTCGTGAAGGAGGCGTCCTCAGTGTTCGGACAAACACCCAAGCGCTTCTTGGAAATCATTATGGGTTCGATGAAATCAACCACTACTCCCAAGAGAGGGGTGTTTGGCATATACTTGTTGTGATGTCTACCACCGCCTCCCTTATCGATCCATAGACCTTTGAACCTCATTACCGCTCTCAAAGCCATCCCCTCCACATGTTGGTCCAGCGGAGCGAGCGGATGGCTTCTAAGGCTGTAGTAGATGTAGATCGCATTGTGCACGTGATACATATACAGGCCACTCTTTGGATATGAGTAAGCTCTTTGACTGCATGGGTCAGTCTGGTCTTGGGCCACCAGACTACAGCGCCATAGCAGAGCATCGGTCTTACTATCGTGGTGTATGGCCACGGGACAGCCTTTGGCGGAAGACCCCAAAGTTTGCCTATGGCACGTTTGCATTGCCAAAAGACTTGGTTGGCTTTGGTACTTTTTGCTTTTAAGTGTTTGGCCCAATTCAGCTTTTTGTCAAGCATGATGCCCGGGTACTTGATCTCTTCTGATAGGGATAGAAAAGTTTGAAAGAGCATTGGCAATCTGGTTACCTTCAGATTTCTTTTGTTGGTAAACAGCACCAGTCCCGTTTTATCGGGGTTGATGGTTAGAGAGTTATCGGAGCACCACAGCTCCGTGGCCCTTAGTGCTGCTTGCATCACATTACATAACACTTGTTCAAATTTATCGACTACTAAAATAACTATGTCGTCCGCAAAACCTATCGTGTGGAAACCTGTCTCATTAAGGCGTTGGAGAAGCCTTCCAGTACTATGTTCCATAGTAGCGGTGACAGCACGCCTCCCTGCGGACAGCCTTTACCTAACGCCCTAATTACTGAGGTTTCCCCAACATTAATGTGTACCCGCCGACATCGCACAATCTTTTGATGTGGAAGTTTATTTTTGTGGAAATAATTTGTTCTATCATTTTTCCAAGTGTTGGCAACATGACAATCGGTGTGTAGGGTTTGGGAACTTCGAGAGGTTTGTTCGGTTTAGGAATAAGGGTGATGGAAGCTGATTTAGAAGGGTCGGGGAAAATTCCTGTGAATAGCCATTTTTGGATAAGAAAGTGCATGGTTTCTCTGATGAACGGCCAGAATTTTTTGGACCATGACGTTAAAAATAAGGTCTAGTTCTTGAGATTTGCGTGTGTTACAATTTGCAATCAGTGTGCCCAGCAGGTTGATATCAAAGTGTCTGTCCGAGGCAGTGTCTGACGAAGTAAGGTTGTCGTTTATCAAGACTTGTTGCTCCTGGGTAGAGACATCGGGATGTGAGGAAGAGACTCCTGCGCCCAGTAGAGTTGATAATGTGTTTTTTAAAGGTAGGCATGTGGGATTGTGTGGTTTTGATTAGTTTTTGGTAGATACTCTAGGCATCTGTGTTTTGTGCGTGGATTAAGTTCTAATAATTTTGTTATCTGGTGGTGGTTCTAAGATCTTTGTACTGTTTTCTGTGTGTTGTGTAGGTGAGAGTGTCTGTTGTGGTTGCGTCAGCGTTTTCACGTATGGTCCTTTGTAGTCTATGTATCGATTGTGCTAGTGTATGTCCTGCAGTGGTGAGTGCTCGGATCCACCATGGTGTGACTTTTGGATGTAGTGTTTGCGCGAAATGGAGTGTGTGGCTGCTGAGAGGATTTTTTGGACGTTCGTTCTGGTTAGGAAATGAGGATTGAAGTCAGTGTAGGATGTTGCGGGGAATGTGGTGGCAAGCTTTGCCAGGGTGTCTAGGAATTTGGTCCAGCATACTTTCTGTGCGTTAAAGAGTGGGGTTTTATAAAAGCTTCCCTGGAGGAGGTTGGAGAGAATATCAAAAGTTATAAAATTGTGATCGTTAATTTGGTGTATATGTGAGGCTGTCCAGGAGCTGAGTAGATTGGAGGCAGGAGGGGGTGTGAGTGTGAGGTCTATATTAGAATTGTAGTTGTGAGATTACCAGATGGAGATATTAATGGGGGAGTGTTGAATACGTGGTTGGTGGTGGTAAACAAAGTCTTCCACTAGGGTTTCCTTTCCGTCGGTTTTTTCGCTAAACCATGTAGTAGACTTGGTGTTGATGTCCGTAGCTATAATGGTTGATATGTCTTTTGTTACTGTGAGGATGCGCTCTAATTGGTGCAAGTATATGTTGATGCCCTTACTAAAATGAAAGTACGCAGAAATCAGTAGGACGATGCCTGCCTTCCAGTGTATTTCAACTACTGTTATTTGCGAAGAGGGTGAGAAGAATAGGTAGGGTACGTCTAGGTGTAGATCTGATACAATAATTGTGGAAGACTATTTGGATATACCGAGTTGGGATGTAATTATGTGCGTGTGTGAGTTGGTACATTCTGGATTTTGTTTTTGATTTGGTATGGTTCTTGGACAAGGGCTATGTGGATGCGATGTAGTTGTAGGATGTGGAAAAATTCTAAGGGGACGGTTTGGGAGCATTGAAGGTTGATTTGGATTGAGTTCAATTTGACGCCCGTTTAGGGCAGTGCTCGCGTGTCTTTGTTTGCATTGTCTGGTATCCATAGTCGGTACGTAATTTCGTTGTGGGCAGGGATTGTTTATAGACGGCGTATTCAGGACTGGCAACGCGATGGTCGTAATGACGATTTATGCCGAAGCAGTTGGTACAGGCAAGGGCTATAAAAATGGGTTTTGGGCAGTTCTTTATAAAATGGGAGCCGGCGCAGCTGCTACATGCTGAATATGAGCGGTATGATTTGGCCGAGTGTATAAAGGCTATTGATTAACACAGTTTAATAATATACTAAAGCTCTGCCACACACAACGAGTTTCACTTCTCGGGCGCTTGGTGGTCGCAGTAGTAAGTTCTACAGATGCACTCCGGGAGGTTGCACAACTCGATGTCAGTGGATCGGTTTCGATGCTGCGAAACCGGTGCGTGACGTGAACTTAGTTGCATCTGCAGTCCAAGTGTGTGTAGTCTAGGGATCAACTCTTTGATAGCGTTGATTGGTGTCGTTGTTTTTGGCGTAAATCTGCGGACTTTGTGAACAGTGTCGGAAGCATAGTCGTCGTGAACTTTCAGAGTTTTTAACAGCGCCGCAAGTGTTGTTTTGAGCGGTAGACTATGGATCACTACCGCAGGCTCTTGCAGTTTTGTCATGCTTATAGGTGACTCCGGTTAACTATCTCTGTGACATGAATTCACTTTATTTTATGCTAGATTCATAGATAATTTGGTCATCTTTTTGAAATTTGATATTGGATGGGGTAATCTAAATTAGGTTGTTACTCCTCATTCGGCTTAAAAGTGATTTTATTTTGATAAATAGTCACAGGGATTTCTAATCATTAATTTAAAGTATATTACACATAGTTGTGTAAAATAGTTTTAACATCTAGAGGTCTTATACACTGTAATTCAGCTAGAAAGCAGGTTGTGCAATTATCCTAGTTTTTTTAATTAGTTTTTATTATTGTGTTTTGCGGCGTAGACGCTTTCCCATGCTTCAAAATAAGTATACTTTATGGTTTTCGTACAATGAAAATGCGATACGTACAAGGATTAGTGGAGGGTTAAGAAAAACAATGGCGGCCATGATGCTATTATATCTGAAAGACATGTGCAGTTGTGCTTGGTAATGTAGTGAAGTTTATTTTTGTCAATCCTTTATCTCTATCCCTACCGCACCGTTTGTTCTTATATGTTGTAGGTAAATAAACAGCAAACCTCACTGCTAATCTAAACCAGAGAGGACACTGAAACTTCACGATGTGTAGAATCAGGGAACGAGGAACAACATCATTGGCATTTCAGAACAGCAAACGTCATAATTAAGAATTAATTAATTGTCTTTACCGTAATTTTATTATTTAGATGGACTAAAGGTAAGCTTAATCCTGGTATACTTAACTCATCTGTTCCTTTATCATAAACTTCCAATTATCTCTACACGCCATTCTATTCCGTTTGCATTCTGCCTTTGATCTCCTTCGGTGGCTTAATCTAACAAATCATTTAAAATTAGTCCATTTCTCACTCAACCTTTTCTCTGTAATAAAATCGTACCTTCATTCCCGCACACAAACCCTATCATCCAAGTTCCACGCCATCACCAAAACTTCACCCGAAGATGCCTTGAAAGCTCCCACATATCCCCAACTCTCTAGAACTTGACCATCAATTCACGTACACATTCACCGTTGCTTATGCTGATGACATCATCTTCCTTATTCACAGGTCTTCCCGATCATCTCTAGAAACAACTACCCCTCTACTTATAAACCTAGGCAAATCCTGGTTAACGTTAAAGAAGCAGCCCGTTTCTTTCTCCAAAACTAAATTGATCCCGCTGAAAAGTTCCTAGATCTTAGACGCAGCCCAAAGATATACATCCTCTATTTCCCAATATACTTCTGACACTCCGTTTCTTTCCTAGTTCTCAACTTGGACACTCGTCTTAAAACTTACACCCAGCTCACCAAGCTCCGATTCAAAACCAAAGTCATTCCCTCCAATATACACCACGCCCAACTCAAATCTGTTCCACTTACAAAGCAGATCCGAATACGTATCCTATACCATCTTATAATCTCGATAATCCGATATACTCTAGATTTCTGCTTCCCTTAACAGCTCCTACCTGAAGAGGTACGCTCAACACCATCATACGAGCATTCCTACTATATTTGTCAAGAGCGTACACAACTACCTATACGTCTTCACTGTACATTCTGCTCCTAATCCTATCGAACGAAACCCTTCTACACTCTATAATCCAGATTCGCAAACTCAAGAAAATGTTATTCATAGTACTCCATGACAGAACACTACTCTACGAAGACTATCGCAACCGTCTCATGATAGAGACCTAATTAGAAATCCACACTAGTCCAACGTTTTTGACAAATTTAATGATCCCGCTCCTCCACTGGCAGGCATACCTTTAAAATATTTCCGGACATAATAAACATTCATCCACACATCCCTTACTCTAGCAGACCCACAGTCCAATCGGCTGTGCGAACTTTAGGAGCAAACTACTGTAACAACTTTTTTTGATGACCACAAATCCTTTAAAATTATTCGTTAAGTACGCTGAATTGTCTATTTAAAAAAACAATAAAATCAGGCGATGTAAATAAATATTTAGATCAAGGCAGAGTAGCTCAATCACGAGCCGAAAACTATTCAATAATACTGGTTTAGTTACTATTTGTAAACGTTGATCGTTTGAATAGAATCATCAATGTCAGGCGATTTTGATGTTACTTGTGCGCATTGAGCAGACAATTCAGTCTGGCAAGAGCATTTGATAAAGAAGCTCGATGCAGTTGAACTGGGTCCTCGCCAGCAACCTTCGTGTAGCAATAGGCGTTGCCGCTTAGCCAGGTGCAAGGTGCACTTGATTTACGGTGTATTTTAATAATGCACTCAAACGTTTAATGACAATTTTTTGTAAGATAGGACTCAAACGTTCTATAAATTTTTTTGTAAGATAGCGTTCAAACGCTCTATGGATTTTTAATAATGAATTGTCTAAATTTATTAATTTTGATTTCACTAAATTTATAAAAGTGCTTAGAGGATTTTCTAGTTATGGTCTTATAGAATTTCCAATAATAATTTTCTTAAAGTTTGCTCTTTGTAATTATCAAATTTATTATTCGTAACGTAGTTGTAATAATGTTTATTCTGGACATCCAGTAAAGATAAGACTGCGAGTTTACAAGTTCAAATACTATATTTAATTTTCCGAATCACCGTTAAATTAAATGTCTTTAAAACAAGTTAAAGAATGTTGAAAATGATGTATTTTGGATAACCTGTTTTATGGTTTGGTTTTGTTTTGATTTGCAAAGATGAGATGCACTTCAAGTTCGTGTAAATGGTTCCAGTAAAGTTCCAGTATATTACGCAATCAAATGTGGACAGTACGTTGACGTCAGTTGTTTGTCAAAGGATCGCATGCCAGCACATCTGGTCCCAACAATGTAATTGTTTCAATGTAGCTTAGAACAACACTTTGCAAGGTAAGCTTTTTTATCACTTTGACATGACGACAGCTGTTCGCCTATCTTGACAACGAGACAGATTGTCGAAAACAACATTGTAACAATCGACGATTCTTGTTTTACTGTGTAATTATGAAACTCTTTTCTGTTTAGAATTTATCACAGTTTGAATTAAGGATTATACATGATATTATTACAAATGAATATGAATATCTTAATTTAATCCTAACAAAATATTTCATTTAAATTCAATCATACCTTAAGTAATTATGAGAACTAAATTATTAGACTTTGAAATTTTAATACACACTTATAAACCAAGACAACAGATCTGGAATTTTGGGTAATTAATTTGGCAAACCTCGTGAAAATGTTTGATACATTATTGGTATTTTTAATTCTTAGTAGAGACAGTCATAATTTTCTCGTTCAATAATTGTGTTGAAGAAATTAAACTACTTTTGAGATGATATTTTGTACATAAAATTTTATTACTTAGAAGGCAATATTTAATTAAAAGACAACCTGTTAATTTATTTGAGTAATTGTTTTATTTTGAACAAGTGAGTTCAAGAATAGGGTAATTAAATCAAGAGGTAATAAAGCATAAATACCCTTAACAAAATTAATGTTTTTAGCTCTCACTTGACTAAGGAGCACTAATAGCACTTTCAAGAATTTCAATGCCTATAAAATTGTGTTTATAATAGTGTTCAAATAATTGATATTAGTAGCTATTCTTTTTCTTTGTAGTATAAGGTAACAAGAGTACGCCTCTTGTGTCCCTCTTTGCTATATTAATCATATTTTCTTTACAGCTCTTGCTTAGACTGTCTACTCCTTGATACACCTATCTGTAAGGGAGTAAAAAAATATACCTAATACCTCGGGACTGCTGCACTGGCTGCAGACTCCGTCTCCCTAAGTATGGCAGAATCTAAACAAAACACTAAATTTTGCTTACAAAAAAAACATAGCCTAAGCTATAATAATTTAAGAGCATAAAACGTCTAATAACTTCTTCAGGGGTGGGATGACCTGTATAGCTTAACACAGTAGTGTACCATTGAATGCACTAAGTCACAAACACACCAGTTCAATAAATAAACAAATTGGAAGGCAAAGTATATCTAATGTTTTTGTAATATATGTACAAGAAAAGGTATGTACAAATAAGCATGATTCGCCTTAATTCCTTAAGAAAAAAATTCAAGCAGCAAAACTATATACAAACCGACTTAAACTTTCATAAGTCAAAATTTTATATACAATTAATAAAGAAATTAAATTACGTTAAATCATTTACAATTAAATTAAATGCGCCGATAAGTGTCTGAGCTCATAACCTCATCAGTGTTACACTGTTTGTTAATACAAAATATGTGTACAAAGCACTTTATGCAAAGTTGCTATATTTTCAAAGTGAAGTTAGATTGAGGTAAAGGTCATTATAGTTCAAATTTAATGTCAAGTAAATGTGGACTTAGCAGGCATCAAGCAACTTACTAACAATTTTAAAATAAAATTAAATTTAAAACGTCCAGGAATGTTTACAACATCATGAGGTAAGTTACGAATAAAAATTATTGTAGTTTACTCTTTGTTTAACTAAATTTTGTTCCAAACCCGATCAGATAAGAAAGTCATAATTACCTAGTTACATAATTTGTAGGAAAACAATGTCATCTGTCTGCAAACAGCCAAACCTAACCGCCAGCTGCGTCCTTGACTCGACTTGACCCTTGCAATGAACATGGAATTGTGAAGTATCAACAACCTTTGCTCTTCACACTCGCACTTGGGGATTCGTCACCTGTTATTTGTTAAATTCGAATGGTACAGCTTCATATGAAATTCCGTTAATCAAGTCCAAATTTATGCCAACGCCATTAGATAACTAGGAAACCTCTTTCGTTCAAGACGGTACCTTGGTAATCTAATTTTTAAAATAACTATAGTTATTTATTTCAACCGTAACTGACAGCTAAAATTTGTAATACTTTATTAGCAAAATTTTATTTAAAAGAAAGCTCACCTACCACTAGCCTGCTGTAAGTTTCGTTAAGTAAAACTTTTTAAATCGAACTCGCTTCTTTGCAAGAATTCTTACTAAGAAGCCGATTCTTCGAAACATCATCATGCTTGCAAGTTCGACTCAACAAGAACCAGAAAACCGCGATGGCCTCGAGTATCGCCGTCGGATCTCGAATCCCTACTCCGTTCTAACTTGTTTTAGGCGCACTAGAACTATATGCCACCATAGATGTATACGCTCCGTAATTAGGATTGCCTACCTATAAGGATATTAGCAGGATTTTACACTGCTACAAAGCAATAAATACGATATTGTTCTCTAAGGACTTCCAAGTCCCCCTTTAGAGCAAACCCGTGTTTAGAAAATTTAAGGACTTGGTGGCGCCCCTCTTGCACCCCCATTTTAGTATTATTAGAGTCAGTAAGTAAATAATATTTTGTCGAAAACCCACAACCACTCCTCATAAGCTCTACCCGAGGAATAGACCTTTAGCTTATACGGAAGATAGTTGAGATTCCATCATCTTAAGGAGACCATAACCTTAAGTTCACTTGAGTACACCATAAGATCTCATTATTGGTAATACTACATCGATTTCGTTTAACCCCAATCCCACCCAGAAATCCCAATTCTCTTTATACACTCCTACCCGCTCACAGCCCTCCTACAATCCACTTTTAAGATAGCGATTAACCTAGACCTATTCACCCCTTTCTCAATCTAAATTTTTTAGTCACACTCCACCCAAACAAACTCCACCGTTTACTAAATGAAATATGCATCACGAAATCTTCCATATAAAGAAACCTCGCAGCAAAACACACAAATCCATATAACCACACGAGCCACACTCTCATGACCACCTAACCCCATATATAATTATACTTCCATAATCATACACATCACACACACACACACACACACACACACACACACACACACACACACACACACAAGTCCACACTCACGTTGGACGCCAATCCAACGCAGCTTCATGCCAACGAGCTCAGGGCGGCGACAAAGGCTAAGGCAAAAGCTCCATCACCAACTCCAATAAAACAACCTCAAAAGTCAAGGCTATTTGACCTTATTTAATTATACCAATTAGAATGTACCACTGGGATGGATTAATGGTCTAGGTATAGTCATAAATAAAGAAAACATAGTAATGGTTAAAAGAATTGTAGTATTTAACTCATGCTCATTTTGTAAATGATTGGTAACATTTCTGCAATATTTTTACGCCCTATGTACGGGCACGCAATGAAATATCGTATCTTTTATATCTGTTAAATTATTAAGTATTAAGGTGCACTACGTAATAGTCCTCCTGGGGGGGGGGCAACTTTCGTATTTTTGGTTCTGTGATTTAGGTAATACCATTATATGAGAGTTACTTCCTCTTTGAGCAAGTTGTGTACAGAGAATGAATAGTTTTGTTCATAACAAAATTTCAACTAATTTCATATAAGTTGGAGTGCAAAAATAACTCGCTTTTTTGCAAAAATTACGGCCAGATGGTGTCTTAAAAAGTTCCTACGTACCTAGACGTAGCCGGAAGAAACATAAATACCAGGCTAACTTCCAAACGCGGAGTGTGGGGGGGATTCACCTAAATACAAAAAAAAACAAAAAATAAGTACGTCGCCCACAATTATCTATTAACAATAAGAATAAATAAAGGATTCTGTGCAAACAAGCAAAAAAAATTAATTTAGCATTATTATTTCAAAGCAAACAATTATGTGATACCAACAATTTAGTACTTTAGATACGAAGAGCGCATCTCGTATTTTACACAAAATAAAACTAATCAGTAGAAAATAAACATCTGAGAGCTTTTGTCAAGCGTTTTTAAAATTGCACGTAATACCTTTTGTAACATAAACTAATCAGTAGAAAAGAATAAGCGTGTAGGAACTTTTGTCAAACATTTTTAACAATGGTACATCACACCTGTAGAGCGATAATATCGATTCGCAGCAACAAACAATAGTCCTACAATGTCACGTTTCTTATCACGTACCTACACCAAACGCTGATAAGAAATATTTCCTTGATATGCACAAAAGAAAACAGGTTGTATACCTGTGTGTGTCGGGATACTTAACTTGCACGCCATCGGGAGTGAATCAGCACCGCATCGCCACGGTCGTCGGGGTCTATTTACCCTGTTACCATAACGGCACTAGCGATCTACATGCAACGGCAGTTGATCTGTGGCAAAGAACAGTGGGGCCTACATAAAGAAAAAGAATTTGACCTCTAGTTAAGAGCTAAAGAGAGAATCTGATTAGCATGGGTAAGCGCGGAAAACTCACCGATACACGCAAGATACCTCCTACTTTTCGAACAAAAAACGTGCATCGCTCTTGAAGTACTGGGACGAGTAATGTAGAAAATATTTCAACGCACAAGCTGCAGAATCAAATTAAAAATTGGTTCAAATAACACGAGTTCAAACTGCAATCCTCGCGTTATCAAAGCGCGATTAGCAAACTGGAAAACACGCTATTAAATAATAGTAGGATCCATCATTTCGACAAGTCTTTAAATGGGAAACACAAGCGAAAGCAATTATACGTTATCGAAATGTTTAACAAATTAACGGATACCTAAAACAAGGTATTGACTATTTAATTTATTGAATAAATTTTCGTTTTAAAAGCAAAATGGATTTGAGTTAAAATTATGTTAAAGCGGGCTTATTCTGAACAGGTACACTATATAGGGTATTGTTGGAGAATTTAAGAATAGAAATGGAATTTTTTCGAGCGGGCAATGACAACCAGGGAAAAAAGGGTATTTAATTTTTGTTGAAAAATAAACGTAAAAAGTTCTGAACCAAGACTGAAATAATTATGATTTAATTAATTTAAAAAATATAATAAGTTGAAGGGCTACTTCAGATAACATGTTACTTTGTAACGTTTTAAATGATTTTCAGAATTTGTAATGAATCTAAGGGGTTTATGTTTTTAAAGGAAGCAAAAATTAACTATTATGAGCTTTATTGTTTTGTATAGCTGTCAATTATTTATTTTCGAATACTTTGATATTAAAAAGGCCTCTGAATCATGGCTTGGAATAAATTAATAAATGTAAAATATAGGAAGCTCTGTTTTATATATACGTAATAAACTCCTGGCACTCGCAAGAAACTTTCAGATATCGATTGGTCGAAAGTATCGTTAAGCTTCCGCCGTTGTCCCCTTTCCATCTTTCCAACGAATTCCGGGAGCGTCGGAAAAGTTTAGCATCGCTTTAGACAGAATGCCAAGTTTTTCAAGACAACTTACTTCCATTTCCTATACGTATCGTAGGTGTTACTATGATAAGTTTGTAGTGTTTGGAGCTGGAACTAATAATATTTGTTTGAATGATGAGAAACGAACATAATTGATTTGATGAAGTTAAAGTTAATTTTTTCTGGCGGCGTAGCATCAGACGATTTAGAAGGGCACTTATCACGGTAACGCTGGATAAGCTCGAGTGTCAATTTATAGAAGATTAACAATCCATGACAAATAACGACGATCGGAAAACAGGGGGAACACTTAGTGCAAAGCGCGAAATTTGATGAGGTGATGTAGGAACTTTACTAAGTTTCAGTAAACAGACTGCTACGTGTAGCGACGTAGTCTAAAAAAAGAAAATAAAACGAGGAGTAAAAAGAAGAAATTGACCGGGCTCAATCGGCGAGTGGGCTGGGTATTATACCTACAAAAAAAAATTTAAGGCGGCCTGAAATAAACATATACTCACTCACACACAAGCAAACATTTACAAACTAAAAACTTCTAATTTAAAAAAAAAAACAAAATTATACACAAAACACAATTCGTAGGTACACAATATACATATTTACGAATAAAAAAAAGAATCATTTTTAACATGGCGAGCTGCAGTTTTTAGGTCACTTCCTATATAAACTTCAAACAAAAAAAAGTAACGAAATTACCCCACTAAAAACTACAACTCGAAATCAGCATTGTAAGTACGAAATTCTATACATAAAATTATTTTAATAAAGAAATCAGTAAACATTATAATATCCTTGCACATACAAACAACCAGTCATTTTACCACCAACAAGGTGATGCATCCGTAGACCCGTGTACATATGTTGTTTCCAACAACTACCGGGTACCCATATAAGAAAATTAGTGTACAAACACTCACCCTCAAGTCACTACCGTCGGGTTGGCTCCCACTGTCTGTAAAAACGGTGCGAAACTGAAGTGCGCGTGATCCCGCTTTGAGGTGGTCCTCCACCATTCATTGTGGCTTTAAGGGCCACCGGAAGGAGCTATAGTAATTATAAATAAAATTAATTTATTGTCGTCGAAAAGTACAATTTTATAAAACCCATAAATACTCACCACGATGTAAGGCGTGCGCGAACCATTCTACACGTGTTTTCTCTGTGTAGATTGAAAAGCAAGTAAATATTAATTTCGTTTCACTAATGACCAAAGCTCAAAGTAATATTGTTGTTAAGGAAATAAAACTGGAAAAAACGGTTTATTGGGATAATACGCGGCCTTAATTCGACGAAGCTTTCAATGGAAAACACATAAGAATCAATTATCAGATACCTAGAACCAGTTATCGCCTGTTTAATTTTAGCATAAACTTTACGTTGAGGAATTCTTAGAAAGAGTATTTATTATTAATTAGGCTGTAGGATGTAATAATGGGAATCGAATTTATACAAATAGATAAATGAATTAACACGTGGAAAAAATTATTTTAATTTACTGAATTAATTTTCGTTTTTAACGCCAAAAGGATTTGAGTTGAAAATTATTACACGCGTATTTCTTATTGACAGAAAAAATGTACGGGATGTTCAAAATAAACGTAACAAGACTACAGGTAACGTTGACCCAAGGCACGAGCTAGAAAAATAATTTAGGAGTAGGAATGAAGTTGTGGTGCGTATTTCTCCGCCATCTGCTGTTTGTGTAAAATAAAACATTTTGCAGAGTCCTCGAAGTTATTTTTGTATACAATATGATTTAGTTTTAAGTCTCTTTATCATATTATTGTGAATTGCACCAGCGCCCACTTCATAGTGAGAAAGTCACCGTTTGGTGCGCTACAAGCCGTCTTGGAGTGATCGATTCAAATTTTTTCGAAGATGCAAATCTTCAACTTTGAACTCCAAACAATATGTTTGCATGTTGTAAAACTTTTTGGTACCAGAATTGCGACAACGACGAATCGATACAAGAACTGTTCGGTTCCAACAAGATGGCGCTGTAGCATATACAGTCAGAACTTCTATGCGGTGTATTTTCTCTGAACACGTAATCTTCCGTTTCAGTAATGAGAAGTTGCCCCATCGCTCCCTAGATCTCACAGCTTGTGATTATTTTTTATGGGGACATCTAAAGACGAAAATCAACGCCGATGTTAGAGGTATCGAAGGTGATGGTGACGCGGTAGGGATGAAGATTTACACGGACGGTTCGCGTATGAACAATGGGCAAGCAGATGCGGCGTTTGTTGTATATAATGAGCAAAGGGAAGTGTTTTGGTTTCAGGCCAAACTCGCAAACTGGTGCACTACCTTCCAGTGCGAATTGGTTGCTATACGTGAAGCTATTGATTATGTGATAAATCACACGGGTAAAAACCTGTATTGCATCATTAGGGATAGTAAATCAGCGCTGACGGTTCTAACCAATATGAACACATAGACAGACCTCCAGGCGGACGTCTGGAAAATAGCGCATACAGCGCTCGAGTTTCGACGTTTAAAGTTCTGTTGGGTTAGATCGCACGATGGTAACGTAGGAAATGATAGGGCTGATAAATTGGCTAAAGATGCCGCGACGGGCGACTTCCGGATATCACACTCGTCGACACCCAGGTCTCTGATTAAAGGAAAGTTGCGGGAAAGATCAATACGACAATGGGAAAAGAGGTGGAACAACGCTGCCGCGGACAGGTTGACACAAATTCATACCGAGTATAGCAGCTAGAGATAAGATAGAGGTGAAGCTCGACCATAAAATAGCGTAGCTAATAACAGGGTACGGCGCCTTGAAAGCGTATTTGCAAAGATTCGGTTTAACCGACAACGACCGCTGCGAATACGGTGAGAGCGTAAAAAGCGCAGAGCACATGCTTCAAAGAATTTTGCGGGAAGGATCGCGAGATTGGACGTTGATAACCGCTCGTAAATCGGAGGAAGGATCGAAAAATTTTTGAATTTTGATTTTTTTTTCCTTTTTCCACACAATTCCAAAATCCTATATGTGTTCCATACAAAGTGGAACTAGCAGATGTTAAGTTGGAAACTTTATTGTAGGAACTACCAGATATATTAGACGAACTCGAAAAAGATTATTACTATCTTTTTGACATGGATGTAACCCAAGATTTTGCTGTCATATTTAGCAAGATGGAGATGTGTAGTTATTTAACTACAAACCATAACTTTTGCTATAAGGGTGAATACGAAGAAAAGTGCAATATTATAGTTGACAAGGATAAAACTAAGGGAATTGATTGTTTAACATGGTTGGTTAACAACCAATGCAAGAATTAAGATATACAAGTCCAGGTGTTAATAAACAACTTGGCAATCATATACTAGATTTTTTACGTTGTCTAGATGTACGTTTAAGGGGAACATTTGCGTCTACTTTGGCCAAAGAACATGGTATTACGCGATTGGAAGCGACAATATACAATTGTACAATTGGAAGCTATGTCAATGCGGAACGGGTGAATAAACTCTTAAAAGACTGTTTAACCTTATTGGAAGATAGTATGTTATACTTCCTAAATGCGCCAATGTACTCGGCACCACTTGCCAAAATGTGGAGTAAGCTATCGGACAAGCTACAAAATAGCTGCTGTTTAGTGTATAATAACCTACTACAATACGTGTATTGGGGGAATGGCAATACAAAGAAATTGACGGGGTTGCAAATTAAGTTGTCCGAAAACCAGAGAAAAGGGAAAACTTCATAAAGTATGCGCTTTCGGCTTTTAGTTTTAACTATTTACATGTATATTATTAGGAGATAGTAGAGGAGGAAGATAGTCAAGATAAAATAAAAATCTTACACAAGTGCTACATTAAAGCAGGTAGTACATATTTTACGCAATCTGCAACACTATATTCTACAATTCCAAAAGAAATAGTCATTTCGGAATTGGGGTTGATAGATACGCCTAACATTCGTCCAGAGGTTGTACGACAACGCGTAAATATTGGCAGTAAACTCTATCCGTTTACGCTAAAGGAAATTGCCCCATTATGCACGCCATACGCTGTAAGTGGAAGAAAAAGACAACTGGAATCAGAGGAAATGGATGCAAAAAAGCGAAAGTTGGACTACATGGAAAACACTGCGACAATACGGGAATAATACAAAGATGTGTTAGACAAAGAACATCTTATTAGAGAAAATGAGGAAGAATTAAAACATTATTTTATGTGCCGATAGACTGACTTAGATACATCTGGTTTCTACAAGCTGTATGCATTTGTGGTTAGTAAAAAAGACTCTTTTAGTTATGTAGGCGTCCTTGCAGAAAAGAATGGTACTAAATCCGTATATTTTTTAAAAGGTTATTCTAAAGCGTATTTATCGAAATGGCAGATAACATAGACGACCTAAGGAATGCGGGTTTCGTAACCTTTGCGTATACTACACGCAAAGGGGTTCCGTTAAACATTGTATATTTGCCTAGTAAAGAACCTTTCGGATCATTTAAAACCGAGGGTCCTACAACCTATAACGACCATATATTTCCAAAAGTGGTGAACATGCAACTACGCAACAGTGAGTGGGAGAATAAGGATTCCCTCTAATACCGACCAGAAGAAGTCGATCAAACTACCAAGATACGTATGCAGGATATAGTGGGGGAGCCGCGATTAAAAGATTGTCACAAGCTACAAGAATTACACGAAGGATTGGGTCTGGTTGTCGGTGAATCAAAGACTTTATATATAGAGGCAAACTTCGATACATTTTACAATTTGAAAACCTAGACGGTCTCTATGTATCAAACTATTGGTTAGAAAAGGAGATAGAGGACTTTGGTGTCGATTTAAATTTTAAGCTGCGAATAAAATTAGATAAAATTAAAACTATTCCAAACAAACATAAAGAAAGGACTGTCTTCTGTGTATAACTTTGTATTAAAATTAAGTTTAAATGACTCCATGCTTGGCATTAAATATTTTTAATTTTTGTTATGTATGTCAGAATAAACATCTTATAATAGTATTACATTGCTCTTTATTTACAAAAGACTGTGACGTCACCACGAAAAAGCAGTCGCACAAAAAGGGGTGCGCATGGACAGTGCGCATGAGCAGATGTGCGCACGCTCAGGGGTGCGCATTGGCAGGGTGCGCACGCGCAGGGGTGCGCATGGATAAGGGGGCGCACGCGCAGAGGTGCGCATGGGCAGGGGTGAACGCGGGTTGGGATGTGCATGGGCGTACACGAGTGATGCAGAAGTTAACAGTCACCAAGCATCTAATTCTTTATTTGGTGTGGAGTACTTGTCGGTGTATGTACCCGGAGTAAAAAACACGATTTGTTCACGCAGATAATTAATAAAATTAGTTTACCGAGCGAGGATGATAAAAGGTATATCATTCCTAATAGAACAACAATATACGCATGGAGGCATAAAGATATAAGATAGTTGTTTATATTTGTATAAATTTTGTAAATCTATTGTGTATATTAGTTTTAAGATTCCATAATTTTTAAGTTCTTTGCCTACCATCCAAATCCTTCCTGCTTCTACCCTGGTTGACAGAGTATACGTGTTACCTCCACGTGGTGTTCGCGAGATACAGCGGTTTTAGATTTCTGGGGAAATGGTTGGTAAAGCATATGTCTTGGGTAGCGAAAAAGAGTTCTAAAGATGGAGTTAAATAAAGATGAGCAAAAATTAGAGGTTTGGGGACTTTAAAAGGCATAACTTTGTATGGGGTGGTCCTATTTAAAATCTATTTACAGATTTAGAGTCCCTAGAAAAATTTAATATTAGCTGACACCAAAGAAGATATCTTTATCTTAAAAGAGTGACTACCCCGCGGATAATAAATACAATATAACACTTGTCGACAAAAAAGTTGTAGGGAAATTCAAAGACGAATTTAATGGGGGTTCAGTATTAGAATTTGTTGGTAGTAGGGCAAAGTCCTACTGTATTGTAAGCGAGAAAGACGCAATTAAAAATATTAAAGGGGTCTCACGAAGTATAGTTATGTAAAACCAAGGGTCCTACAGCCTACAACGAGCATATATTCCCAAAAGCGGTGGGCATGCAACTACGCAACAGTGCGTGGGAGAATAAGAATTCTTTCCAATAAGAAATTAAAGTTTCCATGTACGTAGCACCAGTCATTGGAAAATGGTAGAAATGTTAAACCTAAAAATGCTATTAGTAATTGTGGTTTAGAAAAATAATAGTTTTCGTGGGCTATGGTGGGATATGGTGATGCCGGTAGTTTTTGTTTAACAAATAATAGGAAAGATACATTAGGTGATAGTGTGTGGAAGCCCATCGGATTGTTGGATTCAAAAATAACGGTGCGGCGGAATGTATGGTGACCCCCGTTAGAATAATCGAAAGTGGTTAATCGATCGTATTAGATGTTTAAATAAGCGAAAGTGTAAAAGCCTGCATAAGCAAAATTTATTTATCTGACAAAAAAGTACGCGATGTGCTATACTTTTAAAGAAAGTATAGAATGGTGCTTTGCAGCGGTCGTAGCAGTAAAAAGGGCGACTGACTTTTTCAAGCAACTACAAGAATAGCAGTAGCGCAGAGAAGGGGTATGCATGTATTATACAGCGCATTGTTAGTTTACGGGTAGCTCGAATGTGTAATTGATCACGACTTATAGATCCCTCGGAGGTTTAAAAATTCCTAGACCATTATCGTTTGAAAAATGTTTGGAAATTATCAGAACGGGAGCGGGTCGAAGTATAAGTTAAATGGATGATTGACCGAGTTTTTCTACCTTTTACGAGGGAATCGGAAGTTGACAGACATCGAGCATCTAATTCTTTATTTGGGCGATATCGAGTACTTACCGGTTCTAGAAATCATTACGTGCTACCGACCGCTATGTGGAAGATTTGGTTCTAGGAAATGAGCAACCTTCGAAAGCATAGAATACTCGGTATTAATGCTAATTGGTTTAGTGATCGCGTTTGTGCACTCCTCGAGTGTCTTTGACAATCTTCGATTGTTTCCAAAGAAATATATTCAAGCCTGCCATTTCCTAAAATATGACGTAGAAGTTATTTAAAAGTAAATTGCTTTATTAGTAAGTATCCTGTAGACAACAAGTTTGGTATTATCTTAGTAAATTTTTAAAGTGTTTTATTAAGTTTTTGTTTATAGTAGCACTGTATCTTCTACCACACGACTTGCAACCAATTTGTGTGTGTGTGTGTGTGTGCTACCACCCTTTTGGATTTTTAATATGCACGCGATGCCCGTATAACATGGAAGACGTTTCCAGTGTTTCTGCTAACTACATTCGCAGTATCGACGATGCGACCCGGGTGCATGCATTGGCGCTAAATGTACTGGACGAGCAGCAAGGATTGGCAAAAGATGACGTCATTTAGTTCCCCGCTGAATCCTCAACATCGTTCGGCCGTCTTCAGAAATTTTCGGTTTGCATTCTATAGGGTACATAAAGCAGGTGCGCAAGAGTAAACCCTTTAGTTATAAGTTAGTTCGCTTACAAGTTTAACCAAAGTCTTATAGTACGGATTTTGTTTTGTACTAAAATGGTACCTGCAAACGTTTTTAAATGCAACTCTTGCGGTGCTTGCTATACCTGGAAAAATGCTCTCAAACGGCACCAGAACAAATGTCGTGGTGTAACATCGTACACGGTTAAGCTTATACATCCGTCCGCAGCAAAGTACTTAAACTGTGGGTCTTGCGGTATCGCTTTTACGAGAATGGACAACTTACTGCGACACAAAAAAAACAGCACGGTATGTCATTAAGCCGTAAACGTTCAGCTCCACCAGCTGTTAAAGGGTCTTGTACGAAACAACCACGAATTATGTGTAAAGTATGCGATTTCGAAATGGAAAAGACTACCTATGCCGCACACTTGAGAAGCAACAGACATAAAAATGCCACAGTTACCGCTACTGGCGAAGATGGCGTAGAAATGGTTAGCACAGCGTTTAACAACCGTATGGCTAGCTATCGCATAAAGAACGCCAGTGTCGATGATGGAGTGTCCGAGTTTCTTTGGAAGCAGAAAGAGCGGTTTATTCGATTACTTAATGAAAAAAGAATACAAAAATATGGTTATAACGTATTCTAGTAATTCAGAAAATATGTACGAGGTCTTAAGCGAAACCATTTGAACAAAATCAGAAGAATTTGAAACATGTGGACCCGGTTGGTCTTTGTAAAAGGTGCTCTATTTAGAAATAAATATTAATAAGTATAAGCCGATATAAGGAGTTCTAGGTTAAGAATAAAAATTGCGAATATGTATTTAGAAATGTGGTTTACAAAATTTAAACTGTATTAGTAAAAATTGTCTGTAATAAAAAGTTTTAAGAACGGTTTTAGATTTTTTTATGTATGAGCGGCAGAAAAGTTATAATTTAAAAGGCGTGTGTGTAAAACGGTAAGGGGTGGTTCGATTTTAAATCTGTTTGCAGATTCGAATTCTGCATAAAATTCTAGACTAATTTGATGTGTCACATGGCTAAAAAAATTTATGCGGACGGACAGAAATCGCTACCGATAAAAAAATCTTAAAATGAGGGTAGCTCACTGGGGGTTGATTCTATCTGAAAAATTCCTAGAGATTCGCGTAGCTGAGAAAAATCTAATATTAATTGATACCAAACAATATAGATTTATCTCGTCGGTGGCAATGTGGAGAAAGATTTATCTCGCAGAGAGCATATGTGTAACTTTGTAAGGAGCGGTCCTATTTTAAATCTGTTTGCAGATTCGAATTCTGCGTAAAATTCTAGACTAGTTTAATGTATCGCATGGCTAAAAAAATTTATAAGAACGGTTAAAAATCGGTACCGGTAAAAAATCTTAAAATTGGGGTAGCTCCCTGGGGGATGATGCAATCTAAGAAATTCCTAGAGATTCGTGTAGCTGAGAAAATTCTAATATTAACTGATACCAAACAAGGTACATTTATCTTGTGGGTGGAAATGCGGAGAAAGATTTATCTCGCGGATGGAAAGAATGCGGGTGTGACGTAATCAAAATGGTTGTGGGGTGTCCGAGCAAGGCGGAGAGCAAGGTGGGAGTCACATCTCCATATTTGATCCCAAATCCTACATTTGCTCCTTATGAGGATTTACTTGTAAATATGGGAGCAAATGCGGGATTTGGGAGCAAATGTGAGCCCAGGATGCCTGTATTCCTCCTACTGAGGCTCTTTCTCTCTCACAACGTTTTCACCAAATGTACGTTTTTTACTTGTAGTTACAACCAGATAACGGCGCCATGTATTAAAGTTCTGTAAGTAAATTTATTACATTTTCATTTTGCACGAGTGTGCTTTGTATAAAATTGCAAATTGTGTAAGTGATAGTGTTTGTCGTACTGGTTGATTACCTACACATTATAGAAGAAATTTAGGAGTTAGAATGTAGTATGGAGGTGGAAAAGGAGATAACTCTTTACTGATATGGTTGCAGTTAGCAGTCGTTGTGAATGCTATCCAGATTGGATGTTCCTGTAGACAGCAGTCGTTGATGGTATTATGTCAGTCCTGGGGGCAGCAATACAATGCAGGTAATTGTTGTTTTGTTTGCATATGTGTATAAACGGATGTTTTGTGCTTTGTGGGTATACTGTTATGGACGAAAAAAATAAACTTGGGAAGTGTTATGAATTGAACGTTTGCTGTTGCAATATTGCACTTTATTATTTTTGTGGAAATTTAAGAAGCAATTGATGATATTAATAATTTTTGGTATGTACACGGTAAAAGGGTACTTTTGGGGGATTGACGTGCTATATTTGCACAAAGGTGTAAAGATTTTTATGAGCTCGTACTAAAGCAAAGGTGAAGTCAAGACTGTGGGAAAGCCCTGTTACTTTTTTTAATAGTTTAATTGTAAAGATTGGGTAATTATTGACTTCTAAATGTATTGTGAAATGTGTTATTTTAACAAAGAGGATGTACATAATGTGTAATTAATGAGTGAATGAAGAGTTTTATGTTGATTTGGGAGTGTCTTTATCTTATGAATATATCAATAAAATTAGGCGTTTTTACCGTAGCAGAGTTTTTTTGTAGTTAGTTTGCTTTTTCAGAAAAGCAGCTGAGCAGTCGTGGCATACTGCGTTGCGAGGCAGAGTTGTAAGTTTCTGTAGGTATATAAGCAGCTTCGAAGGTTTGTCGTAATTTAATATAGTAGAGACACCAGCTTTCGCAGTAATTGTCAATAAATACATATTTTAAAACGATTTTGTGATTTTATTCCCAAAGAAAAGTAGATAAGATATCGATGCATATCGATTCGTACCGTTGCGTACCGAAACGTATCGCTACGTCTCGATACGTATTCATACATATATCTAATCTAAACATCTAAACGTTCCGATACGTATCGCTCTGTACATACAGCTACGGATCGATACGTATTGATATGTATCGATGCGAATCGATATGTATCGATACGATTGATACGTATCAATACGCACCGGGACGCATCGATACATATCGATATTCGATATATAGATACGTATCGATATAGAATATGTATCGATATTCGATACGCAAAATCCCGTATCGCCCATCCCTACTTATCTTCTTAATTTTTAAGTTATGATATATTATAGCAGGTATTATTATACCATACCGTTTTTGAATGAATTTTCTGTCATTTTATCAATAAAAATATACCTAGGCTACCTACCTACTACCTATGTTCTTTTCAAATAGGGACTTCGGAGGCCAATAACTGTGTAGTTAGTTGGCCAATTACTATGTAAAAATTGCCAATGACTATCGTTTAAGCGATTGACTGATAAAATAACTGTTGGTAAAACAAAAATAGAAACTGGCATTTTCTAGTTTAATTTTTCCAAAAATTAAATATTCAAACATAAACAAACCGTATATTAGGTTGCGATTTTGTGAAAAAATACGTTCCTGGTAAATTATTAAGAGCAAAAATTTCTTAAGAGGGCATCTATTCAGTCTACACTATTTGCCAGCATTTTTGTGGTAAACCAACATATTTTAAAGCTAATTTTCCAATTCATTTTTGAATGTGTAGATTATACAAATTTTAAAATGTTGATGCAATTCGCGCTTCTACAAGTAAAATTTGATCTGTGTTCTTTTTACTTTTGTCCGGTAATGAGCATCGAATACTTTCTACGCCATGTTTTTTATCTTTATTGCTAATTGTAAATAAAGAGTTAAATATTGTAAAAATAACATTTGTGAAAAATTGTTAGAAAGAATAAATATTTTTCCGTCCAAATTATATCGAATAAAAACAAAGTGAAATTTCTATTGCTATTCGGATATCATAAAATTTGTTTCATTTCACCCGAAACAAAATAAATCCCCAATAAAGACTTTGTACCTGAAAAGGTTAAATGTAGTGTAAACAAATAAAAATGATGCGGAAAATATTTTCATATTAATACTTATTTAGAATGCATTATTTTTAAAATAATTTTTTGTTTGTACTGACCAGTGTTAAATATAGAACAGGCATATCAATTAATTTTATATTTTCCATATTTTTCTGAAAAAGTGAGAGCATGTTTGTTATTTTCCGACGGAAGTAGATTGTTCATTATTTTAATTTTTTACATAAAAATATATAATTAAAATCCTGCTGCTTGGACATGAAAATTTAAAATTAAGCCGGTATTTTAAAAATGATTATTTTTTAAATAAATTCGTATTTTGTTAGTGAGTTTCTAATTTAATAAAATATATAGTTTAATTTTATTATTTTAAGGTACATTTTGTTCTAAAAATGACAAAGATTGTTTTTGATATTGCAACCTTAGTCGAAGAAGAAAATATATAATTGATAAAGATATGTTGAACGTTAACAATGAGTAACCAGGACTCAATTCTTAGATAGAAACATATACAAATACGAAAACTTACATTCTAAACTTCAGCGTTGAAATATTTTGTAATTTTCCCCTAGATCATTTAACATTCACAAGAAGGAACAACAACAACATCTATTCCGTCTACACTATTTGCCAGCATTTTTATGGTAAACAAACATATTTTAAAGCTAATTTTCCAAATCATTTTTTAATGTGTATATTATACAAATTTTAAAACAGATGAAGAACATTATATAAACGATACATGTAGAAGTACTATAGACCCAAGATATCAATGTGAAAAAACTAATTACTCTGTGCAATCTTGTTTAAACCAATTTACAGCATGTGAGTTGCTTACCGGAAATAATAAAAGAGTCTGTAATTGGTGCACAAAGAGACAAATTGAACCTGATAAAAAACTGTTTAAACTAATGCCATTAAGCAACTTTTAATCAGCATTCCACCTCCTGTATTGATTTTACATTTAAAGAGATTTCAAACCCTAAAATTTCGGTCAAACAAATTGAATGACCAAGTATCGTTCCCTATGTTACTGGATTTTAACACCATTTTGCTTAAAAGAATGTCAAAACCTTCAAGGGTTAACCTTTGATCAATCCAAAATATTATACACATTATACGGCGTTATACAGCATACGGTTCTATTTATCATGGACACTATGTTGCATTTACAAAAGTAAGAACAACGATCGACAACGATAATCACCGTTGGCAATTCCTACCTAAATATAAAAAACATGTCTTGCTTTCACAATGCAAAGCCACAAAAAGTAATACTGACATTCCAATGGGAAAATGGTACTATATTAATGACTCAAATATTACAGAAGTGCCCGAAAAAAGCCCTTGAGACACAGGCATATTTATTATTTTATGAACGAATATTATAATGTCCTCTATTAATATCAATCGTTATATTTTTAGTCTTAAATTAAGACATAGTAAAAAGAAACTATTGGCAAGTAACTCAAATTCAGCCACGAGGGCATCCTGTAGACGCGTTTCGCCCTAATTGGGGCTCATCAGAACAATAGCAGCAAAGTTGTAATACTTAATACTCTACTATGTATTAATTTAAGTCTCATTAAACCTAATTTTTTTAAATCATATAGATATGTATCACAACGCTACGTACCAATAGGCATCGGAATGGGAATCGATAAAATTAAATCACACCACGTTGGTGACGACAGTAAGATGAATTTCCAGTGTAACTATTCGCTAGTAAATCTTACTATTGCTTCACGCATTGGGCGTAAGTGAAACTTATCGGACCCCACACGTTAGATGACAGAGTATCCATTCGTGGCCCGAACGTTGGGCGCTAATAAAACTTTTCTTGTTCACTACGCTGTGCGTTTGTGAAACTCACTTAAAAGGATGTTCATTTTTTCTTACAAAAGTCGTGCAGAAGATTTTTTTTTATCCTTATTGAAACAATTGACTTTTGAAGACTTGCGACTAGCTCTGAACTCTATCTTCAGCGGTTAAGAAAGACTATCAGGGGGGTCGTTAATTAAATACGGATGAGTAGGGCGCCACTGTACTTAGATAATGTGTAAAACAAGAAATATCGCTAAGAAAAATACAGGAACCTCAACGACTATATTCTGTTGTAGAGATACAAAATTTTGTATTTTTAGATGGTACTACGTTTATCCTAAAATAAAATAAAATACATAAAATAATATTAGAGACAGCAATTTGCGCCTCAAAATAAAATCAAATAAATTAGACAGGTTTTATACATCTATAATTTCTTTCTTTTCTGTTATAGTGCATGGACACTTATTAAATTTTATGCACATCTGGTAATACTTTTGCTTAAGAGCTTCCATGAATGTAAATATATATATATATATATATATATATATATATATATATTGTAGTGGTTTTAAAAGGTTAAATTTAACTATAAACAAAGCAATTTGAAACACCCTGTATAGAGGAAACAACCAGAAATTACGTGCAAAATTTATTCCAGTTAGTTCATTTTTAAGTAACAAGTATTAACAAAATTTTACAAATAATGATTAAAATTTAGTAGGTTTGCAAAGAAAATAAATTGTAGAAGCCAATGCAATTAATTTATTAATTTAATTGAGTTTAATTGAACGGTTATTTACGTATAATATGCATAAAAGCGTGTAAAAATCCAATAATACCAAGGTGAAACGCGTTGCTAACACAGAAACAGCCGTTGGATATAAAATACGTTGAAAAGCCAACTCCTAGAAATGTTGTGTTAAAACGTCGGTTAATTAAACACCTGCAGGTTTTGTAAATGTCAAGTTCCTCTTAATTTGTATAGATAACAAACAAGTTTCAAAGAATATTGGTAAACAACACTCGCCAAGCACGTAATTTGGTCCACATGGAGTGAATAGAACGCGGACAGTAATATCGATTCTCTACCACTCAAACAAGGTTAGAAGTAAACATATGATACGCATAAGCAAGGGATAGCGTTAATATAGGCGGGATTTTTAAGACGTCAATGCATATACTATTGGTCGATATCGTTAGTTGTACAACAGACAAGCACGAGAATATTTGAAGTCGGGTTTATTGGAAAATATCGTAACGACGCGCTAAATTTCGGGTATTTCAAAAACGGTTGAACCAAAATTAGATTTACACGGTAAGAGTGGCCGGAGAGCTTACAGTCGAAGCATATAAATACTAGACGAATTAGCACGGCTGGTTCTCTTTTAACTTCGTCTCTTTTAACTTCGTTCTAATAGTATTTACATCGCTTCAAATACGAGTTTGTAAGTATAAATAATTTTAAATTAAATAATACAGTGCTGGCCTCATAATGTGATACGCGAATAAGTGTCGAGTCTAAATTTTATTTGAGATGCAACATTGATCTTAAACAAGCTCGTGAAGTGACGTGAAGTAATTAAACGTATATGAAATTGAATTTAACTAAAGTACGCGATTATGAAAGAAGAGTAATTAATTTCGATTTGCAAATGGGATGTACCGTGGAGGCAGCGCATGCAGCACAACATAAATAATGTTCTTCCACAAATAGCTAGAGGCGGCCAGCAAAGCAGAGAGAACCAACTTTACAGCTTCGTCAACGGAGCAGAGATCTTCTAGAAATTCCAGGTAATGCTATAAAATGGTTGTTGTTATAAACTATGAAACTATGAATATTGTGTGACGTGTGAGAGTGAATTTTGAAGGTATTGTGCATTAATTTGCGTATTAAAATAATACGTATAACTAACTGTATTATGGTATTTAAATAGAAATCTAAAGGTATATAAAGATTATTAACGTTCCATCAGGAATTTAAAAATTTTATTGTGACGAGTACATGGGTTTTTTTTGTTTGCAGTCAGCGTATGCAAGGTAAAAATTAACTGGGTTATCATGAGCTCACCATACTCCAGAGTTAACTAAGTTGAAATAAATTATAAAGAAAGAATGAAAAATAAGATATTTTTCAGGGACCATTTACTCCGGGTACATTCTATGTGGTTGATAATTTAAATTAAAATACAGGACATTACAAAATTAGGATTTATAGAGGTGTAACTTGATCACTGAAATGTAGATAATAATGGATTTTTTTGTAAATAGTGAAAAATAAATATTGTATGATTGTTGAATTTTGTGGTTTTATTGAGAAGGTGCGTGAACGATGCAGAGCATAATGGTGAATCTAGGTATCCAAGAGGAGGCCCAACTGAGCTAGCCGGGGAACTGAAGAAGAATTAAAATTAAGAAGAGAGGAATCTAGGTAAGAAGTTTTTTTGAATTTTTTATTTTTGGTGAAATTATCGATTTTAATATAAATTAATTTTCGAATCTATTGAGATTCCTGAGGGTTACACGGCAATTTATGACGCCCAATTTGTGAGGCTCGAAACAAGAGTAACCACGGCATATATATATATATATATATATATATATATATATATATATATTAACTGAAAATTATTTCTAAATTATTTTGACAGATAATTATCGTTATTTTGTGAATATTCAATTAATTTTTATATCTAATGTTAATCTTGAGCAATTTAAATAAAATAGCAATAGACTCTAGAGCAATTAGGCATTATAAATGTCATTAAAATAATTAAGGGATTTTTTGTCGCCTTTTAGCACTGAGAAAATGATTCACATATACTAAAAATAGGTTGGTAATAAGATCTTTCAAATTAGTAAAGTTAACCTCAGAAAAAGATATCGTGCATGAACAAGTGTATGACTGTATTATTCGTAATTCAAATTCATAAAACTTTTGTTATATAGACAATTTTATAGAGCATAAATTTTTGAAAAAAGGAACGTTTGAAAGTTTAAATTTATAATTAAACATTTTCACAAAGATGTTAAGTTCCATGGGTTCAAACTACCAAGGTTAGATTTATACATGGCGTTATACGTCAAACAAATGATTGCTGCACAGATGGATATCACTTACCACGTTGACCTCAGGTTTGGCGACTTGCACCATTTAACAAACAAGTTCAAACTACACGTGGACTTTCAGCATTTGACGAACACGTAAAAAAAGTTGCCTCATCGTTATAACAATGCCTCTTAAATTCAACTGTCTACAACCATTGGTTAGCTCTAACCATTGCTTTTCAATTATAACAAAATTTCCATGTTGAAATTTAAGGAACGCATATATCTTAGACGCAGTAAAAATTTAACAACCTAACTCGACCATTTTTGCATCAGTAATTAAACGTTATATCTTCCTTATTTTAGTGTTGTTTGAATTTATATTTATACATCAGTTTTTTTGTAAGTTAGTTTTAGCGTTATTTTTGCACATCAGTTCTTTGTACGTTAGTGTTATTGTTGCGCTAAGGAAAACCAAATACAATTAGTTTAAATTATTTAAATATAGAAAATACAAACCATGATAAGTTTCAAACAATTGGATCGATGCATTTATGGAAACTGAATTGCGACTCCTAAGTCAGCCTTAGATATGAACTTTACCATATTGACGTTGCAAGTATTAAAAGCCGACTGGCCGGCACGTCGACAACAGCCTTAGCAAGCAGGTGCGCGCAAACACGTTATTGTTATCGTCTTGGAGATACGTTGTAAAAATTTTACAATACAGACTGGACATTTATAACTATGCGCTTTATTTATTTACTATATGATTAAGATTAAAGAAGAACAATAATTGGGGTGTTCCGAAATTATGATACTTTGCTCTTAATTCTTAATTCTGTATTAATTGTTGAAGTAAGATTTATATTAAACTATAAAAGCAAATCCACAAATTTTATAACACAATACATAAGTGTTATGCGTTAATTTAGCAGAGGAAAAACGAACTGTTACAATGCAATTGATCGATTTAAAAAGTAAAGCTTTGTGGAGTGGAAAATTTACAGAGTTAAAAAGCAAGTTAGAAGAGATGAAGGTTCAAAAATGTATGTACGTAACGCAACATAAGTGGACAGCTCTGAAAGAAATGCCGCAAATTGAGGCTTTTATATTCGACGCATGGAATAGTCTTCCAGATTGCTACAGTGAGGTGAAGAAGTTGGCATTTAGAGTGCTGACTATCTTCGGATCGACATATTCGTGCGAGCAAGCGTTCTTTTGCATGAATATAATTAAAAGTAAAATAAGAAGCCAACTAACTAACAAATGAAAATTTAGAGTCAACTTAAAACAACAAGTTATGAGCTAAGTTTATCCAAATTTTCTGAAACCATGCAAAGCCATCGCTCCCATTGAATTTGTTTGTCCAATTGTTTGTTATTGAAGTTAGGGTTGTTAGTAAATGTTTAATTGTTTTAATTTTTTTACTTAAATAATAGGTAATTATCTAATAATTCTATATAAATATGTATGTATATTATATAATTTGTTGTGAAAAACACTACAAATATATGAATAAATAGATATTTTTTCTTACGAATAAAATATTAGTTTTTTTTACCAAAACACTTTATTTATGCGAGTACTATTTATTATTAGCAACAAAAAATTTTATGGCTCTTTAAAAACTTTGACATTTTGTAAATTGTAATTTTTGCCTCTCCTGACTCAAAAGGTTGCCGACCACTGGTCTAGGGCTTATTTGCAACTTCGGTTCAGTATTTTGCATGTTATCAATTATTCGTTGCGCAACAGGAACTATACTGGAAGATGTTATACAGTTTTCACTCGCCATGTGCGTGCTAATTGTTTTAAAATAACTCAATGAATCCACAGTAGTTTTAAGACAATCTATTTCATACTGCGTTAAAATAAGTGCTTTGTGTTTCCTTTCTGTTAGGGTTTGGGCGATACCGGATTATATGTATCGAATATCGATACGTTTCGAGCTATATCGGTATGTATCGATACGTAGCGATACTTATCGATATACATATCGATACGTATCGATACATATCGATTATCGATATATCGATATTTATTTTTCACTGTATTGGGGGGTCGATACGGGGTCGTATTGATACGAATCGATATATCGATACGCTGATTCAGCCTCTTTATTTCTGTGATATTTGGGGTTTAAAACAGGATTCCGAGTATAAAATACAAATGACAAGGTGAAACACTTTCTATAGAGTAAAAAACAATAATTGTACTAAATAATTTTATTAAGCTAAAAGTTAATATAGCATCAACCTTTAATTATGAATATTAATTACGAATAGCGTATGTTATATCATAAACAAATATATACTGTTGTATTTAAGAAGTATAAGGCATTGTAAATTTCATATTATAAACTAAGATAACCTTCAGAGTTAAATTATAGGAAAGCTTTAGCATTTGAAACTGTTTTAGTTTGAAACAATTTGTCGAAGTTTTCTCGGTATAGTTAAAGAGCGTTAAAGATAAGAGGACACAAATAACAAGCGAATTCTTAGTAGAGTGGTAAGGTAGCTGTTAATTAAACATGAATTTATAGTTTTGGGGGATCTAGGCGGTTACAAGTATTGCTTTAAGCCAATAGAGATACAAAGAAGGGTTAGTTGTTAGAATACGTAGAAGTAAGATAGAAATATCACGTGTCACATAGACATAGTTTAAACTTAATACGAAAGGGTGATTTTGTCCGGTACAATGGAACTTGCAAACCAGTAAACAAAGCGCGATTGTGTTATAAAATGGGTATGAGTGGGATAAGCAGAGATAGAACTTTAACGGTCAGGAACAACGGGGATAACAGACTAGGTAAACAAGTGATTTAGCGCGCGTGTATTGAACGAGATAGAGATAACGAGTATTATTAGAGGCGAGTTTTAAACGTTAACTTTTGCCAGTAAGCTGGCTATTTTCGAAGAAGTGTTTTGTCGAAAGTGTAAACTTAAGTTTTCACTATAAATCGGTGTCGGTTGGGAGTGAAGTATACTTTAGCTTGTGGTGTGAGGGATAATTTCTAAGATTTCGTTGGCTGATGGAGTTGTTGTTTCTAAAATTTGTAGAAAAATCTAACTGTTGAGAGTTTCAAAAATTGAATGTTTGCATTGACGATGTTAGCAAGCTTCAGAGGTGCAAACGAAGGATATATAAGCCTAACGAATAGTGGTGAGGCTCTCTCGACGTTTTCAGCAAGTGTACGTCTTTCACTGGTAGTTACAACCAGATAATGGCGCCATGTATTAAAGTTCTGTAAGTAAAATTACTACATTTTCATTTTGCACGAAGTGTGCTTTGTATACAATTGCGAATTGAGTAAGTGATAGTATTTGTCGTACTGGTTGATTACTTACACATTATAGAAGAGATTTGGGAGTTAGAATGCAGTATAGAGGTGGAAAATGAGATAACCCTTTGCTGAAATGGTTGCAGTTAGCAATCTGTAACGTGCATTTTTAATAGCTTAACATTTTACACTACCCAATTCGTAAATACTTTCGAATAGTTCAGATTTGTATGCAATTTAACTCGTGTGTATTAATTTAAAAATAGATTAATTGAAGATTGATTTCCATTAATAAATAAATTGCAAGGAACGAATTTTAAATTGGATTATTCGTCGTATAAATTTTGTTCCTTATGTTATTATCGAACTCGAGATAAATGTTGATAAGAGGTTATGATTACAACTATTGAATATAAACAGATTAGAGAGCAGTGGTGGTTTGTTCTTTGTTCCTATATATTAATTACATGAAAAATACTGTGTGCTGTTTGCTTTGAAAATAGTGAGAATTAATGCGGGATCAATTTTCGAATTGTTCATGAACAAGCACGACACGATTTGAGTTGTTTTTCTTGTGAAATAAAAGTTGTATATTAACTGTAGGGAGTGTAGTTCTAATGACATTGAAGGAAAGATGCTTTATAGGCGAACGTGTTTTACTCGACCGGACGTGCTTGTTTACGGAAAATCGACGGACGGTTTTAGTGATACGCGTTGCTTTACTAATTGTTTTTTTTGTTGATTTTCTGTTGGAAATGAAAGTGGTAGAACTTGTTGGACTCGACCTGCACGCGTGTTGTGCGGAGCATTTGACGGACTTGCTTAGTATTTGCACGTGCTTTATTGATTGTGTTTTTTTTAGTTTATTTGTCTTTTTATATTTGAACTGTGTGTGCGATCTAGTTTTCGTGGTCCCTTTTTTTATCAGGGTAAGTGCAATAAACTTGTACAGAATTTTTAAAGGAGCCACTTTAGTCAGGTTTTAAACTCCCGAAAACATTTGCAAAATGAAATTGCAGAAGTGTTTAACTCATTCCGTATTAATGATATGTTAAATTTACCTTGCATTTAATAAGTAAATAAAATATGAACGTACATTTTTTTTTAAAGACGAGATTGTGAGAGTGATCGTGCTTTTAAATATTTCCCCGTATTCAAACAATGCTTTTACCAACTGAAATTAGCTTCAGAAGTTGACGAAGTTCTTTCTGCTGAAGCAGATCCGCAATACGAAAAATTCTTGACGGATGTTTGGATCGGAATTATACTAACTTTAATTGTTCTTAGTTGCGTGTGTTGCATGTGTTCCTGTCTGTTGTACCACAAATTCCACCCCCGCGAATAGACTGTGAATCTCTGCTGCTAACACCAGTGAAATACGTAGGTGTGATTAGTGTAAAGTGTAAGAAATTCCATCAACACCCTCACAGTCAAGGGTGAAGTGCTTCGTTAGTGCAGGACATCGTGAATGCCACACTTCAATTGCAAGGAAGCGTTACTGAAGGACTTTTTGTAAGTTGAACTATTTCTTACTTGTTATTACTTTAAATATATATCCGTTGTTTTGCCATATCTTTGTCGTTCTGATACCTTTTACAATAGAATTGCATGCTATTAAGAAACAAAAAAAAAAGAGAAACAAAACAAATTAGTTTGAGTAATTTGAATATTTGGACAGGAAAGAGAAAAAAAAAATCAATGCTACTGGATTGCTCATATCAATTGTGTCTTATCTATTTATCTTTTGTTAACATTTTGTCTGATTTATGTTTAATTGGTGTGTGAGGAAACGTTTCTGCTACTCCCCAATATTACTTCACTTTGTAATAAAAATTTTTGTAATGCTTTTATCGTGATTATATTATATAGATTATCCAAACAGTTTTATTTACATTCTACAAAGTACTGAATAATTTATGCTTGGTCAGCATGCTATGCTTATTCTTTTATTTCAGGTTGCTTGACTATTTTTATTGCAGGTATTGTCACTAATTCCTTACAGCCGCATACATTATATGTCAGTCTGCTTTCTACAACCCCCCCTAATCTCCGATTGAGCCCGGTCATTCCTTAATATCTTTGTGTTACGCACGGCTACGAGTCAACGTAGCATAAATTTGGCGCCCAACGTGGCTGCCTCGAATTAACGTAACAAGTCATTGTAAATGCTATCCAGAGTGGATGTTCCTGTAGGCAGCAGTCGTTGATGGTATGATGCTAGGCCTGAGGGCAGCAATACAATTCAGGTTACTGTTGTTTTGTTTGAATATGTGTATAAACGGATGTTTGTGCTTTGTGGGTATACTTTTATGAACCAAAAGATGAACTTGGGAAGTGTTATGAATTGAACGTTTGCTGTTGCAATATTGCACTTTATTATTTTTGTGGAAATTTAGGTTTAAGAAATTATTGATGATAATAATAATTTTTGATATGCACACAGTAAAAGGGTACTTTTGGGGGATTGACGTGCTATATTTGCACAAAGGTGTAAGGATTATTATGTGCTCGCACTAAACCGGAGGTGAAGTAAAGACTGTTGGAAAGCCCTGTTACTTTTTTTTTTAATAGTATAATTGTAAATATTGGGTAATTATTGATTTCTAAATGTATGGTGAAATGTGTTATTTTAACAAAGAGGATGTACATAATGTGTAATTAATGAGTGAATGAAGAGTTTTGTGTTGATCTGGGATTGCCTTTTTCTTATAAATGTTAATAAAATTAGGCGTTTTGACTGTAGCAAAACTTTTTTGTAGTTAGTTTGGTTTTTCAGAAAAGCAGCTGAGCAGCCGTGGCATACTTCGTTCCCAAGCAGAGTTGTTGTAAGTTTTTGTAGGTATATAAGCAGCTTCGAAGGTTTGTCGCAATTTAATATTGTAGAGACACCAGCTTTCGCAGTAATTGTCAATAAATATATTATTTTAAAACGATCTTGTGATTTTATTTCCAAAGAAAGAGTAGATAAGATATGGATGCATATCGATTCGTACCGTTGCGTACCGAAACGTATAGCTACGTCTCGATACGTATTCATACGTATATCTAATCTAAACATCCAGACTTTCCGATACGTATCGCTCTGTACGTACAGCTACGAATCGATACGTATCGATATGTATCGATATGTATCGATACGAATCGGTATGTATCGATACGATCAATACGTATCAATACGCACCGGTACGCATCGATAGATATCGATATTCGATATATCGATACGTATCGATATAGAATATGTATCGATATTCGATACGCAAAATTAGGTATCGCCCATCCCTACTTATCTTCTTAATTTTTAAGTTATGATATATTATAGTAGGTATTATTATACCATACTGTTTTTGAATGAATTTGGTGTCATTTTATGAATAAAAATATACCTAGGCTATCTACCTACTACCTATGTTCTTTTCAAATAGGCACTTCGGAGGTCCAAAAACTGTGCAGTTAGTTGGCCAATTACTATGTAAAACTGGCCAGTGGCCAATGACTATCGTTTAAGCGATTGACTGATAAAATAACTGTTAGTAAAGCAAAAATAGAGACTGGCTTTTTCTAGTCTAATTTTTCTAAAAATATTACCTAAACAAACCGTATATTAGGTTGCAATTTTGTGAAAAATTACGTTCCTGGTAAATTATTAATTGCAAAAATTTCTTAAGGAGGCATCTATTCAGTCTACACTATTTGCCAGCAATCTTGTGGTAAACTAACATATTTTAAAGCTAATTTTCCAAATAATTTTTTAATGTGTAGATTATACAAATTTTAAAACGTTAGTGCAATTCGCGCTTCTGCAAGTAAGATTTGATCTGTGTACATTTTTTACTTTTGTCCGGTAATGAGCATCGAATACTTTCTTTCTACACCATATTTTTTGATTATTGCTAATTGTAAATAAAGAGTTAAATACTGTAAGCATAACATTTGTGAAAAATTGTTAGAGAGAATAGATGTTTTTCCTTCCAAATTATATCGAATAAAAACAAACTGAAATTTCTATTGCTATTCGGATATCATAAAATTTTGTTTCATTTCACCCGAAACAAAATAAATCCCCAATAAAGACTTTGTACCTGAAAAGGTTAAATGTAGTGTAAACAAATAAAAATGATGCGGAAAATATTTTCATATTAATACTTATTTAGAATGCATTATTTTTAAAATAATGTTTTGTTTGTACTGACCAGTGTTAAATATAGTACAGGCATATCATTTAATTTTATATTTTCCATATTTTTCTGAAAAAGTGAGAGCATGTTTGTTATTTTCCGACGGAAGTAGATTGTTCATTATTTTAATTTTTTACATACAAATATATAATTAAAATCCTGCTGCTTGGACATGAAAATTTAAAATTAAGCCGGTATTTTAAAAATGATTATTTTTTAAATAAATTCGTATTTTGTTAGTGAGTTTCTAATTTAATAAAATATATTGTTTAATTTTATTATTTTAAGGTACATTTTGTTCTAAAAATGACAAAGATTGTTTTTGATATTGCAACCTTAGTCGAAGAAGAAAATATATAATTGATAAAGATATGTTGGACTTTAACAGTGAGTAACTAGGACTCAATTCTTAGATAGAAACATATACAAATAAGAAAACTTACATTCTAAACTTGAGCGTTGGGATATTTTGTAATTTTCCCCCTAGATCATTTAACATTCACAAGAAGCAACAACAACAACAACAATAACACTCAAGCTTAAAGACGCGTATTTCCAAAACTTTGAACACTTAACAACCATCGCGCTCTTACAATAAATTCAAACATTAATCGAAATACAAATTGATTTAATAATACGTAAAATCGATTAAGTAAATTAAAAGAGCGCAAATTTGCTCCTTGAACACGTAATGAGACGTTATGAGAGTACCCGTTCCGGACGACCAAACGTTCACTCTACTGGAAGTGTCTAACGCGTCTACCACCTGAGTACGTTCGTATACTACACGAGACGAACTGATAACACGCCACAATTCATCATGTGTAGCGACCCTCGTACCTTTCGAGGTGTGTACAGATGTCAGTTGTCTATATGTGTACGCCAATGGTGTGCGAGTTGTTTTGCCGGAACCAATCGTATATGTAGAGGGGTGGGTTACAGAGCATCGATTATCCTGTGATAATTGTTCATTCGCGCGGAATGAGATTGGACCGTGTAGAGGACGCCACTTTATCGCCCTTCCGGTGCGCGCGCCTATCACTGGAGGGTGTTAGTGTCGAATTTCACGAGGGAAACGCCATTTACAAAGTGAACAGATGCTATCTAACACCTTCTTGTATATCAGGTATTTGTGCTTGTCGGAATAGTTTAGGCGACTTTCAGGAGTAAAGTCGATTGAATTAATAAACGGAGAAGAGCTTTAGCAATCGTACAACTACAAATAGGTTAGGTTTTATTTCTGAAACTGAATGAAGGTATCGTTAAATTAAGAAAGAAATGGCAAAGCTTTTAATAAATAGAGAAAAAGATCCATTCAAAATGTGTTGTTAATCATTTTATTGTTTTATTGACCAATCTAATATTACGCACAAGCACGCCAAGATATTTTACTTCTTAAAGCCAAATTCACAAAAGTAGATATATAATTCCAAATCCTATGCTTAAGTGGTGTTTAAATAGTTACGAATTTTAAATTAGTAACAAACTTAATCTACAAAACGGTTTTTCCCGTGGCGAAACCAGCTTACTGCGCGCACCCATGTAATGTCTAAGATGTGTCCTTTCAATCTTATTCCTAACTGCAAATTAAAAAAATTAGTTAACAGTATTATTCAAATTTTCAATATATATATTGCTATGATATCGCCGTACACCGACGTATTTAAACGTCCAGTTGCCTGCTATTCGCCACCGCTCTGTGTCTCTAAATAACCTAAGACAAATTTTTAATTTCACACAATTGGTTTAGTTAGGCCTCGACTACCTTAGTTCAACCCTACACAGAATGCACGACGATACGATAACAGAGACAATTTTACCCCCCTTTTTTCTAACACTTCCTATTTGAATGAGATAAACGAAATTAATCAAAACTTATATAACGACCAAAAATATGTATAATTTGTAGCTCTATTATTCGCTTAATTAAAAACACCCCTGAATCAAAGTAACAATATAAATCGATTTGTCCCCAAATTATAACTCGCTTTAATCGGTTTAAAGCCAGCAAAAATAACACTGTAAATTACTTAAGTACGTTGAACGTTCGATGGCATTCTTTCCTTTTTACGTAATTTTCTACGTATAAAAAAACTTTTGATGATCCTTTACATAAATATCTCAACGCATACAAAACTAAAATGTTCAAAAAGCTATTAATGAATTTTATCTCCGACTTGTTGTTTGTCTTTATTGAATTCCTTGTTGTGAGTACGCGTCCCTGCATGCACCCCAACTCTTAGAATTGCCCCTGTGTATTGTTTGACCAGTATCCTTAGATAGTTTTCAGTTAGATTTTCCTTTTTGGTTTTATTTGGTAGTTGTTTATTTAGTTGCATAGTACAGCTTGGTTAAACTCTTAATTTAATTCTTGGTGGATCATAGATTCTCAGTTCAGTTCTCAGATAGACGCTTATATAAATTCTCAGATAGATTCTCAGATAAATTCTCTGATAGATGTTTAGAGCCCTAAGTTATATAAATCTTAAAATTATGTTTAATTAAAATTTTGAACTTACATTTTAAGTCAACGGCGAATTTCTATTGTATATTTGCAGTTGAATTTTCAATCGCCAACATTCACTTGAATATTATTATATAATTTGCTATTTTAACTTCGCGTGTTATTTTGGTGCAGAGCAGTATGGACACTTTATCAGCTCGAGCGGTATTTATAGACCCGCCTATTAGCTGCTACCATTGGTTTATCCAGCTTATCTCTAGTATTGCATAGGCGTTACTCTAGGTTATTGTCCTTTCTCGGACTTTCATGGTATTATCTACTATAACTTGTCGAAATGCTCACGCCGATCACGTCTACAATCTAGTTCTGTATGTGGATTTTGTTTGACCATGACACATTGAACCTTATCAAATCACGTCCTCTTATTTGTATAGAAATTTATTCAAATTTGCCACTTAATTCTGCATGTAGTCAAGCGTATGTTTCCCTATTTCTTTTTAGGTTTTTTTTTAAACTTTATATATCAGATCACGTATGTAGTTTTATAATTACGTAAATTGAATGCGTTTGTATACTTCTCTTTACGTTCTGTAATTTGCTTGCTTTGCAAGACCCGTTTGTTATGGGCACGCATAATTATTAAAGCGTCAAGTTTAAAAAAAATCGTTTCGTGTTTGTTTGACTTTTGATGTTCCTGATGCATGTTTATTTAAAGTGTATGAATGCATTGCGTACAAAGTTATTTTGAAGTTATATTGAATTCTTGAAGAATGAGCTTCCTTTCATTGACTAAAGTTGGTTGTAAATATTATACAGTGTTTTTGATATTTGCATTTTGTATCATTGGCGAATTGCGTATTTTTTTATGACAAATTGTTCAATTTTCTAGACTTTGGTGTCGTTTACATGGAGTGTTCAGCCCTTGTGACCTTATATACCCCTAAATAACCCTATTATCATAGCAATATATTGAAATGTCAGTAATAGAAAGATTCTAAGGGTTGTTTTGTTGAAGGTAGTGTATGCCAAATAAAGTAAGACAAATATCAGATCCCGTAATTAAAAATTTATGTTTGCCGTACTTTACAAACGTTAAAGTATTTGAAATATTAGTCAAAATGTAAGTGCCAAGACGTAAAAACAATGACTTGATGACGTGATAAAACACACAGTATTCAAGGTTTTACACTGAGTTGTATGTTGAATAAGCCATAGAACGTACATTTGCTAATCCAGAAACCGGATGCGTCTGTAGAAATTACACCATTCACCACGCAGATCCAGGGTTATATGTGTATCAGTTCGGCATTTATTTTACTAGAATCAACCTTTGGACAAACATGTAATATCAAAATTATAAGTAAAAGTATTGTCAAATATGATTGAAGGGTTGTGCGATATTTAGGACCAATGATTGAACATTTATGTATGAAAAGGGAAAGTGCAAAAGACAAAGTATAAGGTATTAGTGACACGAACTTAGTGAGACGACGTTATTGGATGGTTTTTGTATACAAAGTAATAAAGAGTAGGCATTTTTAAATTGTAATTATCACCTTGGATAAGTAAACAAGAAGTCGATTTCTAAATATTTTTGTAACAAGACGTGTTTGTAAACTGCGCTAAATTGTTTAAATATTTTTGAAGATTAAATAAATGAGTTTGAAAGTGTACGAGTTTAATTTATATACAAGGAAGAGTAAGGATAAGCGACGGTAAATAAAATAATTGATAGCAACGACGAGTAACAAGTTTAAGAGTGGAATTAGTGCGACAGCGAACCGGCGGAACATAAGTGGATATTGGAACGAGAGTTATATAGGCAGAAGGCATCGAATAGGATTGATAAGATTGAAGAAGGTATTATTGGGATTGAATTGGATATGGTTTTATGTATAGCAGGGCATTGGGTGGTAAATAGAAGGAAGGATTGATTTGGAACGAGCGGATTAAATAGAAGGAAAGATTGATTTGGAACGAGCGGATAAAGAAAGCAGGGATTTAGAACGAGAGGAGCAAGATTATAAGACAGCATTGGAGTAGCAAGAGGATTCGTACGAGATAAAGAAGATATAACACCGGAAAAATTAGCGCAGGGGAAGTAAATACAAAAGGTTATTCAAAATTCTAAATTTGGGTCATATTTATTTTAGATTTGGGAGCATCAAAATTAAGTCAACGATACCTGGAGTCTAGACGACAGATTTCATAGTGATAGTGCAGACCTTGTAAAGACGCATACGGCGAGTAGGATTTTGAGCCAGCATTCATAGAGGCCGACAATGAAGTATAGAACAGGTGAGAACTGTGTGATATAACGTCAAAGTCAGAAATTTTGTAATAGTAATTAATTTGGCACAAGGCAACGTGGATCATATAAAAATTTGGCATATACAAGCGTAAATTATCAAAAGGTACAAAAACAAAAGATAGTGCTGTTTGGGTTGGTGCATTGCACATCTACTTACCACTGAACTCACGGTAAGTAGGTGGATACCCTGCAAAGTAAGAGTTTTCAAATAGTCGAGGCATATATAACACAGTTTTTGATTTATAAACCAACCAAACGTTGCTAAAGCACGTAACATAAAATAAATACTTGCACATTATATAAAAATAATTAAATTAAAATAAAAAGGCGCGAAGGGGTTGAGCATAAGAATATATATATATATATATATATATATATATATATATATATATATATATTACTCATATTTAGACCAGGGTAGAAAATTAAATAATTACATCAAATAATTTTAATCACCGTGTATAAGGAAGTTTATTAGATAATACGCTTTATTAAAAACCCGTGGAGAATAAAAATTCATTCGTTTTATTAAAAATAAGAGATTAAAATTATTTACAAGACGCTTTATATAAAAATAAGCAGTTTTAAAATGCTCAACGTGTAATTTAATTATTCCAAAGTAAAGAATCAAATGGAAATTACGTGCAAGATTTATATGAATTGATTCAAGTTTGGGCAACGAGTATTAAACGAAACGTACAGATAATAATTGAATATTTAATTAGGATTCACTAAAAATTAAAGAGTATTAATTTTAATTGAAGTTAATTGAACCGTTAGTAACAGATAATATCTATAGAAACTTGTAAAACCCAAGATTATAATACCAGAAAATAAAGCTCTGAGAATTAATATTATTTTGAACACCTGCGTAGTTTAAATATCACATACGGCGTAAATTTTGTAGATAATTAATAGTTTCAAAGAATCTTGGAGAAACCGGGGCTTAATATTCACGAGAATATGCGATACGGGGTTATTAAACCCAGATAACAGTCCACATGGACTAAAATATAATCGATAATAAAGAATATCAATTTGCACCAATACGAACAGGTTAGAAAAGGAAAGAAAATGCGTCAAGCAAAGACACATATAGTAAAAGGCGGGATTTAAGCAACGTCACGAGGGTCACAATTGGTTGAAAATAGGATGCAAATATCAGAGGTAGAAACAACAATTTCTGTACAAAATTAATTAGTTTTTCTCGGACATGCTTGCGTGCCGTGTGTTGAAATTTCTGAGATTTAAATGGGACGAGTGAAAATTCGTAAAATCGACGCGCGAGCGACAGACTGGGAACATAGAATGAGGAATTCTTTAGAATTACCCGTTTTGAGGACAAAAGCGACGTGCCGGCTTTTTGCTATATATACCGAGATGAATATAAACAAGCCCTCTTAGACTTTTGACTATTCGATGCGTTAAAAGCTCTTACATCCGCGACTTGATTGAAGATGTTAAAACAGTGCATTTTAGTTTGATAAAATAATTTAAAATTTTGCTCGTATATTTTAGTGATTCAAAATAGTTGGTTATTTACGTGCTAACATGAATGTACTTCAGTGCACTTAGATACAAGGTAATAAAATTTAGTTTCACTGTACCAATTAGCAAAATTTACAACGACAAATGTATACACAAAAGTAGGCAGTTTTGGCGTATATTGGTGAAAGAAGTATGAAGTTATTTGCTATTTTTCGGGGTGTTAATAATTAAATGGTTCAAATACGTGTCTGGATCCACGAAACAAGGGTCAGATATACATAGATGAGTTCCGGAAAAGCCCAGAAACAACTTTAAATAAATGGTGATAGAGAAAATTTTAAAAGCGTTGAGAATTAGAAGCCGTAAATATAATCCTGTTGGAATGGTGTGATTAACTAAAGGGACGATGTACTTTGAAGCTACGAGGACAGTAACCTTCAGGTAAATTATACTATTTTGTTTGACATTTTGTGTGTGTTGAATAACTTTATAATTGATTTACTTTAAATGGACATTAGTGAAATTGTACTAACCATAAAATTTTAATTTTAAGATGAAATTTGCTTGTTGAAGTAGAAAGGGTATTTAGTTTTGATGTTCGGTAATATGATGAAAATTTGGGTATGTCTTTGAGCTCAATTAGACGAACCTGGTTAATTAACGTAAAGGGTGGTAGATGCTCCTTTATACTCAGACTCCGGTCTGCTTATATTGTTATATTAATTAGTAGGCATCCAACAAGGACTTTAATTTTGGATGCACATTAAAATGATAATAAAATTAATCTTGAAATTCTTTTTAAAACTGAAATTTATGCTGAAATTTAATTTGAAATTTTAATGTATTATGAATATTGATGTAAATAGAGTTAACGTTGATGTTTTTGGTAGGAATGTGTTGTTTTATTTTTGAATGAGGAGGTTTATAACATTAGGTGAGCAGCCGAGGCGAAAAGAGGATCACAGCCGTTTATGACGCCCAATCTGTGGGACTAGAATTTTTTTTGTTGAAAGGACCCAGTTCCCGCATTCAAAGGAGTATATCACAGCAAATTTTGGCGACCACAACGTGAGGGCTCGAGCTCCAAATAAAATTTTTGTTATTTTATTCCAGGAAACTGGCGATCTGAGAGAGAGTTTCTGTGTGTATAAATTTAAGAGTATTTTTAGAGTGTGTGTGAGTGATTAGAACGTATGCAGAGAAAAGAGTGGTTAAGGAGTCAAGGAGTGGAAATTGGAAGTAACGATAGTGCATTGGGTGAAAAAAATTCGAAAATGGAAGAAGCTGGAGGCAGTAGAGATCAGTCGAGGACGGAATCAGGGATCAAGGAAACGAGATGATAATGAGGATGCTTGAAAGAATGAATGAGACGTTAAGTGGGGTTAGAGAGGACTCAAATCGAAAATTTGAGCAGATGAGTGAAGAATCGAATAAGAAATTTGACCAATTAAATCAGGAATTAGGGGATAAAATAGAAAAATCGACGAGAGAATTTACAGAGTTTAAAAATAGTCTTACCGTGAAACTGGGGAAGTAGAAAATCGGGTTGATAAAATGAGCGTGATATTACAGGTCTTCGACAGGAAATGGGACATTTAAGGTCCGAAGTACGCATTTTTGTGAAGAAGAGATTAATATAAAATGACTGAAGTGACGGACTCATGTAGGGATCAGTTAGGCAGGGTAGAACGCGAAGTTAGTAGTATCAAATACAACATGTCAAATTTAACGGGGGATGGTCCCAGATGTTCTACAGGTGGAGTATCATTGGACCAACACATGAAGTTTTATGGCGATAACAGGGTAAATCCACAAATTTTTATTAATAGTGTAAGAAATCTAGTGGGAAATTTATTTGACGAACAGACTAAACTAAATACGATAAAGGCTTTATTAAAGGACAATGCGGAGGCATGGTACAATTTAGTAGGACAGGACATAGATACGTATCAGGACTTTGAAAACAAATTTTTACAACATTACTGGAGTGATCACAAACAGGATCAGATTAGGGACGACTTGATTACAGGAAAATTTAAGGGAGAGTTTGCAGGTTCTAGGGAGCAATATGCCATCCGCAAATACAGTGTGGCCAAACAACTGAATCCACCATTGACGGACAGACAGATAATCAAGTACCTATCACGACATTTTGAACTGGAAATTAGACAACACGTGGCCTTACAAAACATCACAGAACGGGAGACGTTTTGGAATACTTACAGAGATATGACGATGTATGTGTTGGACGGACAAGAGATACGAGAACGAAACGTTAACACAGTTAGGTTTGACAACAGGACACCGAATTATCCGAGACGGCCTGACTACAACAGAAATTTTCGACCGAATTGGGAACGACGAGGACAGGAATACAGGAGCAATAGTGCGACTAGGGGACCGACGCCAAGACCTAGTTACACGCGACAGAACAGTTTACCGGAGGTAAACAGGACTGTGACCAGCACGCCGAATAGAGACAGGGACACGGATATTAACACGAGGAGGACGTACGCACAGGTTGTAGAAGGACAACCAGGACCAAGCACGGAAAACAGGATGGGACAGGATTTTTAGAACGCGACAGACCACTAGATTTCTGTGTAAATGTATATGAACATCCACGTGAATTTTTCAAAATTGAGGAGGAAGTAGAGCCAGAAACTGTAGAAAAATTATGTTTGCCAATTATTAATTTAGAAATTTTTGAAAATAATGTAGAAGTATTACTTGATACAGGGGCAGAGGCGCGTTTAATATCGGAGGAATTCGTCAGCAAAATTAGGGATAAGGTTTGTGATAGAATTATGCCTATAAAACGTAGCCATTTAGTAGCTCCAAATAAAAGAAGTTTGCTGTAGTAAATAGTGTTGTGGTGCTTAGGATAGATATAGGAGGTTTTAGCTGTGAACAGGAGTTTGTAATTGTACCTGGACTGAAGTTTCAGAGCATTTTAGGTGTTGACTGTATGATGAAGTTAGGGGTTTTGATAGATATGGAAAGGAAGGTAATAAGGATTAAGGATAGGGTAGTGCCATGGAAGGGCAGTTATGAAGTCACAGAGGATGACACGGGGTTTAGTATTAATGTAGTAGAGGTAGAGGATGATGAAAGTAAACAGATCAACACAATAAGATGTCCAGAGGAAAGGAAAGTAGAGGTTCAAGCTTTAATACAAAAACATGCAGAAGTAGTGGGGGTAGAAGCAGCATATCAGGAGCAGGTGAAGGCGAAATTAAGTAAAGATGGCAAATTTGTTTTTAATAAAGTAGATTTAAGGGATTCATTCTGGCGGATTCCATTACACAAAAATTCTAGAAGGTACGTAGGGTTTTTCATAGAGGGAAAAATCGATAATTGTAAAGTAGTATCGTTTGGTTTGTCGGCAGAAAGGGAAACAAGAATAAATGAGAAACAGACAAGTGTAGGGACTGAAGAAGAAGTAATATTTAAGAGTCAGGATAAGAGGGATGATAAGTTTATTGTATGTGAGATAATAGAGATGTTAAGTATAGATATAGAAGGGGGAGAGATAGGGATGAAGAGTATTAGGATGGTAAGAAGGAAGACTTGGAGGGTCAAGAAGAGAGTTAGATTTAAATAACTTAAGGAACAAAGCATAGACATAGGTAAACTTTAGTATAGATATTGTAACGTATTTTTTTTCTTGTTGCACCAAGCCTAATAAATTAATAATAAAACAGATAAATTTTAAAGCATTTAATTCGTAAATATTCAGCCAATAAAAAGTAAAGTATAATATTCACAATAACACATAGAATCTAGGAGATTTATATTCTGTGGCTTGTTGCCAAGCGTAGTCCAGTTAATTATGAGCACTTTTTGTTTCCAACGTCGAAGAATCAAGTCGCTTTTTGTAGACTAGAGATAAAAGTCAAGATGGCTCGACTAAAACACGAGGCGTCTAATAGAGTCAGGAAGAAGAACTTGAGTTGAGAACATGGAACAATAATATACATCATTTAAGACAGTTGGTATAGATTAATATTATAAATTAAACTAATATATTTCACTTTAGTGCAATATCTTATGGACATATCTACAACAACAATTTTCAATGTTAAATTATAATAAATTTTCGTCGCAGTAATTTAAAGCAGGCAGTTATGGTTTCGTTCTATCTATTTAATACGCCGTATAGAAATGGTTTATTATACAAAGAATCTTGGTACTTCAAACTTACAGATGATTAATACGCTGGAAAATACAACAGCTGACGTCATGATTTTGCACCTGCAATTTATTTGGATACACGTGAGTGTTTGAAACTTTCCGTAACTTTGAAAGTATTATAAATTATTATAAGATCTCCTACGTTGATTATTAGAATAACACAAATTTAAAGTAGTTTTTAAAGTTAATAACACACCGAATAAATTTTTAGTTTATCAGTTACTTGTACACGCATTCAATGTGTGTCAAGATATTTAGAATGACAACTTGTGTCAGATAAAAATAGTATAGATTCTGTTTCCTAATCTAGACGCCAAATGCAGTTTTGATTTAATTTTCACATTTTGCTTAAAAGAATTAAGGTCATGTAAAAGCTTTTATTGGTACTGATATTCGTGTATATTTTTGTGTAGACAACAGTTAAATTTGAATAGTTGCATTTTATGATCGTTATTTTCTGATGATCAATCTTTGTTGTAAATGGTCAAGGAAGCGCTTCAATGATTATAGTAAAAATAAAATCTTGTGATATGAACAAATAAATTATGATATGTTTGCTTAAACTAAAATTTTATAGAAATGATTAATTTATAAATATTTATTTAGAAGGTTAAACTTCACTAAAATTCTTTTATAAAAAAATTAATGACAAGATAGTAAGCATATATATTGCAGTCACATGTATATATATCCGATTTCTACATATGAATAGAATTCATTTTGTTTCATTTGAATGAAGTTTTATTATTCTACATTTAAATTAAAAAGAAAACTAGAGCAAATCCTCCTTAAGTAAAAGACAGAGTAATGAAAATGAATCCTTTAGTATTTCACAGATGTTTAAATTCATTTATTCTATTTTGGCATATGCTTTTGAAGACACAAATAGTGTCCATGTGGTGTTTTTGTTTGTTCACAGGTAAAGCTGAGACAACTGTTTGACATCTGGTGGTTGAGGTTTTGGTAAGTGTGTGATAAAGAGTGAAATTCAAATTTTATGGCTATGATAGTGGTGTTAAGATAAGGTTTCCGCATTCCCCTTATACAAACACAGTTAAATTTTGTTGGCACTTGTATTAAAAATACGGTGGCGCCTATTAAAAATATTTTTGGTCGATTATCCACCCATGACCCATGCTCATGATCTACCCAGAGCTAACACTCTACTAGCCGTTTAACCCCTAAGAGTTTTCTTTGTCTAAAGCCGTTTTCCATCTGACATTACCCTGGGCTTGGAGTATAAAGAAGAAAATCTCGACCTAGTGATATCAGATTAAAAATAGAGAGTTTTAGTATATAGCTGATAGTCACGAGGATAAAGGGTAATAAACTTACAAAAAGTTTTAATTACCCCGTTTTTTATTACTATTACACTTACACTTGCGCTCGCAACGTGGGGCTGGAAATTCATTTAGAAGCTGGAAATTCATTTAGAGGCTCGAATTTCAGTTAGAGGCTCGAATAATTTCACTTAGAGGCTGGAACATTTAGTAGTTATTTTCATCACACTTATATTCACCGACTGAGGTTTGCTTTGATATTAGTAACGTCTTCTTTTAGTTTCATTTTTGTTAAAGTTTGTTACAGTTTATAGTGGGTTCTTCTTTATATAGTTAGGACATTCGTTTGTTTGAGATTTCATCTTCAAAAATTATATAATTGAGTTACGTTAGAGATATTTAGATATTTAATTATGGCAGAAACTTATAGCATCGTACATTTACTTAAAAATGAGTTAGAATATGAATTGAACATTAGAGGCATTGAAAATTCAAGACCAGTTTCAGATAAAAGGAAAATTTTAGCAAGGTTGTTGGCCAAAGAAACAGATAAACCTGGTTGTTTGATAGATCCTTCTTACTATAAAGTAGATTTCAAAGTAGAGAAAGAAGAGATTGAGTCTAGTATAGAGTCAGTTAAAAATGTTTTGTTAGAATTTATGGATGATCCCGCTGAGTCAATTTTTAAAAGGATAAGGTCAAGATTAGTACATCTTACAGGTAGAATTCAACGGTTAAAGCTCCTAAAGAAAATTTTGAGGAAATTGTGTTATTTAAAATGAAAGTTTGGCTACTATTCTTGTTGTGGAAGCAGATCTGCATGAGAAATTAAATAAGGATACGAGTTCAAATCATAAAGATATTAATATAAATCCTATTGCTGCATCTAATGTGCCCATTCCAACGGTTACATATGTCACACAGTCAGTCCCTATTGGATCTTGGTCGATAAAATATTCAGGAAACCCATCTCTTATATCAATTTTTAGAAAACATTAGTGACATTGCACAGTCTCGAAAGGTATCTGAGATGGAATTGTTTAATTCTGCAGTTGAATTGTTTACTGGTGATGCCTTAGTATGGTATCGTTGCGTTCGTAGTTCATTAACAGATTGGAGTTCGTTGGTTAGTAGACTAAAGGAAGATTTCTTGCCAGCACATCCTGAAGACGATATTTGGGAAAAAATCAAAAATAGATTACAGAGGAATGGTGAATCAGTTGTATTGTTCATTGCTAATATGGAAAATTTGTTTAACCGATTACCTATTATTCCTGCAGAACACTAAAGTTAGAATAGTCAAGAAAATTTATTGCCATATTTCATTCAGCATCTTGCTCTTACAGAGATAGAGGATATTAGTACGTTAGTTAAACTGTGTAAGAAGTTAGAAGAAGCTTCTTTAAGTAAACATAAGTCTGTTTCAGTTGCACCATATAGTCACAAGCAGCCTATTAATTATTTTAATCCACGTTTTAGAAACAAAACCCCTAGTTCATTTCAGAATGCTTCAAGTCGTGTTTATACCCCTACATCTTCACATTCCCCAGTACAAGTTCTTAATTCTGCTACCCCAATGACAGAAAAGAGTGGAGTAGGTAACTCATTTATTAAGCATAAATTGGTATGTTGGAATTGTTCACGTTATGGACATACTTTCAGTGTCTGTAGATCTTTCAAGAGATTATTTTGTTATGGTTGTGGTCGTAAAGGGTGACTAGTATCACTTGTCCGTCGTGTCCAACTCAACGAGTAAAGGAACAGAAGTTGAATAACGATTCCCTGGGTTTAGACAAGAGGCTACAGATATGTTGTGTGCTCGAGAAGGTCTATGTTGTAAAGAGGAGTGGTCGCGATGGCTTCAGGTGTTAGAAATTTTGCAGGAGTAGAGTTCCACCTAAAGCTAATGCATTGTTTGAGAAAAGCCTTATGATAATCGCCCATATGTGATGGTAAAGTTATTCGACATGGATATTACAGGTTTATTTGATTCTGGATGTACTACATCGATAATAGGTTCCCTCGCCGTTCCAGTGATTGAAAAATGAAGTTGAATGTTTTACATCTGAAAAGAAAGGAGTATCGACTGCAGATGGTTCGTTAAAATTGGTAGAAGGTTCAGTTGATTTACCTATCCGTATCGGATCGGAATGTCGTATTTTGAACGCGTTAGTTGTACCTTCTTTGCCTCATGCCTTCATCTTTGGGACTGATTTTGCTAAATTGTTTGGTATAGTTGCTGACTTTAAAAACAATTCTTGGTATATTGGCGATGATATGGGAAATCATATTTCTTATGTTGGACAGTCGTCCTTGCCTTTAAAGTATAAAGATAGTTTGTTTAGTTTAGAAGAATTGTCGACTGAGCATCGAAAGCAAGCTCAAGCAGTTATAGATACGTATAATGAAATAAGTAGTGAGAATAGATTGGGCCGTACTAATAAAATCGAAATGTTCATTGATACAGGCGACTCCAAGCCAGTTCGTAGGAAGCCGTACGTTATGTCGCCATATATGAACGAAATACTGAATAGAGAACTAGATGATATGTTAAAGTTAGGAGTGGTAGAACCTTGCGTTAGTCCGTATTGTTCTCCAGTATTATTAGTTAAAAAGAAGTCCAGTGACGAGTATAGATTTTGCTTCGATGGACGAATGTTAAATGATGTCACTAAGCATGACAGTTACCCTATGGCAAACATAGACAGGATTCTTAATTTATTACGGGGTGCTAACTATATTTCTAGTTTAGATATGAGAAAAGTTTTGGCAAATCCCTCTTCGGAAAGTTCTAAAGACAAAACTGCTTTCAGCATTGTTTCTAGAGGTCAATATCGTTTCACTTGTGTACCTTTTGGACTTCGAAATGCAGCTCAAACCCAACAAAGGCTTGTGGATGCTATATTTGGACCACGTTATGAACCTCATGTTTTTTGCTACCTTGACGATGTGATACTAGTGTCTTCTACATTTGAAGAACACTTAGAACTTCTTGCAGATGTTAGAGAACGTCTCAAGGAAGCAAATCTGACGATTAATTTGAAGAAATGTGAGTTTTCAAAAATCTTTAAAGTTCCTTGGTCACATAGTTGGCTCTAACTCTCTTCGTGCTGATCCTGATAAGATCTCAGCTATGGTAAACTTTCCACGTCCGAAGACTACGACAGAAGTTAAACGATTTTTGGGTATGTGCAGTTGGTACCGTCGGTTCATCCGAAACTTCTCTTCGTTAGTGTCGTCTATCAATGATCTTATTAAGAGGAAAAAGAAAGGACAAGGAGTTATTTGGAATCCTGAGGCTGAAGCGTCGTTTATACAGATTAAACAAGCTCTAGTTTCTGCTCCGTTATTATCGCAGCCGGATTATTCGCTCCCATTCATTATCGAATGTGATGCCAGTGACACCGGATTAGGAGCTGTTTTGATTCAGAAAATTGATGATATTGAACATGTGATTTCGTATGCGAGTAAAACGCTAAATCGAGCTGAAAGGAATTATTCGGTTACTGAAAGAGAATGTCTGGCAGTAATCTTTGCGATTGAGAAATTTAGACCATGTGCTTTACAGTAGTGACAGATCACTTTTCTTTGTTGTGGTTAAATAATATTCAAAATCCGACTGGTAAATTAGCCAGGTGGGCAGTACGTTTGAAACAACATACGTTCGATCTGGTTCATAGAAAAGGTAAATTTAATGTTGTGCCCGATTGTCTTAGTCGTGCAACCCTCCGGACAATCCTATTGTCGACTTAATCGAAGATTAATTTAGAGAAATTAGACCCGTGGTACGTTTCGTTGAGGAATAAAATTTTGTCTTCTCCAGAAAGTTACCCTCAATGGAAAGTAGAAAATAATTTGTATTTAAATTTCTTCCTTCCAATCCGTATCTTCAAATTTAAATGAATGGAAATATTTGGTACCTATAGCACAACGAGAGGAAATCATTCGCTCTTGTCATGTTCCTTCAGTAGCAGGGCACTTTGGTTTGCTAAGACTAATTCGAGAATACAGGAACGTTATTATTGGCCTAAAATGAATATAGATGTACTCCGATTTTGTAAGAAGTGTTTAACATGTGTCGCTCAAAGTCATCGAATGTTGGTCCCTTGGTTTAATGGGTAAAGAGAAAGAAAGTTTCCTTTCAGACAATAGCACTAGATTTGATGGGTCCGTTTCACGCTCGAAACTTGGACATAAATGGTTACTAGTAGTGGTGATTGGTTCACCAAATATACATTGTTACATCCTCTACGAAGTGCAAAAGCTCACAGCATACAACGTTTTATGGAAGAAAAAGTTTTCTAGTATTTGGCGTCCCACAATTCGTTATATGTGACAATGGACCTCAATTGTCAGGTAGAATCTTTAAAACCCTTTGTAATAAATACGATATTCAGAAAATATGGTATAATACAGTTTATTCTCCGCAGTGTAATTTTGTGGAGAGGATTAACAAGACTGTGGGTACTGCTATTCGTTCGTATGTCGATACACACGATTCATGGGATGTTCAGAACTACCTCAAATTCAATATGCTATTAATTCATCAAAACATCACTCTACAGGTTACACCTAATTTTTACTTTTTGGTCGTAGTGTTCCAGTAAGCGGAAGATTCTACAGTGGTGGTTATATACCCAAAGACGATATTGAATTTATTCCAGGTAGCCGACCATTATATGTCTCGGATCGACAAGGGCTCTTCGATATCTTTAAAGAGGTGCATGGCAACTTACATGCAGCTTATGAGCGAGCAAGTCGCCAGTATAATTTGAGAAGAAGAAATGTGTGCTTTGAGGTTGGTGATAAGGTGTGAGAGTGAACAAGGTTTTATCGAGTGCAGGCGATAAATTCACTGCTAAACTCGCACCAAAGTTTGTTTTATGTGTGGTTAGGAGAAAGATTACTAATTTAGTTTATGAGTTGAGTAATATAGATGGTTCTAAGGCGGGTCGATGGCATGTCAAAGACTTAAAGCCATATTCAGCGACAGATGAATGTGAAAATGAAGATGTTAAGAATGTTTCTGATCCTTAAGTACTTCTAATTATAGTTGATGTCAGTAGTAATTCTTTTGGTCCATGTTTTAAATTCTTAAGTAGGACAAGATTAAAGTTAGTGAAATTTTTTGATTTGTTTAAAGTAATTTTTGTTTTAGTAGTAATAGAGCTTAATATGTTAGTTGATTTAGATGTTGCATGTGTTAAATGACGACAAAGATGTGTTAAATGACGACAAAGATGTGTTAAATGATAATTTTTGATGACGACAAGGATATGTTTATGGATTTTGAATGATGATATATTTTTGAGGTGTTTGAGAGTGCAGCATATGTTGAGAGATGTTGCAGGTATATAGAGAAGAATATGTATTCGGTGAAGAGGTGCGTATTCAGTTATGAGGTACATGATGGAGATTATAGAGGTGTTTAGTAAAGTGTTGAGTATAGTTATATAGTTAGAGTGTGATAGAGTATTAAGCATTAAAGGAATGCTTGAGTTTTGATTTAGTAGTTTGAGACTAGGCCTGATGTGCTTATTTTTATTGAGAGTGTACATGAGCTAAGAGAGTTCATGAAGAGTTTTTTGTGAGTTGCTGGTGGATGTCTCCCAGTAGGCTCAACGTATGATTTATTAGTGGTTTTGGAGTTCTTTGGTGATGAATCACTGATGTTGCAGGATTTTGAGAGATATAGTTGAGTCTGTAGCATAGTAGTCGTACAGATAATGTTGTGAGGTGCTCACTCAAAGATCAAAGGTATCTTGTTGATGAATAAGTATTGTTAATACTTTGTCTGTTTCTCGAGTATTAGAGATTTGTTTCGTGAATGAACTTCGTAAATAACAGCTTTTGGTACTTGTTAAATTCATCGATTAGTTTAAATGTAATTAGCACTTGGAAAGTTATGTACATAAATCCTTAAGACAGATATAGTAAATTAGAGAAGAGTATTCGTTGTACAGATTTTTGTTTAATAGTAATTTTGTTATACATTCGATTTTGTTTATTACAGTTCTAATTTATAGAAAATATTTTTCGCTTCAGGTAAATTTTTTTTACTTTGATATGGTTGTTGCGTTTGTAACTATAGATGAAATGCATCCACTGAGTGTTAGATTCCCCTAAATATTCTTAACTGATTGACGTATATACTGATTATGACTTCCCGAATTTGTCCCTTTATAGGCGTGTAGTACGCGCAGTTACTAATCACTCAATCCCATGCATTAATATTCCACCATATCAATTAGTGAATGATTCTGTTTTTTTGTTAAACTCATCGTTAGTTATAGTTAAAGTTTGTGCTGTTTTGTTGTGAGTTGTAAGAGGTTTATACAGTTAATAAGAGTAATTTTGAAGTTTCAGTCAAAATTTTTTAGAAAAAATTCTTCCATACCTCGAATTTTTTCTCTTGGGAAGAGGCTGTGTAACGTATTTTTTTTCTTGTTGCACCAAGCCTAATAAATTAATAATAAAACAGATAAATTTTAAAGCATTTAATTCGTAAATATTCAGCCAATAAAAAGTAAAGTATAATATTCACAATAACACATAGAATCTAGGAGATTTATATTCTGTGGCTTGTTGCCAAGCGTAGTCCAGTTAATTATGAGCACTTTTGTTTCCAACGTCGAAGAATCAAGTCGCTTTTGTAGACTAGAGATAAAAGTCAAGATGGCTCGACTAAAACACGAGGCGTCTAATAGAGTCAGGAAGAAGAACTTGAGTTGAGAACATGGAACAATAATATACATCATTTAAGACAGTTGGTATAGATTAATATTATAAATTAAACTAATATATTTCACTTTAGTGCAATATCTTATGGACATATCTACAACAACAATTTTCAATGTTAAATTATAATAAATTTTCGTCGCAGTAATTTAAAGCAGGCAGTTATGGTTTCGTTCTATCTATTTAATACGCCGTATAGAAATGGTTTATTATACAAAGAATCTTGGTACTTCAAACTTACAGATGATTAATACGCTGGAAAAATACAACAGCTGACGTCATGATTTTGCACCTGCAATTTATTTGGATACACGTGAGTGTTTAAAACTTTCCGTAACTTTGAAAGTATTATAAATTATTATAAGATCTCCTACGTTGATTATTAGAATAACACAAATTTAAAGTAGTTTTTAAAGTTAATAACACACCGAATAAATTTTTAGTTTATCAGTTACTTGTACACGCATTCAATGTGTGTCAAGATATTTAGAATGACAACTTGTGTCAGATAAAAATAGTATAGATTCTGTTTCCTAATCTAGACGCCAAATGCAGTTTTGATTTAATTTTCACATTTTGCTTAAAAGAATTAAGGTCATGTAAAAGCTTTTTATTGGTACTGATATTCGTGTATATTTTTGTGTAGACAACAGTTAAATTTGAATAGTTGCATTTTATGATCGTTATTTTTCTGATGATCAATCTTTGTTGTAAATGGTCAAGGAAGCGCTTCAATGATTATAGTAAAAATAAAATCTTGTGATATGAACAAATAAATTATGATATGTTTGCTTAAACTAAAATTTTATAGAAATGATTAATTTATAAATATTTATTTAGAAGGTTAAACTTCGCTAAAATTCTTTTTATAAAAAATTAATGACAAGATAGTAAGCATATATATTGCAGTCACATGTATATATATCCGATTTCTACATATGAATAGAATTCATTTTGTTTCATTTGAATGAAGTTTTATTATTCTACATTTAAATTAAGAAAAAGAAAACTAGAGCAAATCCTCCTTAAGTAAAAAGACAGAGTAATGAAAATGAATCCCTTTAGTATTTCACAGATGTTTAAATTCATTTATTCTATTTTTGGCATATGCTTTTGAAGACACAAATAGTGTCCATGTGGTGTTTTGTTTGTTCACAGGTAAAGCTGAGACAACTGTTTGACATCTGGTGGTTGAGGTTTTGGTAAGTGTGTGATAAAGAGTGAAATTCAAATTTTATGGCTATGATAGTGGTGTTAAGATAAGGTTTCCGCATTCCCTTATACAAACACAGTTAAATTTTGTTGGCACTTGTATTAAAAAATACGGTGGCGCCTATTAAAAATATTTTTGGTCGATTATCCACCCATGACCCATGCTCATGATCTACCCAGAGCTAACACTCTACTAGCCGTTTAACCCCTAAGAGTTTTCTTTGTCTAAAGCCGTTTTCCATCTGACATTACCCTGGGCTTGGAGTATAAAGAAGAAAATCTCGACCTAGTGATATCAGATTAAAAATAGAGAGTTTTAGTATATAGCTGATAGTCACGAGGATAAAGGGTAATAAACTTACAAAAAGTTTTAATTACCCCGTTTTTTATTACTATTACAATATAGAACAAGGGATAGAATAGGTGTATATAGAAGAGTAGAAGTAGGTGTGTATAGAAAATAAAGCTAGATATAGGATAAATATGGGAGATAATTAGGAATAGGTTTAGGATGAGAATAAAGAGCAAATGTAGGAAGAAAATACGATAGGTTAAGTGTAGATATTTCATATAAGATTAGTGGAGAGTTAGGAATAAAGTTAGAAATAGGATAGGTATATAGGATTAGGTAGGATGAAGTAAAGTATAGTGAAGATTAGTTAAAAGTTAGGAATAGGATAGGTATATAGGATGTATATAGGATTAGATGGATGAGTAGGATGAAGTTAGGGATAATTTCAGTTTATAGAATTAGGTGAAAGTTAGGAATAGGATAGGGATATAGGATAGGTGTAAATATTTTTTTTTCGATTGGAGACAAAGTAGGTAAGTTAGATAGATAAGGGTAGAGAGAGATAGGCAGTTTTTTTGTAATTTTTTTTGTCTAAATGTTTTATATTTGCATTCAAATAAGTGGGATTATTTGTATTCAAATAGGGGGAAAATACTCATATTTAGACCAGGGTAGAAAATTAAATAATTACATCAAATAATTTTAATCACCGTGTATAAGGAAGTTTATTAGATAATACGCTTTATTAAAAACCCGTGGAGAATAAAAATTCATTCGTTTTATTAAAAATAAGAGATTAAAATTATTTACAAGACGCTTTATATAAAAATAAGCAGTTTTAAAATGCTCAACGTGTAATTTAATTATTCCAAAGTAAAGAATCAAATGGAAATTACGTGCAAGATTTATATGAATTGATTCAAGTTTGGACAACGAGTATTAAACGAAACGTACAGATAATAATTGAATATTTAATTAGGATTCACTAAAAATTAAAGAGTATTAATTTTAATTGAAGTTAATTGAACCGTTAGTAACAGATAATATCTATAGAAACTTGTAAAACCCAAGATTATAATACCAGAAAATAAAGCTCTGAGAATTAATATTATTTTGAACACCTGCGTAGTTTAAATATCACATACGGCGTAAATTTTGTAGATAATTAATAGTTTCAAAGAATCTTGGAGAAACCGGGGCTTAATATTCACGAGAATATGCGATACGGGGTTATTAAACCCAGATAACAGTCCACATGGACTAAAATATAATCGATAATAAAGAATATCAATTTGCACCAATACGAACAGGTTAGAAAAGGAAAGAGAAATGCGTCAAGCAAAGACACATATAGTAAAAGGCGGGATTTAAGCAACGTCACGAGGGTCACAATTGGTTGAAAATAGGATGCAAATATCAGAGGTAGAAACAACAATTTCTGTACAAAATTAATTAGTTTTTCTCGGACATGCTTGCGTGCCGTGTGTTGAAATTTCTGAGATTTAAATGGGACGAGTGAAAATTCGTAAAATCGACGCGCGAGCGACAGACTGGGAACATAGAATGAGGAATTCTTTAGAATTACCCGTTTTGAGGACAAAAGCGACGTGCCGGCTTTTTGCTATATATACCGAGATGAATATAAACAAGCCCTCTTAGACTTTTGACTATTCGATGCGTTAAAAGCTCTTACATCCGCGACTTGATTGAAGATGTTAAAACAGTGCATTTTAGTTTGATAAAATAATTTAAAATTTTGCTCGTATATTTTAGTGATTCAAAATAGTTGGTTATTTACGTGCTAACATGAATGTACTTCAGTGCACTTAGATACAAGGTAATAAAATTTAGTTTCACTGTACCAATTAGCAAAATTTACAACGACAAATGTATACACAAAAGTAGGCAGTTTTGGCGTATATTGGTGAAAGACGCATGAAGTTATTTGCTATTTTTCGGGGGTGTTAATAATTAAATGGTTCAAATACGTGTCTGGATCCACGAAACAAGGGTCAGATATACATAGATGAGTTCCGGAAAAGCCCAGAAACAACTTTAAATAAATGGTGATAGAGAAAATTTTAAAAGCGTTGAGAATTAGAAGCCGTAAATATAATCCTGTTGGAATGGTGTGATTAACTAAAGGGACGATGTACTTTGAAGCTACGAGGACAGTAACCTTCAGGTAAATTATACTATTTTGTTTGACATTTTTGTGTGTGTTGAATAACTTTATAATTGATTTACTTTAAATGGACATTAGTGAAATTGTACTAACCATAAAATTTTAATTTTAAGATGAAATTTGCTTGTTGAAGTAGAAAGGGGTATTTAGTTTTGATGTTCGGTAATATGATGAAAATTTGGGTATGTCTTTGAGCTCAATTAGACGAACCTGGTTAATTAACGTAAAGGGGTGGTAGATGCTCCCTTTATACTCAGACTCCGGTCTGCTTATATTGTTATATTAATTAGTAGGCATCCAACAAGGACTTTAATTTTGGATGCACATTAAAATGATAATAAAATTAATCTTGAAATTCTTTTTAAAACTGAAATTTATGCTGAAATTTAATTTGAAATTTTAATGTATTATGAATATTGATGTAAATAGAGTTAACGTTGATGTTTTTGGTAGGAATGTGTTGTTTTTTTTTGAATGAGGAGGTTTATAACATTAGGTGAGCAGCCGAGGCGAAAAGAGGATCACAGCCGTTTATGACGCCCAATCTGTGGGACTAGAATTTTTTTTGTTGAAAGGACCCAGTTCCCGCATTCAAAGGAGTATATCACAGCAATATATATATATATTGCTGTGATAAGGGTTTGTTTAAGGGTGCACGACATAGTGAAGGTCACTAGAGAATGAGTAATTAGAATAGGCAGCAGAAAATTGTAGTTATTTTAGGAAATAAGTAAGAAATAGAAGTAAATAGTAAGTAGGCAACACCCTGTGTACAAAGTAGAAATAGTTTTGGGGGACGCAGGAAAGACATAGGAAGACGCATAGTTGGCGTAGGAATGAGAAATACAGTATTAAACGGATGGTAAAGATTAAATACCCTGTAGATAGTGTTCAGTTGATATAAGTAAAGCGAATAAGAATATTTTTCAGTGGGAGCACGCGTATAAATGATAAAGAATAATTAGACACGCATTAAGAAAAGAGTCTCAGACGATTAAGTAATACGGATGTGAAAATAGAGTTTCATGTAGCTAATATAATGCGTATAAAGATCTAACCATTTTGATAAGAGAAATGATTAAAAATTGCGTGAATCGCATGTAAACAATGAAAGTTTAAAGTAAAATTGCATCAGTTGTTTATGGAAAGGCGACTATTCTATCAAAATACAGCATGTTGATAAGTGAAGACACCTGCAGGCAGGTGGGCATTATGAACGAACGCAGAGCATTACATCAGAAAATATTCGAAATGGAATTATTTGATTGGTCCGAAGCAAACGACAGGTTCTAGACCACACCACGGATGCAGTGGGGATTCGAAATTATATTAGCAAGCACCGCGATAAGAAAGTCAGTTTTGAACTCAATGAAGGCCCAAGTGCATTGCCAGTAATACTGAATAATACGTAACAAGTGGTACAAAGTGAAATAAATGAGTGTATATATGAAAATTACCGTTTAAAACGTAAGTAGGATTATTTTATGAATTAATCGTAAACTAAGACATAAAAATAATAGGGCTTCGAGGTCTGAGGAAAATAGGCCAGAATGCTTGATGTTAAGAAAGATTACAATAAAACAATTTAAATGTCGAGGCGAAAGGAAGAACATAATCTTGAAGTATAGGGTGAACGAATTACAAATTTGAAGTCTATGGCAAGAATGATTAAAGCATAAAATTATAATTTAATGGTGTTGGTCCATAATGGTAATAAGTTAAATGGAATCGAAAATTGGGAAGATTAATTTTAATGGAAGCGTCGTCGCAAAAAGATAAAACCAGGTCAGATTGTTAGTTATAAGGCATCTGTTTTCTACAAGAATTTTATTTTATTTTTAATATCAAATTGGCTAAATATTATATGCTTGTAAACAAGTCAACAAAGGGTTGAATACGTATTGAAATAATAATAAGAAAACGGATTTAGAATATTCTACATTTGTTGGTAAAGATAATGAGTTTTCTTTGGTGACTTTGGGTTTTAGTACAAATTAAATGGTTGTTGATAAATGAAATTTATAAAGGTGAATTAATTTGAAAATGTATTGTAAATAACGTCAAAGCTGTACATAAAGCATTAGTTTCATTAAATGGGATCCAAACTTACTGAATTTTATAATTACAAATATATGCTAGCCGAGGTCTTAAGATTGAAATAGTACAGAGGAGGAGCCACAAATTAAGTAGGGCAGAGATAACCCGCAAAGGCGGTAACTTGTTGAATTTTGTCATTGGTCGATAAAGTTGTTTATGATAAACTCCAGTTGATAGCAACGTTAAGAAACAGCTGGAGGAGGAAATAATCACAAGCTGTAGGAAAGATTAAAATGGTGGTTCAATAATTTAATTTAGTATTATAGCAATTAAAATAAATAGGTCGCTCAACGTAAGGACACGTGATATTACAGAAATAATAGGACGACCCACTAAAAGGGGTATGTACAGCAATTAATATGTCGACCCAACGAAGGGGCTCGTAAATTAAACCACAATAAACTGAAATTAAGAGGGGCTCGTAAATTAAACCACAATAAACTGAAATTAAGAGGGCGAATTAAATTAAAATAAATTTTAAAGTACGATTGTAAGATTTTATATAAATTAATTAAACTAAACCGGGGATTTGAAAAGCTTCAATTAACAATAGTGAAATTTGTACAGTAATTTAAAGTTAGATAAATTTAGTATTTAAAAGTTTAGCATATAAATTTAATAATAATGGACAAGAAAATACGGGAAACACGGGAGGCTTTGAGACAACAAGGAGTAGAGATAGGATCCCAGGAGGCGTTATAATTCAGGAAACCAGTTCCAGTGAAGAGAGGCGAACTTCACAAGAAAATAAGATGTTGGATATCTTAATGGCATTGAATGAAAAGATGGATAGGAGTGAGCAAGCCATAAATGCAGTTAAAATAAAATGGATGAAAACAATGAGAAATTGGAGGGTAAAATTAAGAATCTTAGTGATGGACTGAAAGAAGCAAACCATAATATCGCGGAGATGAAAGCACAATTGAATGAGAGAGTTGGTAGAGTTTCTGAGGAGATAGACGGTTTATGGGATCATATTTCTTTAATCAAAACGAAACGAGAAGAGTTCGAAAGTGAGTCCAACAATAAAATTAAGAATTTAAATATTAAGTTAAATAAAATTGAAGAAAATTGCGAAACGGAATTCAGATCAATAAATCAAGAGATAAATAATTTAAAAGCAATCCAATAAACTTTAATAGGGAATCAATTAAGCTAATGCAAACGAATCTTTCAATGGAACAATTTACGAAATTTTACGGGGACGGAAAAGTAAACCCTAAGATATTTCTGAAAAATTTTAAAATGTTGATACAGGGATACACAGATGAATTATTCAAATTAAATTTAATCAGGGCAATATTAAAAGGAATGCTAAACAATGGTACAATCTAGTTGAGGATGAAATAGAAACGTTTGAGCAGTTTGAAAGCAAATTTCTACGTCAATTCTGGAATGACAACCAGCAAAATCGAATTCGAAATGATTTAATTATGGGAAGATACGATTTGGCGAAAGGGATAACGCGAGAATCATATGCGATTGAGAAATTTACTGTAGAAGCAATTGGATCCTCCTTTAGAAGATAAAATTATTATAAAGTATTTAGCAAGTCATTTTAATGCGGAAGTAAAGCGATACATAACGACGCAAAACATAGTGGATAGAGACACGTTTATTGATTATTTGCAGAGATATGATGATTTGGAAAATGATGATGAAAGGAAAATAATTTTAGGATCGACGCACGAATTTCATAAGGAATGATGAGACTAGGAATAATTATCGAAGGAACAGGTATAATTATGATCGCGGAAGAAATTTTAATGGGGGGAACTATGGAAACTTTAATAATGATTTTAGGCAGAACAGGGATAATGGTCAGACACCAAGGCAACGAATAGAGAGAACGAATCATGAGGGAAACAATAGAGTAATGAATAGACAGGAAAAGGATGATCGACGGACACCAGCAAGAAATATTAATAGTGTGGAATTAAGGAACACGAATTGCACAGATACAGGAAGAATGAGTCAGGCAGGACCTTCGACGCGAGATCAGGATTTTGAGTACGGACGAACCAAGGAAAATTCTACGGATTAACGGATATGAGCACCAGCGCGAGTTTATTAAATATGAAATGGATAATGAATTAGGAAGACTTGAGAGAAACTTATTACCAATAATTAATTTAAAGGTGGAAAATAAAATGGTTAAAGTATTAATTGATACTGGAGCAGAGGCATCACTTGTAGCGGAAGAATTTGTTAAACGAGAGAAATTGGGGGATAAAGCGATAAAGATAGCAAGGAGTAATTTAGTGGCACCAAATAATAAGAGATTTAGTGTAATAAATGAGATGGTAATTCTGAGATGTGAAATGGGAAATAGAATATGGGAAAATGAGTTCATGGTGGTACCTGGACTGAAGATAGATGTTATATTTGAGATGAATATGATAGATAAGTTGGGGTTGAAGATAAATGCGGAATGCAAAGAGATTGAGTGTAATGGGAAATATATTAAATGGTATGAAGAGGGGAATATAGTAATAGAAGATGACTGCGTAAATATTAATCAGTTTAGTGAAGAGATAAATAATGGGGGTAATGAAAGTGAAGAGATTAAGTGTCCAGATGATTTAAAAATAGGGTGAATGTATTATTGAATAAGCATTCAGAATTAATTGGGTCAAAGTCGAGAATTGCCAAGGGTTATGTGCACAAGTTAGAAGTAATGAATGAGGAACCGTTTAACAATAAGATATATCCTATCCCAGTAGCATATAGGAATAGAGTGAAGGAAGAAATTGAGGAAATGTTACGTGAAGGCATTATAGAAAACTCCAGTACACATTTTGTGAATCCATTAGTCGTCGTGAAGAAAAATGATAATAGCATTAGGTTATGTTTGGATGCAAGAGAGATAAATAAGCGAACGAAGCCGCAATACAATTGTCCACCAACGATGGAAAGCATATTAGCAAGAATAGGTAATAAGAAAATATATAGCAAATTAGACTTAAAGAATTCATTGTGTTTGATTCCATTAGCGCGTGAATCAAGGAAATATACGGGTTTTTCGGTAGAAGGAAAAATATACCAATTTAGGGTGGTCCCGGTTGGTTTGTCCTCGAGCACGGATGCATTAGAGAATGTGATCAAGAATATTTTGGGACTGTATGAGAATTTAGTATCCACTATAAGGATGAAATATTAATAGTTAGTAATAGTGTAGAGGAACACTACGTACATTTAGAGAGAATAATATTAGAATTAGATATAGCAGGTTTAAGGTTGAATTTAAGGAAGTGTGAATTTTTCAAAGTAGGGTTAGATTTTTAGGATATAGGATAGATAATAAATATAGGATTGAAAATATAGATTAAAAGGACCCAGATTTAAGAGTGAAAAGGGGAAGTTGAAAATAGATAAATTGAATTGGCCCATGCAAGGACAGATGAATAGATAAAAGGAAATGTAAAATAAATTATGAATAGGTATACATAGAGAAATAGAATAGGATTTGAACATAAGAATAGGCATAGGTAGGAATAGTATAGTATAATAGGACATAGGTATGGGATAAATAAAATGTAAATATGAGTTTAATAATGAAAAGGTTGAATTTCAATATGGAAATAAAAATATAATAATTTCATACCAATGTGAGTTTAAGTTCACGTTGGGCAACAAAAATGGACATTGATATAAAATTTTATATTTTAATTTGGGGGAATTATGCTGTGATAAGGGTTTGTTTAAGGGTGCACGACATAGTGAAGGTCACTAGAGAATGAGTAATTAGAATAGGCAGCAGAAAATTGTAGTTATTTTAGGAAATAAGTAAGAAATAGAAGTAAATAGTAAGTAGGCAACACCCTGTGTACAAAGTAGAAATAGTTTTGGGGGACGCAGGAAAGACATAGGAAGACGCATAGTTGGCGTAGGAATGAGAAATACGAGTATTAAACGGATGGTAAAGATTAAATACCCTGTAGATAGTGTTCAGTTGATATAAGTAAAGCGAATAAGAATATTTTTCAGTGGGAGCACGCGTATAAATGATAAAGAATAATTAGACACGCATTAAGAAAAGAGTCTCAGACGATTAAGTAATACGGATGTGAAAATAGAGTTTCATGTAGCTAATATAATGCGTATAAAGATCTAACCATTTTGATAAGAGAAATGATTAAAAATTGCGTGAATCGCATGTAAACAATGAAAGTTTAAAGTAAAATTGCATCAGTTGTTTATGGAAAGGCGACTATTCTATCAAAATACAGCATGTTGATAAGTGAAGACACCTGCAGGCAGGTGGGCATTATGAACGAACGCAGAGCATTACATCAGAAAATATTCGAAATGGAATTATTTGATTGGTCCGAAGCAAACGACAGGTTCTAGACCACACCACGGATGCAGTGGGGATTCGAAATTATATTAGCAAGCACCGCGATAAGAAAGTCAGTTTTGAACTCAATGAAGGCCCAAGTGCATTGCCAGTAATACTGAATAATACGTAACAAGTGGTACAAAGTGAAATAAATGAGTGTATATATGAAAATTACCGTTTAAAACGTAAGTAGGATTATTTTATGAATTAATCGTAAACTAAGACATAAAAATAATAGGGCTTCGAGGTCTGAGGAAAATAGGCCAGAATGCTTGATGTTAAGAAAGATTACAATAAAACAATTTAAATGTCGAGGCGAAAGGAAGAACATAATCTTGAAGTATAGGGTGAACGAATTACAAATTTGAAGTCTATGGCAAGAATGATTAAAGCATAAAATTATAATTTAATGGTGTTGGTCCATAATGGTAATAAGTTAAATGGAATCGAAAATTGGGGAAGATTAATTTTAATGGAAGCGTCGTCGCAAAAAGATAAAACCAGGTCAGATTGTTAGTTATAAGGCATCTGTTTTCTACAAGAATTTTATTTTATTTTTAATATCAAATTGGCTAAATATTATATGCTTGTAAACAAGTCAACAAAGGGTTGAATACGTATTGAAATAATAATAAGAAAACGGATTTAGAATATTCTACATTTGTTGGTAAAGATAATGAGTTTTCTTTGGTGACTTTGGGTTTTAGTACAAATTAAATGGTTGTTGATAAATGAAATTTATAAAGGTGAATTAATTTGAAAATGTATTGTAAATAACGTCAAAGCTGTACATAAAGCATTAGTTTCATTAAATGGGATCCAAACTTACTGAATTTTTATAATTACAAATATATGCTAGCCGAGGTCTTAAGATTGAAATAGTACAGAGGAGGAGCCACAAATTAAGTAGGGCAGAGATAACCCGCAAAGGCGGTAACTTGTTGAATTTTGTCATTGGTCGATAAAGTTGTTTATGATAAACTCCAGTTGATAGCAACGTTAAGAAACAGCTGGAGGAGGAAATAATCACAAGCTGTAGGAAAGATTAAAATGGTGGTTCAATAATTTAATTTAGTATTATAGCAATTAAAATAAATAGGTCGCTCAACGTAAGGACACGTGATATTACAGAAATAATAGGTCGACCCACTAAAAGGGGTATTACAGCAATATATATATATATTGCTGCGGATCGTGGATCAGCGTCTGGAACTCCCTAAAAATCATTCAAGCCCCAACGTTGGACCGTCCATAAGAGTGCTGCGGATCGTGGACCTATGGGTTTAACCTCGCCAGCATCCACAACCGATTTTCAGAAAAACATAAAAATTTTATGAAAATATTTCTTACCCGTATTTTTTTTTGCTTCACAATGATATCTTGAGCAGCTTCCCTGACTAGCTCAGCTCTGCCTCTTCATGGATACCTAAATTTTCTATCATTCTTCCTTTCCATTCACACCCCATTCAATAAAATCACAAAATAATACAACAATCATAAAATTTTTATTTAGCACTATTTACAAAATTTTTCACAGATATGTACATTTTTGGTACTCTAGTTCCAACTCAATAGTGCGATTTTTGTAAAGTCCTTGTTTTAAAATTTTAATTGTAAACACATTTAATACAACAGAAGTAAATGTGCCCCAAATAATTCCCTATATTTATCATTACACACTGGAGTATGGTGAGCTCATAATAACCCAGTTTATTAAAATATGCTTTTCACCTAGCATAAAATTACCACAAATTAATAACCCATGTACCCTTAACAATCTAATTTAAATTCGTGATAAAATTTAGTAAACTTTACATACACCTTTTTCTTTTAATATTTAAAATACCTTCATAATAGTCAAGTACACTTATCTTTTCCAATACGTTAAAAAAACTATAAATAATCTCCAAAGTTCACTCACACCTCACAAATAATTCCAACAGTTTATCAACTAACAATAATTCAAATGAGTTACCTGGAAAATGCTTCAAGAATCCATTTCCTACGATGACGCTATTCAGAACCCCTCTGCTTTGTGACGATGCGTTCTAATCCTCCAGAACCTCTTGGCTTCGACTGACTATGCGCTCTGCTCCACCAGCTATTTATAGATGATTACTCAGTCTACACTGAGTTCCGAGCTACCAATTACCATACCATCCCAGCATCCAAATCCACGTATATTGCATTTGTTTTTATTGCTTTATTAATTTACTAGCTTGACAAGGTATTGGTTGGACCTCAGTTTAATTTCGCCACTACTCGCGTTAATAACTATAAAGCCCCCCAAACGCCAAGTTGTAAGAGCTAGTACTACCTTACTATGTTACAAATAAATTTCAATACTCACAAAACTCTACTATAACGTCGGTTTACGTAGTTAAAACGATGCGAAAATCAAGAGTAGTAAAGAGGAACTTAATAACTTCCATCCCGTATTTATACGCTAAAACTGTAATCTACCGGACACTCTTAACGCGAAATACCTAATTGAAAATAACATTTCTGCAAATTTTGGATATATCCGCTTTACACTTCCCGAAATTTAGCTCGTGAACATGCTACATAATCTGAAAACTCGCATTCACCTGTCGCGTGTTCGTCTGTTGTAAAACTAACTATTTCGACCAACTATGTCGACCTAAAACTCCACCTGTAATATTGTTATCTTCGTCTTATGCATATTGGATGTCGCATTTTATTTATATATATATATATATATATATATATATATATATTGCTGCGAAGTCTTCTATGCTCCACTGTTGGGAGTCATAATTACTGCGAAAGCAATCTTGATACGCACTCTGGTTCTGATGATGTCCCTCGTTCATGGGTGCCAAAATGCTACCAACCTTCGGTGCAACTAATATACCAAAAAAGCTTGAAAATTTCTGCTTCGCAATGAAGTTTGTCACGGCTGCTCAGCTGCTTTCTGCAATTCAGCTAACTACTAAGTAAAAATAGCTGCTACGTTAAATGACATACATTTATTACATACTCAGAAAAAAATACACGCCAAATCACAAGTAAACTCCTCGTTCACACATTATTTATACAATATATACATCCCCTTTTAAAATAATATATTTCAAGATTAATAATTCCCCAGATTAATTATTTCCAATTGATTATCCGAAAAAGTAACAGGGCTTTACCACATGTTTTACTTTAACTTTGGTTTAATAAAAGCTCCTATTAAAACCTTAACCTCTCGTGCTACTTTTCGCATATCAAACTGCAACCAGCCCCTTTTACTTTATACAAAAAAATAACAAATATTACGAAAATCATAAACTTCTTTTCTGTGAAAAACAAATAAACACCAGGCGGTTCAATTATATGATAATTAACAAACATGGAATACGTGAGTTAATGAAAAGCCAAAAGTTGGAAATCCTAGAACAATACGGCAATATGCTGAATGCGGACATGATGAATAGAGCAATCGTCAAAGATTTAAACTAGGTAATTTGTAAAAATTCCGAGTTCTGCCAGATAAGGCAAAAGTACCAGCCTAGATTGTAAACACGCCAATGAAAACAATTGGAGGAAGGGCTTATATATACGATAGAAACTGAACGACATTTTAGTATATATTTAACTGAGCAACAACTATGTTCGTAGGTGTTAAAAACTCACGTAATTAGTGAAGTAAAAATTAAACAAATGAGATTTAAAAGTGCGTAAGTTAAACAACTTAATTAAATTCATTTCTAATATTAACGAAACAGGGCTTCTAACTTTGGACATATTCTAATTTTGATGATATTTTAATCTGGACATATTCCGATTTGGAACGTTTAATTTTGGTGATATTCTAATTTGGACACATTCCAATTTGGTATGTTTAATATTTTAATTTGGGCATATTTTAATTTGGACGTATTCTAATTTGGGACGTTTAATTTTGAATGTACTGTAATTTGGTACGATTTTAATTGGAAGCGATTTATGGGAGACGATTCTTATATGGGGACGGCATACCAATAAGCAAAGCGGACACAGCAAGGGGATGCAGATCATAGACTAGGATGGAACTCCAGAACCCATTCCAGGTTAGCAATTTTTAATACACTGTATTATTGAAAAACTGTTTTCAATTTAATATTTGCTGTGCATTGTATATTTGTAAGAGTCATCAAAAAGGTCACTTAAATAATATGAAAACAGAGGAAGGTATCTTGGAACGTTCGAAGGTCCCTGAATATAATTAAAGGTATTTTTGCTGGCTTTCAGAAAAGCATAAATCTGGTATATGTAAATATTTTGTATAAAAAGAAAAATTTTGAGTGTTGTAAATATTATCAATTATTATATTGTTTTAGAATTGCTTTATTTGATTCAATAAGATTTATTCAGTAAGCTAGTCGGAGTAAAAACCTTAAAATTAATATTTCTATAATAAAGGGAATAGCACAGCAATAAAATAGGGCATATCACAGCATTATGACATGCCCAATCGTGGGGCGAAAAGCACAGCAATATATATATATATATATATATATATATATATATATTTATGTATATATTGCTATGGTATCGCCGTACTTCGATGTATTTAACGCAGTTGCCTGCTGTCCGCCACGGCTCTGGGTTTCTAAATAATCTAGAACAAATTTTTATGTTCACACAATTAGTTTTATGCCTCGATTAGATCAGTTCAACTCCACACAGAATGCGCGACGATACGGTAACAAAAAAATTTTTATCCCCCCCCCTTTTTTTTCTCTAACACTTCATACCTAAATAAGATAAGCTAAATAACTAAAAATTAGTATAATAAATCAAGAAATATGTACTTCTACAACCTTCGTACTATTATTTGTTATTTAAAACCCTCGAATCAAAGTCAAAATATAAATCTGTTCACCACCAAATTATAATCCTATTAAAAATATAAAGCCAGCAAAAATAACTCTGTATTATATTGGAAGTCTTGTTGAACGTTCAATGACCCTTCGTTCCCTCAACGTAATTTCTAAGTATCAATCAAAATTTTTGATGACCCTTCACGTAAATATCTAAGTACATGCAATTTTTAAATGTTAAAAAAAAATTAAGTTTTATGATATTAATTAATTATTGCTAACCTGGTGTTTTTCTAGGTTGATTCCCTGGTTCGAATGTGTAGCTCTACGTACCCCCAATCCTTTAACTTGCCGCTACGTGCTGCTGACCAGTGCTCTTGGGTTGCTTTCAGTTTAATTTCCTGATTAAGAATTTTCCCCTTTGTTATATCTGTTACTCGTAGTATTGGATTTTTACGTTAGATTTCGTATTGAATTTGTTTTGTTTTATTGAATCGCTTCGTAAATCTCTCAGTATATTTTCAGTAGATTTTCTGCTTCCTTAGATTTCCTTAGATTTTCTTAGAGAATTTTTCAGTGCCCTAAGTTAATAAATGTTAAAGATCATGTTTACCTTAATTAAAATTTGGACTTACGTCTTATGTCGATGGCAAAGTTTTTATTTCACTTGTATATATGAACGCGCACTCGTACTTAAAATTTTTAACTATTAAGTTTCACTTAAAGTTTGTGGTTTTAATTCCACACCTGAACTTTGCGTAGTATTTTTATTTAAACTAGTACTGTTTGTGCTTCAGTTATGTAGAGACTGACCACTGCCCGCTTGGTGTAATATATAAAGGCAAGTCCTTCCCCATGCTGTCATTGTCTTGATTGCGCATTATCTTGGTTGAGGCGTTGCACTTGTTTTATCATAAAAGTCTTCGGATTTTGCATAAAGTTCCCTATCCTAAATTTTGTTGCAAGCATAAGTGTACTCTATTACTCCTTGTGGAAATTTTAGGCGGAATCGCTTTCCTAATCTAAGGCTTTGATATTCTTTTGTTATTTCTTCTAGGGGGTCTTCCCTAGAAATTCCCGTATGTCGAGATAAGGTGGCGTCCAAGATAATTCCAACTTAAGACGTATTTCACACACGGTAGCATTCTGGGACCCTTTTCAAACACTTACGCCACCCTTCCTACTGAGTTAGTTGGAAACCATTCTTGTTATTACAATTGGGATTTTCGGTACTTTATCGCAATAGTGAATTTTAGCGAGGTACTTCCCAGAATTTCTAGATGGATCCCAGCTATTTTTCTTAGGCAAGGGTACATTAGAAGCAGAGAAAAAGATAAAGATAGAGTAAGACGTAGATTAGACTATTGCGTGCACATAGTAAAAGCTGTAGGCTGTTGGAATTTCAGGGAAATATGTAGGTTAGCTCAGAATAGGAAACAATGGAGGTACGTGTCCAACCAGTTCTGGGACTACAAACTTGATAATGATAAAAAGATATTTTGTTTTAAATGTTCTTAAAATTTCAGATTGTGTTCTCGGTCTAATTAATAAATTCTCAGTACCTTACTTTAAATTTTTGTCTATTCTATAACATTCTATGAGACTATCGATATAATTCTTATAAAAGAATCTAGTAAGTTTTCTTAACAGTAGAACAATGACAGGATAATCAGAACCTCTTTTCCACCAGCATCCTCATTTCCACACACATTGTGAACCAAATAGTTTTCTTCGACTAGTTTTCATCTTTCGAGATAAATATATCTTGCTTGGTATCAAATAATATTAGATTTTTTTCTGCTACCTGAATTTCTAGGAATTTTTTAGATAGCATCACTCCCTAAGCGGTACCCCAATTTTAAGATTTTTCTACCGGCAGCGATTTCTGACGGTTCTTATCAATTTTTTAGCCATACGACAAATCAAATTAGTCTAGAATTTTACGAAGAATCCGAAGTCTGTAAACAGATTTAAAATCCGACCACCCCTTACCGTTTTACACACATTCCCTGTAACGAATATATAAAAGATTATTTTGTTTCTTTTAAGATAAATATATCTTGTTTGGTATCAATTATATTAAATTTTTCTAGAGAGTCCATATCTGTAAATAGATTTTAAATAGGACCACCCCTTACAAAGTTACACTTTTAAAGGTCCCAAACCTCTAAATTTTTGCTCACCTATATTTAACTCCATTTTTATAACCTTTTTTTGCTACCCAAGACATATGCTTTAACCAACCATTTCCCGAAAATCTAAAACCGCTGGAGTTTTAGTCATACCTTAAATTTAAAGAAATGTGCTTGCAGTGTTGGGGTGGGAGCTACTCAAAACAAAATTTTATAACTATTGTGAAAGATTTTGATATCAAAAAAGGACGGTGTCGGAACAATTTCGACGAGTATATAAATATAGTAGAAGACGTTAATAATTAGCCCCAATCCAAAGTTTCATGATGACGGACGTTAAAGATTTTATTGCAAATAAACGTAAGCTTCATTTTATGCAGGATGCCATACGAAAGAAGTTTGTGGAACGCAAAAAAAAGATATACTACTTCTCAACAAGAATTCAAAAGCATAGCGTTTATCCTGACACTAGAGGTCTAACAAGAGTTATAATTATTTTCTTAAAGTCCTTAACATTTTTCTAAGGAATGTAATGAATTAGTTCATAGGATACATTCACTACCTGTTGTTTCGTGCGTGCACACAAATCGAACACGATTGGGGCATATCCGAACAAGAGTAGCTCATATAAAAGGACTGTTCGCCTAGAAGTTATAATTTGTCGATTATACAGTTTAAAGAGACAATTAAACAAACATGTATAAAGACTTTGGGAAGATTATTCAAAGATTTCGCTATGCTCTACGAGTAAAAAAAGCAGAACGGTTTTCGATAAAAGGAGAAAAATGTCTTATGTGTTAGTCATACGAGGAAGCAATACAGCACTGTACTGCTGTGTCGGTAATGCCCGAGGATTTCGATAATTTTATGGAAATAATCGAGGAGATGGGGTTTATAAAACTGTTGGCAGATATTCAGATGGAATATATACTAAATTGTAAGTTTTAAAGCCAGAATTTAACCACCTCAACTATTATCATAAGAAATGAATGATGTGAATTTAGAAATAATTTTTGTACATATTAGCTTGATTATATTATAAAACATAAAGTATGCATTGGTATTGTTTAATTCTTCAAGTATCAACATAACTGAAATGGGTATGTAAGTTCCTATGAAAAGAATTATAACAAAGATGTGTATTTATTAAAAGGGTGCTATAAACGTTTTACAAAATTATTAATCAGAATCGTTTTATTTAAAACTATAACATAATTTTATTTACAGCTATTAATATCTGTAGTCCAAGTACAACAATTTAGAAAAATATAAGAGAATAAACTGTAATATGCAGGATTAGTGACAGAAATTACTCTAAAAGCTATAGTTTAAAATTTAAATATCGCTCGTAAATGCAAGGAATGGAAACCTGTTGTACTTTTCCATATACTCAACTTGTCTACAAATGCTGTTTTCAAACAATATTGGATAGGTTCTTATAAATTTGTATAATATGACCCCAATAACGCTATTACTGTATTTGCTTTTAATTATATCGTGTGCGAGATTCTGTAAAACATCATTCCTATTATACCTTTCCATTGCTATATCTAACAAAAACATATCTATATTAGGAGCATCGTTTTACGTTAGTCTTCTTAAAGTTTTAGCGTAGTTTAGAACGATCTGAGATATCCCTAAAAAGTGTTCTAAAGTTTCTTTGGTAAATAACATATAATTCTCATCAAATGTCACCATCTTCACTAAACAATTCTTATTTAAATAAAAACGCAAGTTGTCAAATGCATATCTGATTTCGCATGCCAACTTCCATAGTGCGTATAATGTATGAAAGATTTAATATAAACTCCTAAATACGTTGGGGAATACATCAAGTACGGTCAGCGAAATGATGTCAACAAATCTGAAAATTATTTTATAATCGTCGAACCGGTTCAGGCCTACAATTATGATTTTGGAAAAAGATTTTGTTATGGCGTATGGTTTTTCAAATAGCAACTTGGTTCGCTCTAACTGAATTGCCGCCTTTATAATTTTTTATGCGCTGCGGTCGACTGCTTTTCTAAATCCTTAATTTGCTCCCACTTATCATCTGTAATTTTTAGTTCCTCCTGGAAATAAACCATCTCGATGTGCTTCTCGTTGTGTTTGTTTACGGCGCCACCTCCAGTAAAAACGCTTTCACAGACACTGCATAAAATACTTAAGATGTTCATTCTAGAAAAAATAATGACTAACAGTTTTTGAATTATACATGTAAATATTAATTTCTTCAACGTTTACAAGCGGATAATACAAAAGGTGTCTTGCAGGTAGAGTTGCTGAATAACAATAGAAAATCGCAGTTTAAACATGCAAGCTTTAAAATGTTATCTTACCCCGAAATTTTCAAAGGTGGAAAATTCTGCAACACTGTTACACTTTGAACGACTTTACGTTTTACAAAAATAAATTCGAAATGAACTTTTAGCATTATTTTCTCCGTATTTATGTACATAGAGAAAGTATAAGTATGATTTGTCCTTACACTCACCTAATTTAAATCAAATTATAGAATGCGTATTCCCATATATTAACTAGAATTGTAGGAAAGTATCTTTCACAATTAATAATCAGACGTCATCGACAAAATAATGCAAGGCTGAGGATCATACATTTCACTAAATTTATTTAAAAAATACGTCTTATTTTGAACTACATTTAAAATCGATTACCGAACTACTTTCTAGCCCACCATGCAAAAATAATATATATTTAATCTTTTGGTTTAATAATTTGAATGTGAATGCACTAATTAAAAATTTTAACAATCCTAAATATTAATAAATATTTTTGAGTTTTACTCTATTATTGAGTTAAATCTAAATAAAAATGGAGAGGCGTTTTGCTGTTAGGTTTTCGAATATTAAAACATTATGCGGGTCTTGGTTGGAGCTAATTGATTTCGATTCCCAGGAAATTCTATATTAATTTGTTAGGCTACAAGATAGGGTTAACTCAAAAGTCAGAGAAATACTGTTTAAAAATAGATTAAAGATAAATACCGTATGGTTTGTAAAAGATTGGTCTATAAATCAGTAAGGGGTCGTTCGATTTGAAAAAAATTCCGAAAGATTTGAGAAGCTGATGAAAACACAATAATAATTGATATCTTACATGACGGAGTTATATTAAAAATATTGCTAAGATCAATTTTTTTATAAAATAAATCTAAAAAAGGTGTTGGTGGTTAAATACAAATAGGTAAAACCCGCTACAAAACAATTATAAGCGTCACTTTTCCTGTCAAAACTTACATATAACACTGGCTAACATAATATGAAACTGCACGCGCTTGACCGCCTGCATAAAAGATGAAGGAGCCATGTTCCAGAGCATTAGTTGTTAAAGTATCGTGTCGAGTTGATCAAAATTAAAGTTAAAAATGGATTTTTCTGGTGTTGACGTTACAAGTGATGTAAGAGCACCATTAGGTATCAACAAACTAGTAACTAAGACTACCTATGCGCTAGGTGAATTTACATCAAAATTTCACCGGGAAAACATGTATGTTTTAGATATCCAGGGGTTCCAGTACAAGTCAAGCGAATTTTTTGTGAAAGAAATAGCTGTACTGAATGTTGGAACGGACGAATTATGGCACGAAGTTCTGCATATGCCGTTAAGAAGTGAAAACTTGGGTGAGGATTTCCGAAAGCATGACGATTTTTGTAAAAATCACCCCCTGCGATCAATAAATTATCAGCTCAACGTTTACGTTTATTTTTGCAAGAAATAGTACCTGTACATAACATCATCACTCGCTACCTTCCAGCTAACGAAATTGTGAATCTTGAACAGTTTGGTATTGCAAATTTGAAGCAGTTACGAAAAGATAGTCAATCTAACTATTGTTTATTGCATTCGAAAAATTTCTGAACTATGCCAAGCAGAACGTTTGTATTTTAGAAAATACTATTTTATTTTTATAAAGTATTTACAAAACTGGCCTTGTTTACTAATTATTCCTACAGGCTTGCTTTAGTATCAACCGACCAAAGTTAATTTCAGATAATTACCTAGTTGAAAAAATCCTAAAGAAGCGAAAGAATAAACTACTTGTTCGATGGGTGGGGGTAAAAACCTCTAACTGGATAGATAGGAAAGATTTGCTTTGAAGCCCAATTCCATTTATGATTTGAAGCAGGAAGCATGTGTTTCATATTTGATTTATAACGATATCAATACAAAAGTAGTGACTTCTATTGCAAGGAGAACGCCATTTTGAATATAGCGAATAATGTAATATAGCATGAGATACTGAACATGACGGTTGAATATAACTCCCTAAGTGATGATTTCAAAAAGCAAGTTGAGTGGTTAAAAAAAAAATCCATTGACTCTGCTGGGACGAGCAGTCTACGAGTGGCTATACAAATGTGGGTGATTTGCTAAAAGAAGTCATACTTCCTGGGGCCACTGTCTATGTTACAGGAGAACAAAAGAAGCAGCTATTATCGAAATATTTATCAAACAACAATTTAAACATGGTAGGTGTATTCTCAGTTTCTAGACTCGAAGAATTAATAAGAATCGGCAATAGGTGCAATTACTGTTTAAACCACTGTGTGAATAATTTAAGTTGCCCAAAAGAAAATGTTATACTGTTGCAACCCTTTGTTTATGTTTAATGTATTTAATTTTTAATAAAATATTTGTGGAAATTGTTTTTATTATCTTAGCTAAAAAACTATCTAAAATTTGAAAAGCGTGATATAATATATATGTAAAACAGTGCATTACTTTGAAAAATTAATAGCGACAAATAAATTAGCCAATGTAAAATTTGAAAGAAAAGTCAAATAAATTAGCATGCGCTGTATATATAATATTTAAATAAATAGAACTTGTACCCAATTTAGAATATTTCTAAACGAATATTAAATGTTTTTAAAATACAATTAGAAACAATAGTAAAATACACGATCATTAATAGAAAGTCCTTGGAAAAGAAATTATACACCGCTTTCACATGTAATTCGGGTAATCCATAATCTACAATTAATTAGTTTAGATACGAATTGTATTTTCCAAAGTACCTATTTAATATGGAGTTAACTAAATATAAAACCGGAAAATTGATAAAATTTTGTGTAAAGGTTTACCCTGTTTGAAAATGGTTTTAAGTATCAAACATTTATGGCTTATAAAGGGTTCATTTCTAAAATTCCAGCGGTTTTAGATTTTCGGGAAATGACTGGTTAAAGCATATGTCTTGTGTAACGAAAAACGGTTTTAAAAATGAAGTTAAATATAAATGAGCAAAAATTTAGAGGCTTGTGGTCTTTAAAAGTGTAACTTTGTAAGGGGCTCTATTTAAAATCTATTTACAGATTTGGACTCCCTAAAAAAATTTAATATTAACTCATACCAAACAAGATATATATATATATATATATATATAATATATATATATATATATATATAAAGTAAGATGTATCTGTAAACAAACTCTTATGAAAATAATAAGAGCTATTGACAAATACAAATCGGGCTGGTAGTTATATAGCCATTAACAAAACATTAGCTTTATTACTTCACAGGGGAGGAAACGTCCACTGACCGACGGTTTCGGCTTGTTAAGCTTCATCAGATTGAAATAGTTCCCAAAAACCCAATGAAGTAATTGAAGCTATTATAATGATATAATTTCGAAACAATCACTGTACTATGGCAAAAGTAAATAAAACTGCCATCAGGTGATAAAACACCAACACTACTAAGTGTGGAAGTACAGAATTGAACCGAAACTACATAATAAATTTTATAGATGACTATAAAAGTACGTCTGGCCTTTGAGATTTGCGGAATGGTACATACAGCAAAATTTATTTGCAAACGTAACAAACCTTCTCGTGGCGACACCCGGGTTCATGCCCCAAAGGCAATTCAAATAAATAAAGACAAGTTATTTGCAGTCCGCAATAAGAAATCACCTGATGGCGGTTTTATTTACGTTTGCCATAGTACAGTGATTGTTTCGAAATTATATCATTATAATAGCTTCAATTACTTCATAGGGTTCTTGAGAACTATTTCACTGGGATGAGGCTTAACAAGCCGAAACCGTCGGTCAGTGGATGTTTCCTCCCCTGTGAAGTAATAAAGCTATTGTTTTGTTAATGACTATATAACTACCAGCCCGATTTAAATTTGTCATTAGCTCTTATTATTTTCATAAGAGTTTGTTTACAGATACATCTTACTTGATATACTATTTCTTATTGCGGACTGCAAATAACTATATATATATATATATATATATATATATATATATATATGTTGTGGATTCAAAGGGGTAAATCAGTGTGAAACAATAAAATTTGAACAACCCTGTATATAGAAAAGAGCAAATTATTTACGTGCAAAATTAATTTAATTCATTAGCGAAAATAGACGAGTATTAAGGTATTTTTATATTTAATAATTGGAATGTTAGGAACACAGGAAGGAAAAAAGATTTAAAGCAAATAGAAGTTCAAGGATACACATAATTAACCATAATTTATTTTAATCAAACACGTATAAGCATAAGGGAACGTGCTTGCGTAAGAAAATCATTAATTTCCTAATCAAATGTATTCGTTTTAAAAGCAAACGTACTTTTATAAGATACGAAGAAGTAGAAAATCCAGAAATTGTTAGTTGCAAACGGTCGATAATTAACAGAAACACCTGCTTGTTAAAAGGTTATGTTCACGGAATTTTTATGTACGTTAAGATAAGATTTCATCGAAATTGTTTTCAACCGTCAGTTTTGATAAAAAAAACTAGGGTAACAAATAGAGAGTGAAATGAACAATTGGTAATATGCATCAGATAGAGACAAATATAAAAGCGTTGGGATTGAAAATCATCTAAGGCATCCACGTGGAGTTGCAATAAGACGTCAACGATATCGATTTTCTGTAACTCAAGTGGGGTTGAAATGAGACCCCAAACATGCGTAGAAATGAGATGCATAGCGTCTAGGAGGACTTTGGTAACGACAGAAAACTCTGTCATTGGTCGTAAACCAACAGTGTTAGAAACGAATGCACACGCGAAATTTGAAAGCAAATTCGAAGTATGCAACAACTACGGCAGGAGAAATTTTTGGAATTAAGCGTCGGTTATGTTCAAAATTTTTAGAATTCGTTTTGAAAATAAGCTTTACGAGTGAAGCGCGTCTACTAGGGGGGTTATGGAAGGATATAAATACCCTAGCAAAGTTATTAAAGCTCTCTTTTTCCTTTACGTCGATAATATACTGAATATCGATTCAGACTACGATAACAATAACGCTTTTTGTGAGTATTTTATGTATGTGTAGTAATGTTACCGTAAATATAGTAGTTGCAAGTATACAGCAGTAGTAGCGGACCTCTAATTATTAACGTGAAGTACTGCTAGAGGCCTGTGAATCCGCTGAGCAGCACAGTGAATGGAAACAACGCCGAGGAATTTTCTGGCAATCATCTCCGACGGGAAGAAAACCTGAAGAAATTCTCCAGGTAATTTATTTGAAATTTCTGTTGTTTTATAAACATTTGTGGAATTTTGTGTTGTGTGGGTGACTTTTGGTGGCATATTTATGGTTGTAGAAACTTATTGTAAAAGATACACGTACTGGACAATTTATTGATGTTGAATATTGAAAAAGGTGTGTATTTAGAACATATCAAAATTTTAGTCAGGATATAAATTGAATTGTAAAGGGTAAACGGGTCTGTAAATTTGTTTAATTAATGCAAGGTTTTTAAACGACATATACGAACAAAACAGGGTTATAATGAGCTTACGATACTCCAGTGTGAAGTCAATTTAGGGATTTATGTGGGACCCATCTACTCATATTTAATCAAATTTGTTGAAAAGCATTATAAAAATCAAGGACTTTGAAATATACAAGATTGAGCTGATAATTATTGTAGCTAACTGTTTGGAAATATGTGTAAATATATCTTATTTGTTAATAGGTGTAAATAAAAGATCGTATGATTGTCGTTTTATTTTGGTAATTTTATTTAATGGTGTGTGAGTGGAAAAGTGGTATGAATGTAGAACTAGGTATTCAAAAGAGAGGCCGATTGCTGAGCTAGCCAGAGAAGCAGAGGAAATTCGAAGGCGGCCTTAATAAAGGGTAAGAATTTTTTTTTGTTAAAATTTTATGTTGGCCCAGGTGGGGCACGGCAATATATATCACGACAGAAATAAAAATAATCTTTTATATGTTCACAAGAGGGTATGTGTGTAAAACGGTAAGGGGTGGTCCGATTTTAAATCTATTTACAGATTCGAATTCTGCGTAAAATTCTAGACTAATTTGATGTGTCGCATGGCTAAAAAATTTATAAGGACGGTCAGAAATCGCTGCTGGTAAAAAAATTAAAATGAGTGTAGCTCCCTGGGGGGTGATGCTATCTAAAAGATTCCTAGAAATTCGAATAGCTGAGAAAAATCTAATATTAATTGACACCAAACAAGATATATTTATCGCGAAAGATGAAATGGCTAGTCGGAGAAAACTTTTTGGTCCAGAATGTGTGTGGAAATGAGGATGCTGATGGAAAAGGGGTTCTGATTATTCTGTCATTGTACTACGTTAACCCTTCTTAAACGAAACCTATTTTAAAAGTATATACATGGTAACTGGAACTTTTTACTCGATCATACACCGAATAATTTTTATAGTTTTACGGGCTTATTTATTTGGATTTATCTATTTACCGCCAAAAGGCAGTTACACAAAACAAGTTAATTATGAATCAATGATATAACTAACAAGTATCACTTTTATGCAAAGTCTAAATGACCATTTCATATCAAGCTTGTAATAGAAATAAAGAAAATATAAAGTCGCGGATAGGATTTAAACCTGTAATCTTTCAGTCTGTACATGGATGCTTTAAAAATTGCTACTGGAAGTGTAAATCAATTAGAAAGGTAAATAGATTCAAATGGCGTAGGTAGTATTACATCGACCTAATTGTCAACTATGTTTGACATTTTCATCAATGACACCTGACATTGCTGCTTTTTAGTGGTATGTAATAGTTGGTTTAGGCATTAATTTGAACGTCGCTTTTTTTCTTTCTATATCTAGAATTCTCTCACTTCTTCAGCACGTTGCACGCTTCGTCTTCGAGCCATTACCAAGGAACGTGCTGTAAAATGTAATTATCAAACCCTCAATTTATTATGGTTCATAATTATTTAATTTATTAATAATATTAAAACTTTCAAAACCGACTAAAATATTTACCAGGCAAAGTAAGCACAAGGGATGAATAATATCCCATGCAATTATAATATTTTGTACTGTAAAAGCGCAAATAATTTTAATGAAAATTGTGTTCCAGAATTTTAGGGGAAAAGAGTGACATCAGCTGTTACGTACAGTCCAATGCATCCCTCCCTCGCGCGAAGAGGGATAACGCTTCTACGCACACATTATTCAAACTCCGTCTTTCGGGCGATGCGATGGTGCGATAGACGACGCTCCGTATCTTTATACGTTCAGCCTTTGACGATGATTCAGTCGCACCAAACTGGATAGATATTGGGTTGGGGTGCTGTTTAAATCACCGTGTTACTTAATCCCAATTTGTTTCGATTTAAAATCTGGGTCATACTCGTATGTGTGTGTGCGTTAACGCTGGGGTGTTGTAAAATGAGCGTATATTTCTCGACGTACTATTTATACTTTACTATATCATTGTCATTGATGGAGATTAACGCTCGCTAATGTTCATTGTAGTGTAGTATAAAAATACGATGCTGTAGGATATGGTCGAGTTTTTATACACATACAATAGTCACATGTGTTCTGAATTTCTGAATCACGCTAGTAGAGAAAGGATCCACGGGTCCGCTGTACCCTCACAAGAAGTAGGTGAACCTTTCTCTACAGCATTCGTTTGTGCATTCCATGAGCAGGAATTTTCATAGTGTACAAATATTTATGCATTTTGCCATGCTAAGATTTGGTGAAATAAATGGCGGGGGGGGGGGCTGTAGAAATGCCTCACCACCACCCTCATCGTCACCGCCACCACCACCATCAAAGGAAATTTCAGACTTGGATTTGTACATCGTTGGTACGGAAATATACATGGTGGTATACAAACACTTGGGTACTGAGATGAAATGGGTCACCGAAAGAGTGACCCATGACCCAGTGACCCAAATAGGTATGCGACCCACGACCCAGTGACCCACTGACCCAAATTGACTAGGTGACCCAAATTGATCGGATGACCCAAATTGGCCCGGTGACCCAAATTGACCCATGGACCCAAGATAATTTACGTCTACGCTTATCAAATATTGTCATCAACACAATACTTTATTTATTTTAAATAATCACATATAGTGTAAACAAAAGCACTAAATATAAGAAAGAATTATAATATATAAATACAAATTATCTTATAAACCTACGTAATAATAGAAGGTTACATCACTTATGAATTTATGATGACCAGGCTATAATCTTAAAATTTCGTTTTTTAAAGATTCTGAAACAATAAGTTAACTTTCTACGGCATCAGCCTTGAGGCGTGCCCTATATTTAAGTGTTATTTTTCCAGAATCAGAAAACTGTCTCTCTGACTCAGCAGATGAAACTGGAATTACTAGGATTTTTTGGCCATTTTGCTTAAAAGTGGGTACTTCTTTTTATTAACACCCCACCATTTTAATGGATCAAATCGTGCTTTATCATTATCGTTGTCGCCATTAAAAGGACCAATTAAACTTTTATAAGTGCGTTTTTCGTTGTTTATAAAATTCCGCAGCTCTTCTTCGGTTTGCTGTTTAAAATCTAAAGTGCGTGTAGAAAGTCACTAACTGAACCAGTAACTTTATATATAATCTTGTGAATGTACTTAATAAACTGACCTGAAGGTTCACTAAACTACGGCTTTACCTAGAGAAAGCCAATCTGTTACTTTATTAATTTGGGTCACCGGGTTAATTTGGGTCCATACACATGACCCATTGACCCGGTGACCCAAACAAAAAAGTGACTACTTGGACCCACTGACCCACTTGACCCATGACCCATTTCATCTCTGCTTGGGTACATTCCTTTGCTGAGATATGAAGAAGACACTTGAGGGATGGGGGATGGAGAAACCAACCCCCCGACCCCCATCAAAACATTGTTGAAGTTTTTAAAAGCAATCGTTTTTGCATCGTATACGCACCGCCTCGTTCTAAGATATGGAGAATTTAATTTTTGAGAGATAGAAATTACAGCTTTCAACTGCGCATTTCTTAATTTTCATAATGATAATTATGGCGTATGACTGTACTTTGAACTTGATAAGTTCATGTAAAAGAACAATTACAAGAAATTTGCAAAATCGCGTGACAGCGAGTTACATACATATCTTCAAACTAGTATATATAGGTAATCAAAAGTAATTATTAAATTTGAAGTTAGATTGTTACACTGTATAATTAATTAAAGGACAAGTAATAAAAGGTTAACGGAAGTTCATAAACCTGACATGAGAACGGATGTGAATACATTGTATTCCCGACGTAATATGACACTGCAGGGGCAGGTCACAGAAGAAAATAAGATTACAATTATTAGAATTAAGATTGTTACTTTGTATTGTATAAATAAATAAAGAAATAAACAGACATGAGCGCTGCAATTCCCACAAGCAATGTGAGGGGCAGGGACAACATATATATACCATCGAGTGCCCAAGATGGCTAGTCAGTCTTGAGCTTCACAACTTTAACCTTGTTGGTTGTTCAGTTACTCATCCTAATTTTTGTTCATTTAATTTAGTAAATATCAATTTAGAATAATTGAAAATTCGATTTGTAAATCTGTATAAATAAAAATCAATAAAAGAGTTTTTTGAAGATACTTTTTAAAAAGTCGCTCAAAAGGCTCAAAATCTATCTCGCGCTGCAACTGAAAAACTTTCACGATTACTGAAACTGTATTTAAGAACCTTGGTAATAAATAGCAGTTTAAGTAATCCCCGACTATATTAACAACTGACGCATCGAACGTATCATTAGGCGCAAAATTGAGCCAAGGAAAAGTAGGTAGCGATAAACCAATCAGCTACGCATCTAGAACACTAAACAAAACGGAAGAAAAGTACAGCACAATCGAGAAGGAATTATTAGTAATAATTTGGTCAACAAAATATTTTAGACCATACCTTTATGGAAGAAAATTCTATATATACACCGACCATAGCCCATTGGTATGGCTATGCAAACTCAAGGAACCAAATTCAAAATTACAAAGATGGAGGACTAGATTGGAAGAATACGACTATGAAATTATATACAAAAAAGGAATTTATAATAATAACGCATATGCACTAAGTAGAATACAACCTAACGCAATAGAAACGGAGTCAATTATAGGTAACGTAGACGAAACAGAGATAAGAGAAAACCCAGAAGAGATAGACACTCACTCAACACAAAACGAAGAACCAAAAACCGCAATTAAAATTGCTATCGACATAAAACCACACCAATTCATAGTTACCGAAGTTTTAACAAACCCCCAATCCAGTAAATTACACAAAAAAGACAATAAGAAAAATATATCCCATTCAAATAATTAAAGACGATAACGAGAAGCAAATAATTAAAATTTTAAAAGAATGTACCCCAGAGAAAAAACGTTTTTACTTTTATTTCACCACCGAACATTTATACAAACGATTTACAGAATTATATACTAGATTATTTAATAACTCGGGACCCGAAATTATCAGATGTACAAGAAAAATAATAACTTTAAATGACCCTGACGAAATAAATGACGTAATTAGAAATCAACACGAAGGCAAAACCAACCATCGTGGTATCAACAAAACCCTAAAACAACTCATAGGGAGATATTACTTTAAAGACAAGAAAGAATTAAGCACAGATTTTATTAACCAATGTGAAGTATGCGATAACGCGAAATACGACAGGTCTCCCCCAAAGGTACCCTTAATATTAACTAGAACACCTAATAAATCTTTTCAAAAATTGCATGCAGCCACTCTAGTAGTAGAAGCTCAAAACTTTTTAACAATCCTAGACGCATTCACCAAAGTAGGCCAAGCGATATCCATCACCTCAAAAAATAGTATCGATGTAACCCAAGGATTCTTACAATACTTTACATTTTACGGTACACCAGAAACAATAACTTTAGACAATGGCAGCAAATTTAGAAATGAAACGACACAAAATACTCTAGAAACCCATAAAATAAAAATTCATTTTATAACAGAAAATCACCCAGAGTCAAACGGACTAATTGAAAGATTACACCTAACCCTATTAGAACAAATCAGACTATTAAGATTAAACTATAAAAAAGAACATATCACTAACTTAATGTCATACGCACTAATTGCGTACAACAACACAATCCACCCATTAACTAATTTTACACACCTTGAACTAACACTAGGACACTCAGATTCCCGCAACCCTTATAACATACACTATAACAAAGAAGTATACCAACAGTATGCAAAAGATCACAAAGAGAACTTAAAAAATAACTGTAAAAAATAAGTTAGGTAACGATAAAAAAACGTTTTACGACCACCCGCAACAAGAATACCGATATAAATAAATTTTCAGTAGGACAAACTGTGTAATAGAAAAATTTTAAAAATAAAAAACACAAAACGGCCCCCAGAAATTTAGGCCCGTTTAAAATCAAAGAGATCTCAGATAGAATGTAGCCGTAGTAGACAGTGGAAAAATTGTAAAATATATTCATTTAAAAAATCTAAGACACCATGTAATTTCAGATGGATAGCCATTACCCTTGCCGTCAACCTCCGCCCAGGTAGAACGGACGACAATGACATAATAGTGGAAGACATTAAAAACAATCCCGGTGTACTACCAGTAAAATTGGGAAGTATGCAGAATACAATAGATTACTGGACGTTCGCACAGAAATTTTACTTAGCCGAATTAAAACAATAATTTTATATAATTAGAGATAATTATTACAAACTGAAACAATCAATGGATACAGCCAATTTCGGAAAAGATTATGCGATAGAAATGTTTAATTAAAAAAAACATAATGGAGAACATCTTAAAGAACGCAAATGACAAATGACAATGAAATAAAAACTATTGTTAGAGATTAAATATCCCTAAACTAGTCAACCATAATAAAATTCAATGAAACATTAAGTAAATTAGTAAGGAACCAGGGCAGTATAACTAAAGAATAATAACCGTTAAAAGTAACTTGCAAACCACAATGCTAGGAATGCGAGATTAAATAAGATTCAACACGATATTCAATCAGATGATATCAACAATTACCATAATTCAACAAATTTTAGCCGCGTTAGAAAACGCTATAACAATTGCAAAACTAAACACATTACATGCTAGTATTATAGAATCAATTGATTTACTGACAGAACGATTAGGAATTAGATTACTCATAATTAACAGCTAACTACCCTTTGAGTAACCGAATCCAATATACTTTAATTTGAAAAAATAGCCATAGTAAAAGGTTATGTAAAGAATCATAAAATTACGTTTTTAATAGAATTCCCCATAGTAGAATTTAACCCTTATAATTATTTTCATTTATTTGCTTCCCCCACGAGAGTTGCTAGCCAGTATCAAGTCATTATTCCTAAAACCAAATTCCTTTCCCAAAATGAACTTAGGTATGGCTTCAGGAATGAAAAGTGTGAAGAAGTGGCACCCAGGAATATCTACGTCAATCATAAACGGCGACAGCTATTCAGACGGATAGCCCCTGTAAAGTACAACTATTAAGATTCTCAAATCACTACGAGAATTGCGAGTCAAAACCGGTACAAATCACCAACATGAAAATTCAAAAGTCACAGACAACAAATGGATTGCTGTGTTTCCACAGGAAGTAATAGCAACCACCCATTGCAACAAAAATGAATTCAGTTTAGCGTTAATTAGAAGTATAGTAATCACAATAAAAGAAGTTTGCTATTCGATATTAAAAGGCGAAATTATTCGAGTATACCAAATCCGGCAATAACGAAGAAATTTGCAAATCTACCCGAACTACAGTTCAAAATTATACAAACCGAAAATGACGAAATCAGCAAAAAACCAATGCAACTGGAACATCTAGACCTAGACGATCTTAACCAAGCCGTAAAATTAATGGACAATTACAAAGAACATTTAAAGGAAGTAAAAGTGCCAAGACTACATTACGATAATATAAGTGTTTGGACAATTTTATTAATTGTTGTAATAATTTTATTAACTATGTATTTACTGTACAAAATGTATCTTAGATATACAAGCAAAGGAACAAATTCTAGTCATAAGAAACAAGAAACAAAAGTAAATGAAGAAATAATAAGTATACCCTTAGGGAAAATGAATTTTAAAAATTAAGCAAAACCCTGAATTTTCATCTACGTCGGGAGTAGTTGCATATCCCCCAAATTAAGATATACAGGTAATCAAAGATAATTATTAAATTTGAAGTTAGATTGTTACATTGTATAATTAATTGAAGGACAAGTAATAAAAGGTTAATGAAAGTTTATAAACCAGACATGAGAACGGATGTGAATACATTGTATTCCATACGTAGTATGATACTGCAGGTGCAGGTCACAGGAGATAATAAGATTGCAATTATTAGAATTAAGATTGTTACTTTGTATTGTATAAATGAATAAAGAAATAAGCAAACATGAGCTCTGCAATTCCCACAAGCAATGTGAGGGGCAAAGACAACATAAATACCGCCGAAAGCCTAAGATGGCCAGTCAGTCTTGAGCTTCACAACTTTAACCTTGTTGGTTGTTCAGCTACTCATCCTAATTTTTGTTCATTTAATTCAGTAACTGTCAACTTAAAATAATTTTGATCTCAATACGTTAATGAATGTAATGTACTTGTAACTGAAAATTCAACTTGTAAACCTGTATAAATAAAAATCGATAGAAGAGTTTTTTGAAGATACTTTTTAAAAAGTCGCTCAAAAAGACCCAAAATCTATCTCGCGCTGCAACTGCAAAACTTTCAGGATTACTGAAAATGTATTTAAGAACCTTGATAATAAATAGCAGTTTAAGTAATCCTTTTACTATCTTTCTGAGAATGGCAAGTCCTTCTAAGGAATAAGACATACTAAAGATGTACATAATTATCAGTGTTTAACATAATTTTTATTTAGTTTTTATAGAAATATTATATTTAATAGTTTAATAATCTTACAAGATACATACATACATACCCATAACGCCATTTACCAGAAGAAGTAAGTAGGTCTTATAAAACCTTTTCTTTTTAATAATAAAATAAATATGTTACGTTCCATCCCTGAACTCGAATAATTTGGCTTATATTTAATTTAAAATTTCCTATTCCGTACGGTATTTAAGATTATTTGTATATATTAGCAAATTTGGCAACCTATGTTAATTGAAACGTTAGCTTATTCATCATCCTGTAGAATTTGTGTTAAATATTCAGTTATAAAATGTGGGTACTTCTAAATTTATTTCGAGTAAAATATGGGATTATCATTATCACTAACAAAGTTAAATATTTTAAATCTACTCTATTTTGATAAAGTGAAAACCTAAGATTTTATTATTATTAACAAAGTACGGAGATTTATTGTATTTTGGACATGTTCATCAATCTGGTATCATCATCATTTTTTTTACCTTACTTAAGGTCGGTTTGACGCAGCTTTAACTTCTTTTCTATTCTGTGTTAATCTAAAAAGCTTCTATCTTTTTCATATCTACCTCTTTAATTGTCCTTAGAACGCTCCATACGTACGACTTTAAGAAAATTTTCTATTATCTAAACTAATACCATTAGCTATTAGTAAGTCTTTCTTTGTTAAAAACATTTTTCTAGCTTGAGCTATTCTAGCTAGTATATTCTTTCTGCTACGTCCGTCCTTTGTAATTATACTACCTGCGAAGGTAAGGTCAAAAGTTCTCGGCCTGACACAGAGATGGCGTTCCAATCAGCAAAAATTTATGCTTCCCGCCTGCCTGCACATGTCATTTGCTCGTATGACAAGTTTCAGATTGCTATATCAAGTAGTTTGTTTACACGAATTTTTGCAAGCAGACGTTTTATGCGTGTTTCCTTAAGATGGATACACTTGAATATCGTGCGGTCATCAAATTCTACGATTTGGACGGATTAACCCCTCAGGAAATTTATCCGAAGTTGACAAAAGTTTACGGAGGCTCTACCCCTTCCCTGTCAACCGTTAAAAAGTGGGCAGTTGAATTTAAACGTGGTCGCACGTCTCTCGAAGATGACCCACGGAAGGACGACCAAAAACCGCAACCACACCGAAAACGATCCAAAAAGTGCATGATATGTGTTGACGATAGGGGAGTGAAAGTGAAGGTGAAGAAGATATTGGACGAAAGGGTACGAAACATGTTACACAAAGAGTTAAGGATACGAAAGCTTTGCGCAAGATGGGTGCTGCATTTGCTGAATGCCGATCAAAAGCAAATTCGAAAACGAGTTTTGCAGCAATGTTTGGCCTGGTTCAATAAGAATCCGAGCGATTTTGTGCGGCGATTTGTCACTATAGATGAGACATGGATCCACCATTACACGCCAGAAACGAAACAGGAGTCGAAGCAGTGGGTAGAAGCCGGTTGTTCATCGCCAAAGAAAGCGAAATCGATCGTATCTGCCAGAAAGGTGATGGCCAGCGTGTTTTGGAAATCAAAAGGGACTCTGTTAATAGATTACCTTGAAAAATGCAGAACAATTATAGGCCAATATTACTCCACCGTTCTCGACTAGCTGGATGCCAAAATTCGCGAGAAGAAGCCTGGCTTGAAGAAGAAAAACTCGTTTTTCACCAAGACAACGCACCTGCGCACAAGGGTGCGTTGGCGATGTGAAAATAGACGGATTTGGGGTACGACATGCTCGGCCATCCCCTCTATTCCCTTGACTTGGCGCCATCAGACTTCTATCTGTTCCGATACTTGAAGAAATTTATTTCTGGGAAGCGCTTCATGTCCAATGAAGTAGTTGAGAGGGCCGTAGACAAATATTTTCACAGCCGTGCAGACTCTCACTTTTGGGAAGGAATACTGATGTTGGAGAAACGCTGGACTAAGTGTGTTGAAGTCAAGGGGGATTATGTCAAAAATAAAATCTTTTTTTTTTATTGAAAATTGCAGTCTGTCATTATAGACCGAGAATTTTTCACCTTAGCCTCGTAAATAGCAAAATTCATCTACCTCCTCTAGCTCGGTATTACCTATTTTTAATTTTGGTTTAGAATTAGGCTATAACTCACCTGTTGTTATCTTTGTCTTTCTTGAATTAATTCTCATAGTATAGTTACTCTGTAGTATCTCAACTAAAATATTTAAAAACCCTCCTAACTATTTTCTAGACTCTGCTATAATGGTTATATCATCTGCAAAACGTATCATGTCTATTTTCTGTCCCTGTACACTAATACATATCTCTATTCTCTCTCTAGCTAAGTTTAAAACTTCCTCAATATAAACATTAAAAATCAAGGAAGATAGTATACAGCCCTGTCTAACACCATTTCTAATCTTAGCTTTCTTTTCAATTTCATCAAATCTAATTACTACGCTTTGGTTTTTATATAGGCTGTAAATAATTTTTCTATCCCTATGATGGATTCCCATTTTTCGCAAAACCTGAACATAATAATCCAATTAACCCTATCAAATGTTTTTTTCCAAATCTACAAACGCGAAATAAGTCATTTTATTTTTTGTAACCTTTTTTCGATAATTATCCTAATCATTAGTATCGGTTCTCTAGTCCCTCTGTCTTTACGAAAACCATATTGGTTTCGCCTAAATAATTCTCAGTTAAAGCTTCTACTCTATTTTTAATTATTATTGTTAGTATTTTGGAAGCGTGGCAAGTTAAACTAACCGTTCTAAAATTCTCACACCTATCAACTACTGACTTTTTTGAGATTGGAATAATAATATTTTTTTCGAAATCTGTTGGGACCTTGCCTGTATCATATATTACCTACCTTAGCTTTATTTATTAGAAGCTCATTATTCTCATCTTTAATACCACTATATTTTTTCTATCTTCCCCGAAAAAACTTTTTAGCTGCCTTGTAAGCCCTGTCTGTCTTACCTACTCTCAAATCATCTTGCATTACCTTACAATTCTCCTCCATCCATTTATTTTTAGCTTTTCTACACTGATGTACTTCTTATTTCTAACTCTATTATATATTTCCTTACTTTCACTATCCAATTCTCCTATAGCTATCTCTTTGATCTTATTATCTAATACTTGCTTATATTCCTTTTTTACCTCACTATCATTAAGCTTACCTAGATCCCATCTCTTTTTTTAGCCTTTCTCAATTTTTTGAATTTTAGATTACACTTTATTTTAACTAAGTTATGATCGCTATCTATGTCAGCCCCTGGATAACTACAACAGTTTTTAACTTGGTTTCTAAATCTTTGTTTAACTAAAATATAATCTATTTGGTATCTAGCCCTATCACCTGACGCTTTCCAGGTATATCTTCTTCTAACATGTTGTTCAAATAGGGTGTTTACAGTTACTAATCTATATTCCTGGCAAAACTCAACTAACCTTTCTCCTCTATCATTTCGTCCACCATACTCAAATTTTCCTACAATTTATCCTTCACTACCTTCTCCCACTGACGCATTAAAATCGCCTATAACTATTAAATTCTCATCTCCCTTTACTTTTCTTAATATACTATTTATATCCTAGTATAACTTTTCTACTTCCTCATCGTCGTATTAAGTTGTCGGCATGTAAACCTGTACTAAAACAGTGTCTGTGGGTTTCGTACTCAATCTAACCATAATTATTCTGTCACTAAGTTGTAAGTACTGTTTAACTTTACGTCCTCATCTTTTACCTAACACTACTTCTACCCCTGTCTGTCCATCAGTTGAAGAAGTTGTAATTATTCTATAATTATCTTTCCAAAAATCATTACTATCTGCCCACCTCACCTCACTAATACCTAAAATGTCCAGCTTTCCTTTTCTCATTTTGATTAATAAATTCGTCAACTTATCTACTCTAAGTAATGACTTTACATTCCAAGTCCCTATCACTAAATCGAACCGTTGTTTTAAATTCTTACAATGCCGAGCCCTAAGTATACCCTTCCGGAGATCCGAATGATGGGGTATTTTATCTCCAGACAAAAATTTTACTTGTGAGCTCTCCATCATACATAGTTCGTGTTTTAGGCCACGCATACCTGGGAAATATTGTGGTAGGTTCCTATATCCTTCCACAACGCAGTTTCTAAAGGTTTTAGCAAAAAGCTGTACCTGTCACGGCCAACCCCCAATAATCTTGTAAATTATTGAGGATCGTCCAAGACCAACTGATTCTCCTCCAATATCTTTTACCCAAATTGCTGCTACCCCTTGCTGAGACTTTTAATCGCTTTGTTACGTTACTTCGAGGCAGCCACGTTGGGCGCCAAATTTATGCTACGTTGGATCGTAGGCGTACGTAACACCAAGAAAATTATAGAAATGACCGGGCTCGATCAGAGATTAGGGGGGGGGGGGTTGTAGAAAGCAGACCAACATATAATGTACGCGGCTGTAAGGAGTTAGTAACAATACCTGCAATAAAAAAAATTAGAATAGTAAACCTGCAATAAAAAAAAATAGTCCTGCAAACCTGAAATAAAGAAAAAGCATAGCATGGTGATCGAGCATAGATTGTTCAGTACTTTGTAGAATGTAAAAAAAACTGTTTAGATAATCTATATAATATAACAACGGTAAAAGCAGTACAAAAATTTTTAGTACAAAGTGAGGTAATATTGGCGAGTAGCAGAAACGTTTCCTCACACACCAATTAAACATAGATCAGACAAAATTTTAACAAAAGATAAATAGGTAAGCACAATTTATATGAGTCATCTAGTATTGTTGATTCTTTTTTTTTCTCTTTTTTTAATAATAGCATGCAATTCTATTGTAAAAGGTATCAAAATGACAAAGATATGGCAAAACAACGGATAGATATTTAAAGTAGTAACAAGTAGGAAATAGTTCAACTTACAAAAGGTCCTTCAGTAACGCTTCCTTGCAATTGAAGTGTGGGATTCACGATGTCCGGCACTAACGCAGCACTTCACCCTTGACTGTGAGGGTGTTGATAGAACCTATCACACGTTACCCTAATCACACCTACGTATTTCACTGGTGTCAGCAGCAGACATTATCACGCGACGGAACTATGTAGCATTGATAAATTTCTTGTTAATTCTATTTCCTGAGACAATAATTTCGAAATATTTTGTAGCACTAGTTTAATTTCAACTGGGACCAAATGTATATTATTTTCATAAACATCCAAAAAAAAACAGTGAGAAACTTCAACCAATACCTTTGTAAACCGGTAATCGGTTATATTTCGCAAATAACGAAATTTGCGCAAGCAATGATCTATTTTAGATACTTTGGGGTTGGAAATTCAGAAACTACAGTATCAACTGTATTTGTATAATCCAACGTACGCACTACTCTGATAAAAAAAGAAAAGGACCGCGAAACTAGATCGCACACACCGTTTAGATATCCAAAGACAAAGCACCAACAAAACAACACAATGAGTAAAACACGTGTATCACTAGAGTAAGTCCGCCAAATGTTCCGTAGAACACATGAGCAAGTCGAGTTTAACAAGTTCTACCACTTTTATTTCCAACAGAAACTCAACCGAAGAGCAATTAGTAAGGCACGCGTAAGCAATAAAACCGTCCGTCAAAATGTCCTTAAAACACACGTGCGTCGACCAAACACGTTTGCCTATAAACCATACTACTTCAATCGGAATTAGCACTACACTTCCTACAGTTAATATACAACTTTTATATCACAAGAAAAACAACTAAAATCGTGTCGTGCTTGTTCATGAACAATTCGAAAATTCATGCCGCATTAATTCTCATTATTTTCAAAGCAAAACGGAAAGCAGTATTTTTACCGTAATTAATATATAGGAACCAAAAACAAACTACAACTACTCATCTGTTTATATCAACTCGTTGCTATTACAAGCTCTTATCGTTACGTTATCTAGACTTGTATATCCACATAAGAAACAAAATTTATATGCACGGCAAGACAATAACGATGCAATCCACTCAAGGAGTTAATAAATATAAAATATAGAAATGTATAAAATGTATAAAATGTTAAGCCATTAAAAATGCACGTTACAGATTACTATAGTAGTATTCTTTGTCCCTTTTGTAGGGGTATATATTTATCAAAACACTTGCTTCAGCAATATTATAATACGTTTAAAACGTGGTTTCCGATTGTTAAAGCATTTGTTTCGTAAACATTACTTTCATTTAGCGACGTGTTTTATCAAATGGGGTTTTCGTTACGATGATTGTTGGTTGTCTATTTCTAATATGGGATGTTCAGTTCATTCGTTGTTGAGCTTTTATTTTAAATCCGAATCAAGAGTTATTCCTAAAGAAATTCACTGATAGATTTATAACATGGGATTCTGAAATTAGTTTGTACGAAGCTGTTACTTTGAGAGATGTAATTTTTCCAATAACGAAATTAGTTACGGCGATTTATGTTAAATTGCTTTCAACTGGTTCAACCCGTTACTACGTAATATGTATAGACATATATTCTATGTAAGATAATGATTTGCTACTAGTTACTGGTCAAGCAATGTGAAGAGATGCTCCGTTCACCATTACTTCTTCTTAGTTTTGCAAGAAAAGATTTTACTATGCTGTGCCATGTGATCTCGCAGATATCGACTATAACCAGTTGTGGGGCCGCGGCGGAATGTTCGACCAATAAGTAAGAATTTGTATTTCTTTTTGCATCGCTTTTATAACGTACATCAGGAAGAATTGTGTCTGTTTCTTTTTAAGTTTTCCTAGTTGCTGATCGCACAAAGGGAATTATCACGGTGTTGAAATTAAACTTACTTCACTCAAACTGGCGAAATATATTAATGAAGGCAGCTTTTTCTTGTTCGGTTATTAATTATAAGATATAATTTTCAAACTATATAAAAATTTAAAATACATAATGTAAAGTGTGATGTTTGTTAATATTTGTTTCAGCCACGAGGAAAAATGCATTTCGACTGGTAGTGGAGCTACTGATTGTAATTTAACGTTACTATTTTTTTTTTACTTTTCAAACACTAATTGTGGACAATGTGTACGTAGAGGGTTGGTAAGATTTTTTTTTTAATTTTTGTTTAATATAAATACTAGTATGCAAATGAGGAAGAAATAAATCAAAAACAAGAATACAAATATGTAACAAGAACTTACAAGAGGTTAACGATTTCTGCTACGCATGATGGGAAAAGCCCAAAAGATATAAAACAAAGATTAGCACAAGGTCGTGCTATATTTAACAAGAAAAAGCAACCTCTGTGTTCAAAGACAACAAACATAGAAACAAGGAAAATATTGCTTAAAACACATGTGTGGGGCACAGCACTGTATGACTGTGAAGCCTGGACAGTAGGACAAGCAGACAACAAAAAGGTGCCTTTGAAATGTGGTGCTACAGACGTATGATGGAGATGTCATGGACAGACAAAGTTTCTTACGATTTAAAAGGTGTTCATAATTACAACACCGCAAGCGCGGTTTACTAGACACCACGGGCAGTTGGTAACGCTAATCTTTATACAGATTTTGGCGCGCCCATCTGTCAATGACGTCACCAATATCAAATTAAATACGCCATTGACGGAAAATATATATTTAATAAGATTATGACAATACGTACTTACATAAGAAATCCGACGTCCTGCGGGGTTGAGTTAAAGTTGGCTTCTGTTGACGTCCATCAGGGCTACTGATGGCCCCTTTTAAGGCAATTAACGGAGGGTACGCCTTCCAAATGGCTAGAGCCCCCTTTAAGATAGTTAAAGATGGTGACTGCTCCGGTTAGCTGTTAGCGGAGCATGGACATCCGGCTCGTTCTAGGGTCGTGGGACTACTCCAGGGTCGTATCAGATTCCTATATGTAGCGGAACGATAAGGAATAGGTTAATTAGGTAAAGACAAACAAAGATAAGCAAAAGGAAATCTACATAATAAAAATGAAGATACGATACCAGACACGACCGCCCTTCTCGATGTTCAAAGGCAAACGGCCCCGTTTCCTAAGCGTTTTTCGGAAACTCCCCACATTTGTTCTTTTCACGCGTCGGCGCGAAGTTCCCGCGCGATCTCGCGCAAACGCCCTCTAGCGTGACGAAAATACACGCCAAGTCTTTTAAATTTTAAGGCGCGAAAACTTCCGCACATAAAAATTAAGCTAAGACAATGTTTAGTGCTAATTTGGCACGTAACAATCGCGACAAAGCCACAAAAGAAAAAACTTAAAAAAAGAAAAAGTCTGTTAGCACAGTAACAGCTTAAAATCTAAGTCCTAACTACCCTACATAAAAGCTAACTTAAAACCTACAAAATGTTTATATAAGGCGCCACCTGGTTTTTTCGACCGATAACACGTCTACCGAATTACCAGGAAACGGAAAATGTAGCCCCATTGTCTTTAACTACACTAATAATCGACAGCACAAATTTGTTGGGGAACATGAAACACTACTTAAATTAAAACAGATGCGACAAGTCGCCTAACCTATCTAAACTAAAGCTAACATTAAAGTTCTTACGTGCAAATACACATGAGCGTTGCATCAAAACTGTTCCTTGTTGGCAAAAAGTGCCCAAATTTAAAAATGTTCATGAGAGTGCGTTAGTCTACACTCTAGCAAATTTTTGTTACTGGTACTTTGGTTTACTAACGATACACATTAAAACTTGTCCATGGCATGGTTGTGAATCAACAAATTTACCAAAAGTACCACCCTACTAAATCCTTATATCGCTAACCTAACAAACTACATTTCTACATCAGGTTAGCTTTTTCACTTAAATTTCAAAAGAAATAATTCCCACGTCTGGTCATAAATGCCAAACCTTAAGAAGATAAAAAGATAAGACAAGATCTCAAATTGTTGTTAAAGATAATAGATAAGATAACGATATTAAGCTTAAATTGTTATCATGAAGGTAATAGATAAGATAACGGTATTAAGCTTTAGTTATTGTTTGAGATACCAGGTAAGATAACGCGATATTAAGCTAAAGTTATTATGAGAGATAATAGGTAAGGTAACGCGACATTAAACAAAAGTTATTACTAAATATAATCGGTAAGATAACGTGAAATTATCTCGAAGTTATTACTAATGGTAGTCGGTAAGATAACGATACTAAAACTAAGGGTATTATCAAAGATAATAAACAAGATAAAGATATTAGCTTAGTTATTATCAAAGATAATAGATAGAGATAACGATAGAGTGGCTCCGTGGAGCCGTTAAATGGGCATTTTTCGTACCCTCTAAAAAGAGCGACCTGTGAAGCAGGCCCGTTTGCAGTAAACAGTACGAGGGACCGGCAAAGGCATTTGGGTGCATCCCTGCACCCGGCGTTAATCGATATCGGTGATATAATCACCTGATACCCACACGATATATAACGATATATATACACATGCACTCACACATTCACACACTCATACACCCCTTCACTGCCAGTGCCCATGCGCTGACAGCGGCACCGCACGACCTCACAAAAGATTCCCAGAGACGGGGTCCAGGTATCTGTGAAAACCTCCCGCGCAACCACACGGTGACTAACGAAAATGAACAGGCAGAGAAATAGGAACGATAGAAAGAAGGAGGTGGTTATTTGGAATGCATAAGGGGCACTTCCAGGTAGAAAAAAGTAGAGGAAGGGCTCGCATTGAGCAAAAGAGACAGAAAAAGGTGGATAGCAAAGCGCTACTCAACCAGCCAATGTGGGCAGTAGCTCGGAGTGAGGGAACATCACTCTTATGTGGCAGACGGGTGTTTCGGGACGAGAACAGGTTTACCGAAAAAAGGATAAGGCATAAACGGAGACAGCGGGATATAAACAAGTAGAGTTTTTGGACAAGCGTCCGAGAGAAGGTAGAGAGTTGTCCCTATTGAAACACAGCGCGGTCTGAAGGACCACCTGCGATATTAATCCGACAAGATAAGGTATATACGTTTAAAATTTACTAGACTCTTAAGAGAACTAGTACAATCATTTTCCTAACGAGTGCATCCACTACGATAAGAAAATCAGACAAAAGTTGACACAACATCTCAAAAGTATCATTACGGATACATTCACACAAAAACAAACTGTTTTAGGGTAGTTTTTTTAAAACGGTAGCACCCTAAACACACAAAAATGCCCAATTATAAGCAGTTAAATACAGATACACTGTCCCAATATGCTAAAACAACCGAGAATTTAATAAGATAACAATAAGAAGCAATAGCGTCTCACCACAAAGTTCAACAAAAAACAATGAAAAAAAAATGTTTATAAGTTATGGTGATTTAGTAGAAAAAGAAACAAATAATGATATAGTATAATGTGGGCGACTGTAATAATTCAGAGGAAAAACACATGGAATAGACAATCCTAGCTTTTTGCAACTGCGAATATGAACTATTTCTTACAATGGCATAGGTCGCGACTCCCATGTGGGCCCAAAGAAAAAAATCATCCGCTCAACATCAGCTAAAACCAATCATAAAAATTCAATAAGTCATTACAACCAAAGTTACAACAATTACCACACAAAATTAAATGACGTAAGATAAACACTAAAAATCAAATAATATGCTGTAGGAAAAGTTCGAGGATTAATTAAATGAAACGAGAGAGTTATATTGGGGGGTGTAAAGGATAAAATGATATACAAGTAACGGTACGGTCAAGGAAAAGTCAACCAAAAGGAAAAAGATAGCTAATTTAAGGTAAGTAAAGTTAACCGTGTAAGAGGTATATACTGTACACAAAAAAGGGAATAAGTAATTAAAGTTAACTAATTGATGGTGAGGGCTAAAAACATTAGATACATTGTCAAAGAAGTAAAACGTGAAAAGCTTTTAGATGTACGTAGGGTTGAACAATTTTAAAGATAATTTTAAGCCATTTAATGAGGTTTGAATCGATATGTAAAGAGATAAGAGATAAGAGTAATAGAGACCCGATTCACTAATAAAATTGTTTAATAACAAAAAGATATTTTATAAAGCATATATTTACTGGGATGGGAAGCTCTCATTTGAGTTCCTCCCAAACCAATAAAGAAAAATTTCAACATCATTATTAAAAAATGACTCACAAATTCTAAAACGACAAACTTACCAACCAAATTCTCGTCTAGACTTATGATGCTTAACGACCGGTCCTTTTATGGGTCTCGTTCTAGACTTATAGACAGCTAGACGACCAAATCCGACAGTAAATTCCGCTTAATGGATCTTAAAGTTCTACGTTGAAATATTGATATCTAAAAAAATATGCAATCAAGAAAAAATCATACTCGCTACACGAGAGAAACATTCCACGATACATATACCAAGAAGTAGTATTCCAAATTGTTGGAATATTCTTTCGATATTGCGAGAGTTATAACAACTATCGTAAATGAGTTTAAATACTAAAACGTTAACGGCAATTCCTTTATTTCAGTATTCAAAGGAACAGATATAAAGAGATACAGTTTATTACAACATTTTGGAAGGTAAAAGATATGGTTAGGTAATTTCGTTAACTATATATAAAGCAAGAACCTCTATAAAAGGCATTTATAGGTTATACTGTTTAAAACATTTAAGGGAACAACTTTTAAAACTATATCAAAGCAAGATAATATCTAAGAAAAAAAAATATATCACGGTTAAGTCAAAATAACGCTTTAAAAGAAACTAAAAACTCAGGTAAGTAGGAAATCTATATTTTGACAAACAATTTTGTTATATATGTAATTGTGAATTATACTAAATGATTTCGGTTATAGAAAACACTCCAAATTGTAGAAAAATAAATTATATGTTATTTAAATGGTAGCTTTAAAAATTAATCCAAAACAAGTTGAGATAAGTTAAAAAAAAATTCATAAATAGAGTGATTATTTTAACTACATTGTATAGCATTTTTAAAAAAAAATTTGTTCTTTCTGATAATGGGTAGAAAATAAGGTAATTAGTTACATTTAAAAATACTTACATTCAAAATTATATGATGCAACATGTATGTAAGTGAGGTTATACTATATACACTGCTGCAGGAAACCACTTTAAATTTCAATTTAAAACAAACCAACCACACATGCAAGAGAATTTCAGTTATAAATGACACTACATTTAATAAAATATTTAAATAAATATTTAATAAAATATTTTAAGACAAAAGCTATATATTACAATATCAAAATGGCGGTATTCACCTATCGTTACCATAAGGACTATTTTTGACATCTAAGGAATGGGGTGTGTTCCAAAACACGGATATAGGGTTTTAAGGTCAACAGATATTAGATAATTGATTTTTTTTAGTGAAAAAGCTATAAATAACATTGGGTAATACATTGTATGTTTATAAAAGAAGTATTACAACCTCACACGTTAAAAGCGCCAATTCTTACGATTTAAAAGGTGTTCATAATTACAACACCGCAAACGCGGTTTACTAGACACCACGGGCAGTTGGTAACGCTAATCTTTATACAGATTTTGGCGCGCCCATCTGTCAATGGCGTCACCAATATCAAATTAAATACGCCATTGACGGAAAATATATATATTTAATTAGCGAACAGATTAAGACAATAGGTACTTACATAAGAAATCCGACGTCCTGCGGAGTTGAGTTAAAGTTGGTTTCTGTTGACGTCCATCAGGGCTACTGATGACCCCTTTTAAGGCAATTAACGGAGGGTACGCCTTTCAAATGGCTAGAGCCCCCTTTAAGATAGTTAAAGATGGTGACTGCTCCGGTTGGCTGTTAGCGGAGCATGGACATCCGGCTCGTTCTAGGGTCGTGGGACTGCCCCAGGGTCGTATCAGATTCCTATATGTAGCGGAACGATAAGGAATAGGTTAATTAGGGAAAGACAAACAAAGATAAGCAAAAAGAAATCTACATAATAAAAATGAAGATACGATACCAGACACGACCGCCCTTCTCGATGTTCAAAGGCAAACGGCCCCGTTTCCTAAGCGTCTTTCGGAAACTCCCCACTTTTGTTCTTTTCACGAGTCGGCGCAAAGTTCCCGCGCGATCTCGCGCAAACGCCCTCTGGCGTGATGAAAATACACGCCAAGTCTTTTAAATTTTAAGGCGCGAAAACTTCCGCACATAAAAATTAAGCTAAGACAATGTTTAGTGCCAATTTGGCACGTAACAAGTTAAGAACGAAGAGGTACTAAAAATGGTAGGGGAAGAAAGAAATATGTGGAAAACGGTAAAACATACGAGAGATAGAATGATAGGCCACATACTACGACATGAGGGAATAGTGCGGAATATATTAGAAGCAGAGATAAGAAAAAAGAGAAGTAGAGGTAGATCTAAGTTAGACTACTGCACACAGATAGTGAAAGATGTAGGCTGTAAGAATTTCAGGGAAATGTGTAGGCTAGCTCAGAATAGAAATTAATGGAGGTATGCATCCAACCAGTGCCAAGATGGATAAACTAATGACGAAGAAAGTAAATGTACTTAAACATGATGATTATTAAAAGCAACTACAAGTATTGGTTGGACAATATCCTCGAATCTTGTTAATTGTGTAAAAGGATTTACTGGAAGACTATTAATTTGGCAAATGTCTAAGTGTAGGGCGATCTTGGCAGCCACGGGCTGCTTAACCCTCTTCACTGAATCTCAGTGAAATAGAGCATAAAATTAGAAAACAATAGAAGGGAAACCGAGCTGTATATAGGCTGTGTGAGAATTTCAGGGAACTGTGTGGGCTAGCTCAGAATATAAATAAGCGCAGGTACGTGTTCAACCAGTTTTCAGACGGAAAACCTAATGAAGAAAAAATAAGCGCAGATAAATCTGATGATTATTTTAAACAACTACAGGTGTTGGTTGTGAAGTATCTGCAACTAATGTTGACTGTGCGAAAGGTATATTGGAAAAAATATTAAATCGGCAAATGTTCAAGTGCTGGAGGAACTTGGCAGCCACAGGCTGCTTACCCCCTTCACTACCACTAAATGTCGGAGAAATAGGGTATATATTGAAAAACAATAGAAGGGGACCCGAACTGCATCTAACAAAAAGAACAGCGACTATGATGAAAGACAACAAACATAGAAACAAGAAGAAAATTGTTGAAAGCATATGTGTGGAGCACAGCACAGTATTATAAATATTTATAGTTTTCAGTTGGGACCGTGTAATTTTATAAACTAAGTCACGTTTTGCCTACTTTTGTGAGAGGCTTTATCAGGACAAGAAAAGAAAATAAGTAATAAAATAAAAATATAAAAAAATAATAAAGATAAGAATGATAATATTAAGTAGACAAGTTAAAGTGTAAAAAATAGAGTTACTCCTGAACTACCAGACTCAGTAGCCCATTCAAAGCCAAAAGGTGTCTTGTGGCGAAGTAACTAGTGAATGCAGCGAAAGTGGTAGTTTATATAGAATGATCATTAATAGAAAGGAGTGTCGTAGCGGATCAGTGAACATCACGGTTCCGCTGTTGTGAACATAGGCTTGTTTTTCAAATGGGGAAAGGTAGTAGCCATCGTCTTTGTTTAGATTATTAGAATTTTTATTGATTTCTATGGATTCTCTAATTTTTCTATTGTAGAAAAATGGAATTCTGGCAATTATTTTCGTCTTGTCAAAGTTAATTGTATGTCCTGTTTCATGTTGGTGTTCGGCCACTGCTGAGCGATTGTACTGGCTTATTCTTAAACATCGCTTATGCTCGATTAGTCTAGTCAGTAATGACCGTCCTGTTTCTCTTATGTATACTAAACCGCAGCAGCAAGGTATACTATATACGCCTGGGGCTTTAAGACTATTTTCGGAATCTTTTGGGGTTGGTAATATTTGTGAAATTTTATTAGTGGGTTTATAGAATGTTTTGATGTTGTGTTTACGTAGAATTTTGCCAATTCGGTCTGTTACTCTGTGTATATATGGAAGGATTGTTAAAGATCGTGTATCGGGATTACATCGTGGTTTGGGGGTGCGTGTAGGATGCAACTGCCGGTTTGTTACTCTGCCGATATCTGAGTTACGATAGCCGTTTTTTATAAGACTAGTTTTATGATGGGTCAGTTCATTAGATAAGTGTTCTGGTTGTGAAATCTTAATTGCACGGTGGACTAGAGAGTTGAATACCGATGATTTTTGTGAGGGATGATGATGTGACGACGCATGTAAGTATCTGTCTCTGTGTGTGGGTTTTCGATATACCTGATAACCTAGTCGTCCGTTAGGTTGGCGCTCCACCAGAACGTCAAGAAATGGCAGAGTTCCGTTCTTTTCAATTTCTATAGTAAATTTAATATCTTTATGTTGATTGTTCATGTGATCTAGAAAATTATTGAGTGTTAGGTGTCCATGGGGCCAGATTACAAAAGTGTCATCTACATAACGGAGCCAAGTTTTTGGTTTAAGGTCTGTGGATTCTAGCGTCATGGATTCCAAAAACTTCATAAATATATTGGCCACAATAAGGGATAGAGGGGATAGAGGAAAATGCTTAACTTCTACCTATTTTGTCTTTACAAACAAACTTTGGGCACACCAACGGACTCACCTCTATTATATATTGTCAGGGGGTTACGTTGTATTATAACTACACGTGCCTATATGTAACGTTAATTTTTCTCAATTCTACTACAAACTGTGAAAAGCTCTCCTATATTTGAGATAATTATATTATGGAACGAACATGTTAAAAATGACACTGTTAGTTACTTCTTTAATTATTCTAAAAACTTTCTTAAAGTAACATAACCACTAACTTGGGGTAATTACTCATACCAATATCTTTGTGTTCGACTTCATAATACGCAATATTAAAATCTGTTTCTCTTTTTTGCGGTTTTTGGAGATAATGTATTGACCTGAGTTACGTCCAGCTATGTATTTTACCATAAACAACTTTCTAACTTTGTGGTTTGAGTTACTACCCTTTATAAAACTAAAACTTATGAAATGTCCGGTTTAATTAACACTACTATTCATGAAAATATAATATACAAGGGAAATCTGTATTTATTTCCCTCGTTTTAGATAAATATTCTCCATTCTCATCTGGTTTCTATTTAACGTAACACAAACGCGTTATGCACTGTAAAGTGTTAATAAAACTATAGACTAAAGGCTATTTCAATATTGTGGCAATGATTTTTGAATAAAGTACGAATTTTATTGTTTATTTTTACTGTCTACTTTCCTTTAGACATTAATTCTGTCATTAACTAAATACACCCCTATACATTATAAAGAACAAATTGGACATATGACATCAACGAAACTGACATCAACGAAAGTGGCATCAATAACATCCGTCTCAACAAAAGTGGCATCAACAAAAGCCTTGCACTTTCAAATTTTACTTATTCTGAATTTTAACGTTTTACTAATTAATTTCATCACGTAAATTTCTACTGCATATGAGCATAGTTTGTGCTTGGTTGAATATAAACTCCGCTTTATTCATTTCCTACTGTATTTATAGGCCTTTCCAACCAATCGTTTCCATTTGCGTGTTCGTCAATTAAGGCTTGTACTTAGCCTTATCTTTTATAGAACCCGATATTTCTCAAATTCCCTGGTTTAATTCTTCGACGAAATGCTCCATCAATCACGTAAGCATTCTGTATATTACCGTATATTGTTAGGATTTCCGATTATTGCTTTTACTCAGTCACGTATTTAATGTTTGTCGTTTAAAAGTCCAGAACTTATCATATAATAAACAGCTTGGTGTTTATTTGTTTGTTACAGAATGTTGGTTTTCTGAACAAATGTATTCTTTATAGTCAAGTATTTAGTGACGTATTAGAATGCGTTTCCTTATACATGCGTTGATATTTTCAACGAAATTATTAAATATCCAGAATGCCAGTGTATAAATCTTTCCCGATAATGTATTTATATTTGTAACATACCTTTTTGCGTATATTTTTACATGTTACATCTGTGCTTGGCACTATTAGCATATAAATGCTAATATCTACATTTAAATATAAAATTACTCTCTTTATTATGTATTAATATTTTCTATAAGAATTTATCTCGCACAATCCTGGATTATTAGTTTTAATACACAAGTTACTAATTTGTTTACATAAGTACAAATAAATATATCTATATGAAATTTTCCTATTGGTTATTTTTGAAGTGTTTATTCCAAAAGCACAACTGGTGTGGTTCTAATTCTGTATTATAAATATATCTATATGAAATTTTCCTATTGGTTATTTCTGAAGTGTTCATTCTAAAAGCACAACTGGTGTGGTTCTAATTCTGTATTATAATTATATCTATATGAAATTTTCCTATTGGTTATTTCTGAAGTGTTTATTCCAAAAGCACAACTGGTGTGGTTTTAATTTTGTATTATTGAGAATAATCGCTAGAGATCGTCCATCCCGAAGATGGCCGAAAATAATTTATTTGAAGTGTCAAATTTTCATTTCTCTGATATCTGATTGCTTATCTGGCACTGTTGAGCATTTGTGAATTAACCTTTACCTTTGCCTCATGTGTTACCTGGTATGTAAATTTTCTAATCATAAATCTTAAATTAACATTTAAATATATTTCTAGATGTGTTATCTAATGGATAAAGAAGTGTTTTATTCGTTAAGCCCATCAAATATGTATACTGATGGTAAGATATTAATGGATTTAATTTTCCTTTGCACCTCGTGTTAGTTTTTCACTTTTGTAACACAACTGAATTTTCAAGGGTGCTCCTGTAACATATGCTCCTCCGGTTTATTCTCCGGTCAAGTAAGCGTCACGGCGACGTGTTTTCTCTCATCTGGATTTTCCACATGGAAAAGTTGCTTCTTCGCCCAACCAGATGATGTAAAATAAATACTCATCACAAGAATTTTATATTTTGTTTCCTACTACCTTACATATTACTGCTCAGTTATTATCTTATTGAAAAATATCTACAAATTTAATTTTATGGAACAGAAGTCTGTTAAGGACAACATTCGAAGTTGACCACATGTTTGTTTTGTACCTACACTAGGAGATCCTCCAACGCAGGATGTCTCAGTTTCCTGGATATTGAAGGATTCCTATAAATTAAGTAACTAACAGTATTAGTTCAGTTACTGATACTACAGGTAGTATGAGATTAAAACTTTTACCTTACCGTTTTCTGTTAAAATAAAGAGGCCTAACCTCTATTTAAATTTGTCTTTGTAACTACAAATATTTTGTTTTGATTATTAATTACCTTTCACTTATCTTAAATGATTTCAAATATAATTATCTAATACATAACCTAAAAATATGTAAACATTTGGATCTTCATGAAGCTTCTTATGGTGAAAAGGTTTATTACTTGAACTTTCATTTCATGTGCAATTTGTTACATGACATTATTACAATTATGATCACTTTTGATTTACTACTGCATTAAGTAAAATTTTGAGTTTCTAAACAGAGATTATTTATTTTGATTTCTCTATAGAAATTTCTCGTGTACATTTATTAAATATATGAATCATATCATGTTAAAATATATAGCGATGTCTACAATGTTAATAACACAAGCATATATCTTATACATGCCTTTGGAATTGTAAGAACTGAGTATTAATATACATATTTAGTCGAATTTCTCTTATCGTGTTTTAACTTTTGTTTCTCTAAGTTATTTTACAGTTGTGTAAACAAGTGTCTTGATATTTAAATTTTAACATTCAGATATTCTCTAAACATTCCCCTTACCCTGATGATTTCAAGTCTCATGCAGCCTCCGAAACCATAAAGGTCGATGCAAGCTGTGCCAAGTATTTCTTATACTTCGTCGTGCACTTACTCTTTTTATAACATCGAGAGAAGAGTAAGGTGCATATTGATGTCATTAGTTGCTTCTAAAACCTTATCGTTACTCGTAAATTATACTTGAACATATTATACGACGTACACATTATTATTTTAGCTAAATGGTATCGGATTATTGCAAAATAAGCTTCTTTCTTATGCATTACATCAAAAATATTATGTATACAGTGTGCTCGCAATTGATCTTTTCTAAAATAGTCGATTTACGCTTGTAATAGATGGAATTATTTGGTTTTCTTAAAGTTAAAATTATTTATATCTATCCTACGACCCCTATAACTTAATCTACCCTTAAACTACACACTTATTATAGCATTATCTATACATATATATTGCTATAACTATAGGGTTAATTTAAGAGTAGGTTAAGTCATAGGGGTCGTAGAATAAACAAAAGAAACTTCCAAATATCAAAAGCGCATAATTACAGATATCATAAGAGTAAATAGGTCACTATACATATTGTTAGTTGAGCGCACACTGTATATAACAGTACAAGAGATTAAACGCATATCCAAGAGTAGCTACGAGCAAAAATAAGATTTAAAAATGTAACAAACTACATAAAAATTAAATCAATGGAAAACCTATATGAATTGGCTAGATAAATATTTAACAAGTGCGTTAAAATATCATCATATACGCAGGCAGAAATTATGCATTATTTGAATAACGATTGTACGTGACATAAAGTATTACATTTGTTCAAAAATCCAAGTTAACTAGAAAATAAACAAACACCAAATTTATTTCTGTTTAGATTAAAATAAGCAAATAACAATCAATACGTGATTTAATGAACGAAAATTCCTGGGATTTCTAAATTAAATGCAATGGTATGTAAATGAATACGTGATGATTTAAGCGTTCTTCCAAGTATTTGAACTAAACAATTGGTAAAATTTCCTGAGTACAAAGAAATAAGACAAATGGTGTCGCCCAACACGTGAAAACAACGAATAACAAACAAAGGGGCAAGGCCTATAAATACGATAACAATTGAGCAACGAGTGAGTATACATTTTAAACTGGGCTGTCACGATACTCAAAAGTGCTAAATTATTCACGTAACCAGTTAAACAAATGTAAAGTGAAAAATATTTTATAAAAGAGTAAAAATTGTGCCGATTTATTATAGACGGCTCTGAAGACTGCTCTGGAGACTGTTCTGGAGACTTTTCTGGTGACTGTTCTGGAAACGTCTCTGGAGATTACCTCCTGTTAAATTAATTTTGATAATCCCTGACATGGTAAATGTTCTATTACTGTTTTGTTAATTACGGAGATGGAAAACCTTTTGTTGGATTAACTTATGGGATTTTGAATAACGATTGGATAGTATTTTGGTTTTGATGTCGACTTCCAAATTCGACTCTAAACATTCAAAAGCGACGAAAACTCTTGGGGATGCAGAGAAGCTACTGAACCACTCCAGGTTAGATATTTTGATATAATTTATTTCTGTAAACTGTTTTAATTCAATAATTTTTAAATAATGTAAGACCCAACAAAACCGAGGCTTTCTTTGATAAATTTATGAAAGGCAATAGGCATCTTGAAACGTTTCAAAAGGTCTCTAAATATAACAAAAGACTCGTTTTAATGGCTTCAATTTCTTAAATCTGGCATATGTAAATATTCTGAAAATGGGAAAGATTTTAAAAAGGTTGTAAATATTTAATCATTATATTGTGTATTGTAGAATTGCTTTATTTAATTGAATCAGCTAGTTGGGGCAAAGAGATATATAACTTAACATTTTACAAGCTTGATTAATAAAATGGGGTTAAAACAGCATTTTATGATAGACCCAATCGTGGGGCTAAAAATAAGAAAATTAACACAGCATTTTATTGCGCCCAATTCGTGGTGCGAGTATAACAAAGGTTTTTATTTTTCTACAAAAAGATAACACGACATTTTATGCTGCCCGTCGTAGGGGCTGGTGAAGTAACACAGCATTTTATGCCCGCCCAAGCCGTGGTGCGAAAATAACACAGCAATATATATATATATATATATATATATTTATATTACTGTGTACGGGTAAGCGTAAACATGGGTAAATAGGACAAGCGTTTATTTATTTAATCACCCTGTACGTAAAAATCAATAATTTATTTGAAAAGCTTCAATTTGGGACAAAATTACATGTTATAATGTAAGTTTAATTTGTATACGTCAAGTTAAACAACGTAATTTATTTAAAAATTATAAATTAAAGTATTCGTAGAAAAGCTACAAGGTAGAAGAATGCAAACAAGCTAAAGCAGTCAAGGTTTTCAAGGAATAAAAGCTTGGGTAAATAAATAATTCCTATTAAGACTAGAAACGTTGAAACAACAATATTATGCTAACGGACAGACTCAAGGTTTATAATATCAGACGACTATTTTAAAAACAGATTGATAAGACTATGAGAATCTTTAGGACGCAACAAAATGAGATGAAGATAACAGGTGGGCAAATGACAAACATCTTTCAAGCGCGTCGTAAACAAGTATATTTGTAGAGGCTAATAAAAAGGCGCAGATGCAACAGGTTTGTGTTACCCGATATCAATTTTTCAAATAGGAAGGGAGCTTTAACCGTAAACAACATGGTAATATTGGGACATTAAGAAAGACAAAGACACGAAAAGTTGTTATAAAGGCAGGACTGCAATAACGATATAGACGCGCACATAAGAAGCGTGCATTGGATTTGTTTGGAGGAATAAGAGAGGACAAAATTCACGGTAAATTTAAACGGTTAGAAAACGTACGTAGTTTTTCGAGGTAAAAGCGATGTGGAGTGGACGAATTCTCGGTTTTTTGAAAGTTCGTTAGATGTTTGTACGGAAAATTTTAAAATTGAGTGGCAGTTTGAAGGTTTTTAAAGAATGGTTAACAAAAATACATGCAAACTAAGTGGGGCTTAGAATATATAAGTTAGATTTGCTCTCTTATTGTTCGCTTTTATATTTCGCTCTTATCATCTGACTTCTTGATGATAATTTGAAGAACATTCTAGCTTTAATACCGCGTACAGTGCAGTTTGCTGAAAGTTATTACCAGTGTTTATAACGCACCAGTGGGTGGAGAGTAATTAACGGGCTGAATTAAAATAAATTATAATAATTAAAGATGGATGTTACGTGAGTAAAAGCATTTATATTTTGAACGCGGGTGCTGGTGGCATCATTAACTGGACGAAGAGGTGTGGTTTGGTTACTGTACGTGCAGTCTGATGGAAAGCGTCGTCAGATGGGTAATGATTTGGATGAACGAGTAAGATGGAGTAATGCAGGTACGAGCAGCCTGGTGACAGTCATTCATGGAGATGGTAATCTGAAAGAACACTCCAGGTAACGATTTTTGTTATTGAAACTGTTGTGCTTGTGCGTAGTTATTTTGATTTATGAGTGATTTGGTTATTATTTTTGTGGTGAAAATTTGTATAAACTAAAATTTAATTTTATGTACACATGTAAAGGACAATTTTTTTTATTATTAATCTGAGGGGGGAAATACTCGAATAATATGTTATCAATGTAAGAAGTAAACAGATCTTTGGTATAATTTGAAATCAAAAATTTATGCACAGGAAATAACAAGGTTTATACTGAGCTCAACATAGGCCGTGTAAGTAAATTAAGGGTAGAAGATATGCCCATCTACTTTTAATAAAATATAGCATGTTGAGGTACATACAAATTATGGAGATTTTAGATTGATGTTTGCCATTTGAATAGAAGTACCAAATGTTGTAACGTGAATATTTACTGTAAATTGAAATTGTAAGAATTGATCTTTTATGTTAGCAGAATAAAAGGGTTGTTTGTTTTTGTCGAAATATTTTTTAATTTTTTTATTATTAACTACAAAGGTTGTTGGAAGAATGAGTAGCTGTGGTGAGTATCTAGGAGGACGCAGCGAGCAGAGCTAGCCGAGGTATCGAAATTCGCCCTCGCCACCCAATTCCGCGGATACTCGGGGCTTCTCTGTATTTCAGAAACCGGAAATACTGCTATGCTGGGGTTTAAAACACAGCATTAAAAATTTTGATATATTAGATTGTTAGTGCTTTTTTAACAAAAAAAGCTGTCGCCAGCTCTTGCTTTGAATTTCGGAAATATCTCCAAAACCGAAGGTGGTGCAAGGTTAGGGTATGAAACTGAATTAATTAATTTGCTATATTAGATCATTTGTGCTTTTCTAGCAAAAGTTGTAGTTAGATTTTAGTTCTGCACTTTGAGATCTAATATTTCCGAAACTGAAAGTACTGTGTTAGGATTTGAAGCACTAGGGATTTTGTTATTCGGCGTCTTTTGTCCAACTTCATTAGCATGTCCGCCAGCCATTAAAAAAAATTAGGGTGCCACGCAAGAAATCTTAAAAATATTTAACATCGATTTGAGCTCATACAAGTGCTTTTCCTGGCCACCTTTGATCAAGATAATTTTTAGTATCCTTGTAAGTATATCACTTACGACTTTTCATTTAATTTCTTATGCAACGCTTTACGATACAGTGTTTCGTTATCTCTCTCGCAATATATACAAATTCCTATATAAATTTATCCAATATCAGTTGCGCATGAAACTATTACAACTACAGGAAGAATTTACTCTAAGAAAAATCTAAGTACTACGTGCACGCCTGGTGCAATCATTCCGCATGTCTAACTCAATTTCCGTTATGATTGAAAGCAACCGGAACTGAATTGTAACAAATCCCCAAACTGCTTGCTACAGCAGCAGCAACAGTGGCGGATGCACTACTCTTCGTCTTCGTATCGTAGATCCCACCGCTTGCCAAATGCCACCGACGATTTTTCTATATTCTGAAAAGACGTACATACACGTATGGCGGTGCAGTGCATTCATACAACATCCTCGCCTAAAAATTCCCTGGAGTATGAAATTACAATCAAAAGTTCGCACGGATTTAACATTACGTTGAGGTAACGTTAGGGTTTATTAAAAGTAATGTGCCATTCTTTCTAAAAGGGTTTGCTAGATCAAAAATAATTATAAGGTGTTATTAAATGATCGAGATTGTAAAAGGATCCATTATGTTATATTCACCACATTAAAATTCAAAAATAGAAAATTTTCCAAAAATTTAAATAGGTCAAAAAAATATTGCTTACCCGTTTTCCTCTCTTCCTCAGTTGAACGGCCTTCTTCAACTGCTTCCGGCTAGCTCATTAGGACCTCCTTTTGGATAGCTATATTCATTCATAAATCCTATCATTCACGCACACGCCCAATAAAACCACAAAATACAACAAACATACAATCTTTTATTTATTCCTATTTACAAATGCAATTCATTATTTTATTGTTCAGTAAACCTTATTTAGTAATGTCATTTATTTAATTTTAGACTCATCAAACACATAAAATGTACGCGGAGTAAATGGACCTTGAATAATACCTTCTCTAAAATTCCTTCATTATAATTTATTTATTTATTTTAATACTCTACGTAAACTGTGGGATATGTGAGCTCATAATAACCCAATTAATGTATGCCCTTCACTTTGCATACTCTAAAACAAAAAAAAAACAAAGCCATGTACTCTTCACAAAATTTCACGTTCTGATGGAACGTTTAAAAGCTTTCTAGACACCTTCAATTTCTAGTTGAGTACCGTAATAAAGTTATTTACACATATTCTGTTCAATACGTAAACAATTCACACTACCTTGACAAACACTTTCATACTCTACCCCAATATTTACAGTTTATAGGAATCACAATGTTAAATCGTTACCTGGAATTTCTAAAAGATCTTCGCTCTGTAGATGCTGCCATGTAATTTTCTACCAGGTCTGCAGGTCGTCCTCGCTATTACTAGACGAACTCCATTGAAATAGATTCGCCAACGCCGCCTTCTCGATGTAACCCAATTCCAAATTTCATTCCACAGTAATTTACGTTATTTAATGTCCCGACACGAGTTGATTAAAATTTATAGGTGATACCTCAATAAAATAATCTCGGCACATTAACCGCGTTTTTAATTTAATTTAGAGGCTACCACTTAAGCAATACACTTTAAATTATTTGTTAATACTTACAACACGTGTTAATTTTTATACGTGCCTTTGGGACGATCGAAATAATAAGGCACGAAGTTGAAAGACAAGAGAGCGAGTCCTAGTTCTCTAGAGTATTTATCCCTTTCGACTGTAACCTCTCCAGGCCCCCAGTTATCCGAAATCCACTGCACACAACACACATTCTCACAATTTTGCACTCAAACCCAATTTCAAATCTGCAAAATTCCGTACCTCGTTATAAATTTTTAAGAATATCACGCTACACTATCCTCGTGTCTATGCCAAGTTGAACTAACACATCGACCAATCGTAGACTTAATGACGTCTCTCAAATCCCTCCTCTACTATTGTGGTCGCATGCTTATACGTTTTGTACGTCTCAGTCTAACCTCGCTTGAGTGGTTAAAAAATCGATATCCTTGTTTGTTCACTGTTTACACACGTGGACTGTCTGCGTGCGTTAAATAACCCCTTTAGTAGTATTTCCCGTGAATATAAGCGACGGTTTCCCCGACGTTCTCTGTAACCATTTGTTACTTACACATTTTAAGCAGAACTTGACCTTTAGAAAAATACGCAGGTGTTCAATCGTAACATTTTAAATAACACTTCTCCGAGTTGGATATTCCACGTATTTATACCCTACCGATATATTTGTGTGCTAGCAACGCGTCTCATCTTTTGTATTATTGGATTTTTAACTTATAATGGTTCAATTAAATTCAAATTAATTACTAAATTAATGTCATTGGCTTCTACCATTTAATTTCTTAGCAAACCTACTTAAATATCATTAATTATTTATAAAATTTCGTTAATACCAGATACTTAAAAATGAATTAACTAATATAATTTTCGCACGTACTTTCTGGTTGATTCTTTATACAGGGTGTGTTGAAATTGTTTTGCTTATATTTATTTTTGATCTTTTAAAACCACTATATAATCCCCCTATTTCAATTCTAAGAAAAACTATCCCCGGTTTTTCTGAATTTAAATACCTACATTCTAATTTAATTTTATCTGATATTTCTATACACCTATCTACTCACCTAACACTACCTATACCTATTTAATCCACCTATCACTACTTATCTACCTACTTCTACCTATTTCTACATCTATCTCTACTTATTTCTATCTATCTACACCTATCTTTATTTCTAATTACCTATTCACACCTATCACTATCTTTTACCTAACTGTTTTTATCTATTATTAGCTCTTCACCCTCTTATTTCATTGTTTTCTCTTCGTTCATTTCCCCTTTTTAATCCTTTATTGATTCTTTACATACATCCTTTTGTACTTTTGTTTTTATTTTCAGTCTTCATAACTTTTAACCTCACCTATTATCCCTATCTATTCTTATCCTAACTCAACCTAACTATTTCTATACCTATATCTAACTATCGCCCATATTAATCCTATACCTAATCTTCTATATACACCTATTTCTACCTATTTAAATTTTACTCTATTATACACCTATCTCTACTTTTCTATATACACCTAACCATATTTATCCTGTTTCTATTTCTACTTTTCTATATACCTATTTCTATTTCTACTTTTCTATATACACCTATCGCTATCTCTCTATTCTATATCTATACTAAAATTCATCTATCTCTATCTTTTTGTCATTACACTTCATTTTGTTATTTAAATCTAACTCTCTTCTTAATCCTTCATGTCTTTCTTCTAACCATCCTAATACTCTTCATCCCTATTTCTCCTCCTTCTATTTCTATACTTATCATCCTTGTTATTTCACATAAAATCAACTTATCCCTATTATCCTGACTCTTAAATATTTTTTCTTCATTCCCTATACTTGTCTGTTTCTCATTTATTATACTTTCTTTTTCTGTGGACAAACCAAACGATACTACCTCAACATCTTTATCTTTTCCCTCTATACAAAGCTTTTCATCTCTCCTATAGACCCTTTATGTACAACATTTATTTTATAAAAATCATTTAAATTCAAATTCAAATTATCAAAATTATCTTTGCCCTTTACCTCACTTATGCCTATATTTACCTCTTGTGTGTCACAAAACGCTATTTTTACTTCTATCTTTCTTAATTCGTACTCGTTATCTACTATTAACGCTGCGCCTGACTCTACTTCTACTTGTTCAGCCTCTTCTTTCACTATCCATTGTACCTCGTCTAACCTTTCCTCACTATATTCCCCTGAGTCGATCTCTCTCACTTCTTCATCATCTCCCTCTATACATAACCCCATGTCATCTTCCGTTGTAGCCTTTTTAAATTCCGATTTAGTTTAACGAGAACTTCCGATAATTAGAAATGGAGCCCACGGCAAATTAAGATGGAAGGTGGCTCTAAGTTGAGGAAATCTCAAAGGCAAAGCGGCTAGTCGAACTATATGCTCTGGGTAGAGAATGAGCTGTGGGTCGGGGTGTAATTGCAACCACTAACAATAAAAATAAGGCGCCACCGTATTTTTTTATACTGAGAAGACCTAATACAAGTCCCTTGTACAAGGCTAATGCGGAAACCTTTTTTTCTATAACCGCTATATAATTTTAAAGACCTCCTAATCTTTAAAGTATCTTACCTTATGGCTCGACCTTGACCTTAGCAATCCTCCATTGCACCTGTGAACAAATTAAACAAAGAAAAGCACTGTTTGTGCATTCAAACTCAAAAATAATTAAATACAATCAGAATCGACTTTCATTCCTCTTAAATAAAAGATAGTCTTTAGTCCGAAAATAAGAATCTATTCTTTTGGTATCCAATAAAGTAATTTTTACAAAAATATGTCTTCCTTTATAAGTTAATTTAAATTAGGAAGAGTTAATTACAATGGTACTGAATATATCCGTACCAATTACTATTTAATGAAGTTTATATAACAGATTGACAAAGCATAAAATTGCTTATTTATAGAAAGAGTTAATTATGGTAAATTTACCTTAATTTCACAGTAAATAATTACAGATAATTGTTCATAAAATATCAAATGTAGAAATTTAATTTCTAAAGGTTCAAAGTTAGAAGAATTTACTTTATCTAATTAGTAGTGACATCTTCTGATGTTTCATTGAGTTAATAAAAGAATTTGTAGGAACAAATTACAGATTCATATCGTATAACTACGAAAAATATAATTGAGGTCTGTCCTTGACCTGTTCAAAGTTAACACAAGTCGGTTAAAGTAAAATTTATCTCGTTACTACGTCGACAGTTCAAACAACATACGAACATAATTTTTTGTACATACCAGAACTCCAAATTGCACCTAAATACTTGCTTGAAAGCTGACGAATGTATTAACAACGGAAAATTCCATTCCAAACAAACAGCTGCGCTGCATACTGAAAAACACGTCACTTGGCTTCCATTATCTGCGTTTCAATTTACAGATGTTCCAGGCGTAATTCACACCACAAGAAAGCAAATGTTGTTTGTAATTAACTTGAATAAATTATAAATGTGATTCCATATTATACAAGAATAGAATTGTTTTCATTTAATTTTCGCATGAATACCATTCAGAAAAGTGCTTATTTATAATTTACGTTGCAATATATTTTAAAATAAATTATTCCCAAAGTTACATGTTCCTAATGGTCTTTTTAACAAAAACTTCATCGTTCTTCACGACTGGTTTCAACACAAAAATGGACCATCCAAAACAATTTATGAAGATAGCATAACGTGCAATCTTCCATCGTGCACGCTTCCAACAGCAAAAATCAATGACGGACATCGCTCCTAAGAACAACTTTCGACCTGCTTGAACCCCAGCTGTGTTAGAAGTGCCGGCCGAGCTTGTTGCTGCCCAGTAACAAAGTTACCTTGCAGTTATTGAGTAGAGGGGGCTTTAAGAAGGATACCAAACAAAAGCTTTTATATTGTCTCCGTAGAATTTAACTTTTAACATGAACTAAATACTAGTTCTTTATTGGACAATCGATGGTTATTAAATTAAGTGGATTGGATAACATTATAATGTATTATATTATTTAATATTTAATAAAAGGATTGATTATACAGATTTATATATTAGGTGGAAAATAAAATTGCTACACTGCCTCTTTCTAAGAGAAAAATTCTGGAATAAATACGAAGAATTTTTTTGAATTTATTTTACATATTCACAACTTATTATTATTAATTTTACAAAATAAAACAAAAATTACCACTTAAGATACAACATAATTTGAAAATGAGTGACGAGTAACTACGCTACTATACGCCACAAGGGGACAAATTCGGAAGTCTTAATCGGTAGGGTGTCATTATCGTTTAATCATATTCGGGGTTATTATATCACTCATTTATACTCGAAACTTAAACAACAAAACATATAATACTGCCGTATTATGATTCCTTAATGAAAATATCAAATTATCATGACAAACATATTTTTACTATATTAACCGTAATTTACATATTTACAAAGAAGAAAAGGACTCTCACTACTTTTGAGATCCACGACAAACATAACTTCAAAACAGCAAACAAGTCTTGAAATCACTAACGTTCAACAATCTACCGCATGTATATGCAACCAAAATGTAGAAATATCTCTTTCCCAGAAGAGACAAGTAAAACGCCACCACGTCTTACTTCTTACAAATCTCACTCACGCATGAATGAACAAAATAGAACATTGCTATCTCACGCAATATTCATAATTAAACATAGAACATTGCTATCCCACACACTATTCATACTTAACACATAGAACATTGCTATCTCACGCAATATTCATAATTAAACATAACTATCATAGTTACTAACAATATTGACCTCCAACCAATATTTAATATGGACTCAAACTACTTGATTCCCATTATAATTATCAAACACCTTAATCTTAAATCCGAAAGAAAATAATAACCAAATATATACAACTTTATTTATCAAACACTTTAATCATAAAGATACCTAAACATTCCTTTATAACCTTGAACTAAAGAATCATACGACAAATGAAATCATTTGACAAACGGAAACATGTAACTTTTATCTTGACTCAAATGAATAACTTGCAACTAACAATATCAGCACAGTCTAGTATCAACCTTACTGCACTACAAAAATTCTTTTTATACTTCATATCCAACATCTAAAATTTTTAGACTACCAAACAGTATTCCAATACAATATTTAAATCCTTAACTAAAAGATAAGACAGAAATAATTCCTACTATCAACCATTAAATATATCAACAACACTAATTAATGTTCAGAAACGTTCTCTTTTTCAATATCACCACTGAACTCTGAATAAGGTTTTAAGTCCTTAACATGCCATCTGCCTGCCCTTGAACCATTTTCATTAATCAATTCATAAATTAAATTCGAAACCTTCTTTTAACAATGCTCAAAACATATTTTGGCGCAAGCTTAGCTGTAAACTTATCACTTGCTTTCGAAAGAACTTTATTTGACCTCCAAACCTTTGTCACCTACTTCGAAAGAAATGTTACGTCTCCTTAAATTATATGAATTACTAGACTGCATGTAAGCTAAATGTAACCTTTTCTGTACGTCTATAAAAATATCAAATAGTCCTTGATGATCTGACACATACGAAGGTCTATCACTAGAAATAAAATCAATATCAACTGAGGGTTCCACATCAAGACCTATAAAATTTTCCAGACACAGGAACATGTCTACCAAAAACTAAGAAATTTGGCGAATAACCAGTGGCATGATGTTTTGCAGAATTAATCGCATACTGAATTTGGGGTAACTCTATGTCCCAAGTATCATGTTCTTTAATATACGAACGTATAGCTGTTCCGACTGTTCTATTTATCCTCTCTACAAAATTACATTGGGAGAGTAAACTGCATTAAACCAAATTTTTTGAACGTCATATTTTTTACATACTGCCTTGAAATTTCTACCACTAAATTGTGAGCCATTATCACAAATAATATATTTGGGAACACCATAAACTAAAAAAACTTTTTCCTCCAATACACGTTCTATTATATGCGCTTTTGCACTACGTAACGGAAACAATAACGTAAATTTCGAGAACCAATCACCAATAACTAATAACCATTTGTGTCCAACCTTGGACCGTGGAAATGGGCCCATGAGGTCTATAGCGATAATCTGAAAGGGGAACTTCACTTCTTTTTCCTTTCCCATTAAACCAAGGGGTCCTCTATTCGATGCCTTCTGTGCACCACACGTTAAACAATTTTTACAAAATTTCAACACATCAATACGCATCTTTGGCCAATAAAAATTCTCTTGTATGCGTGCCAATGTTTTAAAAAACCAAAATGTCCGGCCACTGAAGGGTCATGATTTATCCGAATAACCTCTTCCTTCTGTGATCTAGGGACTAAATATTTCCATTCCCTTACATTCGACGAGAGTGGTAAATTTGATGAAAGAAATTTAAATACATAATTATCTTCTACCTTCCATTGTGGGTAATCATCAGGTGAAGCTAAAATTTTTTCGAAGAGACACATACCAAGGATCCACATTATCTAACTTGATCTCAACTAAATTATCAACATGACTTCAAACATTAAACCAATGAACTTCAAACTTTAAGAACACCTTCTCTTTTAAATTCGCAGACAATGACAATTTTAAACATAATAAATTTATAATTTAGATTACTCTCAACCTTCCATCTAGGATAACAATAAATCAATGTTCTAGTACACTCTTACACTACTCAAAATCAAACTGTCAAGATAGACAAAAGTACTTCACAACGCATAAACTTGCTAGGGTGACAAACTCCTCTGTGAGTCTCACCTAGACTTATAAACAAAAATTATAACCTCATCACCAATCTCAAAAATAGTGATGCCAAAATTGCTAGAGTGACAACTTACCTCGAGTCTCGTTTAGACTAATGTAATGCTGAGCGACCGACTTTTCCTAAGTCTCGTCTAGACTGACATACTGCTAATCCGACCAACCACGACGACAAGTTTCACTTAGACTTACAACCAATTAACATACTGCGTTGCAATGCGGATATAAATAAATCAAAAATTGCTATCAAAATAAATTATATCAAAACAAAACGTGCCTATGCACAAGAGCAATCTTGAAACGGTTTACCGACAGTAAAAACCAGTGTACCAAATTATAAACATCTATCATCTCTACTATAAAAAATTTATCAAACAACTATTGTAGCTAATACAAATGGAAGAAAAACCTAAATACAAATCACTATTATCAACTACACTGTGAATTATTATTCACTGAAATACTACAAGCTGCGACTAAAAGAACAATAATATTCCTATCAAACAATTTTACCATATAAGAAAGCTTCTTCTAATTTCTTACACAACTTTATTAATGTTGACATACTATTAATTTCCGTTAGAGCTAATTGACAAATAAAATCAGGTAATGTTGTTTCTTTGGCTAATAATCGGCCTAACATTTTCCTCTTATCCTGCATCGGTCTGCTGCTAACACTTCACGAATTTTCAATTCATAATCCAACTTATCTTTATGCAAATAAACTACTTGATACGTCTCAGCCATCATGGGATAGACTAACTAACTAATTACAAATTAAACTCAATTAAACAACAACATCAATAGACTAAACCAATCTGAGGGTAAATGAATTACAAACCACAAGTGCAAACAACCAAAGTCAATCGAAGCCTATACTTTATGTGCTTATACAATTGGTACAGCAATCGAGGCCTACACGCTGGGCGCTATTTGAAGCCTTTTAAAATTCCGATTTAGTTTAACGAGAACTTCCGATAATTAGAAATGGAGCCCACGGCAAATTAAGATGGAAGGTGGCTCTAAGTTGAGGAAATCTCAAAGGCAAAGCGGCTAGTCGAACTATATGCTCTGGGTAGAGAATGAGCTGTGGGTCGGGGTGTAATTGCAACCACTAACAATAAAAATAAGGCGCCACCGTATTTTTTTATACTGAGAAGACCTAATACAAGTCCCTTGTACAAGGCTAATGCGGAAACCTTTTTTCTATAACCGCTATATAATTTTTAAAGACCTCCTAATCTTTAAAGTATCTTACCTTATGGCTCGACCTTGACCTTAGCAATCCTCCATTGCACCTGTGAACAAATTAAACAAAGAAAAGCACTGTTTGTGCATTCAAACTCAAAAATAATTAAATACAATCAGAATCGACTTTCATTCCTCTTAAATAAAAGATAGTCTTTAGTCCGAAAATAAGAATCTATTCTTTTTGGTATCCAATAAAGTAATTTTTTACAAAAAATATGTCTTCCTTTATAAGTTAATTTAAATTAGGAAGAGTTAATTACAATGGTACTGAATATATCCGTACCAATTACTATTTAATGAAGTTTATATAACAGATTGACAAAGCATAAAATTGCTTATTTATAGAAAGAGTTAATTATGGTAAATTTACCTTAATTTCACAGTAAATAATTACAGATAATTGTTCATAAAATATCAAATGTAGAAATTTAATTTCTAAAGGTTCAAAGTTAGAAGAATTTACTTTATCTAATTAGTAGTGACATCTTCTGATGTTTCATTGAGTTAATAAAAGAATTTGTAGGAACAAATTACAGATTCATATCGTATAACTACGAAAAATATAATTGAGGTCTGTCCTTGACCTGTTCAAAGTTAACACAAGTCGGTTAAAGTAAAATTTATCTCGTTACTACGTCGACAGTTCAAACAACATACGAACATAATTTTTTGTACATACCAGAACTCCAAATTGCACCTAAATACTTGCTTGAAAGCTGACGAATGTATTAACACGGAAAATTCCATTCCAAACAAACAGCTGCGCTGCATACTGAAAACACGTCACTTGGCTTCCATTATCTGCGTTTCAATTTACAGATGTTCCAGGCGTAATTCACACCACAAGAAAGCAAATGTTGTTTGTAATTAACTTGAATAAATTATAAATGTGATTCCATATTATACAAGAATAGAATTGTTTTCATTTAATTTTCGCATGAATACCATTCAGAAAAGTGCTTATTTATAATTTACGTTGCAATATATTTTAAAATAAATTATTCCCAAAGTTACATGTTCCTAATGGTCTTTTTAACAAAAACTTCATCGTTCTTCACGACTGGTTTCAACACAAAAATGGACCATCCAAAACAATTTATGAAGATAGCATACACGTGCAATCTTCCATCGTGCACGCTTCCAACAGCAAAAATCAATGACGGACATCGCTCCTAAGAACAACTTTCGACCTGCTTGAACCCCAGCTGTGTTAGAAGTGCCGGCCGAGCTTGTTGCTGCCCAGTAACAAAGTTACCTTGCATTTATTGAGTAGAGGGGGCTTTAAGAAGGATACCAAACAAAAGCTTTTATATTGTCTCCGTAGAATTCAACTTTTAACATGAACTAAATACTAGTTCTTTATTGGACAATCGATGGTATTAAATTAAGTGGATTGGATAACATTATAATGTATTATATTATTTAATATTTAATAAAAGGATTGATTATACAGATTTATATATTAGGTAGAAAATAAAATTGCTACACCGTGACATCATAACTTGCCTTCCAGGGCAATATCCTATCCCCAATCCTAACTATTTTCCTCTCCATATCTATTATAACCCCTAACTTCATCATGCAATCGACCCCTAATATCCCTTTAAACTTTATTCCAGGTACAATTATAAATTCTTGTTCACAGCTTACTGAACCTAACTCCACTTTCAAAATAACTACGCTATTTACAACAGCAAATCGTTTTTTATTCGGCGCAACCAGGTGACTTCTTTTTATTGGCATTATCCTATCACACACTTTATTTTTAATTTCATTGACGAATTCCTCCGATACCAAACTCGCCTCAACTCCTAAATCTAATAAAGCTCCTAAATTTTTCTCAAAAATTTTAATTTCAATTATGGGCAAACAAAATTTTTCTACTATTTCTGAATCAATTTCTTCTTCAATTTTTAAAAATACCTTCGGATGTTCATACTTGTACACAGTGATGTCTAGTGGTTTGTCCGTCTTTAAAAATCCTGTCCAGGTCTGTTTTCCCTACTCGGTCCTGGTCTAGCCGTCACCTCAGCGTATGTCCTAGGCGTTTCCATTCGTTCCGTGTCTGTATTAGCAGTCCCCCTCATGTCCGGTGAACTGTTTTGTCTGGTAGGTCCCGGTCTCGGTGCAGGTCCCCTTCCTAAACTATTACTTCTAACATATGGCCGTCGCTGTTCCCAATTATGTCGCTGGTATCCGTAACTATTCCCCCGTCTAGCGTAGTTGTCCCTTCTATTGTCGAACCTCACTGTGTTGATCTGTCTTTCCCTATGTTCCCGAGGTCGTCCACTACTTACGTCGTCGTACCTCTGCAGGTATTCTAAAAACATTTCTCTGTCCACTATGTTCTGTAGTGCAACGTGTTGTCTTACTTCTACCTCGAAGTGTCGTGATAAATACTTGATAATTTGTCGGTCCGTCAGTGGTGGGTTCAGTTGCTTTGCTATGCTATACTTTCGTGTAGCATATTGCTCCCTACTTCCTGAAAATTCTCCCTTAAATTTCCCTGTGATTACGTCGTCCCGTACCTGGTCTTGTCTGTGGTCACTCCAGTAGTGCTTTAAAAATCTAACTTCAAAGTCCGTGTAGGTGTCAATTTCCTGTCCTATTAAATTATACCAAGCTTCAGCATGGTCTTTAAGCAAAGCTTTTACAATATTTAATTTGGCCTGTTCGTCGTATACGTTATTTATTAACCTTCTAACATTATTAATAAATATTCGCGGATTTACTCTACTATCCCCATAAAATTTCATTTGTTGCTCTAAAGAAACATTCCCTGTTACAAACCTTGGACCATACCCCATTAAAGTCGCTACATTATGCTTAATCCCGGTTACTACTCTCTCAACCCGACCTAACTGATCCTTACACGAGTCCGTTACCTCAGTCATTTTCGCATTAATCTCATCCTCACAGAAAATCCTTACATCAGTCATTAATTGTTCTATTTCCAAATTTAAACCTCTAATATCACGCTCATTTTTATCAACCCTATTTTCAACTTCCCCCATTTTTACCGTCAGACTATTTTTGAACTCTGAAAATTCTCTCGTCGATTTTTCTATTTTATCCCCTAGTACCTGACTCAATTGGTCAAATTTTTTATTCGACTCTTCACTCATTTGTTCAACTTTTCTCTTCGATTCAGCACTCATTTCTCTAATTTCCTCAAATTTCCGATTTGATTCCTCACTCATTTGCTCCACTCTTTTCTTTGATTCTTCCCTTATTTCTCTAATCTCCTCAAATTTCTTGTTAGATTCTTCATTCATCCTCTCTAGCATTCTCAAAATTAATTCATTCCCAGCTTCTTCTGATTCCGTCCTCGACTGATCCCTACTACCTCCAGCTTCCTCCATTTTCGAATTTCTATCACACAAGGCACTATCGTCACTTCCAATTTCCACTCCTTGACTTCTTAACCACTCCTTTCTATGCATACGTTCAAATCACTCACACACACACACACTAAAATATCCTTAAATTTTTAAAACCACAAACTCTCTCTCTCAGATCGCCAGTTTCCTGGAATAAAATCACTAAAATTTTACTTGGAACTTGAGCCTCACTTTTGGGTCGCCATAAAATTGCCGTGGAACTCGGGTAAATCCTCACCAACAAAAATATCTTCGAAAATAATATAAAATTTTCAAATTCAAAAATAGAAAATTTTCCAAAAATTTAAATAGGTCAAAAAAATATTGCTTACCCGTTTTCCTCTCTTCCTCAGTTGAACGGCCTTCTTCAACTGCTTCCAGCTAGCTCAGTAGGACCTCCTTTTGGATAGCTATATTCATTCATAAATCCTATCATTCACGCACACGCCCAATAAAACCACAAAATACAACAAACATACAATCTTTTATTTATTCCTATTTACAAATGCAATTCATTATTTTATTGTTCACGTTACACTTCAGTAACCCTTATTTTGTAATGTCCTTTATTTAATTTTAAACTCATCAAACACAAAATGTACGCGGAGTAAATGGACCTTGAATAATACCTTCTCTAAAATTCCTTCATTATAATTTATTTATTTATTTTAATACTCTACGTAAACTGTGGGATATGTGAGCTCATAATAACCCAATTAATGTATGCCCTTCACTTTGCATACTCTAAAACAAAAAAAAAAAACAAAGCCATGTACTCTTCACAAAATTTCACGTTCTGATGGAACGTTTAAAAGCTTTCTAGACACCTTCAATTTCTAGTTGAATACCGTAATAAAGTTATTTACACATATTCTGTTCAATACGTAAACAATTCACACTATCTTGAAAAACACTTTCATACTCTACCCCAATATTTACAGTTTATAGGAATCACAATGTTAAATCGTTACCTGGAATTTCTAGAAGATCTTCGCTCTGTAGATGCTGCCATGTAATTTTCTATCAGGTTTGTAGGTCGTCCTCGCTATTACTAGACGAACTCCATTGAAATAGATTCGTCAACGCCGCCTTCTCGATGTAACCCAATTCCAAATTTCACTCCACAGTAATTTACGTTATTTAATGTCCCGACACGAGTTGATTAAAATTTATAGGTGATACCTCAATAAAATAATCTCGGCACATTAACCGCGTTTTTAATTTAATTTAGAGGCTATCACTTAAGCAATACACTTTAAATTATTTGTTAATACTTACAACACGTGTTAATTTTTATACGTGCCTTTGGGACGATCGAAATAATAAGGCACGAAGTTGAAAGACAAGAGAGCGAGTCCTAGTTCTCTAGAGTATTTATCCAGGCCCCCAGTTACCCGAAATCCACTGCACACAACACACATTCTCACAATTTTGCACTCAAACCCAATTTCAAATCTGCAAAATTCCGTACCTCGTTATAAATTTTTAAGAATATCACGCTACACTATCCTCGTGTCTATGCCAAGTTGAACTAACATATCGACCAACCGTAGACTTAATGACGTCTCTCAAATCCCTCCTCTACTATTGTGGTCGCATGCTTATACGTTTTGTACGTCTCAGTCTAACCTCGCTTGAGTGGTTAAAAAATCGATATCCTTGTTTGTTCACTGTTTACACACGTGGACTGTCTGCGTGCGTTAAATAACCCTTTTAGTAGTATTTCCCGTGAATATAAGCGACGGTTTATCCGACGTTGTCTGTAACCATTTGTTACCTACACAATTTAAGCAGAACTTGACCTTTAGAAAAATACGCAGGTGTTCAATCGTAACATTTTAAATAACACTTCTCCGAGTTGGATATTCCACGTATTTTAAACCCTACCGATATATTTGTACGCTAGCAACGCGTCTCATCTTTTGTATTATTAGGTTTTTAACTTATAATGGTTCAATTAAATTCAAATTAATTACTAAATTAATGTCATTGGCTTCTACCATTTAATTTCTTAGCAAACCTACTTAAATATCATTAATTATTTATAAAATTTCGTTAATACCAGATACTTAAAAATGAATTAACTAATATAGTTTTCGCACGTACTTTCTGGTTGTTTCTTTATACAGGGTGTGTTGAAATTGTTTCGCTTATACTTATTTTTGATCTTTTAAAACCACTATAATATATATATATATATATATTGCTATGATAAGGGGTTGTTTAGGGGTGTATTGAGTAGTAAGGGTCGCGTAGTAACTGTAAATAGCAATGGGAATCAGAAAACTGCATTTATTTAGCAGGAAAATATATAATTCGCATATTATGTAAATAGCAAGCATTTAACGCCCTGTATATGGACCGTAATTAACTTTAATCAATACTAGCAATCATATCTTTCAATAATAGAACGTGTATTCAACAGAGAAATAATCATACAGGTAATTAAGATACATCATGAAGCGTTCACTAAGTTATAAAGCAGATACGCAAAAGATAAGATTAAACCTAGTAAATCTTCATGCAATTACGCTTGTAAGAAAGAAAGAGCAATAAGAAAACGCACTTTTAAAGATGAGTTTACATAAATACATAAACGAAAACAGCACTCGTGTTACATCATTTATTTTTGTACAATTCTCCAAAAGCTTTATCTACACAAAACAAGAGACATAAGCTAAAAGTTCAGCAACGATAATAATAACAAGGCGATCAAAGAACGTAAAATAATAGTAAACAATAGCATGATACGGAACTCCAAAATAGTTTCATCAAAAATCAGCTTGAAAATATAGTAGGAATGTCCAGAACAAATATGGTTGGTTGCAAGGCTGCTTGGAAAACCAATTCAAATGTAGAGAGCAAAAGCTATATAACGCCCAGAGGTAATAAGAAACGGTCAGTCTCAATTTGAAGCATGTCGAATCTACAATACTCTTAATCAAATATTTACGCATCAGATAAATAAATTTTATATTATAGTAAAAAATAATGTTGTGTAAGAATTGCGTTAAGAATATACGAAAAGCTTTTGCCGTTTTTGGCAGAAAACGTGAGTAGAAATTGGGTAATTAATTTAAATTAAATGTTTATGATGATATAGGGCTTCATATCCGCTTCTAGTCCAATTCTAGTCCACTTCCAATCCACTTATAATTCATGATCCGAAGTCTGGTATTCTAGTCCAATTCCAGTCCACTTCTAGTCCAAAACTAGTCTACTTTTAATTCGCGATCCTAAGTCTGGTATTCAGAAATTCTAATTCACGACGGTAAGTGGAATAAATCTAAATTCATAATACTAAGAAACCTACGAATTCCAAGTGGTATTTAAGTGAAGAGGTCCAAGGCGTATCCAGAGAAATATAGAATAAAACACAAGGTGAATTTTGGAAACAAGGGGTAACCGTACTGAATTATTCGTTCAAATATACGTTAAGGAGGGCAAAGCAGAGCATTGGTTTTTGATTAAAGATAATAAGGGGGTGTTGATCCACAACAAGAAACAACTACTCAGGAGATCACAGGTCAGGGCTACCTAGTTTTAAGGAATCTTTTCAAATTTAAATTTTGACACTGAATATATTAATTTTCTCTAAAGCTTGTAAGGAGTCAACAGGAATATTGAATATGTTGAAACTTACGTAATAATCATAAAAGGGTCTTGAACGTTCCAGATTTTTTTGTAAAAGGTGTTGTTTTTGGTGACTTTAAATTAAATTAAAAGGACATAAATTTTGGGATAAATAATCCATATAATATTAATTGATTGAAGGGTGGATTTAAAGAATTACAAAAATTGTAAAGTGTAAATACTATTTCCTTTCATTATATGAATATTGATTGACTTCACTTTATCAATTCACACAGTTAAGAGTTAAAGGCGTAAATAAAAATTGATCATCTTAACTTTGTGCACTTTGTGTAAATTATAGAGGGCTAGCCGTGGCATAATTAAATTAGAAGATTAGAGACAAACAACGGTGTCGTTTAGCTGGACGTTTATCACTACGGCGTATGACGTTATCATATAATATATATATATATATATATATATATATATATATATTACTCATATTTAGACCAGGGTAGAAAATTAAATAATCACATCAAATAATTTTAATCACCGTGTATAAGGAATTTTATTAAATAATACGCTTTATTAAAACCGTGAAGCATAAAAATTTATTAGTTTCATTAAACATAAGAGATTTAAATCATGTACAAGACGCTTTATATCAAAAGAAGCAGTATTAAAAAGCTCTGCGTGTAATGTAATTATTCCTAAACAAATGGAAATTACGTGCAAAATTTATCTTAATTAACTCTATTTCAAGTAACCGGTATTGAACAAAACGTACAGATAATATCTATAGAAACTTGTAAAAACCCAATAAAATGAAAATCCTAGAAGTGTTAGTTAGAAGTAGGATGTTTGAACACACCTGCGTATGTTAAAAGGCAATTTCAGTTTAATTTGTTTAGATAAACATGTCGATTCTAAGGATATTGGAAACGGTCAGATGCTTTAGCACGAAATACAAAACAGGGTTTATTTAAAAGCTCTGAGAATTAATATTATTTTGAACACCTGCGTAGTTTAAATATCACGTACGGCGAAAATTGTGTAGATAACAAATGGTTTCAAAGAATCTTGGAGAAACCGGGGCTTAATATTCACGAGAAGGTGCGATACGGGGTTATTAAACCCAGATAGTCCACATGGACTAAAATATAATCGATAATAAAGAATATCAATTTGCACCAATACGAACAGGTTAGAAAAGGAAAGAGAAAATGCGTCAAGCAAAGACACATATAGTAAAAGGCGTGATTTAAGCAACGTCACGAGGGTCACAATTGGTTGAAAATAGGATGCAAATATCAGAGGTAGAAACAACAATTTCTGTACAAAATTAATTAGTTTTTCTCGGACATGTTTGCGTGCCGTGTGAGAATTTCTGAAATTTAAATGGGGCGAGTGAAAATTCGTAAAACCGACGCGCGAGCGACGGACTGGGAACATAGAATGAGAAATTCTTAAGAATTGTCTGTTTTGAGGACAAAAGCGACGTGCCGGCTATTCGCTATATATACCGGTGGTAATATGAATTTCGGCCTCTTAGACTTTTGACTATTCGATGCGTTAAAAGCTCTTACATCCGCGACTTGATTGAAGATGTTAAACAGTGCATTTTAGTTTGATAAAATAATTTAAAGTTTGCTCGTATATTTTAGTGATTCAAAATAGTTTGTTATTTACGTGCTAACATGAATGTACTTCAGTGCACTTAGATACAAGGTAATAAAATTTAGTATCACTGTACCAATTAGCAAAATTTACAACGACAAATGTATACACAAAAGTAGGCAGTTTTGGCGTATATTGGTGAAAGACGCATGAATTTCTCTGCTATTTTTCGGGGTGTTAATAATTAAATGGTTCAAATACGTGTCTGGATCCACGAAACAAGGGTCAGATATACACAGATGAGTTCCGGAAAAGCCCAGAAACAACTTTAAATAAATGGTGATGGAGAAAATTTTAAAAGCGTTGAGAATTAGAAGCCGTAAATATAATCCTGTTGGAATGGTGTGATTAACTAAAGGACGATGTACATTGAAGCTACGAGGACAGTAACCTTCAGGTAAATTATACTATTTTTGTTTGACATTTTTGTGTGTGTTGAATAGCTTTATAATTGATTTACTTTAAATGGACATTAGTGAAATTGTACTAACCATAAAATTTTAATTTTAAGATGAAATTTGCTTGTTTAAGTAGAAAGGGGTATTTAGTATTGATGTTCTGAATTATGATGAAACTTTGGGTATGTCTTTGAGCTCAATTAGACGAACCTGGTTAATTAACGTAAAGGGGTGGTAGATGCTGCCTTTATACTCAGACTCCGGTCTGCTTATATTGTTATATTAATTAGTAGGCATCCAACAAGGACTTTAATTCTGGATGCACGTTAAAGTGATAATAAAATTAATCTTGAAATTCTTTTTAAAACTGAATTTTATGCTGAAATTTAATTTGAAAATTTAATGTATTCTGAATATTGATGTAAATAGAGTTAACGTTGATGTTTGTGGTAGGAATGTGTTGTTTAATTTTATGAATGAGGAGGTTTATAAAATTAGGTGAGCAGCTGAAGCGAAACCAGGATCACAGCAGTTTATGACGCCCAATCGGTGGGACTAGAATTTTTTTTGTTGAAAGGACCCAGTTCCCGCATTCAAAGGAGTATATCACAGCAATATATATATATTGGATAAATTCGTCATTTACTTCTAAACATAGGGTTTATATTGTTTAGATAATGTTAAACACCGTGTATATCAGAACAGTGTAAAATAGTACGCTTAATTAAAGGCCTACTGTGTAGATTTAAATCATTCAATTAGAATGTAGGGTTTGTATATAATCATAATCAACGTGTAGAAGAAAGTAATGTAGAATTTCATTAGATAATACGCGTTATTAAAACCGTGGAGCATAAAAATTTATTCGTGTTATTAAAAATAAGCGGTTGAGATTATTCACTGGACGCTTACTATAAAAAGAAGCAGAGTTGAAAATGTTCAATTTGTATTTAATTTCATCGTTCCAAGTACTCAAACTATCGAGAAATTATAAAAGACATGGGAAAGTCATGTAAGAGCCTTCGGCGTATTAGAACTCAGAACACCTGCAGAAATAACGATGTATATGATAGTTGATAAGCTTTAAGCTATATGAGTGCAAGTAAGAAAGCGAGTTTGTGGTATAAAGACAAGCGAGATGGAATGCATTAACAGTTAAATGAGGGGAAAAATGTGAAACAAGCGCACAGGTTTTAGATAGAACGAACAGACTAGATTGGCGATTAAGGTTGAAATAAGATGCAAACAAGAGAGGGGAAAGCATATCAGTTGGTGTGTAAAATTAATTAGTTGTTCTCGGACGTGTTGCGAGGCGTGTGGAAAATTCTTAGATTTTCAACTCGGACGAGTGCAAATTTCAGTAGAATCAGTGTGCCGAGACATCGGAAGGAAAATAGAATGCGAATTTCGAAAAATTGTCCGTTGCGGGACAAATTCGACTTGCAAGCGAGCTATTATATAAACCCGTGCTAATAGGAGTTTCGCTCTCTTATATTTTTGATTTTATTCGATACTTCAAACAGTTTTGCTCTTTATTTTTTGATTATTCGATACTTTAAGTAGAATACGTGGTGATTACGTGCTACAATAAAAGTTATTAGTACACTTAGAGAAGATAAATGAAGGTAACAAAGTCTAGTTATATTTGCGGGTATTACTGTACCAATTATCCAAATTAATAACGATAAATAAATAAATAGAATAATCAAATGTTATTCGTAAACGTGATTGGATCCACAAAACAAGATTTCGATATACTTAGATGAGTTCCTGAGAAACCCTGAAACCTTTTAGACGAATGGTGGTGTAGAAAAATTTTAAAGGCGGCCAGAATTCCGAGGACGTAAACATAAACCAGCTGGAATGGTGGGATTAGCAAGGAAGATGTACATTGGAGCCACGAGTGCATTAACCTTCAGGTAAATTATGCATTTTTGTTTGATCTTAGATGTTTTGGTGTGTGTTGAATATCTTTATAATTTGTTTGATAAAAATGGACAGTAGTAAATTTGTATAAACAACAAATTTTTAATTTTAAGGTAAAATTTTCTTGTATAAGTAGAAAGGAGTATTTATCAGGTTTATGTTTTTGATTATGATGAAAATTTGGGTCTGTCTTTGAGCTCAATTAGACTAACCTGTTAAATTAACGTAAAGGGGTGGGAGATGCTCTCTTTTATTCAGACTCAGGTCTGCAAATATTGTTTATTTAATTAATATGCATCCTACAAGGACTCTAATTCCGGATGCAAATTAAAATGATGACAAATTTGAACTTGAAATTTTATAATGCTGAAATTTATGCAGAAATTAAATTTGAAATTTTTATGTATTGTGAATATTGGTGTAAATAGAGTTAACGTTGATGTTTGTGGTAGGAATGTGTTTTTTTTATGAATGAGGATGAAAGTTTTATCTAGGTGAGCAGCCGAGGCGGAAGGATTCAAGAGGCGATATTCAGGTAAGAAATCGAATATCAGAGGAGATTTCACCGTAGTAACGAGGATCACAGCAAATCTTGGCGCCCAATTCGTGAGGCTCGATTCTTATAGGGGATCACAGCAATATATATATATATATATATATATATATATATAAATTACCGTGAAACTTTCCTTATCTCTGAACCTTTCTAAAAAATATTTGAGAACAACGGATTGGGCGTCATAAATTGCCGTGGAATTTAGCTTTGGAACTCGCCAGTTTTCAAAAAAAAATATAATTTTTCAAAAATATAAAATTTTCACCAAAACTTCTTATCCGGATTCTGCTTCATCAAATTAATTTCTTCAGCAGCTTCTCGGGCTAGCTCAGCTGTGCCTTTTCTGGTATACCTAAATTTACTATCATTCTCTTTACCATTCACACACCATTCAATAAAATCACAAAATAATACAACAATCATACAATATTTATTTACCACTAGTTACACATAATAATTCATAGTTATGTAAAATTCGGTCCTCTTGTTACACCTCCAAAAAATACTATCTTTGTAAAGTCCTTGTTTTTAAAATTGTAATTTCAAACACATTTAATGCAACAGCAGTAAATGGACCTCAAATAATACCTTATCTTTAATTATTACACACACTGGAGTATGGTGAGCTCATGATAACCCAGTTTATTAATGTATGCTTTCCACCTTGCATACTATTATTACAAACTCGATAAACTCATGTACTCTTAACAATTAAATTTAAATTCATCAAGAAATTTAATAAGCTTTACGAACACCTTTTGTGTTATATTCAAAATACCATAATAATAGTCTGTTATACGTATCCTTTTCAATACGTTAAATAAGGAAAAATAACCATCAAAGTTCACTCAGACATCACAAATAATTTCAACAGTTTATCAAAAAAACAGCAAATTCAAATAAGTTACTTGGAAAATGCGTCCAGATTCCATCTCCGTAGATGATGCGTTATATTCCTGAACCCCTCGGCTTCGTGATTATGCGCGCTGCTCCACCAGCTATTTAAAGATGAAAACACAATCTAAGCTGAGCTTCGTGCTACCCATTTAATATCAATTCCAACATTCAAATCCATGTATATTACACTTGTTTATTACTGTATTATTAATTTACGAGCTTGTTAAAGTATTCCTTGGATCTCATTTAAATTTACATCACTCGCCACTATTCGCATTACTAACTATACGGCCCCGAATAATCTAATACTATTTTACTGAATTTTACAAACTTTTAATACTCACAAACCTCGTCGGTTGATTATTATACGTCGTTAAGCGATGCGAAATTAAAGAGAGCCCAATTAATTTTCTTCCCGTATTTATACAATAACAAAAGGCCCCGTTGGCCACACTTTACGTGAAATTCTAATTGACAATAATATTTCCGCAAATTTTGTATAACCGTCTTAAAACTTCCAGAAATATTCCCTCGTCAACACGTTATATCATACAAACTATCGCATCCACCTGTCGCGTGTTCATCCGTTGTAAACTAACTATTTCGACCAATGACCTAGTCCTATGACGACATAAAACTCCGCCTGTAATATTGTATCTCCGTCTTATGCATATTGGATGTCGCGTTCCACCCTTACTTGAGTGGTAGAAAATCGATATTGCTGACCGCGTCTTCTGGACTCCACGTGGAGCAAACACGTACGTACTCAATCGAATGATTTTATACCCGTCTCATTCTGTAGCATATTATTGATTGTGCATCCCTTCTGCTCTTTAAGAAACTCTTGTTAGTGTTTATGCGAAACCACCGACGGTTGAACAATATTTTTTTGAAGCTCGCCTTATTATGCTCACAAATAAGCAGAAAATGACCTTTCCAACATGCAGGTGTGCTCAATTATTGATCGTTTAAAATAACACTTCTCGGAGCTTACATTTCATGGCATTCTATACAACAGATGTCTGTTTGTTCGTTACGAAAGTTTTTCACCTTGGGATTATTGATTTTTCATGCTCTGATGCGTTTTCTGACGTTATTACCCGTTGAATTAAAATAAATTAAATTAATTAATGATTCCTATTGGCTTATAAAACTGATTTTCTTTATGAACCTAGTACCTTTTAATCCCTAATTATAAAAATACGTCAATGCTTGTTAATTTAAATTAAATATGTGAAATAAATTTTGCACGTAAATATTATGTTACTTCCTCTATACAAGGTGTTTTGAAATTGCATTGTTTATCGCTAAATTTAACAATTTAAATTCACTACAATATATATATATATATATATATATATATATATCAAACAATGAAATTTAATGGTGAGTGACTTAATATTAGCCACAAGAGCATCCTGTCGACGCGTTTCGCCCTTATTGGGGCTCATCAGGACTGGAGTAGCAAAGATAGAATATTTAACACGAACACATTATGGGAAGTACAGCATCACCTAGCCCGCAATTTGTGCCTTCGTGCTGTTTTACCTGACTTTGCAGGTTTTATCAACAGTCGGCACGTGGGAGATCCGGTTCAACTGCCTTTTTCCATAGCCAATGATTATAATTATAAAGTCAGGTAAAACAGCACGAAGGCACAAATTGCGGACTAGGTGATGTTATACTTCCCATAATGTGTTCGTGTTAAATATTATATTTTTGCTACTCCTGTCCTGATGAGCCCTAATAAGGGCGAAACGCGTCGACAGGATGCTCTTGTGGCTAATATTGAGTCACTTACCATTAAATTTCATTGTTTGATATTATTTTAGGACTCATTAAATTTACTTATTCTTTATATATATATATATATATATATATATATATATATTGCCGTGTAAATTATAGGTTAAGAGGCAGGTTAAGAGTCAGGAAAATAAATTTGTAACAACCGTGTATGTAGGAAATTGGGACAATTTATTTACGCGCCAAATTAATTAGTTTTAACATTAAAACGGACTGACAATAGCATACTTTTGTAATTATAAATCGGAATGTTAAATTTGCATAACGCGTGGAAGCTTTGGAGTACGTAAAAACTCAAGAATACGCACATAATTAGCTTCAATATGTTAAAAGTTGTAAATCGGGTACATCAAATAATAAAGAGAGCTTTTGGGTATATAAAATCAATAATGTAAACGCATATTATCTATTTAACTAAACAAAGCGTTCGTTAAATACAAATCCTAAGAAATTCTATAAGTTGAACAACTTGGAAAATACGATTTCAAACGGACAGTTGCTTCATAGAAAAGCCTGACAGATAAATAAACAAGTTCAAGGAACATGAATGAACGTTGGAATATATTTCTGTAAAAATTTAGTTAACTGTCGACGCACAAAACTACGGAAACAACAGGTGGTTTGATAGCAAATTAAGACGGAATATCGATAGCGTAAAGCAGACAGAGATCACATATAATAGACGTTGTATAAAACACTCGTTTAAAGTACGCGACAAGTTTGGAGGTCAACCACAATATCGATTTTATGTTGCTTAAGTAGGATTGTAAAAGAGACAACGAATATGTGTTAGACGAAGATAAGATAGTGAAGGCTGGACATAAGAAAGGGGGGAAATGTTTGTGATTGACTGAGTGCTAGAAAATTTCAAAGAAGCTTGCGACCGTTGTGTTTTGTTGACCAGTTTTCGGACTAAAGCGACGATGGAGTGAGAACTCTCAGTTTTTCAAGTTCGTTACGTATGAAATTTTTAGAATCGGTTACAGTAAGGTAGCTTTTCGACTGAAATAGGGGCAGGAGGTGTGTATCGACGGATATAAATACACTAGGAGATGCGGTAAAGGCTCTCTTACTTCGCTTATCCCTTTGACTTCGCTTAGCTTTTACTGTAGCATCCAAAAGTTTAAAATTTTATAAAACGGTGTTAGTACAGTCCGTCGAAGGTTAAATAAAAGTGTGAATTGCACAAGTGGGTACTATATTGTAGACGGTACTGTAGCTGCATTCAAAAACTAACGGAGGAATGTTACTAAGGTAAGCGTGCTGAGAAATTGTTGGAACGATGATGCTTGGTGTTTGGTAGATACGGAAGGTGATTAGCTTGGCTTGGACAATTATCTGAGTAGAAACATTGAACCCGTCTGCAGAGACTTGGATAGCGATTGGAAATGAGTTTGATCTACACATAGCAGAGAGGTGTATGGAAGCAACGACGATGTTTGTTGGACAACATCTTTAGAGGTGACGACGAGAAAGCTTATTCCAGGTAACGAAATTGATTTCTATTGCTATTGCTTGAACATTTTGTGCTGTTATTTTGTGCTAGAGTAATTTGACACATTAGGTGTGTATTTGATTAATATAAAAGCTCATTTGAAGGGCATATGCAAAGGACAATTTGTATTTATTATTTAAAGGTATAAATAAATGACATAAAAATTCAATGTAAAGAGTAAAAGGGTGTTTAGGGTTGTTATAAACAAAGATGCGTTGTATTTAGGCATTTAGAATAACTGGGTTTATACTGAGCTCACCATAGACCAAAGTAAAAGTCAATTTAGGATTTCTAGACGGGCCCATCTACTCATATAAAACAAAAACTGTCCAAATAAATTGAAGGCATGAAATTTTAAAAGGATTTAATGATTGTGATTGTAATATTTTATGAAGCTGTATATCCGAATGTGTAAATATTTACTTGGTAATAGAAAATTTTAATTTGTATGAATAAAAGGGTGTATGTTTCGTTGAATTATTTGAGTGGTAATTGTAGTTGGTAATATCAGTGAGAAAGAGCGAACTTAGGATGGTAAGTATCTATGAAGAAGCAGAATTTAGAGCTAGCCGTGGTATGCTGAAATAAAGGGGGCGTTCCAGAGATTGTAATATTTTTTTTATTTTTCAGAAAAATATTTATATACCTTTCGCAGGAGCATAACCAGAGAAATCCACAGCAATTTTATGTTGGCCCAAGCGTGGGGCAGGAAGCCAGAGAAAACTTTCATAGCAATTTTATGGTTCCCAAGCGTGGGACTCGAAGGTGATCCCGATATCTTTAAGGAAATCCACAACAATATATATATATATATATATATATAATAATTATTTCTTATTTATATTTATTTAAATACTTTATATACAACTTTTGACTCTATTTTTCGTGCTTTAATTATGTCTGGTCGGTCTACAAAACAAAACTTATATAAGTGTGCCTCGACTATTTTGAACCTCTCTCTCTCAGGGTATCTACACCTACCTACCGTGGGTTCGGTGATAGGTAGATGATCACGACACCGACCAAAAAGCACTATCTTAATTTTAGTATACGTAACCTTTTTTTATGCGTATATGCCAAATCTAACAAACCGATCCACGTAGCCTTGTGCCAATTCAAATACACTTACCAAAATGACTTTGACGTTCCGAAAAACACAGTACTCACCCGATTTATCCTCAGCTGTAGGCCTTTCCCTTAACTCTGGCTAACGATCTGGGCCACCGGCTGTGTCTTCACACTGAGCTCCACTATCACAAGGACTACTTGCCTTTCCAGACACCAGGTTTTTGATATATATTTGCTTTTATTTTCCACCCAAATCTGTAAATAATTTCTGAATTTAGAATTTAGAATACTTTTAATTTTAACTTCCCCGCGCTAATTTTCTTCTACTTAGACCGTTGTTCTGTTTAACCACTCCTTCTAATCCAACAATATACGATCCAATACCAATCTTTGACCTGCTCTTTCAAATTCCGTGCTGCTTTATACTTTCCACCCAATACCTTTCAATCGCTATGTAATACCCAAATCACTTCCAATTCGTCTTCCTTCGGTCTACTAAATCCACTCCAAATCCTTTTTACCTCAATCGAAATCACTCTAAATACCAACTCTTATTTACACCTGTCTCGGTGCCGCTCCAATACCTAATCTTCTAACTTTACTCCACTCTTTTTAACTCGTACTATTCCCTCTGACTCTCTATACTCTTTTCTAATTTAATCAAAAGCTTTAACTTCCAAAAGATTTTATTTCAACTTTAAAATATCCAACTTAGTACATTTTACCAAAACACGTCTTCCTACCAAAATTATTCAAATCGTTCTCCTTTATTATTTACCTAGGTGATACAGCCACTTTCCAAAATTATTATGCCTACTCTTTTTACATTTCTAAAATACCAACACCCAATTATATCGTCACAACTAGTGTTGTGTCGCTAATACTTATCAGTTACATTTATCGATCATATTAATAACTGTTCGATCATTTGTACATATGATCGCATCGCACTTAAATCACTTTTAATATATTATTTTCACATATAATTTTGATAATACAAGTTTGTCCAAAGGTTGATTCTACTAATACGTGCCGAAATGTTTCACATATAATCCTGGCCCTGTGTTGTGAACAGTGGAACTTACACAGACGCAACCGGCTTTTAAACCAGCAAATTTACACTCTATGGATTATCAACGTACAACTTAGTATAAATCCTGGAATACTGAGTTTTCTCACGTCATCAAGTCATTCTTTCACGTATTGGCACTTTTACTCTGACTAAACTACTTTAAATACTTTACCATTTGTAAAGTACGGCAAACACAAAATTTACAATTACGTGATCTGGTCATTGGCTTGTTTTGGCATATACACAACCTTAAAACAATAAAGTACTCTTTATACCCTTTTAGCTCTTACGTACACTTCAATATATATATATATATATATATATATATATATATATATATTGCTGTAGTTCCCTTTTACTTTTATTATTTTATTATGCCACGGCTAAAAGTTGTATCGCTTCTTTGAAAACGACGGAACAAACTTTTTATAAAAATTCATGACTCCCAGAAAAGCTCTCAACGTTCGTACGTTCCTTGACCTAGGATATTCTAATATCTCAGATAATCGATTTTTATCTATAAATATGCCCACCGTGCTGACTTGATATCCCAAAAATTTAACTTTATCTTGAAAAAATTCGCATTTCTTTAAATTTAACCTTATGCTTTAATAAAATTCTTTCCAAATGGACAAAGTGTTGTTCCACACTATAACTAAATATCAAAACATCATCGACGTAATGGATACAAAATTCCTCATACGGTCCCAAAATATTCTGCATAGCATTCACTAGTGCAGCCGTACTTGAGTACAAACCAAACGGGACCACTTTAAATTGGTATATTTTTCCTCACAGAAAAACCCGTATATTTCCTTGATTCTCGCGCCAATGGAACTAACCAAAATGAATTTTTTAGGTCTATTTTGGTAAAGACTTTCTTACTATCTATTCTCGCCAATATGCTATCCATTGTTGGTGAAAAATTGTATTGCGGTTTCGTACGCTTATTAATTTTCCTTGCATCTAAGCATAATCGGATGCTATCATCACTTTTCTTCACGACGACTAATGGATTCACAAAGTGTATACTGAAGCTTTCAATGATACTTTCACGTAACATTTCTTCTATTTCTATTTTTATTCTACCCCTGTATGCAACTGCAATAGGATATAATTTAGTGCTAAACGGTTCAGTGTTTACAACTTCTAACTTGTGCTCATAACCTGTGGCAATTCTAGATTTCGATCCTATTAACTCTGAATGCTTTTCTAATAATATATTCACCCTATTTCTCAAATCTTCTGGACATTTAATCTCTTCAAGTGTATTCCCCTATTATTTTCATCCTCAAATTGATTAATATTTACGCAGTCAGCCTCTACTTCTGTAGTACCCTCTTCATACCATTTAATATACTCTCTCCATTGCACTCTATTTCTTTGCATTCTGCATCTATCTTCAACCCCAACTTGTCTATAATATCCATCCCAAATATAATACCTATCTTTAGTCCAAGTACAACCATAAAATTCTTTTTCCCATTTTACATCTCCCATTTCACATCTCAGAATTACCATTTCATTTATTTTGTAAATTTCTTATTATTTGGTGCCACCAAATTACACCTCGTTATAAGTATCGCATTATTCATCAATTTCCCTCGTTTAACAAATTCTTCCGCAACAAGTGATGCTTCTGCCCCTGTATCAATCAATACTAATTATTTTATTTTCCACCTTTAAATTAACTATCGGTAATAAGTTTCTTTCAAATTTTCCTAATTCATTTTCCGTTTCATGTTTAATATATTAGCGCTGATGTTCGTAATCCGTTTATCCGTAGAAGTTTACTTGGTTCATCCGTACGTAAAAATTTTGGTTTCGCGTGGAAGGTCCTGCCTGACTCGTTATTTTTGCTTGTGTGCAATTAATAGTCCTTGTTAGAGATCTAAACACTATAAGATCTAAGAGCAAGAGCAATAGAGCTTTAATATCTCTCCCAAAGTATTAATATGCTTTTCAATACCCCTCACGAAATCTCTTTTCATCGAAAAGCTTATTTTTGAAACCAATTCTCAACATTTTGATCGTAACGTCTGAAAAATTCCAAGTTTCTCGGGCTGTTATTATAAAATTCGTTCGATAACATCAACGGGCGCGAGCTTCTCAAAGCTGCTAGCCTTAGACTAATGATATTGCTTTCCCCCGTTATAACGTTCCACCTCTTAGCTACCTCTCTTCGTTTCACCCATATTTATTGTCTTTTTTAGAACCCTCTCAAGCTACAGAAAATCGATATTGTTGTTAGCCTTTAATTCTCCCGTGTATTTTAGACATGTGTGGTAACCAACGTTTTCTTATACGTGTTCCCTGTCCATTTTACATTATAGATCTTTCATTTCACTTAGTCTTCAAAGCATTTGTTATTTTTGCAGCTTGTCGGACCAACCGTTACAACCAATTCCATAGAAATTCTGTCTCAACGTATATTTTAGTTCTTTGAACTCGACATTTAACTAACAAGAGTTTCTTCGAAACAACTTGTCTGTTTAACATAATAATTACGAGTTTACCACTTCTTAGGATTTGTTTAACGAACGTTTTCGTTTATTTAAATGGAAATATGCGTTTAAATTATTGATTTTCTATACTTGAAAGCTCTATTTCTTATTCGATGTTCTTGATTTAGAACTATTACCACTAATTATACGTATCCTTGAGTTTTCATGTACCCTAAAGCTTCTACCCGTTATGAAATTTTAACCTTCTGATTTAGAAATACAAAATATGTTAATAATTGTCCGTCTTCACTATCTAAACTGATTAATTTGGAGCGTAAATAAATTGTTCCTATTTCATATATACACAGTTGTTAAAATTTTATTATCTAAACCTATTTAACCTAAAATTCCACAACAATATATATATATATATATATATATATATATATATATTGTGCTGAATAGAATACAAGGGGTACGATATGCATTTAGTCAAAAAGGGGGGGTGTTTCAAACTTGGGGATAAATTTTAGAACCGAAGTGAACGCAGAACAGCAAGCGTACATAAGTATAAGCAAGGTTTGATTTCGAAACCAAACTAGAAATTTTGTTGGATACCGATCCTTGGCTAGGAGCGGTTAAATTATATATAATATTGTAAAAAAAAGACTTGGCATCGAAACGTTTTGTTTATTTATTTTAGTTATTGAGTTGAATTTTTATATCATTTGTTTTATGTTGATTGTTTTATTATTGTTATGTGGTTTAATTTGGTGATTTTATGTATTTGGTAAACTCGGTCAGGTTATATTGTATATAAGATAAAGAACTTTGGGGGAAAGATGACTGTACCCTGTTATAAAATGCAACATGGTATGAATTACTACATGGAGCAAAAGACTACATAGATACGAAGTTATTGATTGAGAAGTTATTAGACAATATTTATTTATGAGAAAAGAAATGGAAGGCAACGGTTGTCTAGGTAAAAGTTTTAGTTATGTATGAATTTGTAAATAACTTTCTTCTAAATTCGTATTTTTTAGAAACAAGTCTTATATTTCGGTCCTGAGTCAAAATTATTATTAGTGATTGGAAAATGGAAAAAAATGTTTGATATACTCAAAAAATTAGAATGAGTTATAGGGATAGACGAATAGTACATAGCTTATACAAAGAGCAAACAGCAGTAATAGAATTAGGGCAGGAACGTAGAGAAGTAAACATTAGGAAAGGGGTGAGACAGGGATGTGCCCTATCCCCATTGATTTTTAACTTGTACATTAAAGAGGCATGTCAAATGCAGGAAGACATTTGGAATTACTATGCAGGTACAAAAAATTGATATGCTTAGATTTGCAGATCATATAGCGGTATTAGCGTCTAGCAAGGAAGAGTTAGAAGCTGCTCTTAATGAAATGGAAACGGTTCTAACAGAGAGATACGGTATGAAAATTAACAAAACTAAAACTAAAGTTTTAGTATGCAAAGGTAGGGAAAATAAATCAAAAACAAAAATACAAGTATGTAACACGAACTTACAAGAGGTTAAGGATTTCTGCTACCTAGGAAGCCAAATAACGCAAGATGGAAAAAGCACAAAAGATATAAAACAAAGATTAGCACAAGGTCGTGCTACATTTAACAAGAAAAAGCAACTACTGTGCTCAAAGACCACAAACATAGAAACAAAGAAAAGATTGCTTTAAACATATGTGTGGAGCACAGCACTGTACGGCTGTGAAGCCTGGACAGTAGGAGAAGCGGACAAGAAAAAGGTAGAAGCCTTTGAAATGTGGTGCTACAGACGTATGATGAAGATATCATGGACAGACAAAGTTAAGAACGAAGAGGTACTAAAAATGGTAGGGGAAGAAAGAAATATGTGGAAAACGGTAAAAAATAGGAGAGATAGGATGATAGGCCACATACTACGGCATGAGGAAATAGTGCGGAATATACTAGAAGCAGAGATAGGAAAAAAGAGAAGAAGAGGCAGACCTAGGTTAGACTACTGCACACAGATAGTAAAAGATGTAGGCTGTTGGGGGTTTAGGGAGATGTGTAGGCTAGCCCAGAATAGAAATCAATGGAGGAACGCATCCAACCAATTCCAAGATGGATAATCTAATGACGAAAAGATAACTGTGCTTAAACATGATGATTATTATAAGTAACTACAAGAATTGGTTGGGCAATATTCTCGAATAATGTTAAGTGTGTGAAAGGATTTACTGGAAAACCATTATTTCAGCAAATGTCTAAGTGTTGGGGGATCTTGGTAGCCACAGGTTGCTTAACCTCCTTCACTGAATCCCGGTAAAATAGGGCATAAAATAAGAAAACAATAGAAGGGGAACGAGCTGAATACACATGCTGTGTAAGAATTTCATAGAACTATGTATGCTAGCTCAGAATATAAATAAGTGCAGGCACGTGTTCAACCAGTTTTGAGACGGAAAACCTAATGACGAAAAAATAAGCGCAGATAAATCTGATGATTAGTATAAACAACTAGCTGTTGGTTGCGAAATATCTCCAACTAATGTTGGCTGTGCGAAAAGATAAATTGGAAAATATATTAAATCGTTAAATGGTTAAGTGTTGGGGGAACTTGGCAGCCACAGTTTGCTTACCTCCCTTCACAACCACTAAAGGTCGGAGAAATAGAGCGTATAACTGTAAAACAATAGAAGGTGATCGAACTGCATCTAACAAGAAAGAATAGCGCCTATGAGGAAAGGCAACAAACAGAACAAGAAGAAAATTGTTGAAAGCATATGTGTGGAGCAAACCACAATATGCCTATGAAATACGGGCAGTCTGAAACGCAGACAGACAAACGGTAGCAGCCTTTTGAAATGCTGTGCTTCAGATGTATGAGGACGATAGCATTGACACACAAAGATAATAACAAATAAGTTATAGAAATAGTAGGGGAACAAGGATATCTGAGGAAAAAGAGAAGTAGAAGGGCGGAATACGTTCTAAGACATTTTGGGGAATAGTATGGGATATATTACAAGCAGAGATAGGAAAAAAGAGGTAGATGTAGACCTAGATGAGATAGTTATAGATGCAAACTGTGCAAATTTCAGGGAAATCTGTAGGTTAGTTCAGAATAGGAAACAATGATGGTACGCGTCTAACCAGTTCTAGGACTGAAGACCTAATGATGATGATGATTGGAAAGTATACTCAAGTTAGAGTAATAGAAACTAATTGAGATATATAAGTGATTGTAAGCCTGCATAGGCAAGTTAAAGTGACCGAGTTTACGAGTTTAATAGTTAAGCCGTTTTGCATAGAAAATTATTGGTGTTGTATGCGGTGAAAAGTTAGCACCGAAGTTGTAACCTGTTATAAATAGAATTTGGATTGAAGAAAAAGCGTTGTTCTTGTATCTGGGAAGTCTGGTACAACCGGTAGGAGGTAGAGCGACAGAGATAAGAAGAATGATAGATTTGTTTGGAAGTTGGAAAGGATTCACCGGGAGGCGGCTTAGGTGTAAGTATTTTTGTAAAGCACTTCCCTAGAAAAGGATTTTAGATAAGTCATTGAAATTTATAAATTTGGCTTGTATTTGAATTTTATATTTTGTTGTGCCGTATTCAGGGACTAGAAAAGGTTAAGTGGTTCATAACCACACATTTCAATTTAAAAGGAAAAGTGACAGCGTATCTGTCAAGATATAAGTTGTATTGCATTAGTTTGTGAGGATGGAAACGTAGTTAGTCGCGTTTTAAAGTATACTTTGCATGCTTTTCCTGTAGTATTATCTTTTATGTAAAGTTCAAACAGTAGGAGAAATATGGCAATACTGGCCCCTCATTTCCACCCGAATCCCTCATTTCCACACAGATTTACATGTAAATTCCCATAAGGTGGAAATGAGGAGGTGGAGGTGATAGTTTGGTGTCTCCTCATTTTCACACACATTTACATGTAAATTCCCATAAGGCGGAAATGAGGAGAATGCCTCATTTCCACACTCATCTGGACTAAATAGTTTTCTTCGACTATATGTAAATTCCATAAGGAGGGAAATGCGGAGATGAACTCCACATTTCCACACACAATCCACATTTGCTCCCACATCTGGCGACAGTAATAAATAACATTACCATCTTAAATTTTGCACAATAGTTTTCTTCGAGTAGCCATCGCATCTTTCGAGATAACCCTATCTTGTTTGGTATCAATTAAGATTAGATTTTTTTCAGCTACCCGAATCTCTACGAATTTGTAAGATAGCATCATCCCCCAGAGAGCTACCCTAATTTTAAGATTTTCTGCTGTTAGTGATTTTCTGACCGTCCTTATGAATTTTTTAGCCATGTGACACATCTTGCTAGTATAGAATTTTACGCCCAATCCAAATATGCAAAGAGATTTAAAATCGGACCACCCCTTACAAAGTTATACTTTTAAAGTCCTAAACCTCAAAATTTCTCGCATGCTTTAAACAACCATTATTCGAGAAAATTTAAAACCGCAAGGATTTTAGAAATGAGTTCTTTATAAGCCATAAGTGTTTAATATTTAAAACCATTTTTTCAAACAGTAATGTTACTGTTTTCAGAATATCGCAAAAAACCCATGACTTTTAAAATTTTTTCTGGTTTTAATATTGTTAATTACTACGTCACAAACATAATTACATGCTAAATAGTTGAAAAATACATTCGTTTTACAATCTAATTGCTATACAATTATGTGATGTAAAGTGAAAGCTATGTAAACCTTTCTTTTTTATTAATTAGCGGCTATATGATTTGAGAAATACAATAGATATGCTCAAAGTCATGCATCATCGCATCATTGCTGGAGGGTTTATTAATCATACAATGAGCGCTCTAGTATGGTCGTCCTTATAAATTTTTTAACCATGTGACACATCTTGTTAGTCTAGAATTTTACACAGAATTCGAATCTGCAAACAGATTTGCAATAATATCAGCCCTTACAAAGTTACACTTTTAAAGTCCTGAACCTCTAAATTTTGCTCTTTGCTCTATAACATAACAAATAGCTTTCTTCGACTAGCCATTGCATCTTTTGAGATAAACCTATCTTGTTTGGTATCAATTAATATTAGAATTTTCTCAGCTACCCGAATCTCTAGGAATTTTCTAGATTGCATCATCCCCCAGAGAGCTACCCTAATTTTAAGATTTTTTGCCGATAGCAATTTTATGATCGTCCTAATAAATTTTTTAACCATGCAATACATCTATTGAAGACCGCCATATAAATCAAAACCAATTTCTATTATATGGTGGTAAGAATTTGGTGGAAATTTGTCTAACCTATAGGTTGTCTTACCAACTAGTTGGTTGATATTTAATTGTGGTACTCGCACTCTACAATGTTCCAAAAGCTACACTCTATACGAAACTCAGATCAAACGAAAATTGTGTACAAAATTTGGAAATGTATTCTACACATTTGTCAATTAAAAGGAGGAAAAAGTGACTTTTGTGTGTGTATTAGTTTTAATGACTAAAAATATATTTCTATGTGTAGTGTACTTGTTAAGTATTTGAATTGAAATATAAATATGGTTTCAAACGTTTTGGTTTTATTTATATATAATGGTATTGTTAGAAAGGAATAAAAATACAATACGCCCGTTACTCAGAAGCAGTAGCAGAATCTTGGTTTATGTAATATCATCGAAGTTGAACAAAAAAATTTTAAACTAAAAGATATGTTTTAAACACGCAGTTGTACTCATTTCTATTAAAATTAAATGTAGCGTTCTTTGTTATAATTCTTTTAATAAAAACTTAGATACCCATTTCAGTTGCGTGGACATTTTGAAAAATCAAACAATACCAATGTATACTTTATATTTTATAACATGAACAAGCTAATATATACAAAAATAATTTGTAAATTCTCATCATTCATTTCTTATGATAATAGTTGCGGTGGTTAAATTTTTACTTTAAAACTTACAATTTAGTATATATTCGATTTGAATATCTGCCAACAGTTTTATAAACCCCATCTCCTCGATTATTTCCATAAAATCATCCAGATCCTCAGGCATTGCTAACACAGCAGTACAGTGCTGTAGTGCTTCCTCGTATGACTGACACATAAAACATTTTTCTCCTTCTATCGAAAAGCGTTGCCCACATTCTGCTTTTTTTACTCGTAGAGCATTGCGAAATCTTCGAATAACCTCCACAAAGTCTTTATACATATTTGTTAGATTGTCTCTTTAAACTGTACAATCAACAAATAATAACTTATACGCGAACAGTCCCTTTATATGAGCTACTCTTATTCGGATATGTACCGATTGTATCCGATTTGTGTGCACGCACGAAACAATCGGTAGGGAATGTATTCTATGAACTTGCGCACGCGCAGGGTGCGCATGGGCAGGGGTGCGCACGCGCAAGGGTGCGAATGGGCATGGTTGCGCATGCGCAGGAGGTGCGCATAGGCAGGGGTACGCACGGACACATTACGAGTTAGAGGCCTTGGTATAAAATTTCCAGTTTTATGTTAAAATTTTTCTAAGTCAGAACTACTAAAAATTTTACCAAGTCCCAAAATATTCAAAATCTAAAGTAGTTACAAAAATGCCGAATGTATTCGCTCTGTTGTTCCAGGCCCCTCAACTTCATTCACTAATAATGTGCATGACCATACCCTAATAGCTTCGCATACTACATTAAATGCAGTTATGATGACAGGACATATGTTGGACACCGCCATATCGCTTACATTCTCTTGTTTAGGAACAGTTTTGCTATCCGATCTAGGTCGGATTTAATCCGACCTTGGTCGGAGGGAGACACTTTCACCCTATGGGACAATTTCACCCTATGGGGCAATTTCACCCTATGGGGCAATTTAACCCTATTCTGATGGAAATAAATTCAAGTAACTTTGCCATTAATACACCCCCACAACCAGACCTAGATCCAATTATGCACATAAAGAAATAGTTTAATATTATTGCAATATCACAAAAGTTATACGCAACAAACAATTTTAAATAAATTGTCTTTGAAACTTTAAATGGATGTCATGACTAAGTTTTATCATTAGAGTGGTACCATATCTGGTTGAACCGAGAAACAGTGGAATTAAGTTGATAGCACTAATTGCATTTTAATGAGTTTTCTCATTAAAACCCGATTAGCACTAATTGCTTTTTAATGAGTATTCTCATTAAAAACTCATTAGCACTAATTGTATTTTAATGAGTTTTCTCATTAAAAACTCATTAGCACTGATTGCTTTTTTAATGAGTTTTCTCATTAAAAACCAAGTGCGGACTTAGGTTAGATAAATGGAAAAATTGACCTATCAATTTTTCCTTTTATTATATATATATATATATATATATATTATACTGTCAAGAAGGGGGTGGGCTTATAAAATGTTTAAATAGGGCTTCGAAACGACTTTGCTAGAATGGGGGTATATTTGGTTTTGTTTGAGTATTTTCTTTCAGGTATTTTTGGTTTATAAATTAACAACAACTATTCCACGTTTATAAATTTATAAAGCTTTTGAAACTGCATTGCATTCAACAACATATACCGGCCATAGACCAGGCTAAGCTAGTTATAAGTTTGCATTGTATACGTATTTTAATTGTTATGGTTGCACGTATATGAAATTTAATTTGGAGTTAGCGTTTTCAGAACCATTTGAATGTAAAACAAATATCAAAATTGCTTGGTATACTGCACGCTTTTAAAATTTTAAGGAGTTAAGTGATACTCCCGTAAAATTTGTAAATCAATTTCAGTTTGAATATGTTTTAACAATTAAAGATTGGTTATGTAATGACAGGACGTTTACTGAATAAGACATAAATGTCTGTTGCGTACAATTTAAAAGCTGAACCATCAAAGTTTGTTAGCTATTTTCAATATTGTAAAAGTTCAATATACATAAATCACTGGATTACAAACCATCTAGAAAATGAATGTATCTAGAGAAAACAACTGTATTATTAATCAATTATTAATAATTATAAATTACATAGTGTGCGTAGAGATAGTTGCTATGGCAACGGAAACAAAAGAAGACGGTTTTTATTTTATAAGGGACTTCAAATTTATATTACTGAAAAATAGACGTGTTTTGTACTGTTATGAGTTTTATTACATTTAAAAGTTACGAGAAAGTTTTGAAAGTCAAGTTGTACCTGGAGATAGCAAATAGTAGCAGTTTTACGGCGAATAAAAGTTAATTAAAAGAGGGAGTGCTGGTCTGTACCGTTATTGTTTGAAGACGAAAGCATAGTGGAATTGGAGTTATCTGAGTATTTGTATAACATAAAATTTGTAGAAATATTAGTAGTTTTATAGTCTGGAGATTACCAGTTGCTCGAGTTACTTATTTATTTACAGGAGGTGCCTGCAGCTGGTCACTTGGCTTCAGGACGGCTGGAAGGCGGCGCTTGTATCTGGATTCCAGGTATTAGTATTTAATATCTACGCAGTGCTTTAATCAAATTTATAAAAGTGGAACTAGTGTTTGGGTATACTTTTGGCATTTAAAATTATTTTGAAAATCCTTGGATATTTGTTTGGGTGTCTAGTTGAGAGGTGTTTGCTTAGGACGGACCCACCTAGGTAGATTCCGCCACGTGTTTGACGGCCCTGTAGAATATTTAAGTGCAGCAGCCGTGTAAAATATTTAAAGGTAAATTGTGTGGCATAACTCAACAAGGCTCTAAAATAAGACAAGGAGTGACAGATAGATATATTACGCCTATCACTAATAAGGTAGGATCACAGTATATATATAACAGATGGCGCTAACAACGTGAGGCAGAGTAGATTTGTTAGTTGTACGTTGCATATATTCTATTTAAAAGTGAAAATTAATATTTGATTGACGTTTCATATATATTTATTTGACAGTTGTTGAAGGTTTTGAATTTATTGTAGTAGGCTAAGACGTAATTTGATATTCACACTTTGGTCAATTTTAGCGGCGGTAAAACATTAGGTGGGGCTCGAATAGGTAAATAACTTCGCAACAAAATATTTGTTCGCCTAAAGGTGGGGCTCGATAGGGCTGATTCAGATTTGCAGAGGTTGTGTAGCTTAGTGGGGCACATCATTGAAGTTTATTTTGAAAATTAAAGGGACATGTCTGATGAGGAGAGAATCACGAGGTCAGGAAAGTTTATGGAGTTGAGACTGGTGTGAGAGGGCAACCGGTGGTTAAGACTGTAGCAGCAGGGGATGCTAGGGATGAAGCTGGAGGATATGTGGAGCCGGAGGTGATTATTGTGAATTCAGGGGTACATCGGGAGAAAATGAAATTGATAAGGGAAAAGAGAATATGCAGATCCAAGATGTGATGATGGTTTTGTTGGAATTAAAAGGGTCGTTAACTAAGTCGCATGAAGAATTGAGAGGATCATTGTTGGCCGAGGTTAGAAATTCACAAGCGGAAGTTAAGGAAAAATTTGATATGATGGAAATGAAAATTGAAGGAATTAATGTATCAATACAGAGCAGTTTGTGTTCATTTAAGGATGAAGTTCTGAAGGACGTAGAGGATAGAGTCCAGGTTGTAGAAGGAAGGTAACAACAGGTTTAAATGAATTAAGGGAAGAGCTGTACATGGTCGAAGTTAGACAGACAGAAAAATTGCAGAATTTAGGTGAAATAGTTCGGATTCAGACGGAGGACAATATTAACTCTAAAACGAAATTATAGGCAAATTGCGGGCGAGTCAGGAGGTGGCAGAGAAGCTGAGAAGGGATACGACGGTTCTGGGGAATACGGTAAATGGATTGTCTGGTCTTGAAGGAATGTTAGACAGATGAGAGAACAGTTGGTTGAATTGGAAAGGGAAGAGTTGTTTGTGATGCAGGATACCAGTATAGGCTAGGAAAGAGACCTTGCCGAGGTTTGAAGGCAGAAAGAATGAGCAGCCGATGGTCTATCTTAGCAAGTTGGACGAGATGGTAGAGAGTGAGCCTGAGAGGGTGAAGATGCAGATGGTGAGCGTGACATTGGGGGTTGTGCAGAGAAATGGCACTGTATCGTGAGGAGGCAATATAGTTCGTACGAGGAATTTCGAAGGCTATTCATAGAACAATATTGGGGAAACACGCATCAGGCTAATATTCGAACGGATTTAAACACTGGGAACTATAGGTCATACCAGGATCGAGAGAAAATTATGTGATTGAAAAGTATAACCAGGCGCAGCACCTGATTCCTAAATTAAGAGAAGATGAAATTATATTATTGTTGTCAAGGCATATGGAGGCGGAAATAACTAGGGCCGTAGCGATACAAAACGTTCGGACTTTAAGAGACTTTTTGGAAATGATGCGAAATTATGACGTAGCTAGGACGTTTGAAACGAATACCAGGGAAAATAGTGATAATAGGAATTGGGATAGGAATAGGAATAGCACAGACTACCAGAGGACTGGGGTGCAAGGATACAATTATAGGGAGAATGGACAGGACAACTACAGAAAGCAATATCAGGAAATCAAAGGAGAACGAATAATAATTGGGAACAACGTTTTAATAGAGACGATAATTATAGGGGGAACAATGACTGGAACAGGACGGATAGGAATGACAGAGGTTTTGGACAGCAAAGGACGGGTTTTGGGCAGAGATGGCAGAGAGAAAGGGAGCAGAGATCAACGGATCAGGGGGAAATACCGACAGGGATTAGAGACCGAGAACGGGAGACAGATAGAAACTTGACGATCCAACACGTAACAACAAGAGACACGCGACAGAGATCGGAGGATAGGATAGAGAAAGTGGAGGTCCACGATGAACCCACGGTACAAAAAAACGTCGATTTATTAGTGTTAGGAAAATCAGATTTAGGGACACAGCATAGTATTAGTTTAGTAGATAAGTTGTTAGATAATAAGTTTGAAAGAAGGCGGGAGTTACCATTTATTCATATTAGTTTAGGGATTCTGTTTACACGGCATTGATAGATACAGGGTCGCAGTTATCGCTGGTGAGAGAGAAATAGTTTTGAAACATGCAGAATTATTCAAAGGAAAATTTGTAGGGTTAAGAGTATTAATTTATGGTCTGTGATTAAGAGGAAGTTAACTACGATAGACAAAGTTGTACGAGTATCGATTGTATTAGGAAGTACCAGACTAGGTGAAGTAGAGTTTTGGATAGCAAGAGGATTATATTTAGATTTTATTGTAGGGATAGATGTAATTGAGGAATTTGGACTGGTTATAGATGGTAAAGCACGAATGGTAAAGGTATTAAATTTAGAGAAGAAATGGGTGGTGCCTAAGGATAATCGGGATACTAGGGATGAGATAAATACAGATAGTATAGGATCAGGAAAGACTAAGAATAGAATTTATGATGGAATTGATGAGTTACGGTTATGTAATATATTTGAGAAGGTATTTGATGAGGAACAGATAGGATTAATAGGGTGGATATGAAGGAAATGTTATATGAGGTGTTTAATAGACATGCAGGAGTTTTTAGTAATGAGCCTAGGTTTGCGAAGGAGTATACGCATAAGTTAGAGGTCACAGACGAGGGAAGTTTTCGTACTAGGGTATATCCAATACCATTTGCATTAAGGGTCGAGTGAAAAATGAGATTAAAAGATGTTAAAAGAGGAATTATTGAATCAGCGAGAACACCCTATATCAATCCGGTAGTGGTTGTGCCTAAATCTGATAATTTAGAATTAAGAATATGTTTAGATGCTAGGAGATTGAATGCGATTACTAAACCACAATTTGAACAACCAAAATCACTAGATAATTTGTTATACAAGGTAAGCGAGATGAAAATTTTAGCAAACTGGACTTAAAGAATTCTTTTGGCTAATTCCTTTGCATGAGGAAAGTCGGAAGTATACTGGATTTAGCATTGAAGGGAGATTTATCAGTACAGAGTTGTTCCATTTGGTCTTTCAACGTCATCCGCTGCATTAGTTCGAGCCATGCAGAAGTTATTAGATGAGTACGAAGACTTCTGTACGCACTATGTCGATGATATTTTGATTTTTCTAAGAACGAGTTAGAACATTTAGAACATTTAAGAAAAGTGATCCGAAGGTTAGACGAGGGAGGTTTGAGGTTGAATTCGAAGAAGTGTGAGTTTTTTAAGGACCAGGTAAAGTATTTGGGGTTTGTCGTTGGCAGCGAAGGAATTAGAATTTGTGAAAAACGCTTGGACGAGTTGAAGAATTTGAAACAGCCAAGAAATTTGAAAGGTTTAAGAGGATTTTAGGTGTATTAAATTATTATCGTCGATTCATACCAAAATATTCGAGTTGTGCATTCCATTGTTGGAGTTGTTAAAAAAGAACGAAAGGTGGAAATGGAACGAGCAAAGGGAGCAGGCATTTCGGGAGTTGAAGGCGGTATTTTATAGGGAACTGTCATTAAAATATCCCAATTTTACGGATCCATTTATTTTAAGGACAGACGCTTCGAGTTTTGCAATAGGGGCTGAGTTGGTGCAGGTTCAAGAAGGGAGAGAAGTGCCAATTTGTTTTATTTCGAGGGCTCTGAAAGACTGCGAGACTAGGTATTCGACAGCGGAAAAAGAGATGCTGGCAATCGTATATGCTGTGAAGAAGTTAAGATTTTATTTATTGGGTAATAAATTTCTGGTTGAATCGGATAACACAGTGGTCACGTTTCTGAAGAAGAAAGAGTTTTTGAACAGTCGATTGTATAGATGGGCGTTAGTATTGCAGGAATATGATTTTGAGATTAGACATAAACCTGGTAAAGAAAATGTTACGGCTGATTTCTTTAGTAGGAAGGATGAAGGGTTGCTAACGGATAGTAGGAATGGATTTTTGATTGCATTGCAAGTGTTTGAAGATCTGGGAAGATGGTCGAATGCCAGATTTCATCGGATGCAAGCACACGAAGAAATAAGGGTGATCAGAGAAAAATTATTCAGAGAGAATTTAGAACAAGACAGAGGTTTTATATGGTCGAGGAGTTTTGGTGAAAAGGTTATGGGATGATGAATTATTAGTGTTAACGACACAGCTAGCCGTTGAGCTGATCCAGGAAATTCATACTACGTTTGGTCATATAGGGATTCGTAAGACGTTCTTGATATTTAGGGAAGCTTTCTATGCACGAAACGATAGAAAATTGGTGAAAAATTGCATAAATCTGTGTGAGACGTGTTTGTTAGGAAAGGATAAGAATGTGGTGTTGAAGAATCAAGTTAGATGTATAAGAGCGGAAGGTCCATTAGATATTGTGGCAATGGATTACTTGAGTAATTTGATACCGAGTAGGAACGGATATCAGCATATTTTAGTTGTAGTTGATATTTTACAAAGTTTGTGCAGCTTTATTCAGCGAGGAGATGTAATTCTAGGCATGTATTGAGTTCTGTAAGAAAGTTTGTAGAACGAATAGGTAAGATGAATAGGGTATTGTTGGACAATGCAACGTATTTTCGTAATCGAAGGGTTGAAAGTAAATTAAGGAAGGATGGAATAAAGATGACATTCTGTAGTATCAGACATCCTCAAGGAAATCCGTGTGAAAGATATATTCGAGAAGTAATAAAGTTTTTGAGGTTAATAACGCAGGAACAACATGATCGGTGGGTAAGGTATTTACCGCAAATAGAAGAATATATTAATTTTGTACCAAGTTCAGTGACAGGAATGTGTCCTGTGACATTGATGAAGAAGGTGATTCCAGCAAGACCGTGGAGAGCTGAACAAAAGTGGAGGATATAACGGAGTTGTTGCATAAAGCCAAACAACAAGTCGAAACGATACAAAGAAGGGAGTTGGAGAAACGTAACAAGAAAATCAAGAAGCAAGTGGTTTTTCAGTTGGGGATCTTGTTATTGTTAAAAGATTGAGAATGTCAAATTGGGAAAGAAATATTTGTGCCAAGTTGTTATTTCCATACGAAGGTCCTTATCGAGTGAGAAGAATTTTTGCAGAAGGGAATACTTACGAATTGGAGAATGACAGGGGTGAATGTCGGGGACGTTTTCATATAGAAAATTTGTATCCATATTTCCATGTGGAAAGTAAAGTATCGCAAGAATAAAATTAACACTGTAAATAATACTAACGAGCTTAAAACTATACAGAATATACAGAAACTAACACTTAATCCTCATACATAAAAAAAAAACTATAGTGATTTTAACTAAAATTTAAAATTTCTCAACCATTAAAAGAATTACTTATATCCAGGAAGCAAATTTTCATTTTTATTTAAAATCAGTGGGGCCTTATATACTGTCAAGAAGGGGGTGGGCTTATAAAATGTTTAAATAGGGCTTCGAAACGACTTTGCTAGAATGGGGGTATATTTGGTTTTGTTTGAGTATTTTCTTTCAGGTATTTTTGGTTTATAAATTAACAACAACTATTCCACGTTTATAAATTTATAAAGCTTTTGAAACTGCATTGCATTCAACAACATATACCGGCCATAGACCAGGCTAAGCTAGTTATAAGTTTGCATTGTATACGTATTTTAATTGTTATGGTTGCACGTATATGAAATTTAATTTGAGTTAGCGTTTTCAGAACCATTTGAATGTAAAACAAATATCAAAATTGCTTGGTATACTGCACGCTTTTAAAATTTTAAGGAGTTAAGTGATACTCCCGTAAAATTTGTAAATCAATTTCAGTTTGAATATGTTTTAACAATTAAAGATTGGTTATGTAATGACAGGACGTTTACTGAATAAGACATAAATGTCTGTTGCGTACAATTTAAAAGCTGAACCATCAAAGTTTGTTAGCTATTTTCAATATTGTAAAAAGTTCAATATACATAAATCACTGGATTACAAACCATCTAGAAAATGAATGTATCTAGAGAAAACAACTGTATTATTAATCAATTATTAATAATTATAAATTACATAGTGTGCGTAGAGATAGTTGCTATGGCAACGGAAACAAAAGAAGACGGTTTTTATTTTATAAGGGACTTCAAATTTATATTACTGAAAAATAGACGTGTTTTTGTACTGTTATGAGTTTTATTACATTTAAAAAGTTACGAGAAAGTTTTGAAAGTCAAGTTGTACCTGGAGATAGCAAATAGTAGCAGTTTTACGGCGAATAAAAGTTAATTAAAAGAGGGAGTGCTGGTCTGTACCGTTATTGTTTGAAGACGAAAGCATAGTGGAATTGGAGTTATCTGAGTATTTGTATAACATAAAATTTGTAGAAATATTAGTAGTTTTATAGTCTGGAGATTACCAGTTGCTCGAGTTACTTATTTATTTACAGGAGGTGCCTGCAGCTGGTCACTTGGCTTCAGGACGGCTGGAAGGCGGCGCTTGTATCTGGATTCCAGGTATTAGTATTTAATATCTACGCAGTGCTTTAATCAAATTTATAAAAGTGGAACTAGTGTTTGGGTATACTTTTGGCATTTAAAATTATTTTGAAAATCCTTGGATATTTGTTTGGGTGTCTAGTTGAGAGGTGTTTGCTTAGGACGGACCCACCCTAGGTAGATTCCGCCACGTGTTTGACGGCCCTGTAGAATATTTAAGTGCAGCAGCCGTGTAAAATATTTAAAGGTAAATTGTGTGGCATAACTCAACAAGGCTCTAAAATAAGACAAGGAGTGACAGATAGATATATTACGCCTATCACTAATAAGGTAGGATCACAGTATATATATAACAATATATATATATATTATATATTATATATCGGATTTAATCCGACCTAGATCGGATTTTAATCCAACCTAGGTCGGATTTAATCCGATTTTTTTTCAGAAAACGATGCAAATTTTTAATTTTTTCTAACAGGTCAGTTTATTATTTAATATAAATACTTCACGTAGATTTTACTAACAGTATAGAAAAAAAAGTCTATGATATCGATAAAAAAATGTATAAAAGTCAAGTTCTTTCAGTTGTACTGAAAAAAAGTAAATATTTCAAATGATTTCTAAGTAAAATTTAATTTTTTTTGTTTTGCAATTGACAACTTTAATTTTAAAATATGGTATATACGCGTGCACCATTTCGAAGCCAGATCGGTCTTCTATTAATGCTGACTAAGTGGATTTATTTATTATTCTGCTGATGTTAGCATTAAATTTCTCGCTTTTTATTTTTCTGTAGATGTCAGCATTAAAAAAATTTGTACATGACTGGCTTTATTAAATTTTCTATAGATTTCATATTTCTACAATTGCTATCTAGACAATACCTTAGCATTAAATTCTTGTTTACATGAGTTGAATTTTCTGCTGTTCTTGTTGTTTAATAAAAAAAATAAAAAAATCGTTGACGCCGTGAGCAGATCTACCAATTGCAACGTACGACTTGATGACACCAATACAGAGTATGTATTCGTTAGCTTAATATATAGATTTAATTTTCTTAATGCATTTACTTGATATAATATTCATTTGAATCTTTTTTTAGTTAACACGAAGAAGAACAACCAGAAACGACCGCGCGTCAAAGATGAAGAAGACAGCCCTCATAGAATTGATAATGCAATATTTTTTTTTACCGTTCAGAGTTGGAGTGAGTTAGAACTGTTCTTGTTATTTGGGAACTTAAGTGAATTATAGTATGTTTATTCTAGAGTACATAATATTATATATATATATATATATATATATATATATATATATTGTAGTGTCAGAGGGAGCTACAATGGTTCTAAGGGTTGTTTTTAGTAAAAGGTAGTGTATGCCAAATAAAATGATCCATATATCAGATCCCATAATTTAAAAATGTATGTTTGCCGTACTTTACGTATGCTAAAGTATTTAAAATGTTAGTTGAAATGTAAGTGCCAAGAGGTAAATTATAATGACTTGATGACGTGATAAAATACACAGTGCTCAAGGTTTTATACTGAGTTATAATGTAATAGACCGTTGAACGTACATTTGCCATCCGAAAACCGGATGCGTCTATGGATGTCCACTATCAACCACGCTAATCCAGTGTCATGTGTGAATTATTTTGGCTTTTATTTAAATAGAATCAACTTTTGGACAAATATGTAATCTCAAAATTATAAGTAATAGCAGTGTCAAATGTGATTGAAGGATTGTAAAATATTTAGGACCAATGATAGAATATTATGTGTAAACTAGGTAAGTGTAAAAGGACATAATTTATGGTATGTGTGACACAAACTCAGTGTTAAAATGTTATTGGATGGTTTTAGTTTATGTAATTTGTAATGTAGTAGGCAAGAAATCTTGTAATTATCACCTTGGAAAGTAAACAAGGAGAGTCTATTGTGAATATTTTTGGTGTAAAGACGTATTTTAAAGAACTGCGCTAGATTGTGTAAAGATTTTGGAAGATTAATAAACGTGTTTGAATTATAATAGTTTGATTATTAAAGAAGAGTAAAGAGCAGCATCAGTGCATTAATAAGTAATAGCGACGACAAGAAAGGGTAAAGATTTGTATTAGTGCGACAGCGAAGCGACGGATAGTAAGGTAGATTTGGAACGATATTGGTAAAGGCAGAAGGCATCGAATAGGAATTGTAAGAAGGAAGGATATTTGGATTGATTTGGATACGGATTTATATGTAGCGGGGCATTGAGTGGTTTTAAACAGGAACGAAGATTGATTTGGATATGGATGTATATGTAGCGGGGCATTGAGTGGTTTTGAACAGGACGAAGATAGATTTGGATTGAGTGCGGATTAAAGGCGGACGTATCAATTTGGAACAAGAGGAGCAAAATTAGGAGACCACGTAAGAGCAGCAATTGGAAGTGTAAGAGTCAACGAAGAAACTACGACGGAAGAATTAGCGCAGGGGAAGTAAAATTAACGGGTATTCTAAATTCTAAAATTCGGGTCATTTATTTCAGATTTGGGAGCAACAAAATTAAAAAAAGATACCTGGAGGCGAGACGGAAATTCAAAGGGATAGTGCAACCTTGTAAAGGCGCATACGGCGACGAGGATTTTGAGCCAGCAGTAAGAGAGGCCAGTAACAAAGTATATTCCAGGTGAGTGCTGTGAAATATCTTATAACGTCAAAAGTCATAAACTTTGTGGTATTAAATAATTTGGCACAAGGCAACGTTGTTCATAAAAAAATTTGGCATATACAAAACTAAATTCTAAAATAAGTACTAAAACAAAAGAGAGTGCAGTTTGGTTGGGCATTGCACATCTACTTACCACTGAACCCACGGTAAGTAGGTGGATACCCTGAGAAGAAAGAGTTCATATAGTCGAGGCATATTAAAAACAATTTTGGTTAAATAACCAACCAAACGTTACAAAAGTACGTGGCGTGCAGTAGGTATATGCACACCATATAAAAAAGCATTGGAATTTATAAGAAAAGGCGCGAAAAAAGAGTGGGGTGCAGCATAAGAATATATATATATATATATATATATATATATATATATATATATATATGTGTATTTTATAAATTACAATAAAGAAAAATACATTGTGTGTTTTATTTCACATTACTCCCGATTTAATAACTACGTAATCTCAGTTTACAGAACGGTGTAAAACAATTTTTGACTTTTAATCTGAGTGCATATTTTGAATAGATGCTCTCATTTTTTTGCGATTAAAGTTAGAAATGCATTTCAAATATATGCTTTTATATTTTTTGCAATTGAAATTAGAAATGCATGTGATCTAAATTTGCAGAGTTGCCCTCAGTACGTAACTATGGAAATGCAAATGCTGAAGAAGCATTAGACTAGACTATCGTTGACAAGAAGAAAGCTGTCTAGCATGGGTTGAATTTTTTGCTGTTCTTGTTGTTTAATATCTTTATATATACTCAAGATATGTGTGTGTGTGTGGTGTGTGTGTGTGTGTGTGTGTGTGTGTGTGTGTGTGTGTGTGATAATCTTTATTGTCATGTTGTAGTTGTGTTCTATAGAACAAATCAAAAATGAAAACTTTTTTAAAATTGCCCTTGTCAGGAAAGAAGAATGATAGTGGTTAGGTTAAAAATTATTGAGTAGTTTATAGTCAATCCAAATGAAGTGCTTGAAAAAATTGTTTACTCCGTGAGCAGATCCACCAATTGCAACGTTAGCATATATTTCAATAGATTTATTTCTAGTTTTTTTTGAAGTTGGAGTATTTCATAAATTTCCTCGTTTATATATTTCTTGCAGATAAACTGAGTTCGCGATTTAATAACTACGACTTGTTATTCTTTAAAAGCGAGAATGAGAAAATTCGTGCAGTCAGTCTGTCTGTTTGTCTATTTGTCTGTCTGTCTTTGGCAAAATTTTCGAGATATCTGTACAATTTGTTAAATGGTGTAAAACCAGTAAAGAGCTATTGCGTTGATCAATTATAATTGCTTTCAGAGTTGAGACTCCCATTCGTGCTGTCTGAGTTTAATTGTTTTTTTCTGCAGACATCAGCATTAAAGATTTCTTACTGACTACAATAATAATACAGACACAAACTTTTCTATTGTTTTTTATTATTATCAAACCATTCTTTTAATAACAAAGTATTTTGTTTTGCAATAGATAGGTTTCCATCTATTTCTTATTCTTTTCTAGACCCTTCACACATACTTTTTCTTCACCGGGTCGGATAATTTGCTTCGGCTAACATTGTAAAATTATATTAAAATAAATAATACAGACACAATCTTCCTATTGTTTTTTATTATTATCAAGCCATTCTTTTAATAACAAGGTATTTTGTTTTGCACGTTGCAGATTATTATTGCTGTGTCTACAACAATGGATGTTATATTTTAAACGGTTGTTGATTTTTAACTCCGATACCTTAGGACAACCTAGTGCAAGCATATCAGTTACAACGTTTTGCATTAGATAGGTTTCAATTAATTTCTTCTTTTCTAGACCCTTCACAAATACTTCTTCACCGGGTAGGATAATTTGCTTCAAATAAAGCGCTATATATGATAAACCCATTCCAGCCGTTGAAGATTCATCCCAAGAAAGACCATGAATATTCTTTGTCACCCAGTCGTTATGTTTTATATGATCTTGGCTCAAACAACTGAACTGCATTGGCAGTTTAAAAATTTGATGCCAAACAACACCTTTCAACAAGTCCAAAACCGCAATTTCTTTACACACAAACTCGTTTTTCTTGTATTTAAATCCCTGAATATCAATTATATACATGTTTGTATGTAAATATATGCAGTAAACTTCGACTAATTAAATTAATATTAGGAGCAATCTCCTTATATAGCAGATTACCACCATCTGCGTACTTTGCCAACCCACTTTTCAACCTATCACAAGAGTGAACACATTTTGAATTAAAACCGGCCCATGTGTATTTGCAACCTCTAAGCATAAATAAAAAACATAAATCAGAATCCACTTTAATTAAACACAATTGACTTGAATGCGATATTTTGCAATTGTCATACTTTATAACTTCTCGCTAGAAAACCAAATTCAAAACATCTACACACATTTTCTCTGCACTTACATTTTTCAACATACGTGTGTTTTGAAGTATGTATGTTCCATTGAAAGTAATATAAAGCCGATCCTAATTCAAAACGTGCCCACAAGTATTTTACATTTGAAAGTATATAAGAATTCATGTTTTCACAACTATTTAAATTGAAAGTATATAAGGCCGATCCTAATTCAAAACGGTGCACGTGTATTGTACATATGGAAAATACGTCTAAACACGTTTTGAATTAGGACCGGCCCTACCCCACTACTACCACCATATAATAAAAGTTGGTTTTGATTTATATGGCGGTCTTCAATAAATGTATTGCATGATTAAAAAATTTATTAGGACGATCATAAAATTGCTATCGCCAAAAAATCTTAAAATTAGGGTAGCTCTCTGGGGGATGATGCAATCTAAGAAATTCCTAGAGATTCGGGTAGCTGAGAAAAATCTAATATTAATTGATACCAAACAAGATAGGTTTATCTCGAAAGATGCAATGGCTAGTCGAAGAAAGCTATTTGTTATGTTATAGAGCAAAGAGCAAAATTTAGAGATTCAGGACTTTAAAAGTGTAACTTTATAAGGGCTGATCCTATTGCAAATCTGTTTGCAGATTCGAATTCTGCGTAAAATTCTAGGCTAACAAGATGTGTCACATGGTTAAAAAATTTATAAGGACGACCATACTAGAGCGCTCAATGTATGATTAATAAACCCTCCAGCAATGATGCGATGAAAATAATGGATGACATTGAGCATATCTATTGTATTTCTCAAATCATATAGCCGCTAATTAATAAAAAAAGAAAGGTTTACATAGCTTTCACTTTACATCACATAATTGTAGAGCAATTAGTTTGTAAAACGAATGTATTTTCTAACTATTTAGCATGTAATTATGTTTGTGACGTAGTAATTTACAATATTAAAACCAGAAAAAATTTTAAAAGTCATGGGTTTTTTGCGATATTCTGAAAACAGTAACATTACTGTTTGAAAAAATGGTTTTAAATATTAAACACTTATGGCTTATAAAGAACTCATTTCTAAAATCTTTGCGGTTTTAGATTTTCTCGAATAATGGTTGTTTAAAGCATGCGAGAAATTTTGAGGTTTAGGACTTTAAAAGCATAACTTTGTAAGGGGTGGTCCGATTTTAAATCTCTTTGCATATTTGGATTGGGCGTAAAATTCTAGACTAGCAAGATGTGTCACATGGCTAAAAAATTCATAAGGACGGTCAGAAAATCGCTACCAGCAGAAAATCTTAAAATTGGGGTAGCTCTCTGGGGGATGATGCTATCTAAAAAATTCGTAGAGATTCGGGTAGCTGAGAAAAATCTAATATTAACTGATACCAAACAAGATAGGGTTATCTCGAAAGATGCGATGGCTACTCTAAGAAAACTATTGTGCAAAATTTAAGATGGTAATGTTATTTATTACTGTCGCCAGATGTGGGAGCAAATGTGGATTGTGTGTGGAATGTGGAGTTCATCTCCGCATTTCCCTCCTTATGGGATTTACATATAGTCGAAGAAAACTATTTGGTCCAGATGAGTGTGGAAATGAGGGATTGTACTCATTTACGCCTTATGGAAATTTACATGTAAATGTGTGTGGAAATGAGGGATTCTCCTCATTTCCACCAAACTATCACCTCCACCTCCTCATTTCCACCTTATGGGAATTTACATGTAAATCTGTGTGGAAATGAGGGATTCGGGTGGAAATGAGGGCCAGTATTGCCATATTCCTCCTACTTCAAACGCTCGTGGTTCTATTGCCATTGAGGGTAAGAAGATGTTCTATAGCTCATTCGATGCGAATTTTGACCTAGAACAACTTTTACTGAAGCACTTTTTGCGCTAGAGTAAATATTTGATGAGATGTTGAGGGAAAACTGAATTTGGGAAGCTAACGTCCACAAATGGGAAAAAAGCTCCGCGTAGATTCGCGAAGACTTTTGTAACACAAACAGGAACCCATATACCAAAATTCAGCTTACCCTGTTACAATATCAGCAGTAAGTCTAATCTGTTTATAATAAAAGCTCTTTTATTTTTAAAGGATGACGACAACTAAGATAAAATTGACATAACGAGAAGGTTAAGGATTATTAAATGCAATTGACATTTGTGAAAGTGAGAGTTGTCAAATAATATCGTTTCCACACAAATTTGTGCACAGTTTTATTTAATTTTTACAGCTTGAAATGGATATCTGATTTTAAAATTGTTTAACTTGAGCTAGTTAAAATCCTTTTTGATATACTCAAAACGGTTCTTTTTCAAACCTAGATGACTTGAGGGGAGGTAAATTTCAATGGGAGTTGTAATACATCGTCGCTACTTAACAATGCCTACACAAATGAAAGCATTTAAAATAATATGAGAATAGTCACATTTACAAAATAAAATATTACCAGTTGTATCCAATCCACTCACTCGTCCCATCGTATATAATTCATGCATTATGAAAACAATAGCAGTAATTTTCGACGTTCTAAACGGCTTAAATTTGCGTTTGAATGTTATAGCGTGTTGACTTGTAATAAATGTTAAACGGTTTGATATCGCACCGAATGAATACATTTAACATAATGGGATTGAACTATTATTAAATTACAACATATCTATACATGTGTACAAGCAGGCAGAGGGGTTACAAGTTGTTACAAGGATAGGAGTGGTTTAAAATCAATCTACCCGAGGGCGCGGCCGTTCAAAGCAAGAACGCCTTGTCACACACGTGCCTTTTCAAACATGAATGAATTGAAAATTTGTAGTATAGATATACGTTCTGAGTTTATGTGATAAAATCAGATACGCAAATATGAAACAGGATCTCTACGTTGCCAGAAAGATAACTGTACTATGAAAGCTATCTAACGTCTACGGTATGAGGATGGCAATCTTATTCAAACTAATTTACATTCGCTTTAAAGCAAATACTTATTTCTAATAATTTTTATATAAACCTTCGTACGAAGGCGTAGAAAGGCCACAAAAAATCGTGCACTAATTTTAGTTAAATTTCGACTTCGATGTCGAAAAATTTACTTAAATTTCGACTTCTATCTCGAAATTTTGCTGGATTTTTAACTTACAGTCAAAAGTTTATTCTTGTTGGTATTTCGAGATCGCAGTCGAAATTTAACTAAATTTCGACATCGAAGTCGAAATTTAACTAAAATAAGTAGAGCAATTTTTTGTGGCCCTCCTACGCCTTCGTACCTTCGTTTTGCAATACACTTTTTTCAATGGGGTAAAGTTTCTTATTATACAGGGTGTTTGGAACAGGGGTAATAGTCTTGGGACCCCTGAGTCAAGTAAATGCCCTTTCCGCGTTCCTAATTTATACCTAGAAATATTTTGTTGTTCCTCTTGGGCCATCATCATCATTAGGTCTTCAGTCCTGAAACTGGTAAGACGCGTACCCTCATTGTGTCCTATTCTGAACTAACCTACACATTTCCTGAAATTTGCAGTCTGCATCTATCACTATCTGGTCTAGGTCTACCCCTGTTTTCCTATCTCTGCTTGTACCTATACTATTTCCCAAAAATTCCTTATAACGTATTCTGCCCGTCTATTTCTCCTATTTTTTTCCACAGATATCTTTATTCTTCTACTATTTCTATAATCTATTTGTTATTGACTTTGTCTGTCCATGCTACCATCCTCATACATCTGAAGCACAACATTTCAAAAGTCTGCTACCGTTTTTCTGTCTGCTTTCCCTTCTGCCCGTATTTCATAGGCATACTGTGCTGTGCTCCACATATATGCTTTCAACAATTTTCTTCTTGTTTCTAAGTTCGTTGTCTTTTATCATAGGCGCTGTTCTGTCTTGTTAGGAGCAGTTCGGTCCCCTTCTATTGTTTTACAATTATATACCCTATTTGTCTGACATTCAGTGATTGTGAAAGGGGGTAAGCAGCCTGTGGTTTCCAAGTTCCCCCAACACTTGAACTATTGCCGATTTAATATTTTTCCAAGATATCTTTTTGCACAGTCAACATTAGTTGCAGATATTTCACAACCAACACCTGTAGTTGTATATAATAATCATCAGATTTATATGCGCTTATTTTTTCGACATTAGGTTCTTCGTCTCAAACTGGTTGGACACGTACCTCCACTTATTTATATTTTAAGCTAGCTTACACAGTTCCCTGAAATTACCACACAGCCTATATATAGCTCGGTTGCCCTTCTATTAATAGTTTTCCAGTAAATGTTTTCACACAATTAATATTGCACAACCAATACCTGTAGTTTCTTATAATAATCATCATATTTAAGTACAATTATTTTTTTCGTCATTACTTTATCCATCTTGGGACTGGTTGGATGCGTACCTCGATTGATTTCTATTCGGAGCGAGCGTACACATTTCTCTGAAATTCTTACAACCTACATCTTCCACTATTTATGTGCAATCGTCCAACCTAGGTCTACATCTACTTCTCTTTTTTCGTATCTCTACTTCTAATATATTCCGCACTATTCCCTCACGCCGCAGTATGTGGCCTATCATTCTATCTCTCCTATTTTTTTCCGTTTTGCACATATTTCTTTCTTCCCCTGCCATTTTTAGTACCTCTTTGTTCTTAAGTTTGTCTGTCCATGATATCTTCATCATTCGTCTGTAGCACCACATTGCAAAGGCTTCTACCTTTTTCTTGTCCGCTGCTCCTACTGTCCAGGCTTCACAGCCGTACGGTGCTGTGCTCCACACATACGTTTTAAGCAATTTGTTTCTATTTTTGTTGTCTTTGAAAACAGTAGTTACTTTTTCTTGTTAAATGTAGCACGACCTTGTGCTAATCTTTGTTTTATATCTTTTGCGCTTTTCCCATATTGCGGTATTTGGCTTCCTAGGTAGCAGAAATCCTTAACCTTTTGTACGTTCTTATTACCTATTTGTATTCTTGTTTTTGATTTATTTTCCCCTCCTTTGCATATTAGTACTTTAGTTTTATTTTTGTTAATTTTCATACCGTATCTCTCCGTTAGAACCGTTTCCTTTTCATTAAGAGCAGCTTCTAGCACTTCCTTGGTAGATGCTAATACCGCTGTATTATCTGCAAATCTAAGCATAATAATTTTTTGTACTTGCATAGTAAATCCAAAGGCCTTCCTGCATTTGACAGTATTCATTACCTCTTCAATGTACAAGTTAAAAATTAATGGAAAAGGGCACATCCCTGTCTCATGCCTTTCCTAATGTTTACTTTTCTACGTTCCCGCTCTAATTCTATTACTGCTGTTTGCTCTTTGTATAAGCTATGTACTATTCGTCTATCCCTATAACTCATTCCAATCTTTTTGAGTATTTCGAACATTTTCCTCCCTTTTACATTGTCGAATGCTTTTTTTAGATCTACAAACCCTATATACACGCTTTCCCCTTTTTCTATTGTTTTCTCCATTATCACTTTCAGAGCTAAAATAGATTCCCGTGTTCCCTTGTTTTGCCTAGACCCAAATTGATCTTCTCCTAGTATTTCTTCAGCTCGTTTTTCCATTCGTCTTTGTACAATTCTAGTTAATATTTTTGACACGTGTGCTGTCAAACCTATTGTTCGAAGATTTTCACATCTATCCGCGCCTTTCTTTTTTGTATAGTTACTATGATGTTACGTTTGAAATCTTTGGGTATCTCGCCTGTCTCATACATATAGCCTACAAGTTGGAAGAGACCTTTTGTTACTGCGGCTTTTAGAGTTTCTGCTTGCACCTCATCTGTACCCGGTGCCTTTCCATTTTTCAGACCCTTTAATGATAATTCAAACCCACGTCTAAGTATAGAATATCTTAAGTCATTATTTTCAATGTCTGATTCCTGTTCTAATGCTGTTAATTGTTCTCCTGCATATAAATTCCCTATATATTCTTGCCATCTACCCACTTTCTCTACATTTTCTATAATGACGTTTCCTCCCGCGTCCCTTATATTTTTGCTATACGGTTTTATATCCATAAAATTAATTCTAATTAGTTTGTATGCTTCATCTGTCTTTCCTACTTCCATCTTAGTTTGTACCTCTTTGCACTTTTCATCAATCCATTGTTCTTTAGCTTTCCTGCATTTTCGAATAATTTCCCATTTTATGGCTTTGTATCTCTGTTTTCCTGTTTCGTCTGATTTATTTTTGTATTTTTGTCTTTCTTTTATTAAATTCAGGATATCCTTTGTTATCCATGGTTTCTTATTTTCGTTTTGTGTATACTCCAGATTATCTCTGGCTACCATGTCTAAGTTAGATTTAATGTCATTCCGTTCTGTTTCCCTCTTGGGGCAACACAAAAAAAACACCACCTATCTAGTTTCTTAGGAAACGCAATTGTATAAAGACCAATCCTGTATATCTAGGGACTTCACAAAACTCATGTCATTTTTAGTATTTTGGAAGGTTATTGCGGCTTACAGTTAGAAAGCGTGTTTTATTAAAAGTGTACATATGCCTACTCATCATCATTAGGTCTTCAGTCCTGGAAATGGTTAGACGCGTACCCTCGCTGTTTTCTATTCTGTGCTAACCTGCACATTTCCCCGAAATTTCCACAGGCTGCATCTTTCACTATCTGCGTGCAGTGGTCTAACTTAAATCTACCTCTATCTCTTTTTTCCTATATCTGCTTGTAATATATCCCGCACTAGTGTTCTTAGAATCAGCGGCGGCGCTAACGAAACGCCCCCCGCGCCAAACTAATTAATGGGCCCTATAAAAGTTGTTAAATTTTGTATCGTAATAGGAAAAAACACTCAAATGATTTTTTATTTATATGTGCTTCACAACAGTGGTTTGTGACTACATTCTCGTTTCTCACCAAGCCTTTGCAATTTGCAAAAGACTTTTTACGCGTATAGTGTACAAACTATTCAAATTCATTGTTGCTAAATAGACGAAGTTCTATACAAACTATAAAAGAACCAGAATAAAAAGATCTAAATTCAGGCTATGAAACAGTACTGCACGGTGCACACAGATTGTTAAAAATTTATTGTTTAAAAAAGATCAAGGTATATTCTAGCATTCTTCGCAAAAGTAAACAGGAACGCCATCAGGTGTCAAAGTACAGAAGTAAATTTGAAATTAAGTCGATATTTCATAGATGGCCATAACAAATATGTTTCACCTTTGGGTTTGTTGGATGTACTACATGCAAAAGTTATTGCAAAAATATAGCACACCGTCCCTTGGCGTTCCTTTTTACTTTTGCCATCTTACAGAAGTTCTTTCGAAGTTATTATTGTCATTTGATTTTGGTTGTTTCATACGGGTTATAAGCCACTTCATCCTGATGAGATCCAGAGAGATTGAAACTAGTCGATGAATGTTTATTTCCTTTATGAAACAAACAAATTCTTTCATTTATGGCTATGCAAATTACTAGCTTGCTTTGTATAGTTAAAAACCCTCTTTCAATTCTTCGTAAAGTGGGTGTTTATTTATACATCTTACATTTGTAACTTATTAGTATCAGGATTGTCGAAGATGTTCATTTCACATTTAATAAATTTTAATATCTTTATTGGGTTTTTTTTTGTAAGCGGTACTACATTTTAAAAAAATAAAAACTTAGTAATCAAAAGATGACAATTAAAAAATTGTGTCTGTAACGTATTGGCAGAAAAATTGCTTATGTGCTTTAAATAAATGAACGTGAAAAAAGGGGAGTAATTAAAAGAAAGTCGAACTTCAAATTGTTCAGTTTGAAAGTGTCTGTTGCAGACGTCTAGAGCGTACCTTTTGAAAATTAAGTGAGTTAGTGGTGTATATATAAAATTTGAGTTGTGTTTTTAAGTTAATCGTTAAATTAAAATGAAATCTGTGTACATTTAACAATACTAAGAAATATACAAGTACTTATATCGATTGACCCAGTGATCTAGTGAATAGAGCATCTGCTTTGTATGTAGGTGGCTCGAGTTCGAACCCCGTTTCAATAAAAAATTTTCTTTAAGAACTGTATGTCGTAGCTTTATGGAAATGTATATACAAGATGGAGCAAAAGTTGATATATACAGAGAGTAAGTTAAGAAACGGCGACGTAAGAAAGAATGGCGAATTGTCAAAATGATGTAAGAAAAAGAATGGTGGATTGTCAAAGTAACGTAAGAAAAAATGCGGATTGTCAAAATGATGTAAGAAAAAGTGTCGAAGTTACAGCATCTCAAAGTGACAGCTGCCAAAAGGACAGCTGTCAAAGTAGCAGCTTTCAAGGTGGCAGTTGTGACGTCAGTGGTAGTGGGGAGGAAGTCTAAGATGATTGAAGGAAGTTCTAGATATCCTCAGTCGTACCTACTGTCTTACAAGGCCTGGGCCAGGTTCTAAACAAAATTTACCATGTTCCAAAATTAGCATAAATAATTAAAGCTGGCAATTTCTTTGCATCCTACTAAAGCACGTGGAACACGTTTTAAGGTATCTTTAATAAGAATGAATTTGCACAAGATATTTCACTCGGCTAAAAAATTGATTTAAAAATGGGGCTGTTAAGTTTTTATTTGTTTCACGATATCTGCAATGACTGCAATACAGGGTGAAAGAATTAAATATCGAGACATTTAATTTTTCCTAATTTTCTGGGTTTTGGGTTAGTTTTGCATAGAATTTGGGTGTCCAATGAACCTTCGTTACCTCTTTCTTACATCAATGTATATATTTACTTAATTATCAAAATGTCTCTTACTTTATTTTTAATTTGCAGAACTAAAATCTTTTCTCTTGTGATAGTTTACCTAGCTTTAATTCCCACGCTTGTAAGGTTTGTTTGGCCAAAAAATCCTTGACAAATAGTCTGTAAAAAAAATCAGCGTGTTTCCAACTCTTAGCACAAACTTCTTGGTAAATATACCCTTACAAAAAAATTATTATATGATTAGGATTTATTATAGCTTAAATTAAACGACAAATACTAAAGTATCAGTTACAACAATATTTAAAAAAGTACACTTGCAACATCTACGCACTTTTCCGATTTGTAATCAACAGTATAAATTTCTCCGGCTTATATTCTTTAATTGACGTCAAATCCTAGTTTGCAAAATCATGCATATTCACTTAAATCTTTCTTCCAATTATTTAATAAAGGTAGCGTTATATTGAAGAATTTTCTCTCTTAATTGTATATAATTGCATTTAATAATTTCAATTTTCATGCAGGTTACATTTAAATGTACTTCCTTATTTACTGTTCCATTTTACCATCAACGTTATATTTTAATTATTCAATTACAGTACGCGTATTGCATACTTTAAAACAATTGCTTCAAAATTCTTTTCTCACTGTGACATTTTTGCGATTGAATTTATGAATGAATCTATTTAATAAACGCGTCCTTTTATATACAAAATTATCTAGTTTCTAGAACCTAAAAGTATCGTATGTAATATTTTACACCGAAATGACGCAAAGTTTCTCATAATAATTTATTAGCGTCGATCGCGCTGCCTCGTCCTTCTCTAATATCTCCAGTAAATGCTCGTGGTCTTCTTTTATCCTAAAGTGAATGCGAAAAATTATGAATAATTCTTATCAATTTTTATTACATTTTCTGGCTTTTTAATGTTCTGGCCTCTTCTTGGGATAAACGTTTCTTTATTAATTAGGCCATACGAAATTGACGTATTTCTAAGTACCGATGATTCATCCTTATGTTCTATTCCTAATATTCTAGAGAATTCTTTATTTGAAATGTATTTATGTAATTTACACGGTAATTAATTTAAAGTTTAATTGCTTTTTAATGCAAATGGTTGCATTTTTATAGAAAACATTTGCTTTCACGCCATAATTAATATTAGAATTGGGGTTTTTATTATACAAAATTATTTATTTTTATGCAGGGAAAGTGCATTTTTTATTACAAACGAATAGCTTTTGTATTTATCTTAAAATGAGCGATTTGCATTCGCATTTAATGCGTTTTAAGGTATCTTAAAATTATGTATTTATTTTTACATGTACTTACGTTATTTGCTATGTATGTACAATACGCTTATATCATACAGGGTGATTATATATACACACGCAATTGCATTTTTTTTGTTTGGCATTTTATTGAATAAAAGTACTCTTGTATTGTACAGGGCGAAACCATGAATTTACGGAAATTTGTGTTTTTTCCGGATTTTTTATATCTTGGTGGGATTTGAATTTGGGTTTGAATGACCTCTCGTGACCCCTTATCACGTCATTGTATGTATATATTATATAATTTGTGTACGTTGCATAATTGAGAATGGGGTAAAATACGAAAAAATTATTAACTTATTCTAGTTTGTAATGTCGGACCCATGTAGTACGCACGCTTAAGAAAGCCTTAGAGTGTGAGCAGACTGATGATTGAAGTGTACGACGTCGCTAACTATTAAGTAGTTCAAGACAAATAAATACTGGCCGTTATGAGAGCAATAATTATATAGGACTAAAATACAAGTAGAATGATTATGATCTCAAGAGCTACCTAAGTTCCTAGGAACGTAGATAGTGCCAGGGTAGGTTGCCCGAATAGGTATGTATAATTAAAAGCGACCTTGATATTTGTGGATGAGGAATTCACTTCGAGAAAGCAGCACACAGAAAGACAATAAACAATCGTTTACAAGACAGGGAAAAGAGTTTTACAAAACATTTAAATCGATATTATGAGAAGTGCACGTCGCGACTTCGGGGACTTGCCCAGAACAAGCTATCCACCACTAACAGTAGAAGTACGTATTCTTTTTCATTTTCTGATCAATTTCTTATCATTGCTAGACATGTTAACAACCACTGTGTCTGTTAGTTACCATCAAGTCTGATTTCTTTTACCCTGTCACAAGCTTGTTGAACATGTTTTCAATCTCAGTGTTTTATCATTTACAATAAAATTTCTATATGTATAACTGTTGGATCAAACGATGTATCATACATTACTTAACATAAACATTTACTTTGAATTCTTCTAATGATGATGTAGTCTGTTATTAGGTTAACTGTATAGCGAGCTTAACGGAACTATTTTATTGTCAATGAGCACTCACGATACGAAACTAGTTTGTTACTTCCGGTGGTTCAAACATGACATCACAACACCCTCGTCAGCTACCGGTTTTAAGTCCTTTCATGATTTTTAAAGGGATGGCTTAAAAAGGATCAAGAAAAGAGGGACATGAGCCCGAACATCCCGCTTACCAAAATAAATACTAATTTATTTTTAAACAAAGTAAACAACTAATATGTACGATACTAAATAAAACTTATACGGAACTAGACTAAATAGCTATATAGTATCTAACCCTATGAGCTTGTTGCCTAAATACACCAACAAGAGCAAGCGAACGATTACTGTTCTAGGGGCAAAGGGTAAAGCTTTAGCACAGGTCTTTTAAGAGTCCCATGTGCCGTTCTCACAGTTGCAACGCGAACAACGTTATCTTTACCGGTATGCAGTTGAATGATTCTGCCCAATCTCTATTGAAGAGGCGGGGAATTGGGTTCTTGAATCAACACTAAGGTATTAAGCTTTAACGATTCCCCTGAAGCAAACCATTTAGATTTTTGCTGAAGCGTATGAAGGTACTCTGATTGCCATCGCTTTCAGAAACTTTGCTGTAACCGCTGGACTAGTTGCCGTCGATTTAAACGATTAATCGCTATCTCAGTAACGTCCGTATCTGGAATGACAGAAATAGGCTCGATGGTTAAAAAATGACTTGGGGTGAAACAAGATAAATCGTTAGGATCCAAATTAAGCGGACCTAATAGACGGGAGTTCAAAAGTGCTTCAATTTGCACTATAACAGTATTCAATTCTTCGTAAGTCAATTTTTGCTCACCAACTACCCGAGATAGATAAGTTATGACAGATTTAATTCCCGCCTCCCGTAGCACACCGAAGTGCAGAGCAAAACGGGGGTTGAACGACCACTCAATGTTTTCTACGTGTGCGGATTGTTCTAACAGTTCGCGTATTTTGGCTTCAGCACCTACAAAGTTGGTACCACAGTCGTTGTACATGAGATTAACCCTCCGCGTCTAGAAATGAATCGACGGAAAGCGGCTAAAAATGCTTCTGACGACGAATCTGAAACTAATTCTAAATGCACTGCCTTAGTGCTGAAACAAACAAAAAGACAAATATATACCTTTATCGTTTTGACTCCTCGAACCCGACCCATTGTTATGGAAAAAGGGCCCCCAAATCTACGCCAGTATGACGAAATGCTTTTCCAGGAGTCACTCACGGAGTAAGTAAATCTCTCATAGAAGCCACAATGGAAGTAGGGTTAACCTTAAAACAAGAAATACATGCACGTAGACACTGTCTTATGGCTCTCCTAGCAGACAAAATCCAAAAATGCTGCAATAATGACTGGGTTGTACGATTACCGCAATGTACATTTTTAATGTGGCAATCCTGTATAATAGGAGTTGTTAGACGATGGGGCCGAGAGAAAAGTAAAAGATATTTTGCATTATGTGAGATGTCCGAATGTTTTAACCTACCGCCCACCCTGAGGAGTACCCGAAAATCTACGAATGGAGTAAGAGAACAGAGTTGTTTGCTAACTAAATGTCCCTTGTTTTATTTTTCCAAAGCTTACGCAAATGCACCGGTTTGAACATGTTTAACTAATAATTCTAACGCTGAAGTTCTTTCTCGAAGTGTAATCGCACCAGTTAATTTTCCATTAGATGATTTGAGGTTGAACACAAAACGGTGGCAATGAACAATTATTTTCAAAATCTTTTGCAAATCGGAGATGTATCTAACAAAGAGGTCAAAACGTGATCCGAGGGTTCGATGGCAACCAACACCACTTTTGATTCGGCAGAACTTTGTGACAATTGTGATGCTGAATTATCAAGAAATGGTTGTTTAGGCCATGCTTCCAAAGGTAATTTAAACCACACAGGACCCGCCTACCATAGCGGGTGATCGATAAGTTCAGTTGCAGAAAAGCCTCTAGAGGCACAATCGGCAGGGTTGTCTTGTGATTTGACATGATTCCTATTAGAAGGTGTAACTAGCGATTGAACTGGTGCAATTCTATTTGCAACAAAGGTTTTCCATTTATTAGATGGCAATTTTAACCATGAAAGTGTTATTGTAGAATTTGACCAAGTAAAGATGCTGGTAAATTCTAGCTTAAAATATGTTTTCTTCACATATTCTACGAAATTTGCGAGCAGAACTGCTGCGCACAACTTTAACCGTGACAACAAAACTTTGTTTATGGGCGCAACTTTACTTTTTGCACAAACAAAATACACGAAAACATTATGATTTTTGTCAAAACAAGAAAAATAAACAACAGATGCATAACCTGCTTCTGAGGCATCGCAAAAGGCGTGTAACTCGATGCTCTTTAAGTCTTTACAAATCAACTGACAAGAAATTTTCAGCTCAGATAAGAATGGAAGTTACAACAAATACTTGTCTCATTGACGAATAAGTTTTTCGGGAGGCTGGACGTCCCGATTGATTCCCAAAATCCATAAACGCCGAACGAAATATTTAATAAAAAATGTAACAGGAATTAAAAAACCTAGGGGATCGAAAATTCTAGCTAATGTCGAGAAAACGTTCTTTTTTGTAAAAGGACGCTCCCTAATTTGTATATCGTATGAAAAAACATCTGAATCGGAACACCATTTTTGCCCTAACACCTTTACTAACGGAATTTGTTTTTGACTAAACGTCAGCGGTGGTTCTTCGATTTGTGAATTGGGTATATTTGACAAGACAAGAGTGGAATTACTATTCCATTTTCTAAGTTCGAAACCACCAAGCTTACATAATTCAGTCAGTTCTTGAACTAGCAAGTTGGCTTCTTCAACAGTTTCATAACCACTGATAATGTCATCTACATATGATTTGGACGATAAAACAAGTGAAGCGCGGAAGTGACGAACCGCTTCCAATCTCGATAATTCTAGGATTGTACGAAGAGCAAGAAAATGAGAAACTTTTATCCCATAAGTAACGGTGTTCAATCGATAATCAACAAGAAGATCAGATGAATCAAATCTCCACAAAATACGTTGGAAATCTCGATGTTCTGGTATAATCTCTATCTGACGATACATTTGTTTGATATCCGTAGTGAAAGCAATGTTGTGAATCCGAAACTGCAATAGAAATTCAAAAATATCTTTTTGTAGTGATTTTCCCTGTAACAACGTGTCATTTAGTGAAATATCGACTGAGGTTTTTGCACTTGCATCGAACACAACTCTTAATTTAGTTGTTATGCTCTCTGGCTTTATTACCGCATGATGCGGAATGTAATAAACAGGACTACTATCCAACGAAAGAAGAGGTACAGGACTCATGTGCCCTGTGTTTATGTAATCTTGCATGAAAAGGTTGTACAAGGCTCGTAAACCCGAGTCATTCTGCAAACGTCGTTCCAACCCTCAAAAGCGACGTAAAGCGATTGCACGAGAATCAGTAAAAATTGGTTCTGGTCCTTTAAAAGGCAATGAAACCATAAACCGACCTGCATCGTTTCTAGAATAGGTTTCAACAAACGTCTTTTCACACAATACGTTTTCTGCATTTTCCCGTACGTGAGCAGGAATACTTTCCAGCTCACAACCTACTTTTCCAGTCACAATCCAACAAAATTTATGCGAATGGCCACCGGTTCGTCTTGTTGGCCGATTCGAGATTCATTCAACAAAATTTGTGCAAAAATGTCTGCTCCTAACAACAAATCAATTTTCGCAGGTTCAAGAAACTTTTGATCAGTTAATTGTAATCCATCGATATGATCCCAATGGCGTTTCGATAAAGGTGTGGCCGGCAGCAGTTCACCACATATTTCCTGTAAAACAAAAAATTCTAAATTGAATACGACACGATACGCTACCAGTGATAGTAGACGCATTCAATTCCAAACCTTGTACTTTTGCTAAGCTTCTATACTTCTGCAAAAAATCCTTTGACACCTTTCTGTTATTAAATTTGACATACTCCCATTATCTAAGAGTGCCCTAACAATTTGTAGTTTTCCAAACCCATCGATAATCGCTACCTGAGCAGTAGCTAACAAAGTTGTTGTATTAGCAACTGAACGAGAAAAGAATGAACTAACTTCAGGCCTCTGCATCGAAAACGAAGAAGCTTCACTTGTTTTATTCCTTTCAACCATTTTTTTTTGTATGATCTACTGATATAGTCGGAGAGGTATTTGCATTCTCAAAATGCAACAATGTGTGGTGTGGTTTACGACATTTTTTACAAACAACCTTTGATTGGCAAATTTTGACACGATGCGAACTACACAAACAATTTAAACAAAGATTATTCTTTTTAACGAAATCAAATCGTTCCTGACTGGATTTACCAAGGAACTTTTTGCAACCATAAATCAAGTACGAGTCATTACACACTATGCATTTGTTAGGTGACGTCGTAGCTACAAACGTTCCGCGAGTTGAATTTTGTTTATTTCAAGTTGAAGACTCACTTTTACTTTTAGTCCCAAAGTTGATGGTTTTTGGTGCTTTTTGAGACATCAAATCGTTTATATCTAAAGCCTTACACGATTAATCTAAGAACGCTCTTAATTCTTCAAAACGTGGTATTTCATTTGTATTTTGCATTTCGAAACGTTTGGCGGTGTCTGAATGTAACCTTTGTAATAGCCAATTGAAAAGAACAAAATCATACAGATCGACATTTTCGAAAGTTTTTAAAGCGCTAGAGCTTTCAACGAATACGTTTAATAAGGACCGTAAACTGTCCGAAGTAGCAGAGCTTAATTTGGGAGCCTTTTCAATGCAATTTAAATAATTTGTAACAATTAATCTTTTATTTTCATAGTGATCTATAATAATTTTTAGGGCAATACCGTAATTTGCGTCACAGACCGATAAATGTTTCACGAGTTGTTTAAATTTGTCATCTAAACTGTTTAACAAAAAATAGAACTTTTCAATAGAAGAAAGTTTCTGAATTGAATCGATCAAAGTACGAAACGAATTGTAATATGTATCAAAATCTTCAATTTTTCCATTAAAATTTATTAATGAAATTGTCGGCAAGCGTATGTTGTTTGTGGCTGACTGAATTATCCACCAATGATGGTAAAAACATTTTAGTTTCAAACTGCCTTTGACATTGAGTGAACCGTGTCCTAATATGCAAAAAGTATTTATCTAAATTAATTCAAATACTCGAAATTTCTTCGATACACTCATCGTCTAAGATGCATTCTGGATACAATTTGTCAAAATCTGATATAATCTGCGAAGTTAGTTGCATACTAGCCTCAATTTCAGCGTAAGTATCACCGGTCCCATCTAAATTAGACAATGCATTTTGTAATGCTATCAATCTACTTAAAGTAGCTTTACCTTGAAAAATCAACCTTTCTATGGTAACTACGATTGGGAAAGGGGTTCAATACCACCTAAAGCAACAAAGTGGCAACTACAAGTTTTAAAATTCTATAGGAAAAGATCGTTATTCTGACCACGCAAAAAAGTGATGTCTGAGCAATAAATGACAAGTACCGTTTCTACAAACAATACAATGCCACTGTAAAATGCATGTGCACAAAATTGAAAAATTCCTAAATCTTCTAAAAGAAATAACAACAACAAGACCTGTAAAAACACCGCACAGGCAAAGATAACAATGAATAACGACGTCGCAACCATAAACTACGTTCTTTTAACCCGAAACGTTTAACAATTCGCTACCCCGACCGGAAACCTGTTTCACAAGCTCACAAAAATGCTATTCAATACCGTTAGTATTTATCTTAATTAAATTCTTGAATAGAACTTCAACATAAAATAAATAATATTCAAAACAAAAATTTACTTAGATTGCAAAACAAATCAAACAAATTGTTCTAAGAACTTTTAAGCAAATGTCTTACAGTTTAAAACAACAATGAATTTATAGCACCCTCCCAATCAAAAAACAAAGCAAATCAAGTAATTGGGGCGTGAAATTCAATTTAACCAAAGGAATTCAATCCGGTTCAAAGAACTAAAATGTTGGATCAAAGGATGTATCATGCATTACTTAACATAAACACTTACTTTGAATTCCTCTAATGATGATGTGAACTGTAATTAGGTTAACTGTATAGCGAGCTCAACGGAACTATTTTATTGTCAATGAGCACTCACGATGCGTAACTAGTTTGTCACTTCCGGTGGTTCAAACATGACATCTCAACACTCTCGGTTTTAAGTCCTTTCATGATTTTTAAAGGGAGGGGTTAACAAGTATCAAGAAAAGAGGGACAGGAACCCGAACGATAACCATTACTTGAGTCTAAATTGACTACTCTAACATTCTAATGAAAAGTTCCCATCTGTCGTCATCTGATATTAACTCTGTGATTTGTAGAGCATTCTTCCTCTTTGGTGATTTCTTTCTTTTTCCGTCTTCTTTTCTAGTTGCTTTTTGTCTTTGCTGAGAATCCGAATGGGAATCGGTTACCGAAGTATGCTTAAATTGTGAAACCGCTTCTATTCACGTGGGATACATAAAAATGTTGTCTCTTTAATGCTTGTTTTTATTTTTTCTTTTTGGAACTGCTTTTTCTGGGAAACACAAAATCGTTGGAGTTTTGCTTTCCCCTGAAAGAAGAGAATAGTAAACAAATCTTTTAGGGGATATGAAGGATTTGCAACATGCCATTTTGCCTATAGCAATGTTCATGTTCCAACCTCATTCATTAAATATTTGTTACCCTATCCTTGTTTTTTACATAAGCAAATTGTCATATGATTTACTTTCCCATCTTACTATATGTTAGTAAAGTTGCATATTTTCCATTTATTTTTATGTTCTTTATTTGCACATAAACAATTCTACCTTAAATGTAAACTTGTTTTTCCTTCACAAAATGTTTATTTAACCTATCTGGTTCAATAATGTATATTTCTACTCTCAGTTATTTATTATATAAATAATTACACAATACACTCTCATTTCACAAACAAACAGTTGTAGTAAATTTTCCTCATTTTCTTCGTCAATAAAGAACTCCATGGTGATTGCACTCTAAGATTGCAAACATAGTTTGGTACTTCTGACAGGAGGATTTTTGTATAAACTCCTTGATAGTCTTCACTTTCTGTTCTGATAGCAAACCGGAAAGGTCATATCTTGACTGGTTTGGAAAATTCAAACACGAGGCCGATTAAAAATTATTTTCTTGCATACTATAAGGCTGATTTGCACTTGGATCCAATTAGATTATTATCAAATGGTAAGAAATTTAAAGATACATAATGGCATTCCATCATTTGTTTGTCTTGTCAGCTAACTTTTGGATTCTATTTTAGGGTTGTCCTTTCGGGACAATGCATTTTAAGGTTACGTAGTTATTAGTTATAAGCAAAATTTCTTTTTCTAAATTATACAGTTTTCTGAGGCCCCGATGCAACCACTTTCCTACAAATAAATTATAAAGGTATACCTGAGGTTGGATATACTCATCAGTTCTACAAGAGACTTCAGGGTAACCTACTTTTTATTAATTACATCACGCCAGGTATGTGTTTTTAATTATTTTGAATTCAAAGTTGTTATTAAAAACACGATTCAAATTTTTCTACGGTATAGAAGTATCAGTAAATGACTATACATTTCAAATATTAAAAATTTCTTCATAATTAAATATTAAAAACCTTAAATTTATATGTAGTCTTACGTGTGATTTTTTATGTCACAAATGTAAGCCAAGTGTTTCATGAAACAGATGTTAAGTTTTTACTTAGGTAATACATAAACCAAGTTTCGTATTTATCTGTATCTAAATGGTATGTTAAACCATTATCTAATCAATCTGAATATTATGTATACAAGTTTAAAGCAACTTTATTAAAAAATCAATACTTTATAACTACATAAAATTATCTAGTTGATCAATTTTCTCTAAGACAACCTCATAATGAATTAAATGAAATTTTGTTTATTCTTTGTTCTTAAATGTTAATTTCTAAATAGATAACAAATTTTGGTTAATTTATCAAACTGTCTATTTGGTTCTCTTATACTTATTATTTTCCACCCTAAAATTTTAGGTCTTTTGCAGCCTCCGCAACCCCAAAGGTCGATGCTAGCTGTGCCAGAATTTACTCTTACGTATGTTCTGTCATGCACCTATCCTTTTTATAACACCAAAATGAGGGTAGGGTGCAGATTAAAAGACGTTTGTCTTAGATAGTCGCCTCTGACGTCACGGAGTGGTGCTAGTGCACCCCGGTCGGAAATGAGCAAGTTTTAGAAGTTATTAATTTAATTTTTTTCTGATTGCAATACCTCTGTTAATGTATAACTTTATACTATAATATAAAATTACTATGCTTTGCTAAATTTTGAAGAGCAAAAATTTTATTTTACATGTTATAAATTTTAACTTTGACAAAATATATTATTTTAGAACATTTTCTTAACTACTTGATAATTTATGAATTTCAAAATTAATACAGTGCATGTATATACTGTGGTGAGATTTTGGGAATTAAGGAACTGTATTCTGGAAAAAGATTGGGCTCGTTCCAAAAAGATTAGAATATAGTATAGATTCTAATATAGAAAATGGTGGGTGGGGAAATATAAAAACAAAATAGATAGCTAGTTAAGGTTACCTAGGAAATAAATAAATGAGGAAAAGGTAGTTATTCAATAAGTTTTGACGCGAATAGTAGTAATTAATAAATGTTCCTAAATATTATTAAAGAATTGTATTATAATGGTGATTTTAAATTACACGAACAATATTAAGTTATAAAAAACATTTAATTATCGAATTAGATTAAATTGATATATGTTAAAAGAAGAAAATTCAATTTGTATTTAGAAGTCTATTGTTTTTGAAAGTTAAATGTCTTTATCAGAAAAAAGAAAATAAAAGTCAATTTTAAAACGTCAAGTCTTGTGTCATTAAAAACCAATTTTAAAAGGACATTACAGAAAATAAGTGTTAAAATTATATTTTGTAAAATACAAAGATCAAATTTATGAACATTTGGAAATGCTCTCAAAATATATCAAGAAAACAAAATTAAAATGAAAATAGTCTTAGAAGAATATAAATCCTATGTCTACAGTATAAAAATTGTTTAGAGAAGTAAAAGGAGCTAAAGATTTTCTAAAGGAAAAAGAATCAAAGTCTACAAAATTATTCAGGGAAGTTTAAATTTATTATTGATTGTAATAGTTTTAAAAAATTGTATCACTGCAATTATTCTATATAAGTTAATCATTATCCAGATCAAAATTTGGAAAAGAGCCGAAAAATATTCTATACAGAACTTTCATAGAAAATATTTGATCTGTTAAATATTCTAAAAATTTGACAGATAGTTTTGAAGTGGACGTTTTATATAAAAAGTCTTTATTCATTACTAATTTGTATTGAAATTTTAGGAGGACATAAACTACTACTTTAAGAATTAATATAACACTGAATAGGAACACCATTATAACACTGAAAAATTGAAGATTTAAACCGTAAGTTCTTGAACTATTTATTTATTTTAGTAAAATTTAAAAATAAAAAAATTAAATATTGAAGCTATCTATTTTAGACCATTTTATAAAAGAAACTTAATTTATATTCAATTGATGATAAAATTTGAACCCCACCTGAGATCGTTAATTTAGTGACTAAGAGCAATATTTTTAGCAGGAGCAGAATATTTATAAAATACCCATTTAAAGAGTCTCATTGCTAAAAAAAATTAAAATTTTTATCATTTTATATTAAAATACTTGACATAAATGGCACCCTACGTGTAGGCTTCAAAACTAAAAAGAAAAATAAGTGACAAATTTGTGACATTTACTGTTTTGACAACATATAACCATAACCAACAAAAGAGTATCATCAAACTTTGACTTTATACCACAAATAAACTATTTAATATTACATATAAAAAAAATTTAAAACAACCATACCTATAATCCGTAATTTTACATTAAACCTAAAATAAAATATTGGTGGGGCCAGTACCGCATAAAAATGGAAAAACAAGACGATTATTAAACGAGATCGGGAAAAAAATATGAGCGGCAAGATAACCTAACACAGGAAGTAATACAGTTCATTTACATTTCCAATGCTCCACCTGTAGGTACTACATTGGCCAGGAGGCGAGTTTTTTGTTGCCTGGAAATTTAGAATTTTGCCGAACCCTTGCCGTTCCAGGCAAGGTAGGGATCTTTAACGTGCATGACAACACTCACACACGGGACCTCCATTTAACCTCTCATCCGAACGAGGGCATAATTTTTGTGAAAAATGCTCACCTGCCATTTTTCAAGCAGTCGGCCGTGTCGGGATTTGAACCCGGGACCTTGGGATCCGTAGTCTTATGCTTACTACATTGATCCACGGCGACGCCTACAGGAAGTAATACAGCTTGAACAAAGTAATAATGAAGTGAACACATGTACAGTAGAGGAACAAGAAATTTATACCGAACCAAAAATTATGATTGTGGGAGGAGGAAAAATTCAAAAAATTAAAGAAAATACGGGTACAGCCAACAATAGTAATATACACATGATTTTTAAGTTTTCTAAAAGAATTAGATGGAAAAATTGAAGAAAAACTTACCGTGGTGAGAGAGAGCCAACAAGAGATGAAAGAAAGTAAACTAGAGATAAGAGAGAGTCATCGAGAAATAAAAAAAGTCAATTAGAATTAAAAGAAAATCAAACTAAGTTAGACGAAAAGCTTGAAGATAACCAACGAAAAATAACAACAGTTAAAGGAACAGATAAAAATTTGTAAAAAGGATTTGGCAGAATACATGGAAAATTTTAAATCGGAGATACAACAACAAGTGCAAGAATTTAAAACAACATTCAGAGGGGACGTCGAAAAAAATGTAATAAAAATTAGCCAAGGAGTTCAAAACAATGTAAAAACAAACAATGAAAGAATTATAATAGAAGTAGAAGGTATCAGAAAAGAAGTACAGATGATGGACGTACGAAATGAAGAAAGGTACACTCAGACTTTAAGCATTTTTAATCAAAATATCGAGGAAGAATCAAGATTTAGAAAAGAAATCATACAAAATGTAGAAATAAAGAAAAAAAATAAAATGAACAAAAATTTAGTAATGGTGGAAAAAACGATCACGGAAATACAAAACAAAGTTAAAGATTTAGAACAGGGACAAACAACTCGATGCACTCATATTAATGATTATAAGTTTACACAAGAAATGTTACCAAAATTTGAAGGACGAAAATGGGAACAACCAATGTCCTTTCTTAAAAAACTAGATGAGATAGTTAGACATGAAAAAGAAGCTGTAAAAATACAAATAATCAACGATACACTGACAAGAAATGCAGAAAAATGGCACGGAATTATAAAGGTGCGTACACAAATTATGAGCAATGTAGAAATTTATTTGTGGATCAATACTAGAGCAACGCTTAACAAATGGGAGTAAGAATAAATTTAATTTCAGGAACTTATGGAAAACATATTGGAACCAGAGAAGAGTATGTAATAGAAAAATTTAATCAGGCAAGACACTTAACGCCAAAAATGTTAGAACAGGATATCATTCAATTATTAGGAAGACATTAGGTAATGAAATAAATAGGGCAATCGCAATGCAAAATGTTAAAACTCTCAAAGAATTCTTAGAAATTATTCGAAATTATGACACGGCAAGATCAATTGAAGAGGACAGAACTATTCAAACCAGGCAAGTGAATAACGATATGAGTAGAACGCAATATAAAACCAGTTATATAGACCGACAAAGAGGATTATATACAAAAGATTTTCCAGAAAATGTCAAGAGGTTTGAAAAAAATAATTTTCGACCACCCCAGTATAACAATAGGTACATTAAACGACAAGAGAGACAAGAACCATAAACACAGAAATACGAATTCTGAATTAAAAATTATGAAAGAGAAGATCAAGGATATAACGAACAACATTTAAGAAACCAGGATGGATATAACAATAACATGACACCAAGGAATAATGATAGTACAGAGAACGGTTTTCAGAAATATTAAAGGGGACATGAAGAAAGAAACGCACGCATACAACAAGTCATGGCGTCAAATCCAGATGAAAGGGATGATAATAAGATTGAGATGGTGCAGGTACACCATGAGACTTCGAACCATGTACAAAAAAAACTTCGATGTATTAGCGGGGGGAGAGTTACTTCTAAATACAATTGTTTATAGTTTTAAAGATGTTTTGTTAGGAAATAGTTTTAGTAATAAAAGAAAGTTACAGGTTATTTATTTGGTATTAGATAGTTGTAAATATTTAGCCTTAGAGGAGAGTGGTTCGGAACTTTCACTAATAAATGAGAAAATAGTGATCAAGCATGAGAAAACGTTAGGTAAAAGGATATGTAGAATCAAAAAGGTCAATCTATGGTCAGCAATGAAAGAAAAGTTATCAACAATCGATAAAATGGTTTGTGTTCGTGTATACGTAAATGAAGAGAATTTAGGAGAAGCTGAGTTTTTAATTGTTAAAGGTTTATGTATGGGTATGATTATTGGATTAGATGCTATGGAAAGATTAGGTATATTAATTAACAGAAAGGAAAAATGTGTGGAAATACAAGGAAGATGAAAAATGAGAATGGAATATGGAATGAGAAATTGTATGGTGCCATCGATAATTAAGAAGTATAAACAAGAGTGGAATATTTTGGATTTTAGCAAGGATATGAATGATAGTACAATGAATAAGAGTTTGAAAAAAGAATGCCAAGAAGAAAGGGAACAAGAGAACGCGATATTTATATGTAGTTTGTTTCAGAAGATATTTAAAGATGAACAAATAGGAACAAAAAATCAAGAAATAAAAGAAAAATTAAGTGATTTAATAGATAGACATGTAGGATTATGTAATGAAGAAATACGGTTTGCAGAAAAATATGTGCATAAATTAGAGATCACAGATGACAAAGGATTCTATACAAAAGTGTACCCAATTCCATATCAATTAAGGAGTAAGGTGAAAGAAGAAATTAAAAAAATGTTAAAAAATGAAATAATTTTATCAGCAAAGACAACATTTATCAATCCAGAAGTAATTGTACCTAAAGCAGACAAATCAAAATTAAGAATATGCTTAGATGCAATAAAATTAAATGAGATAACTAGACCCCAATATGAACAACCACAAGCAATAAAAAATTTTCTATATAAAGTGAACAATAAAAAAAATTCAATAAAATTGACCTAAAAAATTTATTTTGGTTAATACCGTTACACAAGGACAGTAGAAAATATACTGGATTTAGCATCGAAAGAGAAATATATCAATACAAAGTTGTACCTTTCGGGCTCTCGACATTCAGCTGCACTAGTAAGAGCCATGCAAAAATTGTTAAACCCATTGGAAGAATTCTGTACACATCATGTTAATGATGTGCTGATATTCTCTTCAAACAATGAGGAACACTTGCATCATCTTGACAAAGTAATCGAAAAATTAGACGAACGGGGACTAAAAGTTAATGTAAAAAATGCGAATTCTTCAAGGAAAAGATGGATTATCCAGGATATATAATTGGTGAAGATGAAGTTCACGTTAGTACCAAAAGATTGGAAGAATTACAACAATTGAAACAACATAAGAATTTAAAAATACTGAGGGGTTTCTTAGGTGTACTAAACTACTACAAAAGATTTATACCAGGGTATTCAGTATTATGTGTACAATTAGTTGAACTATTAAAAAAAGGAGAAAGATGGAAATAGATAGATAGGCGAGAATTAGCATTTCAAAATTTGAAAAGAATATTTTACGAAAAGTTAATCTTAAAATATCCCAACTTCGAAGATAAATTCATACTACGTACGGATGAATCAGATCATGCAATCGGAGCTGAGTTAGTACAAATACAAGAAAATAAAGAAGTACCAATCTGTTTCTTATCAAAAATATTGAAAGATTGTGAGACACGATATTCAACAGCCGAAAAGAAAATGCTAGCAGTCGTTCATGCAATAAAGAAGTTGAAGTTTTATCTTTTGGGAAGTGAATTTATAATTGAAACTGATAAGATTGTTGAAACTTTCTTAACAAAGAAAGAATATGTCAATAATCGATTATACAGATGGGCGTTATACTTGCAAGAATATAATTTTGAAATAAGACACAGAGCAGGAAAAGACAATGTAACTGCTGATTATCTAAGTAGGAAGGAAGAGAACAAAGAAAGAAAAAAGGAAGGGTAGCTACTTGCATTGAATATGTTCAATGAAGAAGGAGATTGGAATAGGAGACGATTTGAAGAATTACAAAAGAAGGAAGGAATAAAAGAAATTCGAAAATTCATGATAAAGGAAAGGCTATCAATGTATCGGGGATATCAAATTAAAAATGGAGTGTTGATTAAGAAGATGAGAAATCAAGAATTATTGGTGTTAACCAAAAAGACAACAAGAGAGATGATAACGAAAATACATTGGACTTTTGGACATATTGGAGTACGAAAAACAAATTTAATATTTGAAGAAGTCTTTTATTTGAAGAATGATATTCAACTTACAAAAGAGATAATAACAAAATGTGAAATATGCATGTTGGTAAAAAAAAAAAAATTTGAAGAATACAGTAATGAACATACATACGAGTAGACCTTTCGAAATAATAACGATAGATTATATCAGCAACCTAATTCCAGGACAATTCGGTTACAAACATATACTTGTAATGGTAGATATTTTCACGAAGTTTGTAAGGTTATATTCGTCAAGAAAATGTAATTCCAAGTTGGTTATAAAAGCAATAGATAATTTTGTGGAAGAAATAGGAAGAATGGAATCAATATTGGCAGAGAGTGCAACATATTTTAAGAACCAAAGATTAATAAATAATTTAAAAAAATATACCAGCTTAAATTTTTGTAGTATCAGACATCCACAAAGTAACCCATGTGAACGATACATAAAGGAAGTGGTAAAATATCTTTACATTTTAACAGAAGAACATCATGAAAGATGGGTTAACTACTTAATCCAAGTTGAAAATTTTATAAATACGGTACCGAATTCTGTCACGGAGATACCACCTATTACTATTACATTGATGCATGGGATTAAACCATGTAGACCATGGAGGGATGAAATAGAACAAATAGACATTACAGATTTACTTATGAAGGCAAGAAAGAAAATAAATAGTAGGAGAGAAAAGTTTTTAAAAAAGAAAATGAGAAAATAAAGAAACATACAATGCTAAATATCGGAAACTTAGTCGTAGTGAAGAGATTGAGAGTGTCAAACCCAGAGAAGAAGATATGTGCAAAACTACCATTTCCATATATAGGGCCATTTAAAATAAATAAAATATTTGCACACAGAAGGAAATGTTTACGAATTAATAAACAAAAGTGGAAAAATCATAGGTCGCTTCCATATTTAATTGTTATATCCGATACATAGTGTTATGATGTGAGTCTATTGGTAATAATAGTAGATTAAACTATTCTAAAATTTCATTACTGATAAAAATTAAAGAAAATTCTATAAAAATAAAAGACACCACATTTTTTTTATATGATTTTATTTAATTTTGGTGGGGCTTTTATGTGGTGAGATTTTGGGAATTAAGGAACTGTATTCTGGAAGAAGATTGGGCTCGTTCCAATAAGATTAGAATATAGTATAGATTATAATATAAAAAATAGTAGGTGGGTAAAATATAAAAACAAAATAGCTAGAAAAGGTTACCTAGGAAATAAATAAATGAGGAAAAAACAGTTATTCAATAAGTTTTGACGCGAATAGTAGTAATTAATAAATGTTCCTAAATATTATTAAAGAAGTGTATTATAATGGTGATTTTAAATTACATGAACAATATTAAGTTATAAAAAACATTTAATTATCGAATTAGATTAAATTGATATATGTTAAAAGCAGAAAATTTAATTTGTATTTAGAAGTCTATTGTTTTTTAAAGTTAAATGTCTTTATTAGAAAAAAGAATATAAACGTCAATTTTAAAACGTCAAGTCTTGTGTCATTAAAAACGAATTTTAAAAGGACATTACAGAAACTAAGTGTCAAAATTATATTTAGTAAAATACAAGGATCAAATTTATGAACATTTGGAAATGCTCTCAAAATATATCAAGAAAACAAAATTAAAATCAAAATAGTCTTAGAAGAATATAAACCCTATGTCTACAGTATAAAAATTGTTCAAAGAAGTAAAAGGAGCTAAAGATTTTCTGAAGAAAGAAGAATCAAAGTCTACAAAATTATTCAGGGAAGTTTAAATTTATTATTTATGGTAATAGTTTTAAAAAATTGTATCACAGCAATTATTCTATATAAGTTAATCATTATCTAGATCAAAATTTGGAAAGAGCCGAAAAATATTCTATACAGAACTTCATAGAAAATATTTGATCTGTTAAATATGCCAAAAATTTTGACAGATAGTTTTGAAGTGGAAGTTTTATATAAAAGGTATTTATTCATTACTAATTTGTATTGAAATTTTAGGAGGACATAAACTACTACTTTAAGAATTAATATAACAGTGAATAGGAACACTATTATAACACTGAAAAATTGAAGATTCAAACCGTAAGTTCTTGAACTATTTATTTTAGTAAAATTTAAAAATAAAAAAATTAAATATTGAAGCGATCTATTTTAGACCATTTTATAAAAGAAACTTAATTTATATTCAATTAATGATAAAATTTGAACCCCACCTGAGATCGTTAATTTAGTGAGTAAGAGCAATATTTAGTCGGAGCAGAATATTTATAAAATACCCATTTAAAGAGTCTCATTGCTAAAAAAAAATTAAAATTTTTATAACTTTATATTAAAATACTTGACATAAATGACACCCTACGGGTAGGCTTCAAAACTAAAAAGAAAAATAAGTGAAAAATTTGTGACATTTACTGTTTTGACAACATATAACCATAACCAACAAAAGAGTATCATCAAACTTTGACTTTATACCACAAATAAACTATTTATTATTACATATAAAAAAAATTTAAAACAACCATACCTATAATCCGTAATTTTACATTAAACCTAAAATAAAATATTGGTGGTGCCAGTACCGCATAAAAATGGAAAAACAAGACGATTATTAAACGAGATCGGGAAAAAAATATGAGCGGCAAGATAACCTAACACAGGAAGTAATACATTACATGTGATTTTTTTTTCCAACTACATTGGCCAGGAAGCGAGTTTTTTTTACCTGGAAAATTTGGAATTTTGCCGAACCCTTGCTGTTCCAAGCAAGGTAGGGATCTTTAACGTGCGTAACAACACTCACACACGGGACCTCCATTTTACCTCTCATCCGAACGAGGGTGTATTTTTGTGAAAAATGCTCGCCTAACATTTTTCAAGCGGACCGTGTCGGGATTCGAACCCGGGACCTTGGGCGTAGTAGTCACACACATACCACTACGCCACGGAGCCGCCTACAGGAAGTAATACAGCTTGAACAAAGTAATAATGATGTGAACACATGTACAGTATAGGAACAAGAAATTTATACCGAACCAAAAATTATGATTGTGAGAGGAGGAAAAATTCAAAAAATTAAAGAAAATACGGGTACGGCCAACAATAGTGATATACACATGATTTTAAGTTTTCTAAAAGAATTAGATGGAAAAACTAAAGAAAAACTTACCGTGGTGAGAGAGAGCCAACAAGAGATGAAAGAAAGTAAACTAGAGATAAGAGAGAGTCATCGAGAAATAAAAATGTCAATTAGAATTAAAAGAAAATCAAACTAAGTTAGACGAAAAGCTTGAAGATAACCAACGAAAAACAACAACAGTTAAAGGAACAGATAAAAATTTGTAAAAAGGATTTGGCAGAATACATGGAAAATTTTAAATCGGAGATACAACAAGTGCAAGAATTTAAAACAACATTACGAGGGGACGTCGAAAAAAATGTAATAAAAATTAGCCAAGGAGTTCAAAACAATGTAAAAACAAACAATGAAAGAATTATAATAGAAGTAGAAGGTATCAGAAAAGAAGTACAGATGATGGACGTACGAAATGAAGAAAGGTACACTCAGACTTTAACCATCTTTAATCAAAATATCGAGGAAGAATCAAGATTTAGAAAACAAATCATACAAAATGTAGAAATAAAGAAAAATAAAATGAACAAAAATTTAGTAATGGTGGAAAAAACGATCACGGAAATACAAAACAAAGTTAAAGATTTAGAACAGGGACAAACAACTCGATGCACTCATATTAATGATTATAAGTTTACACAAGAAATATTACCAAAATTTGAAGGACGAAAATGGGAACAACCAATGTCCTTTCTTAAAAAACTAGATGAGATAGTTAGACATGAAAAAGAAGCTGTAAAAATACAAATAATCAACGATACACTGACATGAAATGCAGAAAAATGGCACGGAATTATAAAAAGTACGTACACAAATTATGAGCAATTTAGAAATTTATTTATGGATCAATACTAGAGCAACGCTTAACAAATGGGAGTAAGAATAAATTTAATTTCAGGAACTTATGGAAAACATATTGGAACCAGAGAAGAGTATGTAATAGAAAAATTTAATCAGGCAAGACACTTAACGCTAAAAATGTTAGAACAGGATATCATTCAATTATTAGGAAGACATTAGGTAATGAAATAAATAGGGCAATCGCAATGCAAAATGTTAAAACTCTCAAAGAATTCTTAGAAATTATTTGAAATTATGACACGGCAAGATCAATTGAAGAGGACAAAACTATTCAAACCAGGCAAGTGAATAACGATATGAGTAGAACGCAATATAAAACCAGTTATATAGACCGACAAAGAGGATTATATACAAGAGATTTTCCAGAAAATATCAAGAGGTATGAAAAAAATAATTTTCGACCACCACAGTATAACAATAGGTACACTAAACGACAAGAGAGACAAGAACCATAAACACGGAAATACGAATTCTGAAATAAAAATTATGAAAGAGAAGATCAAGGATATAACGAACAACATTTAAGAAACCAGGATGGCTATAACAATAACATGACACCAAGGAATAATGATAGTACAGAGAACGGTTTTCAGAAATATTAAAGGGGACATGAAGAAAGAAAAGCACGCATACAACAAGTCATCGCGTCAAATCCAGATGAAAGGGATGATAATAAGATTGAGATGGTGCAGGTACACCATGAGACTTCGAACCATGTACAAAAAAAACTTCGATGTATTAGCGGGGGGAGAGTTACTTCTAAATACAATTGTTTATAGTTTTAAAGATGTTTTGTTAGGAAATAGTTTTAGTAATAAAAGAAAGTTACCATTTATTTATTTGGTATTAGATAGTTGTAAATATTTAGCCTTAGTGGACAGTGATTCGGAACTTTAACTAATAAATGAGAAAATAGTGATCAAGCATGAGAAAACGTTAGGTAAAAAGATATGTAGAATTAAAAAGGTCAATCTATGGTCAGCAATGAAAGGAAAGTTATCAACAATCGATAAAATGGTTTGTGTTCGTGTATACTTAAATGAAGAGAATTTAGGAGAAGCTGAGTTTTTAATTGTTAAAGGTATATGTATGGATATGATTATTGGATTAGATGTTATGGAAAGATTAGGTATATTAATTAACAGAAAAGAAAAATGTGTGGAAATACAAGGAAGATGTGAAATGAGAATGGAACATGGAATGAGAAATTGTATTGTGCCATCGATAATTAGGAAGTATAAACAAGAGTGGAATATTTTGGATTTTAGCAAGGATATGAATGATAGTATAATGGATAAGAGTTTGAAAAAAGAATGCCAAGAAGAAAGGCAACAAGAGAACGCGATATTTATATGTAGTTTGTTTCAGAAGATATTTAAAGATGAACAAATAGGAACAAAAAATCAAGAAATAAAAGAAAAATTAAGTGATTTAATAGATAGACATGTAGGATTATTTAATGAAGAAATACGGTTTGCAGAAAAATATGTGCATAAATTAGAGATCACAGATGACAAAGGATTCTATACAAAAGTGTACCCAATTCCATATCAATTAAGGAGTAAGGTGAAAGAAGAAATTAAAAAAATGTTAAAAAATGAAATAATTTAATCAGCAAAGACAACATTTATCAATCCAGTAGTAATTGTACCTAAAGCAGACAAGTCAGAATTAAGAATATGCTTAGATGCAATAAAATTAAATGAGATAACTAGACCCCAATATGAACAACCACAAGCAATAAAAAATTTTCTATATAAAGTGAACAATAAAAAAATTCAATAAAATTGACCTACAAAATTTATTTTGGTTAATACCGTTACACAAAGACAGTAGAAAATATACTGCATTTAGCATCGAAGGAGAAATATATCAATACAAAGTTGTACCTTTCGGGCTCGCGACATTATCAGCTGCACTAGTAAGAGCCATGCAAAAATTGTGAAACCCATTGGAAGAATTCTGTACACATCATGTTAATGATGTGCTGATATTCTCTTCAAACAATGAGGAACACTTGCATCATCTTGACAAAGTAATCGAAAAATTAGAGGAACGGGGACTAAAAGTTAATGTAAAAAATGCGAATTCTTCAAGGAAAAGATGGATTATCCAGGATATATAATTGGTGAAGATGAAGTTCACATTAATACCAAAAGATTGGAAGAATTATAACAATTGAAACAACTGTTATGTTACGTTATTCGAGGCAGCCACGTTGGGCGCCAAATTTATGTTACGTTGGCTCGTAGCCGTGCGTAACACAAGGAAAATCAAAGAAATGACCCGGGCTCAATCGGAGAGTGGGGGGTTGTAGAAAGCAGACTAACATATGATGTATACGGCGGTAAGGAGTTAGTGACAATACCTGCAAGAAAATTAGTTAAGCAAACCTGAAAAAAAAAGAATAAGCATAGCAGCAATGAAAAGTCTAAGTTATTCAGTACTTTGTAGAAAGTAAATAAAACTGTTTCGATAATCTATATAATATAACAACGGTAAAAGCAATACAAAAAATTTTTAGTACAAAGTGAGGTAATATTGGGGAGTAGCTGAAACGTTTCCTCACACACCAATTAAACATAAATCAGACAACATGTTAACAAAAGATAAATAGATAAGACACAATTGATATGAGTAATTCAGTAGTATTGATTTTTTTTTCTTTCTTTTTTTTTCTTAATAGCAGGCAAGTCTATTGTAAAAGGTATCAGAACGACGAAGATATGGCAAAACAACGGATAGATGTTTAAAGTAATAACAAGTAGGAAATAGTTCAACTTACAAAAAGTCCTTCAGTAACGCTTCCTTGCAATTGAAGTGTGGGATTCACGATGTCCTGCACTAACGAAGCACTTCACCCATGACTGTGAGGGTGTTGATGGAATTTCTTACACTTTATACTAATCACACCTACGTATTTCACTAGTGTTAGCAGCAGACATTATCACACGACGGAACTATGTAGCCTTGATAAATTTCTTGTTAATTCTATTTCCTGAGACAATAATTTCGAAATATTTTGTAACACAAATCGTAAAAAAAATGGTAATAAAAATTTAGAATCACGGGCTTTCAAGGCACGATGTAATGCATTAAACTAACAGTAACGTGAGGTGTTTTATTTGCTACCTATGGTAACAAAGAAAAATCTAATGCTTTTGAATAACGAAATTTGCGCAAACAACGATCTATTTTAGATTCGTTAGGGGTTAGAAAATTCAGAAACTACAGTATCAACTGTCTTTACATGTGAATGAGATGCATGTTTATAAGAAGCAACCTTTTTTTCTACTAAACCTGCTACAACTGTATCATTTTTTTTTTTAAACACTCAAGCTTAAAACTGTATTTGGATAATCCAAAGTATGCACTACTCTGATAACAAAAGGACCACGAAAACTAGATCGCACACACAGTTCAAATATAAAAAGACAAATCAACTAAAAAAACACAATTAGTAAAGCAACGCGCAAACACTAAGCAAGTCCGTCAAATGCTCCGCACAAACACGCGTGCAGGTCGAGTCCAACAAGTTCTACTACTTTTATTTCCAACAGAAAAGCAACAAAAAAACCAATTAGTAGAGCAACGCGCATCACTAAAACCGTCCGTCAATGTTCCGTACACACCCGTTATTTCAAAAAGAAACTCAACTAAGAAAACAATCGGTAACCGCACATGTGGTTGAGTAAAACACGTTCGTCTATATAGCATCCTTCCTTCAAAGCAATCAAAACTACACTGCCAATCTGTTTTATATAAACTTTTATTTCACCAGAAAAACAACTAAAATCGCGCCGCGCTTGTTCATGAAGGCAAAAAGAAACAGTCTTTTCAACGTAATTAATATATCTAGGAACCAAGAACAAAGTACAACTCTGCACTCTAATCTGTTTATTTAAACTCGTTGTTACCATGAACTCTTGTCGACTACTCTCGACTTCGTTAACTACATCAGGCACATCTAAAACGTGAATGCACCATCATATCTAATAACCAATTACAGCTGTTTATCATTTTCGATAAGCTGGAAGGCAATTCACGAACAATCCAATTTAAACTTCGTTGCAATTTATTTATTAATGAAAATCAACCTTCAAATTATGTATCTTTAATTGCACCACTTTTAAAATTAATACACGCGAGTTAATAAATATAAAATATAGAAATAGTAATTGCCGAAAGGTATTTACGAATTGAGTATAAAAGCGTAAAATGTTAAAGTATAAAAATGACCGTTACACAACATAAGAATTTAAAAATACTGAGGGGTTTCTTAGGTGTACTAAACTACTACAAAAGTTTTATACCAGGGTATTCAGTATTATGTGTACAATTAGTTGAACTATTAAGAAAAGGAGAAAGATGGAAATAGATAGATAGGCGAGAATTAGCATTTCAAAATTTGAAAAGAATATTTTACAAAAAGTTAATCTTAAAATATCCCAACTTCGAAGATAAATTCATACTACGTACGGATGCATCAGATCATGCAATCGGAGCTGAGTTAGTACGAATACAAGAAAATAAAGAAGTACCAATCTGTTTCTTATCAAAAATATTGAAAGATTGTGAGACACGATATTCAACAGCCAAAAAGGAAATGCTAGCAGTCGTTCATGCAATAAAGAAGTTGAAGTTTTATCTTTTGGGAAGTGAATTTATAATTTATAATTGAACTGATAAGTTTGTTGAAACTTTCTTAAAAAAGAAAGAATATGTCAATAATAGATTATACAGATGGGCGTTATACTTGCAAGAATATAATTTTGAAATAAGACACAGAGCAGGAAAAGACAATGTAACTGCTGATTATCTAAGTAGAAAGGAAGAGAACAAAGAAAGAAAAAAGGAAGGGTAGCTACTTGCATTGAATATGTTCAATGAAGAAGGAGATTGGAATAGGAGACGTTTCGAAGATTACAAAAGAAGGAAGGAATAAAATTCGAGAACTCATGATAAAGAAAAGGCTATCAATGTATTGAGGATATCAAATTAAAAATGGAGTGTTGATTAAGAAGATGAGAAATCAAGAATTATTGGTGTTAACAAAAGAGATGATAACGAAAATACATTGGACTTTTGGACATATTGGAGTACGAAAAACAAATTTAATATTTCAAGAAGTCTTTTATTTGAAGAATGATATTCAACTTACAAAAGAGATAATAACAAAATGTGAAATATGCATGTTGGTAAAAAAAAAAATTTTTGAAGAGTACAGTAATGAACATACATACGAGTAGACCTTTCGAAATAATAACGATAGATTATATCAGCAACCTAATTCCAGGACAATTCGGTTACAAACATATACTTGTCATGGTAGATATTTTCACGAAGTTTGTAAGGTTATATTCGTTAAGAAAATGTAATACCAAGTTGGTTATAAAAGTAATAGATAATTTTGTGGAAGAAACAGGAAGAATGGAATCAATATTGGCAGATAATGCAACATATTTTAAGAACCAAAGATTAATAAATAATTTAAAAAAATATACCAACTTAAACTTTTGTAGTATCAGACATCCACAAAGTAACCCATGTGAACGATACATAAAGGAAGTGGTAAAATATCTTCGCATTTTAACAGAAGACCATCATGAAAGATGGGTTAAATACTTATTCCAAGTTGAAAATTTTATAAATACGGTACCAAATTCTGTCACGGGGATACCACCTATTACATTGATGCATGGGATTAAACCATGTAGACCATGGAGGGATGAAATAGAACAAATAGACATTACAGATTTACTTATGAAGGCAAGAAAGAAAATAAATAGTGGGAGAGAAAAGTTTTTAAAAAAGAAAATGAGAAAATAAAGAAACATACAATGCTAAATATCGGAAACTTAGTCGTAGTGAAAAGATTGAGAGTGTCAAACCCAGAGAAAAAGATATGTGCAAAACTACAATTTCCATATATAGGGCCATTTAAAATAAATAAAATATTTGCACACAGAAGGAAATGTTTACGAATTAATAAACAAAAGTGGAAAAATAATAGGTCGCTTCCATATTTAATTGTTATATCCGATACATAGTGTTATGATGTGAGTCTATTGGTAATAATAGTAGATTAAACTATTCTAAAATTTTATTACTGATAAAAATTAAAGAAAATTCTATAAAAAATAAAAGACACCACATTTTTTTTATATAATTTTATTTAATTTTGGTGGGGCTTTTATGTGGTGAGATTTTGGGAATTAAGGAACTGTATTCTGGAAGAAGATTGGGCTCGTTCCAAAAAGATTAGAATATAGTATAGATTTTAATATAGAAAATAGTAAGTGGGTAAAATATAAAAACCAAATAGATAGCTATGAAAGGTTACCTAGGAAATAAATAAATGAGGAAAAAACAGTTATTCAATAAGTTTTGACGCGATAAGTAGTAATTAGTAAATATTCCTAAATATTATTAAAGAAGTGTATTTTAAATTACATGAACAATATTAAGTTATAAAAAACATTTAATTATCGAATTAGATTAAATTGATATATGTTAAAAGAAGAAAATTCAATTTGTATTTAGAAGTCTATTGTTTTTTGAAGTTAAATGTCTTTATCAGAAAAAAGAATATAAACGTCAATTTTAAAGCGTCAAGTCTTGTCATTAAAAACCAATTTTAAAAGGACATTACAGAAAATAAGTGTCAAAATTATATTTAGTAAAATACAAGGATCAAATTTATGAACATTTGGAAATGCTCTCAAAATATTTCAAGAAAACAAAATTGAAATGAAAATTATCTTAGAAGAATATAAACCCTATGTCTACAGTATAAAAATTGTTCAAAGAAGTAAAAGGAGCTAAAGATTTTCTGAAGGAAGAAGAATCAAAGTCTACAAAATTATTCAGGGAAGTTTAAATTTATTATTTATTGTAATAGTTTTAAAAAATTGTATCGCAGCAATTATTCTATATAAGTTAATCATTATCCAGATAAAAATTTGGAAAGAGCCAAAAAATATTCTATACAGAACTTCATAGAAAATATTTGATCTGTTAAATATGCTAAAAATTTGACAGATAGTTTTGAAGTGGAAGTTTTATATAAAAGGTCTTTATTCATTACTAATTTGTATTGAAATTTTAGAACGACATAAACTACTACTTTAAGAATTAATATAACAGTGAATAGGAACCATTATAATACTGAAAAATTGAAGATTCAAACCGTAATTTCTTGAACTATTTATTTATTATAGTAAAATTTGAAAATAAAAAGATTAAATATTGAAGCGATCTATTTTAGGCCATTTTATAAAAGAAACTTAATTTATATTCAATTGCTGATAAAATTTGAACCCCACCTGAGATCGTTAATTTAGTGAGTAAGAGCAATATTTAGTCGGAGCAGAATATTTATAAAATACCCATTTAAAGAGTCTCATTGCTAAACAATTAAAATTTTTATAATTCTATATTAAAATACATGACAATACATATAAATTTTAAAACCTCCCCTACAATTTAAATTGAGAAAATAGGTTAAACCCCTCGTTTAAACTAAAAGAATGTGTAGGTTTAACATCTAATATAATAAGGCTCGATAAAAGTCAGGTGTTGATATTTACAAATAATTTACAAATAAACCATTCTCGTACAATGTCAATTAGCCATAGATCATTAAGCTCTTAAAATTCAGTAACGTTTAAGTAGTCAGCGAAAGGTGTAATTGATAACAGATGATCGCTTGCACTTTTCCACAGAGTTACTTGTTCAATGGATGGATGCTCTGCGTGTTTTATTCATCAAATACCCATCGCTAACTCAATTAAACACGGCTTGAGATTCGATTTCTTCCATTGAATGCGTCCTACTGCACTTACAACCATCTCTCGAGGCAAACTTTTTTACTTCACTCTTGTAATTTAATCCTAACGAATTTCGCTAAGGTTTTACTTTTTTTTCCAAAAGTCGTAGTCAATAAAAAAACCCTCAAGTAAGTGAATAAAATACAACAAACAAGGTGTCGACTAATAATAATTGCAGCTAATTTATTACATGGATGTCAACGTGTAGAGAGCGGCCCTTTTATGGCAATTTTAACAATGACTACCGTATATTAAGTACCACCTCACCAGCTGCTGTTTGGATCTGGGGTTGTTCGGGAGCTTTTGTTATACGAGCTGGTCTTGTATATGACGATTAGTTATCCTGTGCTTAAGGTCAATTCTAATCTTGACATGAAAATAGCCCGAATGTTAACATGACCATTTACAAATTAACCGCGTGTTGTGCACTCTATTGTGTTGCTTACGAAGGAATTTTTGTCGCACTATACGCTGTTTATCAATACATTTTTGAGAGCTTGGGATTTTATCGTCATAATTTAGCAGGTGATTGAAATGTGGTTTGAAGTAGGATGTTTACAATTTTTATATGTGCATTCGGATCATACATACCCTCACTCTCTTAGTCACAATCTCAAAGGGGATTTGAGGAGCTTTCTACAATTTCCTATCCTAAGTAAAACCTTTTGATCGTAGTAATATCTTTTTGGGTTTCGTATAAAAAAACTACTCATTTTACATTTCCAAATTACAAAGTATTCAGATAAAGCTTGAAGCTATCTGATGGCTTTAGAACCCTTGTAAAGAATTAATTCTTTCTAATTGGTCATAAAAAAATTAGTTACAAGGCTTATTCAATTAAAACCCATCTTTAGTCAGGTTAGCCTTGGAAACAATTGTAATCACTCAAATGACGTTTTGCAACGTTAGTGGTGTTTGTAAACTTCCTACTGGTCAGTTTCTCTCGTATATATATGACAGCGATTTTAATTATTGTGACTTTGAAATGACTTATGTTGTTAACAATCCGGCCAAATGTGATCAGCGTGCGGTCATTCAATATCTGTGTACTGAAGATTTGCAACTATTGGAAATTCATATACGAATGCAAGCAGTGTATGAAAACGCATGTTTTGCGTATCCAACTATCAAGGAATGGTGTCGAAAATTTAAGAATGGACGCGAAGGGACGAATGATAAGCCGCGACCAGGTGCAATGTGTACTGCATCAACAGACGGGAATATCGCATGTGTGGAAGGCCTGATTAGAGAAAATCGTCGAGTTTCGATCAGAATAATTTCAGAAAATGTTGGTGTGAGTATCGGATCTGTTTATAGCATCGTATACAAACTAAGCTACAGCAAAGTTTGTGCGCAATGGCCTTTTGTCAGAGAACCAAAAAAGCTTCCGAATGGACTTATCTTTGCAACACCTCACGAAATACAGACAAAAACGTCTCGATTTTCTCTCGTCAATAATTGCTGGCGACAAATCTTGGTGTCATTATTTTGAACCATTCTGTAGGCTGTCATCGATTCAATGAAAAAACGCAACTTCTCCGCTACCAAAGGAGTTTAAAGTTCAACCTTCTGCCGGTAAGGTCATGTTGACATTTTTTTCCGACCATGAAGGACCCTTGTTGATTGAATTTACGGAACCTCGGGTGCATATCAACGCAAACCTGTACAATGAAACTTTCAACAAGCTCCATCAAACAATAAGACGAAAACGTCCAGGGAACCTTTCACGTGGTGTCATTCTGCTTCACGACAATGATCGATCTCATGTTGCTAACGTAGTGAAAGAAAATCTACAGCGAAAGAAATAGAGGATATTAGAGCATCCACCCTATAGTACCGATTTATCGCCTTACGATTTTCACATCTTTGGATCACTGAAAAAAGGTAACCGTTTTCAGTCAGACGAAGAAGTACAAAACGCCGTGAAAGAGTTCTTCGAGCAGCAGTCACAAGATTTTTTTAGGTTGACGAAACAATGGGATATGTGTATTAATCGTAGTGGTAATTATTTGTAAATTTAGTTGTCAATAATTTTTTCCTGAACTCAAGGATGGGTTTCAACTAAACAAGCCTCGTATTTACAAGTATGTGTGTTTGTGTGTGCATACTCTACGGTCATATTTCTAGCTAATGATGCTCACGTCCATTCTTATAATATGTTGATATAGTTCTTTGAACATAAAATTGGGTACCAAACCGTCTACCCATATCTTAGTCATACAACTCCCTATAATATTGTAGCGGGCTACTACTACCGCGTTTCTAATTTAAAACAAGTAATAACAAGAGTCTTTATTACTCACTGTTCACAAGTCTAATTAACAGTATATGCCTTATTTATAGATGTTTTCAGTCCAATTAACAATGAAGCACTATTACACTAATGAATTTACAAGTATTAATATCTTCTTAAACTAAATTCTTAACCGCAGGTCCATTAACAACACTAACACAACTATTTGTTTATTACACTTTTGTCTATTTATGTATTCTACAAGCTGCATGTACATTAGACACGTTCACATAATATAAATTTATGTTTACTCTCGGACTTCCAAAAGCTTAACTATTTAACTTTACACGATGTAATTTATATTCGACATTCTGATATAGACTAACTCTGTACTTCATCATCGGTCTTATTTATACCCCTTAATTAAAAGGGTGATTCATCCTCCAGTAATTTCTAGAAAATTCTCGGTCCCTGAAGAATATACAGTGCTTACGGCGCTTGTATGTTTGACGGGTTGCCTAATAGTAACTGGTATCACTGCCTCCTCTTGAAAACCGTTACGTCTCGTAACTGTAAATACATTTTGACTCCAATTCGATGACTGATGACAGTATCGGCAGTTATCTCCTCTGGTGCATCCACCACATCGTTGGAAATAACAGTCAACACTCCTTTCTTGGTCTTGGTAGGCAACCGGTTGATAACAACAAACAAGGACCTGGACGTTGGTTCCTTAGAAAACTAATTCTAACATAATTCTGACTATCCTCCAATCTAAGCGATTCAGTCCACAGCCTAGCTTGGGCACCGCTAGTTTTGTTACTCTATTTTCCATCATCTGAGCCTTAAGATTTAGCAAAGCCTCCTATAGATGTCCATAACTAGGTCTCTGCCATGAAGAATTTTTGGTGACCAGGTAGTAAACATAACGATTTTTATCCTGAAGGACCAAAGCTTTTCCTACAGTTGGCTGCTGTTGTACTAATTCATCCACACATCCAAACTTTTTTTTGAAAACAATAGCTATTCCTCTTGACATTTGCAGGTCCTGAGCTACGCAATGTGCAAGGGAATACTCTTCTGGTGCTCTAAACAGATCTTGCTGTTTTTCAACAACAATGCCAAATCTCGCCTTAACGGAACCACCATACGCCGCCATGAAACTCTCAAAATCTACATTTGCCCCACGATTAATAACTCTCGCACACCATTCTCATTACTCAAGTCCCCCTGGTTGTTGCCAGCATAAGATGTTAATCGGTCAAAGTGTACCACTTTCGATTTACCACGGGAGATCTTCTGATCCGGTACACTACATCATTAATTCTTGTTAACACTTCCTACGAGCCTTCCCATTGTCTTTGTAATTTTGACAACAACACACGCTTTCTTTGTGGATTATACAATCACACTAAATCTCCAGGTTAATAACCACCTTCTTGAGCTTTCGTGTCATATTGTGATTTCATTCGATCGCTTGCTGCCTGGATATTTTTTCGTACGTTTCCGTGAATGCTATTTGATCTTTCGCGAAGCTAACTAACGTAATCTTCACCTGCAATCTCTTCTCCAAGTTTAAATCCAAACTGAAGATCACATGGTAACCGCAATTCACGTCCTAACATCTCGCAAGCGGGAGAGTATCCTGTGCTATCATGTACCGAAGATTGGTACGCCAGTAGGAACAAATGTAAATATTGATTCCAGTCTGGTTGATGTTTAGAAACAACTTTGGCTAGGTTCTTTCCTAACATCCTGTTTATTCTTTCAACGATTTCATCCGATTGAGGATGAAGTGGCGTGGTTCTAGTCTTCCTGATTCCAAGATGCTTGCAGACGTTTTGAAACAACGCTGATTCGAAGTTCCGACCTTGATCGGAGTGCAATTCCAACGGAACTTCAAAGCGACAAAACAACTCCCTCACTAGTACATCTGCAACCGTCTCGGCTTCTTGGTTAGATATAGCATATGCCTCCGGCCATTTGGTAAAATAATCCATTGCAACCAAGATGTATTTATTTCTTTTCTCTGATTCTGGAAACGGACCAGCTATATCAATGGCTACCCTCTCAAAAGGGTTCCCCACGTTATACTATCTCATTTGGGCTTTCCGTTTTGTGACCGTGCCATTTGCAGAGGCACACAACTTACATTTCCTGCACAACTCCTTCACATCTTCTTGCAGTTCACCCAATAGAATCTTTCTCTCACTCTGTGGAGAGTTCTTTTCGCGCCAAAGTGCCCTCCGGAAATACCATCGTGCAAGTGCTGCAACACTTCCGGCACTCTGCTTCTTGGCACTATCACTTGGAGTCTCTCAGTGCCATCTTCACATTCTAGGCGTCATTTCAAGATTCTATTTTCAATCACCATGGAGTCCCACTGTGCCTAGTATGCCTTCAGTCTCCTACTTGAAATACTAATTTCTTCCCAAGCTGGTTGCTGTCCTCTACTTTTCCACTTATAATACGTCCCAATTCGACGTCATTCTCCTGGTTTTCTCGTATTCTTTCGGTTACCGTCATTCTATGGATAACACTTACTTTCTCTTCCATCTTGAAGCAATGATTGCAGTCCACCGGACAAGGTCTCCTTGACAGAGCGTCTGCATTCCGATGACTAGTTCCTACACGATGTTGTGTGTCAAAGTCATATTGCTGCTGCTCAACCGGTTGTTTTTTTGGTTGAGTAAATTGTCTCTGTATATGACCAACCTCACCGCAGCTCCAGTATCGCAGACCCCATCTCTGCGGTCGTTGTCTTTCCAACCTTTCCGCCTTTCGTTTTTCAAACACACGGTTGATTATTTCATCTATGCTGTTATGCGCTTGACCAGGTTTCTTTAAAGCAGACCGAACTTTGTGACTCATCCCGTGTGATATCTGTTAGCTGCTTCAAATTCAAGCGCATGAACTAGTGCGTCATCTAACATTTTTGGCCGTGCTAATCTTAGCGCTTGCTGTATTTTGCCATCTTTAACGCCATCCACAAATGTTTGAACAGCCAATTTTCGAGAAAGCTATCTGGTGCCTTTGGGTATGCCAATCTAACTAATTTGACAATGTCAGCTTCGAATTCTTGCAGGCTTTCATTTGTCTTTTGCGAGCGGTTCTTAACTTGTGCATCGTAGACCTGTTGAAGGTGATCGTCTCCATATCTCATCTCAAGCTTCGATGTTAAGAGGCCGTAATCATTCTGCTGGTGATCGGGAATCGTTTGCAAGATGTTAAGAGCTTCCCCCCGTAGGGCGACTATTAAGGAGATAGCCTTCTTTTTGTTGCACCAACCGTTGGCTATTACCCAGCTTCAAATTGTTTCAAATATGTGGGTCAAGGTATTTTACCATCGAATGTGGGTGGTTTCACTTTAAATTTTGACGGTATTGACTCGCTTCCTTCCATGCTTCTCATTTCTGGAGTGTTCTGATTTACAACTTGCTACTAGCCACGTTGTTAGTGAAATCATTTGTTTTTGCAACCTCATCACATCTTCTTCTATTTTTACCAATTTACTGTCTAACTTTTGCTCAACTGTTTTTATCTGTTCAGTGAAAGCTTCTTTCAATGCAATGGAGCTTTCCATTAGTCTTTGTTCTAACGTGGCTGTACTTTCATTCAACTTTTCTTCCATTTTGGCAGCATTTTCACTTAACCTTTTCATTTTTACTAAACTTTACTTCCATTTTCGCAGCATTTTCACTAAATTTTTCTTCTATTTTCTCAGCATTTTCACTAAGTGTCACTTCCAAACCGTATTTAGACTCTTTAAGGGTCGATTCCAGTTCAACTGACCTCACTAAGTTTTCACTGAGTGTCACTTCTAGTTTAGCCGACCTCTCTTCCATACCGGATTTAAAATTCTTAAGGAAATTCATTAAAGTTTCTGCGTCCATTTTACTTTGGCTTCTTGTTACAGGCATATACAAACTACTTAAATATCTTTAGACTTGTGTTTTTTTCTTTTAAATTAATCATTATATACCCCACACAGGCTGCACCGGTGTAGCGGGCTACTACTACCGGGTTTCACTAATTAAAACAAGTAATAACAAGAGTCTTTATTACTCACTGTTCACAAGTCTAATTAACAGTATATGTCTTATTTATGGATGTTTTCAGTCCAATTAACAATGAAGCACTATTACACTAATGAATTTACAAGCACTAATATCTTCTTAAACTAACTTCTTAACCATAGGTCCATTAACAACACTAACACAACTATTTATTTATTACACTTTTGTTTATTTATGTATTCTACAAGCTGCATGTACATTAGACACGTTCACATAATATAACATTTATGTTTACTCTTGGACTTCCAAAAGCTCAACTATTTAACTTTGCACGATATAATTTATATTCGACATTCTGATATAGACTAACTCTGTACTTCATCATCGGTCTTATTTATACCCCTGAATTAAAAGGATGATTCATCCTCCAGTAATTGCTAGAAAATTCTCGGTCCCTGGAGAATATACAGTGCTTGCAGCGCTTGTGTGTTTAACGGGTTGCCTAATAGTAGCTCGCAACACTATGTACTTTATAAAAACATTTAAGCGTTGTGCCACCCTTTGAATTGGCAAGTTAAAAAGTACATTAACACCGACAATACAAGCCGTCATTCTGTCGGCTTTCTACAATCAATTACCGGGTTCGATAGAACTCTAATAAGATGTTTTGCACAACCGCATTTTTATACACAATTCCTCTTATGTTAATATGCCGATGCTGCATGTTGTCCTCCATTCTGAGCAGACCTACACCTTGAAGAAGTTTTAAAATAGAACGGGTAGAATGGTTTGCGTATTTCGGCGAGCTAAGGAGTCGAACTATAGGTTTAACAAAATTAGTGGGATCTATAGTGAGAAATCAGGCAAGCACAGGTCTCCCGAAAGAGGGCAGTAACTCTTTCGGTAATTAGAGTTGGCAGAGACCTTGTGGGTCGGTATGACACTCTAAGATACACTACTGCGATGTGGACGGCAACAGGAACCCACCACATTACCTCCCAAGTACACAGCGTACTGAAAATGTTTTAAAATAATGCTATTCTCTGGGGTAAAAGATTCTGGGATAGAATTACTTCGGAGGATGTGATCGACAAGTTTAAAGGAAGAGCAGGGAACATTTTGCAAGTGGATTGTCACTTGGTATCGTTCGGGCGAGCGGCGTCAGAAAGCATCTAGGCTTGGCTTGATTATTTGTTTAATAAGTACAAGCAAAAATAATTATAAGTTTTATAAATACATAAAAATAAAAATTGAAATAGTTAAAATTGAATGATTTTAACAGTTGAAGCAGTTCGGAAATCTTCGGTAATCTTCGAAATTCTTTGGAAGGCTTTGTGGTTGCTTGTGGAACCAAAATAAATTTTAACAGTTATGAAATGAATGTAAAAGGCTTTGGTAGTCTTCGGATCTTTTCGAAGGCTTCGGAATTTGCTTGTGAGACCGAGTAGCAACTTGAATAATGCTTGTTAGAAAATATTTACATTTTGAAGAGGTCTAGACGTCTTCGGCGGTCTTCGGAACTCTTCGGAAGGCTTCGTGTTTTACTTTTGGGCAACATTAACTTACAAACAACTATGATTTGAAATTAAAAACTATTAATTGACAATATATACAAGTATAGAGGGTTTGGAAGTCTCCGGTCCTCTTCAGAAGGCGTCCGAATTTATTTGTGAAGCCCAGTAACAATTTGAACAGTGATGGTTAGAAATTATTATAATTTTAAGAAGCCCAGATGTCTTTTGTGATTTTCGTTTCTCTTTGGAAGGCGTAATGGTAGTGGCGGCTTAGGCTTCGTCGAGTGCGTCGCCGTGGAACTCTACGGGGTGTTGTCCCGGTGGTAGACTTAACAGACGCAATCACATTAACTACTTGTCGATGATGTATAGAACGGAGTTTGTTAACTATTGATTGATGAATTATGGTGACGTGCCCTAGGTACGGCGGCGGACAGCGTCACCGTCGGAGAATACGCAGGCTATGGGGAACACTACGCGTGTTGACTATATCACCGCACCCGAGCTGAACACAGAACAGACTGAGGAATTGGCAGTTGGCTATATCAAAGTACACGAACTGGAAATAGAACAAACTAGGAATCGCGTGAAATTTTCAACTTATTTTTTGTAGTACCCAAAAATCAGCATGCTCATTGGTCAAATAAAATTTGAATATTCTTCTACATTTCAAAATCGAAATACACAATTCCACTGGTTAAAGACATCATTAACGTTTTTCAACACACGAAGAATAGGAAATGGACGTGTATAAAATAATTTCAAATTCTCCGAAAGACATTCGTTAGTGCTCACCATAGCTTAAGGAATACTCTTGCAGTGCTCCCCATAGCCTGCAAAATGTTCAGCGAGCAGCGCTCTCCATAGCTTGCTATACTTCGACACGCAGTGCTCTCCATAGCCTGCGTATTCGCCGACAGTGACGCTGTCCGCCGCTGTACCTGGGACACCTCATTGTAATTCATTGTGACTAGTTAAATCATCTACGTATGAGTGGTAAAATTCGTTCCATACATCAGGCCAATCCAAAACAAACACAAAACGCTCTCCGACGTGCGATCTGCTCAATCCTACCGCAACCAAGGCTTCCGTCGCCTCTGCCACCATTGCCGAAAGGACATATTCAAACTGCTTCTATTACAAGTACATCCTGAAAAGTGGTTTACTGTGATGTCGTCGACTGCATCTGCCAAGTCTACCTCCAAGACAACACCCCCGTAAATTTAACGGCGACGTACTCAACGAGGCCTAAGGCACCACTTCCACGACGTCTGCCGAAAGGTACCGAAGATCACCGAAAACGTCTGGGCTTTTTAAAACTACATATTTTCTAATTACCTCTGTCCAAGTTCGTACTGGGCCTCACAGTTACAATTCCGAAGACCACCGAAGACTTCTAAACCCTCTATACTTGTATATATTGTAAATTAGTAGTTTTTAATTTCAAGTCATAATTCTTTATAACTTAACGTTGTGCCAAAAGTAAACCACAAAGCCTTCCGAAAAATTCCGATCTAGGTCGAATTTTCATCCGACCTAGGTTGGAGGCAATTTTACCCTATAAGGCAATTTCACCCTAACTAACATCCTATCGGCACATATCCGGACATATGTCGATGCGCACCCCTGCCCAGTCCGACCTAGGTCGGATTAAATTCGCCCTAGGTCAGATAACAAAACTGTTCCTAAACAAGAGAATGTAAGCGATATGGCGGTGTCCGATATATTCGGGTATCTTCGGCAATATACGCCCTCACTCTGTAGGGTACATAAGGGGCAATTTTTCGTATTCAATTTAGTATTCGGCAGTAGCTAGAACGGTAAACATGAGCGTCTCCAAGGTGATTAACGTTCCTCAACTTCCTGGGAATAAAGTGAAACCAACAAATGAGAGATTTGAATTGTGGCTGTTGGCAGAAAATATGTGCAACAATAATCTGGTGACAGATATTGGTAATATTTGTTATGTCGAAGGCGAACAGATGCTGCTGGTGGACTACACACACCAATTACAGAACCATTTTGTGACAATATAATGTTGGTTAAAATATGCGACATTTCTGACGCCGAGCAAACATCTGCAAACAAAAGGATGTTTATCCTAAAAAAAAGAAATTTGTGGTGCATTTAACAACTATCTACGAAGAAAGTTCGACCGATTTGTTTCCGTTAGGCATGGTGTTAAAGCTAAGCCCCCGTTTTCTCTGAAAAGCACTAACAAGATGGGCTGGGGAGTAAAAGCAATTATCGGAAAAGAAGATCTCGAAAGCATTAATAAAAGAATTCCAAAATCCTGTATGTGTTCCGTACAAAGCGGAACTAGAAAATGTTAAGTTGAAAACTTTATTGGAAGAACTACCAGATATATTAGACGGACATGAATGTAACTCAAGATTTTGCTGGTATATTTAGCAAGATGGAGACGTGTAATTATTTTACTACAAACTATAACTTTTGCTACAAAGGCGAATACGAAGAAAACTACAATCTTATAGTTGACAACGATAAAACTGTGGAAATCGATTGTTTAACATGACTGTTAGTCATGCAAGAATTAAGATATAAAACAAATTTGTGTGTCCGATAACAAGTCCTGGTGTTAATAAACACCTTGGAAATCATATACTAGATTTTTACGTTGTCCAGATGCACGTTTAAGGGAAACATTCGCGTCTACTTTGGCCAAAGAACATGGTATTACGCGATTGGAAGCGACAATATACAATTGTACAATTGGAAACTATGTCAGTGCGGCACAGGTTTTTTTTTTATTTATTTATTCTAACATTACAATTAGTCTGCTACCTAAAAATTACAGCAAACCTGTTACTCCTAAGAAATCTAACAGAATTATTTGCTACCTTAAGTTATATTAGTTAGTTTTATATTATTTGCGTTTGGAAATACTCGTGTGTGTGTGTGTGTGTGTTTGTGTCTGTGCGCGCGTGTGGGTGCGTGAGTGTGTGTGTGTGTGTGTTTCTGTCTGTGGTAATGTCCTTGGGATGCTTTCCTTCCCAGCTTCCGACCGTCGGCAGCCGGAAATCAGAAACCGAGAAGTTCGCATTCCTGTACGTGTCCTTACCGTCGGCAGCCGGAAACCAGGGGAACCACGTACAGTCCCTGGTGTGTATGTGTGCACGTGTGCGTATATATCTGTGTCGTATGCTTGTGCGTGCAGGTACGTGTACGTGCGTGTTTGTGTGTGTTTTAGTGTGTATATGTGTGTGTTTTGTCGTGCCAGTGTGCTATAATGGTGTGTGTGTTTATTGTTTTCATGTTTGTGTGTGCGTGTGCTTATGTCTGTGGTGAGGTCCTTGGGACTGTTTCCCTCTCCCGGTTTCCAACCGCCGGTAGCCGGAAATCAGAAACCGAGAAGTACGCGTTCCTGTACGTGTCCTAGCTATCGGCAGCCGAAAACCAGGGGGGCCACGTACAGTCTCTGTTGTGTGTGTGTGTGTTTGTGTGTGCTTGTGTGTATTTTGTCGTGCTGATGTGTTGTAATTATGTTGTCAGAATATTTCCCCTGTAGTAATTTTTAGTTGCGCTACAACATTGGAAATATAAACATTACGTTACTGAAGCTAGGGTTAGATTTCTTAAAGCAATTACTAATTTGGTTAGTATTGTCTCTTGTTTATTTTAGTTAGTTGTATTTTTTATTTTAGATGGTTAGTATTGAGTCCTTATCCTACTAGTGTTAGTATTCTAATGCCAATAAGTGTTCTGGGGGAAACTTGTGTTTGAGGTACGTTTGCCGTACTTTTGCCGTTTTCACTATTTTCACTTCGTTTTCACTGGTATCACTCCCGGTCGTCAGGATTCACGAGCCTTCTGGTAGATCTTCAGGAGACACGTGGTTCTTGGTATGTCCTTGGGAGAATGCCACTTGTTTGTTGTCGGTTCCCATGTGTGTTGGGTGGATTGTGCTTTTGTATTGCACGTTCGATGCGTTACGTCAAACTTCTGTGTTTCGTGTGATCTGTGTTTGTGGTATTTGTGATGTGTGGGGTTTGTATGGTGTTTGTGTGTGTCCTGTCAGAGTCCGTTTGTGTACCTTTGGTGTAGTATAGTAGTAGTTTGGTGAGTGATTCTGTTTAGGTAAGGAAATATGTTTTCGTTCCAGAGCATGTCCAAGAGGGGTATGTCCCGTAGGATTGTCCTGTCCATTCCTAGGTCCTGTTGCAGTTCGGTGCAGTGGAACACCAGATGTTCCGGTGTCCCCATCTCACCACATGTGCAGTTGTTGTAGTCTTGGAAGTCGAAGCGGTTCCTGTAGGTTGGATAAGGGCCATGCCAAGCGAGAAAATAAATTAGCCCTTGTGAGGGGACCAAGTGGTGACAGTTTAGTCTGTCTCGGATGTTTGGGACTAGTGCGTATACCCTCCTCACATTTGTGCTCTGGTTCCATCTATTTTGCCACTCGGTTAGTATTGTGTCCTGAATTTCTTTTTTTATCCGAATTTCTGATGTTACTTTTAGGATTTCCCGGACTTTTTCTGGTTCGTTGTTTTTTAACCAGTATGTCGCCGCTCTCTTCCTGATATACAGATCAAGAGGGAGGACTCCTAATATCACATAGAGGGCGTCGTGTGATACGGTCCGGTATGCTCCAGTAAGTCTTATTAGTACCCCCCTTTGGATACTGTTGACTTTTTATTTGGGTTTTACTAGATGTAATCTGGTTGCCCAGGAGCTCGCTGCATGGCTTATTATTGCTGCAAGTACGCTGGATAAGTATAATCTTACACAGTTTAGGGGAATATTGTACGTACGTTGTGCAAGAGTTGCTATGCATTGCATAACTTTACTGACACCTGCAGTCACTGTGGCAATGTGTTTTTCATAGTTCAATTTTTCATCAAGGGTTAGTCCTAGGTATTTTGCCTCCCGTGTTCTTCGTATTCTGCCTCTGTTCAGTTTAATGATAGGGTCTCTTTCTAGAGCACCTTTAACTATCATATAAGTTGTTTTGTCATGTGCTATCGTCATCTTATTTGCGTTGCACCATTCTAGGGCTTTGTTCAATGCGGTGTTTGCATTGTGCTGCAGTTCATTTCTGGAACCTCCTTCCACCACCAACAAGATGTCGTCCGCATAAGCTACTACGGACCTCACCTCATTTGCGGTTTCCAGCTGCTCCAAAAGCTCCTCAGTCGCAATGTCCCAAAGTATGGGACCGCAGACTGACCCCTGTGGGCATATTTTGGTGATTGATTTTGTGATGCTTTTAGTACCTGACAATGTTACAAATATATCCTGGCAATAGCTTCTGAAGGTATGATGTAGTTGTTTTGGACATTGTATTTCGATTAGCCTATGCAACAGTGTTGGCCACCATAAGTTGTTGAAGGCTCCTTCTATGTCTATCATGATTAGGGCCACGTATTTTTTATTTGAAGTGGTTGCAGAGTTTATGGCTTTGTTTACGGCGTCTTCGGTTGATCGTCCTTGTCTAAATCCGTACTGCGCCGGGTGCATGCTTTTCGTCTTCCGCTGTTCTTGCATTCTCGTATACAGTAGTCGTTCGAAAGTTTTCCCGAGCGAGTCTAGAAGGCAGATGGGGCGATACGAACCCTGATATTTCGGGTCTTTTTCTCGGTTTTTAGAGAGTATGATTACGTCTGCTTGCTTCCAGCAGTTTGGAAACTTTGTTTGTCTTAGACATTCGTTGTTTCGGTGTGAGTTTGGTGTCTAATGCCTTTGTGATTTCTACCTGGATCCCGTCTGGCCCAGGAGCTTTTTGTTTTTACTAGAACGGATAGCGTGTCTAATCTCGTCCTCAGTGAAAGGTGTTACGTCGTCCTGTGTTCTATTCCATGGTGTATTCCCATTCGCGTTTTGTTCGGTGACTCTTTGTCGTTTGCGTATTTGTTCTTGTGTGTCCTCTTCCCAGTTGTCATCAGGGAGGAGTGTATGTAGTAGTAATGTCGCGGTTTCAATCCAGTCTTTTGTTTCTGTTCCGTCGGGTTTGGTTAAAGTCGAGTACGTTGTCGGTGGTGCAATTTTTCCTGATACTATCTTGTACGGTACCCCCCAAGCATCCGTCTGCAAATGTCTTTCGACGAAAGTGTCCCAGGATTTTCGTTTCATGTTGTATAGTTTCTGTTCGTATGTCGCCTTGCGTTGTCTGTAGTTGGTCAGCTGGAAGGCCCTTTCTGCCGGTGTTACGGCTGCTTGATAGTGTCTCCTTGCCTTGCGAGCTATGCTTTTCAGTATCTGGACCTCTGTGGTCCATTTTAGCGGTTTTTGTGGCGCACTTTGTCTTATTGTTTTTAATGTTTGTTTCATAGTGTCTTTAATTGTTCTTGTTAGGGCTTGGGCGTAAGCGTGTACGTTGTCGTTGCGTTGGATATCAGGGGGTGCGGCACAGGTGTATAATCCCTTAAAAGACTGTTTAAGCTTATTGGAAGATAGTAAGTTATACTTCCTAAAGGCGCCAATGTACTTGGTACCACTTGCCAAAATGTGGAGTAAGCTATCGGACAAGCTACAAAATAGCTGCTGTTTAGTGTATAATATACCTGCTACAGTACGTGTACTGGGGAATAGCAATACCAAGAAATTGACTGGTTTGCAAATTAAGTTGTCCGAAAAACCACAGTAAAAGGAATAGTTGATAAACTATGTGCTTTCAGCTTTTAGTTTTAACTATTTACCTGTAAACTATTTGGAGATAGTAGAGGAGGAAGACACCCAAGATAAAATAAAAATCTTACACAAGTGCTACATTAAAGCAGGTAGTACATATTTTACGCAATCTGCAACACTATATTCTACAATTCCAAAAGAAATAGTCATTTCGGAATTGAGGTTGATATAAATACGTTTAACATTCACCCAGAGGTTGTACGACAACGCGTAAATATTGACAGAAAACTCTATCCGTTTACGCTAAAGGAAATTGCACCATTATGCACGCTATTAGTGGAAGAAAAGACTGGAATTAGAGGAAATGGTTGCAAAAAGGTGGAAGTTGGACTACACGGAAAACATTGCAACAATACGCGAACAATACAAAGATGTGTTAGACAAAGAACATCTTATAAGAGAAAATGAGGAAGAACTAAAAGATTATTTTATGTGCCGATGGACTGACTTAAATACATCCGGGTTCTACAAGCTGTATGCATTTTTGGTTAGTAAGAAAGACTTTTTTAGTTATGTAGGCGTCCTTGCGGAAAAGGATGGTACTAAATCCGTATACTTTTTAAAAGGTTATTCTAAAAACGTATTTATCAGAATGGCAGATAACAAAGACGAACTAAGGAATGCGGGTTTCGTAACCTTGGCGTATACCGCACGCGAAGGGGTTCCGCTAAACACTGTATATTTGCCTAGTAAAGAACCTTTCGGATCATTTAAAACCGAGGGTCCTACAACCTATAACGACCATATATTTCCAAAAGTGGTGGACGTGCAACTACGCAGCAGTGAGTGGGAGGATAAGGATTCCCTCCAATACCAATAAGAAGAAGTCGATCAAGCTAACAAGATACTTATGCAGGATATAGTGGGAGAGCCGCGATTAAAAGATTGTACAAGCTGCAAGAATTACACGAAGGAATGGATCTGGTTGTCGGTGGAATCAAAGACTTTATATATAGAGACAAACTCTGGTACATTTTACAATTCGAAAACATAGACGGTCTCCATGTATCAAACTATTGGTTAATAAAGGAGTTAGAGGGCTTGGCTGTCGATTTAAATTTTAAGCTGCAAATAAAATTAAAACCACTCTAAACAAACATAAAGAAAGGACTGTTTTCTGTAAGATGGAGTTAAATATAGATAAGTAAAAATTAGAGGTTTGGGATCTTTAAAAGGTGTAACTTTGTAAAGGGCAGTTAGATTTAAACAATTCCGACGGTTTTAGATTGCCCGGGAACTTATAGATAAGGTTAATATGGCTAGTCAAAGAAAACTTTTATCTAGGTTAGATATAAATTAACAAAAATTATAGGTTTGGAGCTTTAAAGGGGTGTAATTTTGTAAGGGGTGGTCCGTTTTTAAAAATTCTAACAGGGTAAGATTGCCCAGGAAATTCTAGATTAGATACATATCTCAGGTACTCCAAAACCCTCCAGAGAACCGGGACACGGGATAAACAGCAAAAATTGAGCTGGTTAGTCTGTCAGCATTCTACTACTGGTGGGTGTTGGCTAAAAAGTAACATGAATTGATCCTCAATTCCTCCTTATAGAGATTTCAATGCTTAGTACAAAAATGAACAGAACTGACCTTAGATTTTTCCATAAGAAAATACATGGGAAAATTGCACTTTTTTGCCTCGTACATACTCTGCTTACCTACTTATAGTAGTGTTTAGTGTTGTTAAGAAGACTTATGGTTAAGAATTTAGTTGAAGAAGACATTAGTGCTTGTAAATAGCATTAGTGTGATAGTGCTTGATTGTTAATTGGACTGAAACATCTATAAATAAGGCATATACTGTTAATTAGACTTGTGAACAGTGTTCGATCTCTTTGTCGCACGTTGTCGTGTTTAATTTTAAGTCGTAAATTTGTAGTTGTAAATCTAATAGTAAAACTGGCATCCCTTGTTCCCTTATATCCTGTCGTAAAAATTCCTTGTGCATGTGTAGATAAATGGGACTAAGGGTAGTGACGAAAAACACTCTCTCATCGATATCGAAGCAGAACAGTCGGTTTTTCGTTCGGTAACGTGAGTTTGTCAATAGTGCCGCCGACTTAAAAAACACAAGTTCAACGGAATACGTACTATAATCTCCAATACAGTCCACTTAGTTGAGGAGCAAGGAACTGCAGCTTAGAACAATAAAGGTACGCGGAGGTAAGTCCGCATATAAAATTATAAGACCCCCCGCGCTGAACAAACAGTGAGCAATAAAGACTTTTGTTACTACTTGTTTTAAATTGGTGAAACGCGTTAGCGGTAGCCCGCTATACTATGAGAAATTGTCAAATGTTAGCTTCGTAAAATCTGTCTTCCTCCTATAATGTCTTCATATAGGGTCTAATTTTACCACAGACGAATGTTTTCTAGTTTTCGAAGTCCAGATTTACAAAATACGCTTATTTGTGTGTCAATTTTTTAGGCGCTAAGGCGCTAAGTTTATAAACTTTTTAGTTGTATTGGCGTTTCTTTTCAGATTTAATAAACTCAGCTGAGGCTGTTTAAACAAAATTTTTCCTGTGAGTTGTTCAGTTGTTCTTTTGAGACGTTCTATAATGATAAATAAGAGCTTTCACTTTTTGATTTAAAGAGTTGTGCAAGAATATTTCGTCCGACTCTAGATGACAGTTGAAAAGAAACGATTAGTCTAAAACCCCTTTCACAGTACGTGCATTGATAACTTCGCGTAAATTAGCAAATGGATTTTCTTCCTGATTACGCACTGAAAAGGCGAGTAAATAAAAATGCGAAGTCAAGTGAAATCATTCAATGGAGCTGGTTCGGTGACCAGCAAATGGAGTGCATGGAACCGGAGGTAAACAAATCAACGTATAATCGAATCACCACATAGAAGTACATACAAAACCAATGCTTACTTCCTTCTCACTTCCCTCCACTTCTCATTCAACGCGAATGCCCACAAACGCCACCATCACAATCCTGACAAATATTATGCAAGTCTCTTTTATCTTTTATCTGAAATTGATTGTAAAAAATCGGTATTAATATAGAATTACGGTTAATTTAGCAACGGGACAAATCGGAAGAGACTTGCGTTCCATTTTTTTCAGAGTTACTTCAAGGTGGTCTGGAGCTCATATCGAGTTTCCTTGGTGTCTTGGTTAAATTAACAGGTGGTTTTTATAAAGTATCTAGTTTATCTATCTATTGCATCTATATAAGTTGTATGCATGCCTTCCTTCGTGATCTTGTAACAAACGCGTATCGAGTTACGCTAGTGTTGAGTTTCGTGCGACTTTTTGCGGTTTGATACGATTTTTAAATGATTCTCAGGCTTCATTAGGAAGAGTTGTTTACTATATACATAAACCTCGCGTTATTTATTATTGGGATTGTTAGCAAAGTTGAGGAAAATCCTATAACGACAGGGAACAGATCAAGTGGTCGATCAGCATTGTACGTGATAAAAAATTCATTTGAAAACAATTGCGTGTTGTTTAAGAAACCGTAATTAGATATGATAATTAAACCCATAATTAATTACCAAAGCTTGCATAAATTTGCATGTATTTATCAAAATTTGTTGTGCTCTTAGAAAGACATGTATCTTTCGAATCTTTTATTATCAAGTTGTGATAATTGAGGGGTTTGAATTATTTATGAATAGTACCTACTTTTTTGGAAAATTGTACTGTTTTTGTTTAAAAGTATATCTAATAAGTAGGTAAGCTATGAGAGTACGAGCGCAAACCCACCCATTTTTACATGTAAATCTCCATAAGAAAATCCAGGGTCCATTCTAGTCATTTATGTACCCACTATGGAAATCCCCATAAGGAGGAAAATCAATGTCAAATCCCCATAGAGCCAGGCCTCATTTTTAATACCCATAACAAAATATATGCATGTTTCCCAACACCACTGGATAGTGATAGCAATAAACTTAAATAACAATAATAAATAATTTAAAAAATTTATTAAATAATGTTAACAAAATAGTAATATGTTTTTCTATTTATACATTTACAATAATAGTACTATCATATAATTTTACAGCTATACCTATATATTAATTACACAACTAATTATAATGACAAATATTGTTTTATATACAACTATATTCAAAGTACCTTTTAACGGCATCTTATGATGAATGTACTATTTACACAACTTATATCCATTCAGTATAAAGAGTTGAACCACAACAACTATATGTGCAACTGATCCACCAATTATATCGCAACACATAACTGATGTATTATTAGTAAGGACTGTAACAGCTTAACCAATGTTCATGATAGAATAGTGTCCAATGGGTAATGTAGTGTATGTACCAGGAATCAAGTAACGTTTGTTATCGTGTGAACTTAAGGCAATCTTTTCTTGAACAATAGTATGAACGCGATGCTTAGTCGACTGAATTAAGTTCTGCGTTACAGATACATCTATAAGCTCTTCCAGGCATTTAACATAATCCTCAAACGTGATTCTGCTTTTTACTACAGATTTTTTAACACCCTTGATCTTCTTCGTAACACCAAAATTTTGGATAGCAAGTGATCGTGATTCATCTTCTTCCATCAATTGTGAGAATTCGGCCCCCTCTTCCTCTGCCGTATTATAAATCTTCGTCACATACATCTTAGATCGTAATCCAATAAAGTCGGTCATAATGCGCCCATTATTCTCATCTTTCATCATCCCCAATACCTTCTTGTTAACCAAAGGAATTCCATAAATGTTGTTTGGAGGATAATCCGAGGTATCAAAATAACTAATACAGTCCTGTTTCATTGTTTCATAAGGGTTATTAATCATAATTTTATAAATTAAACTGTCTGGGTCTGTATATAGAAGATAACAATCATCACCAAAGGTTGAGGTCATATATCTATAATGAAAATCGTAAATGGTTAACTTGGCTATATCAAGGATATACATACCGATATATATATATATATATATATATATATATATATATATATATATATAGAATGCTGTGATCCCACCAAAATCCGGGAACTACGGTTTTCGAATCGAGCCCTACAGATTGGGCGTCAAGAATGCTGTGATCCATGTATTAGAATCGAGCCTCACGAATTGGGCGTCAAGAATGCTGTGAAACCTACAAAAAGCTATTAACTTAACTGTTCCGTTGACTTTCTTCTGTTAATCGCCTCTTTACTCTTTTCCGCCTCGGCTGCTCACCTAGTTAAAACTTTCATCCTCAATCATAAAAAAAAAACAAACACATTCCTATCACAAACACCAACGTTAGCTCTATTTACATCAATATTCACAATACATTAAAATTTCAAAATTAAAATTCAGCATAAATTTCAGTATCAAAAAATTTCAAGATTAAATTTATTATCATTTTAATGTGCATCCAGAATTAAAGTCCTTGTAGATGCCTACTAATTAATATAACAATATATGCAGACCTGAGTCTGAGTACAAAGGGAGCATCTCCCACCCCTTTACGTTAATTAACCAGGTTCGTTTAATTGAGCTCAAAGACATACCCAAATTTTCATCATAATCCAGAACATAAATACTAAATACCCCTTTCTACTTAAACAAGAAAATTTCAACTTAAAATTAAAAATTTGTTGTTAGTACAATTTCACTACTGTCCATTTTAAGTAAATCAATTATAAAGTTATTCAACACACACCAAACATCAAAAATCGAACAACAAAGCATAAGTTACCTGAAGGTTAATGCACTCGTGGCGTCAATGTACATCGTCCTCTGTTAATCACACCAATCCAACTGGGTTATGTTTAGGTCCTCGTATTACTGGTCGCCTTTAAAAATTTTCTACACCACCATACATCTAAAGTTGTTTCAGTGCTTTTCCGGAACTCATCTGTGTGTATCTGTATCTTGTTTTGTGGATCCAGTCACGTTTACGAATCATTTAATTATTACCACCCCCGAAAAATAGCAAAGAAATTCATACTTCTTCCACAAATATAAGCCAAAACTGCCTACTTTTGTGTATTCATTTGTCGTTGCAAATTTGACTAATTGGTACAGTGATACTAGACTTTATTACCTTGTATCTTCTTTTCTAAGTGCACTAAATTACATTCATTGTAGCACGTAAAGAACAAACTGTTTTAAATCACCAAAATATACGAGCAAACTGTTTAAATTATTCTATTAAAATCGGAAAACTAAAAAGCACTGTTTAACGCATTGAATCAAATCAAAAATCTAAGAGGAGCGAAACTCATATTAACCCGGGTATATATAGTGGTTAGCCTGTCTGTCGGTTTTGTCCTCAAAACGGCCAGTTTCTAGAATTTCGTATACTATGTTCCCATCTCGCCCGCCTGTGCGCCGGTTCTTATTAAATTTGCACTCGCACCAGTTAAATCTCAGAAATTTCGACACGGCACGCAACGTCTGAGAATACCTAATTAAATTTTATACAGAAATCGTTGTTTCTACCTCTGATATTTGCATCTTATTTTCAACCAATCGTGACCCTTGTGACGTTGCTCAAATCCCGCCTTTAATTATTAGTGTCTTTGCTTGACGCATTTTCTCTTTTCTTTTCTAACCTGTTCTTATTGGTGCAAATTGATATTCTTTATTATCGATTATTTCAGTCCACGTGTACTTGTGAAATAAACCCACCTTATTAGCATTTCCCGTAAATATTAAGCAACGGTTTCTCCAACATTCTCTGTAACCATTTGTTATCTGCAAATTTTACGCAGAACATAAAACATTTAAAAATACGCAGGTGTTCAAACATAATACTTCTACGATCTGAATATTATTGGGTTTTTACTAGCTTTTATACATATTATATGTTACTAATGGTCCAATTAACTCTAATTAAAATAATACCCTTTAATTTTTAGTGACTCCTAATCAAATATTAATTATTATCTGTACATTTTGTTTAATACCGGTTACTTAAAATTGAGTTAATTAATATAACTTTTGCACGTAATTTCCATTTGTTTCTTTACTCGGAATAATTAAATTACACGTAGAGCATTTTAATACTGCTTCCTTTTTTATAGCAAGCGTCTTGTAAATAATTTAACTCCCTTATTTTTAATGAAACGAATGAATTTTTATGCTTTACGGTTTTAATAACGCGTACCTTATTTGAATACAAATAATCCCACTTATTTGAATTCAAATATAAAATATTTAAACCGCAAACAAAATTTACAAAAAAAAATGCCTATCTCTCTCTACCCTTATCTATGTAACTTACCTAACTTATATCCAATCCAAAAAAAATTATTTACACCTATCCTATATCCCTATCCTATTCCTAACTCTCACCTAAGTTTTTTTTAAACTGAAATTATCCCTAACTTCATCCTACTTATCCATCTAATCCTATATACATCCTATATACCTATCCTATTCCTAACTTTTAACTAATCTTCACTATACTTCACTTCCCTAACTAATTCTATATACCTATCCTATTCTTATTCTATTCCTAACTCGCCACTAATCTTATATGAAATATCTATACTTAACCTATCTTATTTTCTTCCTACATTTAATCTTTATTCTCATCCTAAACACCTATTTCTAACTATTTCCCATATTTATCCTATACCTAGCTTTATTTTCTATAAACACTTACTTCTACTCTTCTATATACACCTATTCTATCCCTTTGTTCATCAAGTTATTTAAATCTAACTCTCTTCTTGACCCTCCAAGTCTTTCTTCGCACTATCCTAATACTTTGCATCCCTATTTCTCCCCCTTCTATATCTATACTTGTCATCCCTATTACCTCACATACAATAAACTTATCATCTCTATTATCCTAACTCTTAAATACTGCTTCTTCTTTAGTCCCTACACTTGTCTGTTTCTTATTTATTCTTATTTTCTTTTCTGCCGACAAACCAAACGATACTACCTTAAAATTATCAAATTTTCCCTGTACGGAAAATCCTGTGTACCTTCTAGAATTCTCGTGTAATGGAATCAGCCAGAATGAATTCCTTAAATCTACTTTATTAAAAACAAACTTGCCACTTAACCTCGTCAAAAGTGTGTCCATAGATGGTAGACAATTTAATTGCGGTTTGGTCCATTGGTTAATTTTTCGTGCATCTTTAATTAATTCTGCCTTCACCTGCTCCCGATCTGCTGCTGTTGCTTCTACCCCCACTAATTCTGCATGTTTTTGTACTAAAGCTTGAACCTCTACTATCTTATCCTCTGGACATCTTATTGTGTTGATCTGTTTAACTTCATCACCCTCTACCTCTACTACATTAATACTAAACCCCGTGTCATCCTCTGTGACTTCATAACTGCCCTTCCATGGCACTACCCTATCCTTAATCCTTATTACCTTCCGTTCCATATCTATCAAAACCCCTAACTGCATCATACAGTCAACACCTAAAATGCTCTGAAACTTCAGTCCAGGTACAATTACAAACTCCTGTTCACAGCTTAAATCTCCTATATCTATCCTAAGCACCACAACACTATTTACTACAGCAAATTTCTTTTTATTTGGAGCTACTAAATGGCTACGCTTTATAGGCATAATTCTATCACAAACCTTATCCCTAATTTTGCTGACGAATTCCTCCGATATTAAACTCGCCTCTGCCCCTGTATCAAGTAATACTTCTACATTATTCTCAAAAATTCCTATATTAACAATTGGCAAACATACTTTTTCTTCAGTTTCTGGTTATACTTCCTCCTCAATTTTGAAAAATTCACGTGGATGTTCATATACATTTACACTGAAATCTAGTGGTCTGTCGCGTTCTAAAAATCCTGTCCAGGTCTGTTTTCCCTACTTGGTCCTGGTCTAGCCGTCACCTCAGCGTCTGTCCTAGGCGTTTCCACTCGTTCCGTGTATGTATTAGCAGTCCCCCTCATGTCCGGTGAACTATTCCTTCTGGTAGGTTCCGGTCTCGGTGCAGGTCCCCTTCCTAAACTATTACTTCTAAAGTATGGTCGTCGCTGTTCCCAATTCTGTCGCTGGTATCCGTAACTATTCCCCCTTCTAGCATAGTTGTCCCGTCTATTGTCAAATCTAACTGTGTTGATCTGTCTTTCCCTATTTTCCCGAGGTCGTCCACTACTTACGTCGTCGTACCTCTGCAGGTATTCTAAAAACATTTCTCTGTCCACTATGTTCTGTAGTGCTACGTGTTGTTTTACTTCTACCTCGAAGTGTCGTGATAAATACTTGATAATTTGTCGGTCCGTCAGTGGTGGGTTCAGTTGCTTTGCTATGCTATACTTGCGTATAGCATATTGCTCCCTACTTCCTGAAAATTCTCCCTTAAATTTCCCTGTGATTAAGTCGTCTCGTACCTAGTCTTGTCTGTGGTCACTCCAGTAGTGCTTTAAAAATCTGTCTTCAAAGTCCGGGTAGGTGTCTATGTCCTGTCCTACTAAATTGTAACATGCTTCCGCGTTGTCTTTCAATAAAGCCTTTATCGTATTCAGTTTAGTCTGTTCGTCAAATAAATTTCCCACTAGATTTCTTACACTATTAATAAAAATTTGTGGATTTACCCTGTTATCGCCATAAAACTTCATGTGTTGGTCCAATGATCCTCCACCTGTATAAAATCTGGGACCATCCCCCGTTAAACTTGACATGTTGTATTTAATACTACTAACTTCGCGTTCTACCCTGCCTAACTGATCCCTACATGAGTCCGTTACTTCAGTCATTTTTACATTTATTTCTTCTTCACAAAAAATGCGTACTTCGGACCTTAAATGTCCCATTTCCTGTCGAAGACCTGTAATATCACGCTCATTTTATCAACCCTATTTTCAACTTCCCCCATCTTTACGGTAAGACTATTTTTAAACTCTGTAACTTCTTGATTCGTCTTATCTATTTTCTGACTAATCTCCTCTAACTTCCTGTTCGATTCTTCACTCATTTGCTCAAATTTTCGATTTGAGTCCTCTCTAACCCCACTTAACGTCTCATTCATTCTTTCAAGCATCCTCATTATCATCTCGTTTCCTTGATCCCCTGATTCCGTCCTCGACTGATTTCTACTGCCTCCAGCTTCTTCCATTTTCGAATTTTTCCCACACAATGCACTATCGTCACTTCCAATTTCCACTCCTTGACTCCTTAACCACTCCTTTCTCTGTATACGTTCTACTCACTCACACACACTCTAAAATACTCTTAAATTTATACACAAACAGAAACTCTCTCTCAGATCGCCAGTTCCCTGGAATAAAATCACAAAAATTTTATTTGGAACTCGAGCCTCACTTTTGGGTCGCCAAGAATGCTGTGATCCCACCAAAATCCGGGAACTACGGTTTTCGAATCGAGCCCTACAGATTGGGCGTCAAGAATGCTGTGATCCATGTATTAGAATCGAGCCTCACGAATTGGGCGTCAAGAATGCTGTGAAACCTACAAAAAGCTATTAACTTAACTGTTCCGTTGACTTTCTTCTGTTAATCGCCTCTTTACTCTTTTCCGCCACGGCTGCTCACCTAGTTAAAACTTTCATCCTCAATCATAAAAAAAAAACAAACACATTCCTATCACAAACACCAACGTTAGCTCTATTTACATCAATATTCACAATACATTAAAATTTCAAAATTAAAATTCAGCATAAATTTCAGTATCAAAAAATTTCAAGATTAAATTTATTATCATTTTAATGTGCATCCAGAATTAAAGTCCTTGTAGATGCCTACTAATTAATATAACAATATATGCAGACCTGAGTCTGAGTACAAAGGGAGCATCTCCCACCCCTTTACGTTAATTAACCAGGTTCGTCTAATTGAGCTCAAAGACATACCCAAATTTTCATCATAATCCAGAACATAAATACTAAATACCCCTTTCTACTTAAACAAGAAAATTTCAACTTAAAATTAAAAATTTGTTGTTAGTACAATTTCACTACTGTCCATTTTAAGTAAATCAATTATAAAGTTATTCAACACACACAAACATCAAAATCGAACAACAAAGCATAAGTTACCTGAAGGTTAATGCACTCGTGGCGTCAATGTACATCGTCCTCTGTTAATCACACCAATCCAACTGGGTTATGTTTAGGTCCTCGTATTACTGGTCGCCTTTAAAAATTTTCTACACCACCATACATCTAAAGTTGTTTCAGTGCTTTTCCGGAACTCATCTGTGTGTATCTGTATCTTGTTTTGTGGATCCAGTCACGTTTACGAATCATTTAATTATTACCACCCCCGAAAAATAGCAAAGAAATTCATACTTCTTTCACAAATATAAGCCAAAACTGCCTACTTTTGTGTATTCATTTGTCGTTGCAAATTTGACTAATTGGTACAGTGATACTAGACTTTATTACCTTGTATCTTCTTTTCTAAGTGCACTAAATTACATTCATTGTAGCACGTAAAGAACAAACTGTTTTAAATCACCAAAATATACGAGCAAACTGTTTAAATTATTCTATTAAAATCGGAAAACTAAAAAGCACTGTTTAACGCATTGAATCAAATCAAAAATCTAAGAGGAGCGAAACTCATATTAACCCGGGTATATATAGTGGTTAGCCTGTCTGTCGGTTTTGTCCTCAAAACGGCCAGTTTCTAGAATTTCGTATACTATGTTCCCATCTCGCCCGCCTGTGCGCCGGTTCTTATTAAATTTGCACTCGCACCAGTTAAATCTCAGAAATTTCGACACGGCACGCAACGTCTGAGAATACCTAATTAAATTTTATACAGAAATCGTTGTTTCTACCTCTGATATTTGCATCTTATTTTCAACCAATCGTGACCCTTGTGACGTTGCTCAAATCCCGCCTTTAATTATTAGTGTCTTTGCTTGACGCATTTTCTCTTTCTTTTCTAACCTGTTCTTATTGGTGCAAATTGATATTCTTTATTATCGATTATTTCAGTCCACGTGTACTTGTGAAATAAACCCACCTTATTAGCATTTCCGTAAATATTAAGCAACGGTTTCTCCAACATTCTCTGTAACCATTTGTTATCTGCAAATTTTACGCAGAACATAAAACATTTAAAAATACGCAGGTGTTCAAACATAATACTTCTACGATCTGAATATTATTGGGTTTTTACTAGCTTTTATACATATTATATGTTACTAATGGTCCAATTAACTCTAATTAAAATAATACCCTTTAATTTTTAGTGACTCCTAATCAAATATTAATTATTATCTGTACATTTTGTTTAATACCGGTTACTTAAAATTGAGTTAATTAATATAACTTTTGCACGTAATTTCCATTTGTTTCTTTACTCGGAATAATTAAATTACACGTAGAGCATTTTAATACTGCTTCCTTTTTTATAGCAAGCGTCTTGTAAATAATTTAACTCCCTTATTTTTAATGAAACGAATGAATTTTTATGCTTTACGGTTTTAATAACGCGTACCTTATTTGAATACAAATAATCCCACTTATTTGAATTCAAATATAAAATATTTAAACCGCAAACAAAATTTACAAAAAAAAATGCCTATCTCTCTCTACCCTTATCTATGTAACTTACCTAACTTATATCCAATCCAAAAAAAATTATTTACACCTATCCTATATCCCTATCCTATTCCTAACTCTCACCTAAGTTTTTTTTTTTTAAACTGAAATTATCCCTAACTTCATCCTACTTATCCATCTAATCCTATATACATCCTATATACCTATCCTATTCCTAACTTTTAACTAATCTTCACTATACTTCACTTCCCCCTAACTAATTCTATATACCTATCCTATTCTTATTCTATTCCTAACTCGCCACTAATCTTATATGAAATATCTATACTTAACCTATCTTATTTTCTTCCTACATTTAATCTTTATTCTCATCCTAAACACCTATTTCTAACTATTTCCCATATTTATCCTATACCTAGCTTTATTTTCTATAAACACTTACTTCTACTCTTCTATATACACCTATTCTATCCCTTTGTTCATCAAGTTATTTAAATCTAACTCTCTTCTTGACCCTCCAAGTCTTTCTTCGCACTATCCTAATACTTTGCATCCCTATTTCTCCCCCTTCTATATCTATACTTGTCATCCCTATTACCTCACATACAATAAACTTATCATCTCTATTATCCTGACTCTTAAATACTGCTTCTTCTTTAGTCCCTACACTTGTCTGTTTCTTATTTATTCTTATTTTCTTTTCTGCCGACAAACCAAACGATACTACCTTAAAATTATCAAATTTTCCCTGTACGGAAAATCCTGTGTACCTTCTAGAATTCTCGTGTAATGGAATCAGCCAGAATGAATTCCTTAAATCTACTTTATTAAAACAAACTTGCCACTTAACCTCGTCAAAAGTGTGTCCATAGATGGTAGACAATTTAATTGCGGTTTGGTCCCATTGGTTAATTTTTCGTGCATCTTTAATTAATTCTGCCTTCACCTGCTCCCGATCTGCTGCTGTTGCTTCTACCCCCACTAATTCTGCATGTTTTTGTACTAAAGCTTGAACCTCTACTATCTTATCCTCTGGACATCTTATTGTGTTGATCTGTTTAACTTCATCACCCTCTACCTCTACTACATTAATACTAAACCCCGTGTCATCCTCTGTGACTTCATAACTGCCCTTCCATGGCACTACCCTATCCTTAATCCTTATTACCTTCCGTTCCATATCTATCAAAACCCCTAACTGCATCATACAGTCAACACCTAAAATGCTCTGAAACTTCAGTCCAGGTACAATTACAAACTCCTGTTCACAGCTTAAATCTCCTATATCTATCCTAAGCACCACAACACTATTTACTACAGCAAATTTCTTTTTATTTGGAGCTACTAAATGGCTACGCTTTATAGGCATAATTCTATCACAAACCTTATCCCTAATTTTGCTGACGAATTCCTCCGATATTAAACTCGCCTCTGCCCCTGTATCAAGTAATACTTCTACATTATTCTCAAAATTCCTATATTAACAATTGGCAAACATACTTTTTCTTCAGTTTCTGGTTATACTTCCTCCTCAATTTTGAAAAATTCACGTGGATGTTCATATACATTTACACTGAAATCTAGTGGTCTGTCGCGTTCTAAAAATCCTGTCCAGGTCTGTTTTCCCTACTTGGTCCTGGTCTAGCCGTCACCTCAGCGTCTGTCCTAGGCGTTTCCACTCGTTCCGTGTATGTATTAGCAGTCCCCCTCATGTCCGGTGAACTATTCCTTCTGGTAGGTTCCGGTCTCGGTGCAGGTCCCCTTCCTAAACTATTACTTCTAAAGTATGGTCGTCGCTGTTCCCAATTCTGTCGCTGGTATCCGTAACTATTCCCCCTTCTAGCATAGTTGTCCCGTCTATTGTCAAATCTAACTGTGTTGATCTGTCTTTCCCTATTTTCCCGAGGTCGTTCACTACTTACGTCGTCGTACCTCTGCAGGTATTCTAAAAACATTTCTCTGTCCACTATGTTCTGTAGTGCTACGTGTTGTTTTACTTCTACCTCGAAGTGTCGTGATAAATACTTGATAATTTGTCGGTCCGTCAGTGGTGGGTTCAGTTGCTTTGCTATGCTATACTTGCGTATAGCATATTGCTCCTACTTCCTGAAAATTCTCCTTAAATTTCCCTGTGATTAAGTCGTCTCGTACCTAGTCTTGTCTGTGGTCACTCCAGTAGTGCTTTAAAAATCTGTCTTCAAAGTCCGGGTAGGTGTCTATGTCCTGTCCTACTAAATTGTAACATGCTTCCGCGTTGTCTTTCAATAAAGCCTTTATCGTATTCAGTTTAGTCTGTTCGTCAAATAAATTTCCCACTAGATTTCTTACACTATTAATAAAAATTTGTGGATTTACCTTGTTATCGCCATAAAACTTCATGTGTTGGTCCAATGATCCTCCACCTGTATAAAATCTGGGACCATCCCCCGTTAAACTTGACATGTTGTATTTAATACTACTAACTTCGCGTTCTACCCTGCCTAACTGATCCCTACATGAGTCCGTTACTTCAGTCATTTTTACATTTATTTCTTCTTCACAAAAAATGCGTACTTCGGACCTTAAATGTCCCATTTCCTGTCGAAGACCTGTAATATCACGCTCATTTTTATCAACCCTATTTTCAACTTCCCCCATCTTTACGGTAAGACTATTTTAAACTCTGTAACTTCTTGATTCGTCTTATCTATTTTCTGACTAATCTCCTCTAACTTCCTGTTCGATTCTTCACTCATTTGCTCAAATTTTCGATTTGAGTCCTCTCTAACCCCACTTAACGTCTCATTCATTCTTTCAAGCATCCTCATTATCATCTCGTTTCCTTGATCCCCTGATTCCGTCCTCGACTGATTTCTACTGCCTCCAGCTTCTTCCATTTTCGAATTTTTCCCACACAATGCACTATCGTCACTTCCAATTTCCACTCCTTGACTCCTTAACCACTCCTTTCTCTGTATACGTTCTACTCACTCACACACACTCTAAAATACTCTTAAATTTATACACAAACAGAAACTCTCTCTCTCAGATCGCCAGTTTCCTGGAATAAAATCACAAAAATTTTATTTGGAACTCGAGCCTCACTTTTGGGTCGCCAAGAATGCTGTGATCCCACCAAAATCCGGGAACTACGGTTTTCGAATCGAGCCCTACAGATTGGGCGTCAAGAATGCTGTGATCCATGTATTAGAATCGAGCCTCACGAATTGGGCGTCAAGAATGCTGTGAAACCTACAAAAAGCTATTAACTTAACTGTTCCGTTGACTTTCTTCTGTTAATCGCCTCTTTACTCTTTTCCGCCTCGGCTGCTCACCTAGTTAAAACTTTCATCCTCAATCATAAAAAAAAAAAAACACATTCCTATCACAAACACCAACGTTAACTCTATTTACATCAATATTCACAATACATTAAAATTTCAAAATTAAAATTCAGCATAAATTTCAGTATCAAAAAATTTCAAGATTAAATTTATTATCATTTTAATGTGCATCCAGAATTAAAGTTCTTGTAGATGCCTACTAATTAATATAACAATATATGCAGACCTGAGTCTGAGTACAAAGGAGCATCTCCACCCCTTTACGTTAATTAACCAGGTTCGTCTAATTGAGCTCAAAGACATACCCAAATTTTCATCATAATCCAGAACATAAATACTAAATACCCCTTTCTACTTAAACAAGAAAATTTCAACTTAAAATTAAAAATTTGTTGTTAGTACAATTTCACTACTGTCCATTTTAAGTAAATCAATTATAAAGTTATTTAACACACACCAAAACATCAAAAATCGAACAACAAAGCATAAGTTACCTGAAGGTTAATGCACTCGTGGCCCCAATGTATATCGTCCTCTGTTAATCACACCAATCCAACTGGGTTATGTTTAAGTCCTCGTATTGCTGGTCGCCTTTAAAAATTTTTACACCACCATTCATCTAAAGTTGTTTCAGTGCTTTTCCGGAACTCATCTGTGTATATCTGAAGCTTGTTTTGTGGATCCAGTCACGTTTACGAATCATTTAATTATTACCACCCCCGAAAAATAGCAAAGAAATTCATACTTCTTTCACAAATATAAGCCAAAACTGCCTACTTTTGTGTATTCATTTGTCGTTGCAAATTTGACTAATTGGTACAGTGATACTAGACTTTATTACCTTGTATCTTCTTTTCTAAGTGCACTAAATACATTCATTGTAGCACGTAAAGAACAAACTGTTTTAAATCACCAAAATATACGAGCAAACTGTTTAAATTATTCTATTAAAATCGGAAAACTAAAAAGCACTGTTTAACGCATTGAATCAAATCGAAAATCTAAGAGGAGCGGAACTCATATTAACCCGGGTATATATAGTGGTTAGCCTGTCTGTCGGTTTTGTCCTCAAAACGGCCAGTTTCTAGAATTTCGTATTCTATGTTCCCATCTCGCCCGCCTGTGCGTCGGTTCTTATTAAATTTGCACTCGCACCAGTTAAATCTCAGAAATTTCGACACGGCACGCAACGTCTGAGAATACCTAATTAAATTTTATACAGAAATCGTTGTTTCTACCTCTGATATTTGCATCTTATTTTCAACCAATCGTGACCCTTGTGACGTTGCTCAAATCCCGCCTTTAATTATTAGTGTCTTTGCTTGACGCATTTTCTCTTTTCTTTTCTAACCTGTTTTTATTGGTGCAAATTGATATTCTTTATTATCGATTATTTCAGTCCACGTGTACTTGTGAAATAAACCCACCTTATTAGCATTTCCCGTAAATATTAAGCAACGGTTTCTCCAACATTCTCTGTAACCATTTGTTATCTGCAAATTTTACGCAGAACATAAAACATTTAAAAATACGCAGGTGTTCAAACATAATACTTCTACGATCTGAATATTATTGGGTTTTTACTAGCTTTTATACATATTATATGTTACTAAAGGTCCAATTAACTCCAATTAAAATAATACCCTTTAATTTTTAGTGACTCCTAATCAAATATTAATTATTATCTGTACATTTTGTTTAATACCGGTTACTTAAAATTGAGTTAATTAATATAACTTTTGCACGTAATTTCCATTTGTTTCTTTACTCGGAATAATTAAATTACACGTAGAGCATTTTAATACTGCTTCCTTTTTTTATAGCAAGCGTCTTGTAAATAATTTAACTCCCTTATTTTTAATGAAACGAATGAATTTTTATGCTTCACGGTTTTAATAACGCGTACCTTTTTCCAAAGCTTCTACACGGTGATTAAAAATTATTTGAGGTGATTATTTAATTTTCTACCCTGGTCTAAATATGAGTAATATATATATATATATATATATATATATATATATATATATAGGTTTATTAAAATATATTTTTGATTTAAGAAGTTCCACTGCTACAATGTTTTCATGGAAGATCGTTATATTTTTATTCAGCACCATATCTGCCTTCCCAGTTTTGTACAAGTTTTACATTACAATGTTTCCGGATATTTTCCATTGTTTTTCGGAAGACAGCATTATTCATTAACTTAAACAAATTCTTCTCAAATTCATTCTTAGCATTTTTCCGAAGTTCAGTATTTATATCGATATATGACTTTAGCCAACAGCTTTGTTTAAATTTGAGCACTCAATGGATTCCTGATAGTTTAAGTCCATTCGCTAAAACTTGTTTAAGATTTCTATAATGCAAAACATATCTTTTTTTAGAATTTAATGTAGCCATTAACTTGCTGCTTTGAGTTTTTGATACATGTAATTTTCCAGTTTTAAGATCGATATGCTAAGGACAGAAAGGTATATCCATGTGTAAGTCGTAGATATGCTCTGAATACTGCAAATCAACCTCCAAGATATAGCCTTCCGAAGCATAATCGGGAACTGATGTCACATCGATGTTGGTGTCTGTTCATTCAAAACTTCCATAGGGTAAAGGTTGACTCATCGCCCATTCATACTGATTATTAACATCAAAGTACATAAGGTATACATTTGGGTTTAGAGGGGTCATAAGTTGGTAAATACTTATTGTTCGCAGAAGCACGTCGTTCTAAGCAGACTTGACTAAGACCTCTACAAATACCCTTTTCTATAAACAATAACTGATCAATATCGGTCAACAACTCGAGTTCCTGTTCTGTATGCTTCAACATTGCCTGCCGCGTGTAACCAGGCAACGTATAATAATGGGCGGGGTCTAGTCGATATGTCGTATGAGAGCTTGTGCGGAATTGCTCAAAAACTTCTGCCAGTAACATCACATCTGTTTTTAGATATAAATCCGAATATTCTTCTATGTTTTGAATGCCAAATGCCTCCCATACTTTCTGGGCATGTGCGTACAGCTTCTTTGTAATTCCTTTGCCTTCTAGCTTATTGTAAAAATCCTGATAGCTAGGTAATGCAGGGTAATCGAGTTTTTCGAAAGAATTAACGAAATCATATGGATATGTTTTTTCGAGTTAATAACTTAAACTGCTCATCGCTCAAGCCAACAAATTCACTTTTAGCAATGGATATTCATTTAAATAACACTCCAATGTATCTAAGGATGAGCTCATAAAACGGAAGCTATCAACGAATCTATAGTTGACCAGGTTATTAGAAATATGTTTTCTAAAGGAGATATATTTCTCCTTCGTTACAGGCAACACATCTACACGGCCATCCAAATCAATAGCGATGCTTTTAATAATTAGTGACTGTCATATCCGCTCAGGTTGTGAACACTACAGGAATTGTATGAGTGTCCTGGTATTTAATATTACAACTTTCGTGCGCAGGTCCTCTGTAGTTGTTGGTAGGTATTAGATAGTCATGGTCACGCACTTTTATATCCCCCAAACCAAACGGTTTTTCACAAATATGGCAATGGGCTGCACTTTCAAAGTCAGTTTGCTGCTTAAATGTTAATGGGGTCATATCATATGGGCACAGAAATACAGTTTCGACCTCTTCGGCAAATCGCTGAAGCTCCGCAGTAAACCACTTTATACAGTCTTCACCCCGATAAGATTGATAAAATGATAATTAGTCATCATAGTCACATTTCACATAATATTCGACACTATACGGTACATGTTCCTGATACTTCTTCTTATCCTCAGTAGGCTTCAGAATACACTCAAACCTGCATATATGATAAATGGCGTTTTCACTTTATGCTTAGAATCCTTGAAACGAAGCATTCGATCTTCTTCTGTAGGCAGTCGGGGTAAACATGCTTGCTTTGTTTTACAGTCAACAATATGGTTCTCTAATTTATCTTCTGTAGTAAAATAATGTAAACAGCGATCACAAATATATTTTTTTCCATTATGAGAACTCGGTTGAAAAGAAACCAGCCGGCTTAAGTCTTTTATCCACACATAATGTGAATTAAATGGTTTAATTTTACCAGCATATTTAAAGTTTTCCATATCCTCGGTATGAAACTGGTTGTGTATCATTAAGAGATTCACGTGCCTAGTTTTCTTATTTTCTGATATTAATATAGGAACAGTAGTATATTTACGTTTGTTTAGTTTTAACGTGTAGACATTGATGGAGACATTATTCTGAGCTTCGAAGATTTTAATTTGATTTAGCGTCTTCTGAAACTGGATACCTTGTAGATTTAATATTTCGGAGTAATGTGGATATTTGGAAAGTTATTGAGGGTCTCGATCTGTAGGATGTGGCGCAGCCATTATACTCCGTGCAAAACAAGCTTGGTCTGGAACGTCCCGTTCTAAGTTTTATAACTCATTGCAACTTTTAGTATCTTTTTAACATAATGCTCTGTGGTTAGAAGCCTTTGAATCTCTCCTTTGGTTAGATATTTCACTGAATTGACATTTGTCAAGTTGTTATTGTGCACGATATTAATGTGATGCACATTAATTTGTTTTTGTTCATAAAAAAGTGGTTTAATTGTGGGAAAATGTTATCTCACCTAAGGGTGAATACGAGCCCATGTGGTGGCTCTTCCTTCTTGATCCAGCCTTCGAATCGAAACGACGAACTTGGTACGTTAGCAAAATTTATATCGCTTATTTTAGCGGATTCTAGCTTACTACCTTGGATAAAATTAATCTTTCTGGTGTTTGTGAGTAAGAAAGTTAATTATTACGCCTTTGGCGGATTTCACGTCGTTTTGATTAATACTATTCGTTTGGCCTTCGCTCAGTTTGAGAAGCACATTTTTGTGATATTTGTTTTATTCTACCCACATTGTTATGTGGTAAGTAATTGCTTTGTAGCACTTCGTGTTCTATGTGTTACATGAATTTTAGGGTCCAAATTTTAGTCTAAATTTACATTCAAATTTAAGTCCAAATTTACGCTTACGTCCAAATTTACGTCTAAGACTACGACTAAGTCTATGTCTACGTCTGCGTGCGAGTCCAAGAGTAATTACATATTTTAGGTTTAGCAGTTCCAATTTAAGTAGATGCACATTTGTGAAGATTTGTTTAAGTAATTGTTCTGGTGGTATTACGATTATCCAGACTCGACAACTTACTGGAATAGATAGTATTGAAGCTCCCGACGAAGAACTAATTATTGATACAATAAGTTCCATCTGCTGGACTACCGAAATATTAATCGAAACCTGTTGGAGTTATCCGTGGATGAATATTACACCTGAAGCGATTTTGTGTGACCATCTGTAATTGCTGTAATCCCGTTAAGTTGGATTTGGAATCCTTAACTGCTACTGGTGCATTGGAATTACTTCTTGAGGTCGTATACTTCCTTATTTAAGTGTGTTGTGTATGTTCTGTTGAGATTATTGGATTAATACTTTTGTATATGAAACCTTATATTCACCCTCTTATTATTTTGCTTTGCATGCAACCATACTTACACCTGTGTGTAAGGTGGGTTGCGATAATTAACGTAAAATCTGGATTTATGATAACATTATTTAGGTATTAATGTTTGAATGCTCCCTTAGTAAGTGCTATGTTCTTATGATCAATGCTAACAACTCGTTAATGCGTTCCAGTGATTTATACATATTGATTGTAAATCTAGTCACGAGCTTAGACCCTTGGTTAAATTATTACTCACTTGAGTTATGCGGTTACAGCGTACTTAGTGGCCACCAAGTCGGCGTACCCGATTATTACTTAGTACGAATTATTTTTGCGTATGGGCTCGTGCCCGGATATTCTGAACACCATTGCGTTATTACTGTTAAATATTATTTATACAATCACCTGGAGTAAACATATATTTGCTTATTGTGAGCACTTAGCTTGGTTAATTTTCTCTTGAATCATTTAGGTTTGAATCTTGTATGTATGATTATTTGTAGAATTATTTGTTCTAGTGAAATTTATAGTGATGTGTTTGATTTCATGTTTGACATTGTAGTTACTTCAATAAATTCAGGTTTAATTCTGTGCCCTGTTAATTTATTGATATAGTGAGTTACCTTGGGTTTCGCCCGAGAATAGTGGAACATTTCTCGTTGTTTCTGCTTGCTCCTGTTCCTGGCGCCCATTAATAAAATAGTTAGTTTTGACTTATTGGACCTTTCTAGTGGTTCCTTATGGTCCCTGAATGCGATTCTTTACCCACCGCCCTGATGAGTCTTTTCTGAGCTATTCCGGAGCACTATTTGTCATCGTAACGTTAAGGAACCCATTATATCGATTAAATATCAAATTTTTACCGTGGCAGATCATCATTCTTCACATTGACACACGCCTGTTTCCGCTTGATCTCGAGGGGTAGATCAATATATGAAGACCCACGCATAGGGTTATATTTATTAATGTTAATGCACAAGTTAACAATATTCCTTAGACTCCACCCACTACCTCGCTGTTGAAACTCTTATAATTCAATCATAATCCGTTCCATAACATTTTCTTTAAACCATTTGTCAAGATCGGTGTCTCTGAAGATGGCCGCATTAGACGTTGTGAAATATTTATACTCGTTCTGAAGCTTGGAACCAAATGCAAGATCAAACTCTCCATAAAACGCCGTATTGACTTTAATAGCCTCATCCATTTTAAGCGCGTTTTGAATTCTTTTCTTGAATAAACTTTTACAGTCTGTCAGAAACGCCTTCACATCCTTATGCTTAAGGTTTTCAATTACTTCAGTGCGCACGCGTTTCCTGAAAGCTGAGACAGAGTCTTTCTAATGCACCTGCCCTTTAGCGGTTTCCTTTTTAGTTGCATGCCCCGCCCCCTTCTTCTGGGCTATTTTAAATTGCGATCGCATAGTCTTGATACTTTCTAATGATGCGAATAAGTTTTGTTTCTAACCAGCAGACTTTGCTTTTCCAATCGCCTTATTTATACGTCGAATTCCAATTCTGCACTCACGCAGACCATCCATAATCACACTGTCATCACGTGAACTTCTTATTAATCCAAAAAGAGCAGCAATATGCTGTACCAAATCACCGAAGAGAGGCATGTTGCTCGTTCAATATTCTACAATAGAATGACAAAATTAGCGCGTGCACCTATATTTATAGTATACCCCGACTCCAATTTTTATATTAAATTTAAGGTCATTTATTTACGATCACATGACATATCACATATGAAATTTAATCCTATACTTTACAGTCACATCCTCTTTTCGACCAATCGCATAGCATAAAAACTACAAAGGTCACTTATTCATATTTGGCCCTTGTACGTTATAAGCCAATAGCGGACCCATGCCTTACATCTTATAGGCCCACGGCAGGCCCAGGCACCATTTTTCACCCCGATCTAAACTATAAATAAAGCCCTACGGGGCTATCTTTAGTCGATGTACGTTTAAATTCCTGCTTTTCATAATTGCATGTTGAAGGAAGCTGACGCCATTTTATCATGAATAACAAAAACTATATGTTACAAAAATATTTTTCTTATAACATTTTCTATTTAAAAAGTTTGTCAGTACAAAGTAATTATTCCCTAATATATCTGTTGACGACTTCGGTGAACGGGTTGTATTTGATGACACTGTCGTGAATTATTACACACTCCATCGCCTATCCACCCTACCTGCAAATTCCTTAAGCGCGACCCAGAACGTATTCTGGTTCGCAACTTTCTGGACCTCCTCCAAGTTCCTAGGCCATCTTAGACCTTCGATAACCAACTTTATGTCAACCAACTCCCTATTTGAAGCTTCGATGGGGCAATCGAAGAGCACGTGTAAAGCACTCTCCGATCCCCCGCCGCATTCACAACCGTCATTTCCAAGCCCCGACCTTCTCAAGTATGCCTTCAACGCCCCATGACCTGTAACGAGCTGCACTATTTTAGGATCAAATTTAAACCTCTATTATGTCCCTAGCCCTCATACTTGGATTAAACCTATGCGTTACTCTACCTGTGGTGGCATTATTCCACCTTTCCTCTCACTGACTAATCGATCTTTCTCGTAGCTTCCTTTTGATTAACGACCTTGGTATTAATGCATATGACTTGTTTCCCTGGTGAGACCTGACCCAAAAGAACTTCAAATCCCGAAAACTTAGCGCTATACGCGCTATCCTCCAGACATCACCCTGAAGATAGGTCGAAGTGACCATATTTGAAAAGGCTACTAAGGCGGATTTACTATCGCTGATGATAGAGTACGCACTCGTGTCGGAGTGATTGACGACATACTTTATAGCTCTCTTTAGAGCCATTATTATACATTGGAAGATGGTGCTCCAATCCGCGAGCTTTGTTTGGAAATGAAGCACTTCCCTCTCCTCCTTCTACATAACAAACGTCGCGCCTGCCTGCCCGTCGTCCATGTTCGAGTCGACCGTATAGATCCTAACTCCTCTAGCACTTTCATCTCCTTCAACAAACTGAATCCCCTTAATATCCGCCGGATGCCCTAATTCTGAAATTACTATCTTTCTCTTAACCTCTTTGACCCCTAGGCCTAAGCTTTCGATCATGTTCTGTTCTCCCCTTGTATTGATAATTCTGCGATCTCTAATTTCTTTTATAACGAACTGGATCGGAAAAATCCTTCTAATAACCAGCACAGCCTCCGTAGAGGTGGTCCTGTATGCCTTCGCCGCCTTAACCGCCGTGATTCTCAGGACGCTTGCCAACTGTTTACCTTCCTTAACCTTATAGTCTTCAGCCCAGACTGATGCTGCGTACAACATCGCCGGCTCGATTGCTCCTGTATAGACCGTCTTTAAAGATTCGCCCAATTGATTTTTGTAGCCGCCATCATCCTATTGGATACTTCGCTTCCCTTAGCTCTAATGTACTGTACATATGCCTTCCAATTTAATTTATTGTCGATTTTGACTCCGAGGTAAGCGATAGCTTCCCTAAACGGAATCTTTTCGCCGCCTAATTCAAACCTAGGAAGGCGTTGCCACGGCTTCGTACCAAAATAAAAAGCCTCCGACTTTGAAGTGTTAAATTTTAATTTAACCTGCTGCGACTATTCCAGCAGCTTCTGTAGTGCCTCGTTTGGTTTTGTGCGCATTTCCATAAACAACCTTGCCCTAACAATCAATAGTGTGTCGTCCGCAAACCCTACAATTGTGCACACCTTTTAGAATCATACAAAAGTTTCCAAAAGATTGGCCCCGAGCAAGACCCCTACGGGCAACTTCTTTCCACAGTTCGCGATACAATTTCACCCGGAATTTCTACCTGCGCCAACCTTCCTGAAAAATACCTTTTGACCTGCGACATCAAGTTCGCCGGACAATCTTTACGTTACAACTCACACATGATAGCTGGCCACCAGGCAGCGTCAAACGCCCCCCGAGATGTCCAGAGATACGACATAATGCTCCTTGGCCTCCCTGGCTTCCTTGATCTGCCCTACTACTACAGATTCTAATGCATCAATTATCGACTTTCCCTCTGCAAAACCAAACTGTCGCTTGCTAAAGCCTCTGCTTTCCCTAAGCGAATGCTCTATCCTCGTAGTCATAATCCTATCTAAAGCATTACCGATTGCCGGAAGCAGACTAATTGGACGATAGCTGCCGGGATCTGACGCGTCCGCCTTTTTAGGCTTAGGGATAAACTTGACGTTTTGAGTTTTCCAACAACCTGGAAAAACGCCCTTCTCCAAACAGAGCCTAAACAGCCCGGCAAAGACGTGCGCGGTCGACAAGCACGTCTTCAGAGCTGCGTCGAAGGCGATTCCATCGGCCCCCGACGCCTTTTTAGGGTTCATCCTCCTAAGAGCCCTTACTACCTCGTGCTTGCAAATTTCCTTATCGCTGCCTGTTCCTCTAGCCTCTGCGGCTCCTCGACGTATCATGTTGTGTAACCCATCGTCTTCCTCTGGTTTTAAAACCATCTGTGTGTTTGCCGTCTAATTTTCTTATATTGTCGAGCGCGATTTTTCTGTTTATCTCTTATTACGAGATACGCGGTTCCCCACGGTTCTTTTTCTGAGTTACGCGTGCAAAATTCTTTGAATGATAACGTGCTACATTACATGTGATTTTCCAATGCTCCACCCGAAGGTACTACATTGGCCATGAAGCGAGTTTTTTTTACTTGGAAAATTTTGAATTTTGCCGAATCCTTGCTGTTCCAAGCAAGGTAGGGATCTTTAACGTGCGTGACAACACTCACACACGGGACCTCCATTTTACCTCTCATCCGAACGAGGGTGTATTTTTGTGAAAAATGCTCGCCTAACATTTTTCAAGCGGACCGTGTCGGAATTCGAACCCGGGACCTTGGGCGTAGTAGTCACACACATACCACTACGCCACGGAGCCGCCTGATAACGTGCTACAGCAGATTTCCGGTGTTTGTCAAACATTGACTCGTATATGCTCGTATAATGTCATTCGCTCAATCTTTTTTTAATTTTAACACCTCGTCCGTCACTTCTAGTTGCAATTGCAGTTATTCTGGCCTGCCCCCCTCATCTGTAGACATTTTGTTCAGATATCTTCCTTGATATTTTGAGAGTAGAGTAAATTTTGTAAATATATTTAGTTCCTTTAAAACTGACATGGCATGTCTTTCCTGCATATGCTATTGTCTCGAATCCAACATTACAATTTCAGTCCATAGCAAATATTTAATTATTTAACTAGTGTGGTTTCAGAATAACCGACAGAGAATGTTCAAGGTTACAGATCTTATATACGGATTCAATCCTGATTACGTCGACGTCGTTTTTGGGATATCACCATATGCCTGCATTGCTGTCATTGTGTGTCTCAGTAAGACTTCTTCTGGACCTTACACGGCCACTGTACGAAGAGATGACGGCAGTTGGATATATTGCAACTATTCAGCAGTCAACTTCCTTTTTTTCCTACTTATCGTTATTTGACACTTATTTTTATGTTTTCTAAAATGTTGTAATAAGTACGTATTATAATTATGATTGCTTCCTAGTCTACACACACACACGCACGCACGCACGTGTGCCCGCATGCACGCACGCATACACGAACGCACGCACACTCGCACGCAGCACGAACACATACACGCGCACGCACACGCACATGCATGCACACACGCATTTGCACGCGCATACGCACTCACACGCACAGTCGCACGCACATGCATGCACACGGAAACACAGGCGCGCGCACACACACATACACACACATACACACTCACACTCCTACTTAGCAGATGCTTTTTTCTTTCTAGCTAATATGTACGAGGTGTGTTCAATTGAAACCCATTTTTGGTTCAGGAAAACTTTATTGTCAACTGAATTTACAAATAATTACCACTACGATTAAGGCACACATCCCATTGTTTCGTAAACCTATGTATACCCTGCCTAAAGAAATCTTGTGGCTGCTGCTCGAAGAATTCTTTCACGGCGTTTTGTACTTTTTGGTTCTACTGAAAATGGTTACCTTTTAACTCTTTTTTCAGTGGCCCAAAGATGTGAAAATCGCAAGGCGATAAATTGGGACTATAGGGTGGATGCTCTCATATCTTCAATTTATTTTGCTGTAGATTTTCTTTCACACCTGCCATATTCCTGTCTGTTGACGCGGTGCACATTGCACCTGGTCGCGGCTTATTATTGGTCCCTTCGCGTCCATTCTTAAACTCTCGACACCGTTCCTTGACAGTGCTTGCATTTGTGTATGAATTTCCAATGGTTGCAAACCTTCAGAACACAGAAATTGAATGACCGCACGCTGATCACATTTGGTCGGATTATTAACAACAAACGTCATTTCAAAGTCACAATACTTAAAATCGCTGTCAAATATATACGAGAGAAACTGACCAGTGGGAAGTTTACAAACACCACTAACGTTGCAAAACGTCAGTTGAGTGATTACAATTGTTTCCAAGGCTAACCTGACCAAAGATGGGTTTCAATTGAACAAGCCTCGTACAAAAAGCTAATCTTCATCATTAGGCTTTCAGTCCTGAAACTGGTTAGACGTCAACCCTCATTGTTTCCTATTCTGAACTAACCTACACATTTCCCTGAAATTTGCACAGTCTGCATCTATCACTATCCGATCTAGGTCTACATTTATCTCTTGTTTCCTACCTCAGCTTGTAATATATCCCATACTATTCCCCAAAAATGCCTTAGAACATATTCTGCCCTTCTATATCTTCTATTTTTCTCCACAAATATCTTTATTCCACTACTATTTCTGTAACCTATTTGTTATTAATTTTGTCTGTCCATGCTATCATCTTCATACATCTGAAGCACTACATTCCAAAAGGCTGCTACCGTGTTTCTGTTTGCTTTTCCTACTGCCCGTATTTCATAGGCATACCGACCTGTTCTCCACACATATGCTTTCAACAATTTTCTACTTGTTTCTGTTTGTTGTCTTTGATCATAGGCGCTATTCTTTCTTGTTAGATGCAGTTAGGTCCTCTTCTAATGTTATACAACTATATACGCTATTTCTCCAACATTCAGCGGTTGTTGGAGGGGGTCCGTGGCGTAGTTGGTATGCGTGTGACTATTACGCCCAAGGTCCCGTGTTCGAATCCTGACACGGTCCGCTTGAAAAAAGTTAGGCGAACATTTTTCACAAAAATAGGCTCTCGTTCGGGTAAGAAGTGAAATGGAGTTCCTGTGTGTGACAGTGTTGCCATGCACGTTAAAGATCACTACCTTGCTTGAAACAGCAAGGGTTCGGCAAAATTCAAAATTTTTCAGGTAAAAAAAACTCGCTTCCTGGCCAATGTAGTACCTTCGGGTGGAGAATCACATGTAAGGTATGTGAAGGGGGTTAAGCAGCAGACACTTACCGAATTAATAGTTTTCCAGTACATCCCTTCACACAATTAACATTATTCGAGAATATTGCACAACCAATACCTGAAGTATCTTATAATAATCAACATGTTTAAATACCTTTTTCGTCATTAGTTTATCCATCTTGGGCCTGGTTGGATGCGTACTTATATTACTTATATTGATTTCTATTCTGAGCTAGCCTACACATTTCCCTGAAATTCCTAGTCTACATCGTTCACTAATTGTGTGCAATAGTCTAACCTAGGTTTACCTCTACTTTTTTTTTCTCCTATCTCTGCTTCTAATACATTTCGTACTAATCCCCCATGTCGTAGTAAGTAGCCTCTCCTATTTTTTACCGTTTTGCACGTATTTCTTTCTTTCCCTACCATTGTTAGTACCTCTTTATTCTTAACTTTGTCTGTCCATGATATCTTCATCATACGTCTGCAGCACCACATTTCAAAGGCTTCTACCATTTTTTTGTCAGCTTCTCCTACTGTCCAGATTTCACAGCCGTACAATGCTGTGCTTCACACATATGTTTTAAGCAATCTTTTTTTTGTTTCTATGCTTGTTGTCTTTGAACACAGTAGTTGCTTTTTCTTGTTAAATGCAGCACTACCTTGTGATAATCTTTATTTTATATTTTTTGTGCTTTTCCCATCTTGTATAATTTGGCTTCTTATGAAGCAGAAATTCTTAACCTTTTGTAAGTTTTCGTTACCTATTTGTATTCTTGTTTTTTATTTATTTTCCTCTTCTTTGCATACTAGTACTTTAGTTTTATTTTGGTTAATTTTCATACCGTATTTCTTTGTTAGAACCGTTTCCATTTCATTAAGAACAGCTGCTTACCTCTTTCTACGTAATCAAATGGAATTATTAAATCTTAAGTTAGATTGTTACATTGTATAAATTGAAGGATATTGAAACGGTTGGTTTTGTAATTTCTACATTTGCCATTATTCATGTAATTTAATATTATTTCCGTGCTCAGATCTTCATGGTGTGTAATACCTTTTATGTTGGCTAAATTGATAACTTCAATTTGGAGGTAGTTGATAAGAACCTGTCAAGGAAGCCATTGTTCTTCTTTCAACGAACGCCGCTTTGACAAGCAGTCTTTTGATGCATCCATCTTCATCTTGCCTTATAGCGGTTTTGGATGAATTAAATGATATATTTGTGGAGTAGATTTTGGTATTCCATTGGTTTATACGTTTATTTTTCTACTCACAATACCGCTTTGCGGATATTTCCTGCTTTTACTTATATTAGGTGAGCCACGTTTTTCCTGTTTTGTGTTTTCTGATATTAATCATTTATCTTTCAGAATCTTGTATTGTACGAATATCAAAGTTGCTCTTTGTTAGCTACTAATTAATTGAAACCCACTTCTGTGGTAAAGTATATCTTTCTGAAATTTCAGCACTAACATTACTTATTTCAGGGCCCTAATCGTGGTTATAATCTTAGTATTAATCTTGTTTTATGTAAACAGATCCTTATATCAGCCCTTGGATGCTCCTTGTGAGCCCACTTCAATTCTGTACTAATCATCCGTTTGGATTCCCGTTTAAATCCAATATTAAATATTACTTCATTCAGTGGCTTGGGTACTGAAAAATCGTTGGAAGCGGAAAGCATTTGATTTGTGATCCCGACTCCAGGTTGTATACTTAGAAGTTAGTGATACCTATTGCTGTATTTATTGAGTGTTACGTTACACAAGTATTGGCGTAATTATTGTTTATTGTTGATTGAATCTGCGTAATTAGCCGTATGCTGGTTATATTATTGCATTGTTATTGGTAAACTATATCAAACTCTTAAAATTCTACCACCAGCTGTTCGTGTGTTTACTCATGTTACAGGTCAGCACTGGAGCACAGCGATTCACTAGCTAGTGATTGCATCGTCCAGGTATGCTCAATTTATGCCGCTTTCTGGTGAGTAATCATTTACATTAATTAATATTTATTGCTAACCTGTAGGTGAAAAGCCATTTGTGTGTATTTTTGTAAGGCCTTTCTCCTCTGTGTTTTTGAATTTTACTTACTAGCGAGAAACATTTTGCGGCTAGTTTAATGTCAATTTGTACTCGCTAACAGGCGAAAGATACCTTAAATTCATTGCTTTTAGTGGGATAACGGTTTATATATTACTCTTTATGTGTGTTATTAAAATACGTTTATATTTGCATTGCACTGTGGTGTGTATTTAATTCCAGATAAATTGATTGTGCTTGTAATTCAGTTATTTTGAAATATAGTTATATGATTGTAGTGGCTACCGTTGTTATACTTATTTTGCTCTTTAGGTGTGATATTATCTGAAACCATTGGGACTTGGGGTTTCGTAGTTCTTTCGGCATTTTAATCAAGTCTCTGGCGCCTTTTATACTGTATTTACTTGTAGGTCTGTTCGGGTTTTTAACGACCTACTTGCAGGAATCAATATCCACCCCTGCAGAAGAGTCTCTATTAGCTGAGGTGCAAAAGTCACCGTATCTACCCTAAAGAACCCACCTTTGTAGCTTTCATCGAATTACCGTGATAACATATTACAAAAGGTTAATGGAAGTTCATAAACCAGACATGAAAGCGGATGTGAATACTTTGTATTCCAGATGTAACATGACACTGCATGTGCAGGTGACAATAGATAATAAGACAGCAATTATTAGAATTAAGATTATTAAAATGTAATACTTTGTATTGTTTCAAGAAATAGCAGACATGAGATCTATACTTCTCACAAGCAACGTGAGAAGCAGGAATAGCATAAATACCCTCAGGAGCTCAAAATCGCCACTCAGTCTCTAGTTTCGCAAACTTTAACATTGTTGGTTGTTCAGCTACTCACCCTAATTTTAATTAATTTAAAGTGAAGGGCAACTAAAAATATTTTTGAACCTAATACAGTACTGTGTATAACGTACCCATAATTGAAATTAATATTGTAATTTCTGTTTTAAATAAATTGTTAGAAGAGTTTTTTGGAAGAAGCCTTTTTAAATAGCCACTTCAAAGGGCCCAAAACTTATTTCGCGTACCTCCAATGATTTCTATTCTGAGCTAGTCTACACATTTCCCTGAAGTTCCCACAGTCTACATCTTTCACTATTTGTGTGCAATAGTGTAACGTTAGTCTATCTCCACTTCATTTTTTCCTACCTCTGCTTCTAATATATTCCGCACTATTCCCTCATGCCTTAGTATATGGCCTATCATTCATAGGCAAGATGCCTATTTTTTACTGTTTCCCTGTCTTCCCCTACCATTTCTAGTTTCTCTTTGTTATTAACTTTGCCTGTCTATGATATCTTCATCATACGTCTATAGTACCACATTTCTTTTTCTTGTTCGCTTTTTCTACTGTCCAGGCTTCACAGCCGTACAGTGCTGTGCCCCACACATATGTTTCAAGCAATCTTTTCCTTGTTTCTATGTTTGTTGTCTTCGAACACAGTAGGTTTTTTCTTGTTAAATGTAGCACGACCTTGTGCTAATCTTTACTTTATATCTTTTGCGCTTTTCCCATATTGCGTTAGTTGGCTTTCTAGGTAGCAGAAATCCTTAACCTCTTGTAAATTCTTGTTACCTATCTGTATTCTTGCTTTCTATTTATTTTCCACTCCTTTAGTTAATTTTGTTAATTTTAGTACCGTATCTCTCATTTAGAACTGTTTCCATTTCATTAAGAGCAGTTTCTAAATCTTCATTGCTAGATTCTAATACCGCTATATCATTTGCAAATCTAAGCATATCAATTTTGTGTCCCTGGATAGTCATTACAAGTGTCTTCCTGCATTTGACAGTATTCATTGCCTCTTCAATGTACAAGTTAAAAATTAACTGAGATAGGGAGCATCCCTGTCTCCCCCTTCCTTAATGTTTACTTCTCTACATTCCTGCTCTAATTCTATTACTGCTGTTTGCTTTTTGTATAAGCTATGTACTATTCGTCTATCGCTATAACTCATTCCAATCTTTTTAAGTATTTCGAACATTTTTTCCATTTTACATTGTCGAATGTTTTTTCCAGATCTACAAACCCTACATACACGCTTTCTTTTTTTTCTATGGTTTTCTCCATTATCACTCTCAGAGCTATAATAGCCTCCCGTGTTCCCCTGTTTCGCTTAAACCCAAATTGATCTTATCCTAGTATTTCTTCAGCTAGTTTTTCCATTCGTCTTTGTACAATTCTAGTTAATATTTTTGACACGTGTGCTATCAAACTTATTGTTTAAAAATTTACACATCTTTTTTAGTATAGTTAGTGTGATGTAACGTTTGAAATCTTTTTGAATCTCGCCTGTCTCATACATATAGGTTACAAGTTGGAAGAGACGTTCGTTACTGCTTGTCCAGCAGCTTTTATAGATTCTGCTTGCACCTTATCTGTACCCGGCGCCTTACCATTTTTAAGGCTAATTCAAACTCATCTGTAAGTATAGGATATCTCAAGTCATCATTTTCAATGTCTGATTCCTGCTTTAATGCTGTTAGTTCCTCTCCTGCATATAATTTCCTTATATATTCTTGCCATCTACCCACTTTCGCTACATTTTCTATAATCCCGCGTCCCTTATATTTTTGCTATACGGTTTTATATCCCTAAAATTGATTCTAATTAGTTTGTATGCTTCATCTGCATTTTCTGTTTCCATCTTAGTTTGTACCTCTTTGCACTTTTCATCAATCCATTGTTTTTTAGCTTTCCTGCATTTTATAGTTTTGTATCTCTGTTTTCCTGTTTCGTCTGATTTATTTTTGTATTTTCGTCTTTCTTCCATTAAATTCAAGATATCCTTTGTTATCTATGGTTTCTTATTTTCTTTGTGTGTATACCCCAGAATATCTCTGGCCGCCATGTTATTCCGTTCTGTTTCTACTTCCTTAGTATCAAATATTTTCCCGATATCTTTCAGCAATTTATTTGACTTTTTTTCAAATCTTTCTTGAATATCTATATCTTTTAGTTTCTCAAAGTCAAAGTGCCTTTTCCCTTTTTTTTCATATTTTTAAATTTAAGTGTGACCTCCATAATTACAATGTTGTGGTCAGTGTCTATATTTGCTTCTGGGTAGCTTCTACAGTCTTTTACATGATTTCTAAACCGTTGTCTAACAATAATGTAATCTATTTGATATCTTCCTATATCTCCTGACATCTTCCACTTGTATCGTCCTTTAGCATGATGTTGAAATAATGTGTTTGTGATGATTAAATTGTTCTTGTCGCAAAATTGTACCAGCTTATTTCCACTGTCGCATCTCGTGCCTAAACCAAATAAACCTACTACCGCTCCTTCCCTTCCCTTACCTACCACTGCAATAAAATCCGCCGTAATTTTTAAATTTTCATGTCCCTTTACGTATCTTAGTATGTCTTCGATACCTTTATAGATCGCTTCTACCTCTTTGTCGCTAGAGGTGGACATGTATACTTGTACTATTATTGTGTTTACCGGTTTAGATTCTAATCTAACTATGAGTACCCTTTCGTTCTTTTGTAAGTAATTTTCTACACAGTGTCCTTGCTTTTTCGCATAACTATTTCCACACCCGAATTTTCTTCCTCCGCTCCTGTATGAATGACCCTGAAGTCTCCACTCCAAAAATCCCTCGCCTCTGGCCACCGAACTTCACTGATCTCTACTATGTCTAGTGCTAACCTTTTCATTTCGATTTTCAGGTTCTCTAGCCTACCTACTTGCTTCACACTTCTAAAATTTCACGCTCCGAATGTTCCCGACTCTTATTCTGAACTTTCCGATCGCATCTTCCGAAGTAGTTTCCTCCTGGAGATCCGAAAGGGGGACTATTTTAACTTTATTTTAACTCTATTTTAACTCCTTACCTCAGAGACATCATGTTTATTTCAATTTTTTACGCTGTGTACTTGGGATGTAGTGTGGTGGTTTCCCGTTGCCTTCCACATCGCGGTAGTGTGTCTTGGACTGCCATAACGACCCCTATGGTCTCTGCCAATCTAAGTACCGAAAGAGCCGCTGCTCTCTTTCGGGGACCTGTCTTAGTTCCTCACTAACGACCCTACTACTTCGGTTGGACCTGTAGTTAGGCTCTTTAGCTCATTAGAACACGCAAGCCAGTTCACCTGTGCTAGTATTCTAGAACTTCGGCAAGGTGCAGGTCCATTCGAAATGGAAAAAAGCTAAATAAAGAGTAAATTAAATTGAATCAGTTTTGTGGAAGAAATAATGACGAAGTTGGATGTAGACGATCAAAATAGCTCGAAGATATGTTTCGCACGATAATTTTATAAATAAAAGTTGAAATCTTATATCAGGAAGAAGTTACATTTTCTACTATACTAGCTCTTATGGGATGATCTGAAGTAATCATTTTGCTCTACTGTTCGAAATATAAATTTAAAAGTAAAATTAGTGTCTTGATACATATAAATTATACGACTTACATGCCTTTTGATGGAGAGCTAGTTTATAAGAGTGTTACAGGCCGCTTTAGACTTCTGTCAGGTAATCTCTAGAGACTTAATTTAAAGAAGAACACGATGATGAATTTTTTTTTATTATTATGCCGTTTATCTCAATTCCTCTATTGTTTAAAAACGAGAAATAATTCTATAAAACTATTTAAAAGTACATTATTCGACTAAGCTTCAGAGTTCATTTCTAAGACAAGTTCTTTGAAGCATAGTAAGGTGTACCTTTCTCTCTACATAATTCTAAATCCTTTAAGAAGCGGAGCGGTTGCGGTATTAAGTGTGCCGTATATAAATCTTATCTTCGTCTTGCAAGAGTGGCTTTGACGACCCGATTGATCCTGTATATATGGCTGATATCTGTCTATAAACAGCTCGACTCGTAAATTAACTGGGATGGATACGATGAAGGAAATTAATTTTCCAGTTGTTTGGATCGCCAGTGGAGCGCACTTGCTACGCTACTCTTACTTGCCTCTCGAGTTTCTTGCTCTGTTTATATAAGTTTGTCTATAATCACCGGGTGTATGTTTAGCTTATAAGTAGATTTTGTGTACGCTCGCGTTTTGCTACTCGTTTCTAATTTGTGTTTCAACAGAAAAGAGATTTTAAGAAAGAAATCAACTTTAATTGTTATTTGTTGAAAATATAATGAATTGATTTTTAGTAGCGTAAAAAGTAGAAGGATTGCGACGTAATGACACCACTAAACGTACTCCAGTTTACACTTTTTTATTCGGTCCAATTATTCTTAAATATTTACAGAGAATTCTTAATCTACTGGAAGAAGTTACAGAAATTTGTAACTTGATAATTATAAACAACAATTGCTATAGTTTTCTTTCTTACAGCAATGAGCACATTAGATTTGTCACTAATCCAGTTACGTACGTTAATACACTATTGTAGCGGGCTACTATTAACTCGTTTCACCAATTTAAAACAAGTAATAACAAAAGTCTTTATTACTCACTGTTCATAAGTCTAATTAATAGTATATGCCTTATTTATAGATGTTTTCAGTTCAATTTGTAACGTGCATTTTCTGTTAGCTTACTTAAAATACATCGTTTTGGATCGCTGTTTGTATAAAGTAAATACTTTCGAATAGTTTTCAGATTTGTATGCAATTTAACTCGTGTGTATTAATTAAAGAGATAAATTGAAGATTGATTCTCATTAATAAATAAATTCCAAGGAATGAATGTTAAACAGCTTGTAATTAATTATAGATTGCATCGTTCTTGTCTTGCCGTAAATATAAATTTTGTTCCTTATGTGTATATACAAGTCTAGATAAAAGACGATAAGCGGTTGTAATAGCGACGAGTTGATATAAACAGGCGAGGAGTGCAGAGTTTTTTGTTCTTTGTTCCTATATATTAAGTACGTTGAAAATACTGCTTCTTTCTGCTTTTGACAATAGTGAGAATTAATGCGGGATTAATTTTCGTATTGTTCATGAACAAGCACGGCAAGTTTTTAGTTGATTTTCTGTTGGAAATAAAAGCGGTAAAACTTGTTAAACTCGAGGCACGTGTGTTTTACGGAACATTTGACGGACGGTTTTATTGCTTACGCGTGCCTTACTAATTGTTTTTAGTTGTTTTTCTTGTGAGACAAATGCTTTAAGGAACATTTGACGGACTTACTTTAGTGATACGCGTACTTTACTAATTTGTGGTTTTAGTTGTTTGTCTTGTGAAATAATAGTCGTAGAACTTGCTAAACTGACCGATTCTTTCTTTAGGATTAATGTGTGTGCGATCTAGTCTAGTGTCCCTTTGTTTTATCAGATTAGTGCATACTTTGGATTATTTAAATACAGTGGATACTGTAGTTTCTGCATTTTTCTAGCACCAAAGAATCTAAAATAGATCATTGCTTGCGCGAATTTCGTTATTTGCGAAATATAACAGATTACCGGTTTACAAAGGTATTGGTTGAAGTTCCTCACTGCTTTTTGGAGGTTTATGAAAATAATATACATTTGATCCCAGTTGAAATTAAACTAGTGCTACAAAATATTTCGAAATTATTGTCTCAGGAAATAGAATTAACAAGAAATTTATCAATGCTACATAGTTCCGTCGCGTGATGGTGTCTGTTGCTAACCCCAGTGAAATGCGTAGGTGTGATTAGTGTGACGTGTGATAAGTTCCATCAACACCCTCACAGTCCAGGGTGAAGTGCTTCGTTAGTGCAGGACATCGTGAATCTCACACTTCCGTTGCAAGGAAGCGTTGCTGAAGGACTTTGTAAGTTGAACTATTTCCTACTTGTTATTACTTTAAATATCTATCCGTTGCTTTACCATATCTTTGTCGTTCTGATACCTTTTACAAAAGACTTGCATGATATTTTAAAACATAAAAAAGAAAGAAAGAAAGAAAGATCAATACTACTGAATTACTCATATCAATTGTCTCTTACCTATTTTTTTTTAACATTTTGTCTGATTTATGTTTAATTGGTGTGTGAGGAAACGTTTCTGCTACTCCCCAATATTACTTCACTTTGTACTAAAAATTTTTGTACTGTTTTTACCGTTGTTATATTATATAGATTATCCAAACAGTTTCTTTTCATTCTACAAAGTACTGAATAATTTAGACTTATCATTGCTGCTATGCTTTTCCTTTTTTCAGGTTTGCTTGACTATTTTTCTTGCAGGTATTATCACTAACTCCTTACAGCCGCGTACATTGTATGTTGGTCTGCTTTCTACAACCCCTAATCTCCGATTAAGCCCGGTCATTTCTTTGATTTTCTTTGTGTTACGCACGGCTGTGGTGGTTTCCGTTGCCTTCCACATCGCGGTAGTGTGTCTTGGACTGCCATAACGACCCCTATGGTCTCTGCCAATCTAAGTACCGAAAGAGCGCTGCTCTCTTTCGGGGACCTGTCTTAGTTCCTCACTAACGACCCTACTACTTCGGTTGGACCTGTAGTTAGGCTCTTTAGCTCATTAGAACACGCAAGCCAGTTCACCTGTGCTAGTATTCTAGAACTTCGGCAAGGTGCAGGTCCATTCGAAATGGAAAAAAGCTAAATAAAGAGTAAATTAAATTGAATCAGTTTTGTGGAAGAAATAATGACGAAGTTGGATGTAGACGATCAAAATAGCTCGAAGATATGTTTCGCACGATAATTTTATAAATAAAAGTTGAAATCTTATATCAGGAAGAAGTTACATTTTCTACTATACTAGCTCTTATGGGATGATCTGAAGTAATCATTTTGCTCTACTGTTCGAAATATAAATTTAAAAGTAAAAATTAGTGTCTTGATACATATAAATTATACGACTTACATGCCTTTTGATGGAGAGCTAGTTTATAAGAGTGTTACAGGCCGCTTTAGACTTCTGTCAGGTAATCTCTAGAGACTTAATTTAAAGAAGAACACGATGATGAATTTTTTTTTATTATTATGCCGTTTATCTCAATTCCTCTATTGTTTAAAAACGAGAAATAATTCTATAAAACTATTTAAAAGTACATTATTCGACTAAGCTTCAGAGTTCATTTCTAAGACAAGTTCTTTGAAGCATAGTAAGGTGTACCTTTCTCTCTACATAATTCTAAATCCTTTAAGAAGCGGAGCGGTTGCGGTATTAAGTGTGCCGTATATAAATCTTATCTTCGTCTTGCAAGAGTGGCTTTGACGACCCGATTGATCCTGTATATATGGCTGATATCTGTCTATAAACAGCTCGACTCGTAAATTAACTGGGATGGATACGATGAAGGAAATTAATTTTCCAGTTGTTTGGATCGCCAGTGGAGCGCACTTGCTACGCTACTCTTACTTGCCTCTCGAGTTTCTTGCTCTGTTTATATAAGTTTGTCTATAATCACCGGGTGTATGTTTAGCTTATAAGTAGATTTTGTGTACGCTCGCGTTTTGCTACTCGTTTCTAATTTGTGTTTCAACAGAAAAGAGATTTTAAGAAAGAAATCAACTTTAATTGTTATTTGTTGAAAATATAATGAATTGATTTTTAGTAGCGTAAAAAGTAGAAGGATTGCGACGTAATGACACCACTAAACGTACTCCAGTTTACACTTTTTTATTCGGTCCAATTATTCTTAAATATTTACAGAGAATTCTTAATCTACTGGAAGAAGTTACAGAAATTTGTAACTTGATAATTATAAACAACAATTGCTATAGTTTTCTTTCTTACAGCAATGAGCACATTAGATTTGTCACTAATCCAGTTACGTACGTTAATACACTATTGTAGCGGGCTACTATTAACTCGTTTCACCAATTTAAAACAAGTAATAACAAAAGTCTTTATTACTCACTGTTCATAAGTCTAATTAATAGTATATGCCTTATTTATAGATGTTTTCAGTTCAATTTGTAACGTGCATTTTCTGTTAGCTTACTTAAAATACATCGTTTTGGATCGCTGTTTGTATAAAGTAAATACTTTCGAATAGTTTTCAGATTTGTATGCAATTTAACTCGTGTGTATTAATTAAAGAGAGATAAATTGAAGATTGATTCTCATTAATAAATAAATTCCAAGGAATGAATGTTAAACAGCTTGTAATTAATTATAGATTGCATCGTTCTTGTCTTGCCGTAAATATAAATTTTGTTCCTTATGTGTATATACAAGTCTAGATAAAAGACGATAAGCGGTTGTAATAGCGACGAGTTGATATAAACAGGCGAGGAGTGCAGAGTTTTTTGTTCTTTGTTCCTATATATTAAGTACGTTGAAAATACTGCTTCTTTCTGCTTTTGACAATAGTGAGAATTAATGCGGGATTAATTTTCGTATTGTTCATGAACAAGCACGGCAAGTTTTAGTTGATTTTCTGTTGGAAATAAAAGCGGTAAAACTTGTTAAACTCGAGGCACGTGTGTTTTACGGAACATTTGACGGACGGTTTTATTGCTTACGCGTGCCTTACTAATTGTTTTTAGTTGTTTTTCTTGTGAGACAAATGCTTTAAGGAACATTTGACGGACTTACTTTAGTGATACGCGTACTTTACTAATTTGTGGTTTTAGTTGTTTGTCTTGTGAAATAATAGTCGTAGAACTTGCTAAACTGACCGATTCTTTCTTTAGGATTAATGTGTGCGATCTAGTCTAGTGTCCCTTTGTTTTATCAGATTAGTGCATACTTTGGATTATTTAAATACAGTGGATACTGTAGTTTCTGCATTTTCTAGCACCAAAGAATCTAAAATAGATCATTGCTTGCGCGAATTTCGTTATTTGCGAAATATAACAGATTACCGGTTTACAAAGGTATTGGTTGAAGTTCCTCACTGCTTTTGGAGGTTTATGAAAATAATATACATTTGATCCCAGTTGAAATTAAACTAGTGCTACAAAATATTTCGAAATTATTGTCTCAGGAAATAGAATTAACAAGAAATTTATCAATGCTACATAGTTCCGTCGCGTGATGGTGTCTGTTGCTAACCCCAGTGAAATGCGTAGGTGTGATTAGTGTGACGTGTGATAAGTTCCATCAACACCCTCACAGTCCAGGGTGAAGTGCTTCGTTAGTGCAGGACATCGTGAATCTCACACTTCCGTTGCAAGGAAGCGTTGCTGAAGGACTTTTGTAAGTTGAACTATTTCCTACTTGTTATTACTTTAAATATCTATCCGTTGCTTTACCATATCTTTGTCGTTCTGATACCTTTTACAAAAGACTTGCATGATATTTTAAAACATAAAAAAAAAGAAAGAAAGAAAGAAAGATCAATACTACTGAATTACTCATATCAATTGTCTCTTACCTATTTTTTTTTTTTAACATTTTGTCTGATTTATGTTTAATTGGTGTGTGAGGAAACGTTTCTGCTACTCCCCAATATTACTTCACTTTGTACTAAAAATTTTTGTACTGTTTTTACCGTTGTTATATTATATAGATTATCCAAACAGTTTCTTTTTCATTCTACAAAGTACTGAATAATTTAGACTTATCATTGCTGCTATGCTTTTTCCTTTTTTTTCAGGTTTGCTTGACTATTTTTCTTGCAGGTATTATCACTAACTCCTTACAGCCGCGTACATTGTATGTTGGTCTGCTTTCTACAACCCCCCCTAATCTCCGATTAAGCCCGGTCATTTCTTTGATTTTCTTTGTGTTACGCACGGCTACGAGCCAACGTAGCATAACTTTGGCGCCAGAACAGGGACTGCCACGAATTACGTACATAAATTTGGCGCCCAACGTGGCTGCCTCGAATAACGTAGCAAATTAACAATGAAGCACTATAACATTAAAGTAAAACGTCTTTTTGTTCTATTGTACTGAAAGCACCACTGAAACGTTATTTCTTCTACATTAAGGTGCTAGTGAACAAAAATCTTTCGACATAGCTAGGGGTTTATTCCTGGGTAGAGCAATAACAAATGGGGGGGTAAGTCAAATTCTGTTTGCAAACCAAAGCCAAGCTAAATCAAATAGGCGCCACCATGTCCTGAGATAATTACGATAATAGCAAAGCACAGTTCTAAGGGCGGACGTGGAAACCCAAAGATAAAATCATCGCCTTCGTTAACAAAAACCTGTCTTATGAAAATAAGACACAGCTTCTGTAAGAAATTGCAAAGATTAAATAAATAAAAAAAAGTAGAACACCATTTGTGTTCTATAAAAGTATAAAAAAATAAAAAAATATATATCCAATATGATATTGGCACCAAATTATTACTCAAAAATTTTTACCTTTGTGTAATTAGATTTGATCGCATTTGACCAAAATAAAAGCCTCAAATTTGAACTAATTGTTTACCAAAAAAAAACTCTTTTAAAATATCGGAACTTTTTAACAAGAAAAAAATTTGTCATTAACAGCTACATCAAAGTTAAAGTTTTGACTTTTTTAAAACAACCAACTATACTTTAAACATGAACCTGCTATAAATATTTGAGTGAAAATAATTTGTAAGCATAATACACTGAATTACGTTCTAACCTGGGCAGATCTTTTCAGGTAGATTACAATTTCTAGAATCTTACATAACGTGGATTTGAACTTTCATATTTAGATTTAATAATTTATATGTAGATAAAAGCTAATCAATAGGAATGTTTGGTTTAAATTCCATTACAGCTGCACAAAGCATCTGCTTTCATGACAACATCTGTCAATTGTTCAACACAAAAAATATACGTCGAAAACATACGTTGAAATTATCGAAGGTTCAAATGGAACAAAGCTTGTAATTATAGAAACATAATCTGACAAAATTATGTTCTACGGCTTAAAAAACCAGTTGAACAATAATTGAAAATTACACAATTTACATGTTGTAAACATAATAGCAACTTTACGTGCTTTAACCTTCAAAACACATGCATGAAATATCTTACAACTAATAACGAACCCAACTGCTTTTGTTGCTCCACGATAAATCGAGATGGAAATTTACGTTCTTCAAACAAAGTTACCAGCCATTTCTAACTAGATACGACTGCATCCAAACTAACATCCATAATTTCTTAGTAGACAAATTTCCTATCAACAGTTCCTAAATAACGGTAATTCTAAATTTTTGGATCCTACATGACGCGCTAAATAAATTAATTCAAATTAAATTAGTTCGTAAAATATATACTTTACCAACCGTTAGTAGAAGATATCTTAATCGTTAGTAATTGATGCGAAGGTCGCCAGCTTCTAGCCGAGAATACATGTTAATAAAGCTGTTGCCAGCGGCCGACTAACTTGACGAAACAAGAACCGAGTGGTCGCGACGTTAGAGGCGTGGAATACGAAAGAAACAACTAGAGATGCGCTTGGAAATAACTTTATGTGACACAGATATATTAATATAAGTAGATCAATAAGGAACAATGCACGCTTAGTGCATTATCCTCGTAATTCAATGCGGATAATTACTACTGAAATTAAACATGTTACAAAAGTTCTTTACAAACACTAATATCTTCTTAAACTAAAATCTTAACCATAGGTCTATTAACAACACTAAGCACTACTATAATTTATTTATTACACTTTTGTCTATTTATGTATTTTACAAGCTGGTGGTACAATATACACGTTCACATAATACAAATTTATATTTACTAAAGGACTTTCAGAACGTAATGAACAACTAACTATATACGAGAGAAATTTATATACGACATTCTGATATAGACTAACTCTGTACTTCATCAGCGGTCTTATATTATTTATTTATTTTATTATTCTACACAGAGTGCACAACGTTGCGATGATCAATTTTTTTCTTCACCTCTTTCTGATTACCTCTTTGTTTAAATTATAAAATGAAGTCAATTAATTCCATATAATGAAAAGAAATATTATGTACAAGTTTTGAAAATTATTAAAATACACCCGTCAATCAATCAATATCATAAGTCTTATTTATCCCAAAATTTATATGCTCTGAAATCAATCTAAAGCCACCAAAACTACCTCTTTTTACCAAAGAAACCTAGAAAGTTCTAAACCCCTTTATAATATTACGTACTTTTAACGTATGTAAATGTTTGTTGATGACTTCGTTACACTTTTGTATAAATTAAGTAAATTCAGTATTGAAATTTAAATAGAAAAAATATCTTAAAACTAATTAGATCTGACCTGTTTTATTCGTCTATCACTGCTCTGCTTAATTAAACCCCTTGGTTTCCATAAATTACCTCGTGCTTCTTTATTGATTCTCGCAACTCAAAATTGTACCAAAATTTTACCAAAATCGTCGACGCTGATTTGAAATATTATATTAATCCATTTAAAATATCCCCACATTCGAATTATCATCAACTATAATATCTATCCACTCGAAATACTGTATCAACCAAAATTTGAATTATTGTCATCACATTCGAAATGTTATATCATATACTCGAATTATCCATGCATTCGAATTATTATACCATCCATTAGGATTTAATATCAACCAACTAGGAGCCCTATTATTATATTATTAGTTTAAAAAAATTACCCCAAATTCTACTCACGTTAAACGGCAAAAAAAGTCTTCATAGTTGCACTTTATTTGTCACTATAACATATACTATTATATTATTAAATATTTAAAATTACGCGTGACTTTTAATTCACAGTGGCGCAGCTTGGCCCTGCTTGAGTTTAAAACTGAGGTCTCTTATCATTGCTCCCTATTAAATATAGGCTCTTCTCACTTGCATGTGGGTTGGGTTTTCAATAAGTCTGTAGATATCTTAACCAATAAGGTCTTTGTATTTCATGCATTTGAAGTGGTTTCTGATGTAATATATCGGTTTCCCATGTAATGTGTTTATTTGATACCTTATTGTTTGCTATCTGGACCATACGTTGTTTTGTTTAGATATCGCATTTTCCATAATATACAAAAATACATGATGTAACTTCAATTTTACTTTCGTTTATTTATTTTTGAAATCTGCGTTTTCTTATCAAAATGTTTATTGTTTCTACGCACTTACACAACGCTTTGTTAAGTTTTTATCTCTTATCTTCGTATTATATTATAACTAATTAGAACCCTTTTCAATGCGTGTTTAATTACCTGTACTATCCTTTCCTCTGAATACGCGTGCTTTTACTGAAAGATATTCTCACTTGCATTACTTAAAGCTAATAAAAGTCTATATACCGAGTGTTGAATACTTGTTATTTACCTAATGTATGAATTATCTATTTTCCTGCTAAATACGAGTACTATTGTTGTAAGATATGCTTATCCGCATTGTTTAAAGCTAACTATGGTCAATGCTTACTATTTACATAATGTATAAATTAATAAATTTTCTGCTAAATAAATGGAGTTTTCTGCTTCCTATTGCAATTTATGGTTACTATACGATCCTTGCTATTCAATACACTCCTAATCAACCCTTTATCTAACCAATATATATATATATATATATATATATATATATATACCCTGAATTAAATGGATGATTTATACTCCGGTATATGCTAGAAGGTTCGAGACCTCTGTAGTATATACATTGCTTACGGCGCTTGTGTGTTTGGCAGGTTGTCTAATAGTAGCCTGTAACACTTCCCCTTCTTTAAAACCGTTTCGTCTCGTAAATACATTTTGACGCCAATTTGATGACTGATGACGGCATCGGCAGCTATATCCTCTGGTCCATCCACCACGTCGTTGAACATAACAGTCAACATCCTTTTCGTGGTCTTGGTAGGCAACCGGTTGATAAGAACAAACAAGGACCTAGACGTTGGTTCCCTGGAAAATTACTTCTAGCATATTTCGGACTATTCTCCAATCGAAACGATCCAGTCCACAGCCTAGCTTGGGCACCGCTAGTCTCGTTACTCCATTTCCATCATCTGAGTCTTAGGATTCAGCAAAGCCTCTCATAGATGTCCATAACTAGGTCTCTGCCATGAAGAATTTGTGGTGCCAGATAGTAAACATAACGACTTTTATCCTGCAGAACCAAAGCTTTTTCTACAGTTGACTGCTGTTGTTCTAATTTATCCACACAACAAACTTTTTCTAGAAAACAACAGCTATTCCAATTGATACTTCCTTATCTTGAGCTACGTAATGTGCAAGCGAATGCTCTTTTGGTGCTCTAAACAGGTCTTGCTGTTTTTCATCAACAACGCCAAATCTCGCCTTAGCGGAACCACCATACGCCGCCATGAAACTCTCAAAATCTACGTTTGGCTCATGATTAATAACTCGTTGAACACCATTCTCATTATGCCAGTCTTCCTGGTTGTTGCCAGCATAGGGTGTTAAACGGTCAAAGTGTACCACTTTCGTTTTACCACGGGGAGATCTTCTAATCCGGTACACTACATCATTAATTCTTTTTAACACTTCGTACGGGTCTTCCCATTTTCTTTGTAATTTTGGCGACAATCTACGTTTTCTTTGTGGATTATACAACCACACTAATTCTCCAGGTTGGTAACCACTTTCTTGTGCTCTCGTGTCATATTGTGATTTCATTCGATCGCTGGCTGCCTGGATATTCTTTCGGACGTTTTCGTGAATGCTATTTGATCTTTCACGAAACTTATTAACGCAAACTTCACCTACGATCTCTTCTCCAGGTTTAAATCCAAATTGAAGATCACATGGTAGCCGCAATTCACGTCCTAACATCACGCAAGCGGGAGAGTATCCTGTGCTGTCATGTACCAAAGATCGGTAGACCAGTAGGAACAAATGTAAATATTGGTCCCAGTCTCGTTGATGTTCAGAGACAACTTTGGCTAGGTACTTTCCTAACGTCCTGTTCATTCTTTCAACCATTCCATCCGATTAAAGATGAAGTAGCGTGGTTCTAGTCTTCCTGATTCCAAGATGCTTGCAGACGTTTTGAAACAACGCTGATTCGAAGTTCCGACCTTGATCGGAGTGTAATTCCAACGGAACTCCACAGCGACAAAACAACTCACTCACTAGTACATCTGCAACCATCTCGACTTCTTGGATAGGTATAGGATACGCCTCCGGCCATTTGGTAAAATAATCTATTACAACCAAGATGTATTTATTTCCTCTTTCCGATACAGGAAACGGACCAGCTATGTTAATGGCCACCCTCTCAAAAGGATTCCCCACGTTATACTGTCTCTTTGGAGCTTTCCGTTTTGTAACCGGGCCATTTCCAGAGGCACACAACTCACATTTCCGGCACCACTCCTTCACATTTTCTTTGCTGTTCACCCAATAGAATCTTTCTCTCACTCTTTCGAGAGTGCTTTTCACGCCAAAGTGCCCTCCGGAAATACCATCGAGCAAGTGCTGCAACACTTCCGGCACTCTGCTTTTCGGCACTATCACTTAAAGTCGTCTCTCAGTGCCATCTTCACATTCCAGGCGTCATTTCAAGATTCCATTTTCAATCACCAATGAATCCCACTGTGTCCAGAATACTTCCAGGCTCCTACTTGAAATACTAATTTCTTTCCAAGCCGGTCGTTGCCCTCTACTTTTCCACTCAACAATACGTTCCAATTCGGCGTCATTTTCCTGGTCATCTCGTATTCTTTTGGGTTGCCAAGTATCATCGGTTACCGTCATTCTATGGATGACACTTATTTTCTCTTCCATCTTGCAGCAATGATTGAAGTCTATCGGACAAGGTCTCCTTGGCAGTGCGTCTGCATTCTGATGGCTAGTTCCTACACGATGTTCTGTGTCAAAGTCATATTCCTGCAGCCGTTCTATCCACCTTTCAAGTTGCCCTTCAGGGTTTCGAAACTGCAGTAACCATTTTAGTGCATCATGATCTGTTCTTAACAGAAATTTACGGCCGTATAAGTACTTACAAAAGTGCTCTACGGTCAACAGCTCCCTTCTTGTTACGCAATTATTCCTTTCTGGCCGCGACAAGACCTTGCTTAAATACCCAATAACTTTTACTTGTCCGCTTTGCACTTGAGAAAGAACGCCTCCTAAAGCTGTGTTACTGGCATCGGTATCCAACACAAACTTCCCCTTCATCCGTGGATAATTCAGAATTGGTGCTGTAACTAGTAACCGTTTCAGTTGTTCAAATGCGCTGTGGCAGTTGTCATTCCAATTATATTCTTGTCCATCTTCGATTAATTTCGTCAACGGTTTGGCAATGTTCGCAAACCCAAGTATAAAACGTTGGTAATATGTGCACAATCCTAAAAAACTGCGCAGTTGGTGTATATCTGCTGGTGTAGGCCACTCTAGTGCCGTTTTTATCTTGTCAGGGTCAGCTCTGATTCCGGTCTCCAAAACGACATGTCCTAGGTATTTCACCTCTTTTCCAAATAGGTGACATTTCTTGAAGTTCAAGGTAAGGTTTGCCCCGCGTAACCTTTGGAATATATCCTCTAGGTTCTTAAGGTGTTTTTCAAAAGACTCGCCTAATACTATCATGTCGTCTAGGTACACCAGACATGTTTTCCAGGACAGTCCACGCAGTATCGACTCCATCAAACATTCAAAAGTAGGAGGAGCATTGCATAATCCAAATTGCATGACCTTGAACTGCCATAATCCAGTTCCAATTGTAAACGCAGTTTTCTCTTTATCGTTTGACTACAAGCCTACCTGCCAGTATCCGCTTTTCAAGTCCAAAGTGGAAAACCATTTAGATCCTGATAAAGTATTTAAGGTGTCATCAATTTTGGGCAAAGGATAGCTATCATTCTTTGTCACATTGTTTACCCGCCGTGTAGTTCTTGCAGCCTCATCACATCTTCCTCCATTTTCACCAACTTTTGCTCAACTATTTTTACCTAAGTATCACTTCTAGTTTAGACAACCCCTCTTCCATTTTCTCAGCGTTTGCACAAAACATTTCTTCTGTTTTTGCAGCATTTTCACTTAACTTTTCTTCCATACCGGATTTAAAATTCTTAAAGAAATTCATTAAAGTTTCTGCGTTCATTTTATTTTGGCTTCTTGTAACAGGCATATACAAACTACTTAAATGTCTTTAGACTTGTGTGTTTTTTCTTTTAAATTACACTATATACCTCACACAGCCTGACATCAGTGTATCGGTCTAGTATTAACGCGTTTCGCCAATTTAAAACAAGTAATAACGAAAGTCTTTATTACTCACTGTTCACAAATCTAATTAACAGTATACGCTTTATTTATAGAAGTTTTCAGTCCAATTAACAATGAAGCACTATCGTACTAATGCTATTTACAAGCACTAATATCTTCTTAAACTAATTCCTTAACTATATATATATATATATATATATATATATATATATATATATCTTTTAGCAACACTAAACACTACTATAATGTATGTATTACACTTTTGTCTATTTATGAATTTTACAAGCTGGTGGTACAATATACTTGTTCACATAACACACATTACTAACACAGTGTCAGAACGTAATGAACAGCTAACTATATACGAGATGATTTATATACGACATTTTGATATAGACTAACTCTGTACTTCATCAGCGCTTGTGTGTTTGACGGGTTGCCTACTAGTAGCTCGTAACACTATTTTCACAAGAACCAATCTACTAACTGTAAATAATTGTTAATACTGAACTAAAAAGTATCCAAATATGAGTGCCAGTGTGTCAAGTGAAAAACAATGGAGAGATTTTTTGGGATGTTAGTGAGTTTTGAATTTTGAAGTTGAATATTATTTATTATTATACGTTAATTGATGCAAAAACTGTATTTGAACGTCTTTTATAAATAAATTGGTATGCATTTGAATTTGAGCGTGCATTAATAAAGTATGTTACGTTTATTTTCGACAATGGATTCAGATGCGTCCTTTTTGTGGTCATTCGTTTTCATTCACCTAGCTTCTGTTTCTATTCAAAACTCCATACTGTATTTTTACCTCGTTACAATAGTACGCACACTCATAACATTTCTAGTCAAATCTATTCATGATATAAACGAAAATAATGTTCGATGGTTAAATGGTTTATATCCGGTATATTTTATTTTTCTACAATGAATAATAATTCCGCAACTCAAACCCATTGTGCTTTAAAAACGAAACTTTTTGCTATAATTAATTAGTCGAGACCTTGTTGGTGGTATCAGTTGATTTTTTAGACATTTCGATAACATATAATTACTTTCTCTGTTGTTTCATTCTAAACTTTCATTTAAATAATGTATTGAACTATTCCGATAAAACCGTATTTTCCAGTTTCAATCGTTCAATAACGTGAATGTTTGCATTTCAAATTCGTGCTATTTGAACTCACTCATTTTTGAACTTGACCCTGTAGTTTGTGCGTCGAAATGTTTGTTGCATGATTCGTCACTGTACTTTGAAAGCAATGCACGCTTTTTTTTTGTTCGACAAGATAGAGATAGCTTGCGTGTATTGGTGAGTTTTTCCGCGCTTACTCATTCTAATCCGATTTTCTTTTTAGCTTTTTTTAGCTGGAGAACAAAGGGGTCCTTTCTTTGTGAACCTGAGCGAGCAAGGCTCGAACTGTTGGTTCTGAGAAGTCTCACTCATCTAAGAACAGTTTGAGAAGTTTTTTAATTTTACAAAAATTAGATGTAATTAGGCAACGAAAAGAATTACTTCTACAAGAACAGACCTTACTCGATAAAGCCCTACAAGTGGCTGATGATAAGTTAAGTCAGGACTTATTAGACAACGATGCGCTAGTGTCAGATATGCGCAAAGTTAACTTGAAGTTAAGTAAGTCGCCTATAGTGCCAACGAAACAAGAACCAGTTGAAATGCACTCGTCAAATGACTCACTTACCATCAGCCAATGGTCTGCAAGACAATCTATTGGTAGTGAATTACCCATTTTCAGTGGTAGACCACAAGAATGGCCAGCTTTCTTCGCTGCTTACGATGATACAACCAAAGTGTGTACATTTAATGACCATGAAAACTTGACAAGATTGTAGAAGTGTATTAAAGGCGTCGCAAGAGTACGTGTGCAGAGTTTATTGTACTCGCCCGAATGCGTTAAAACGCATGTTTGCACAACCTGGTCAATTGTTGAAAGCGTACCTAGATAAAATCTGACAGGACCTTTCACCACGTGACGACAAGCCCAAAACTTTACTTCGTTTCGCTGCTTCTGTTCAAAATTTATGGGCTCTAATGAACTCCACATGCATTTGAATAATCCTATGATTCTACAAGAACTGGTTGAAAAACTGCCACATTCTATCAAGTTTAAATGGACAGACTACATAGAAGATTTCGCATATGATTTAACAACGTTTGTGAACTGGTTAGATCAGATAAAGGACAAAATTTGTCTAGTTAATCCTATGATGAATATGGTTAGTCTATCAACTACACATGAAAAAACCGGAAACAACGGAAGCACAAAAGATACCTTGAATCGTCTAGCAAAAGATGCCCTTGTAAACATTTATGAAACGACCGGTGATAAAACATCAAATGAAAGAAAATGCTGTGCCTGCAAGAAAACGTGTTAATTACTGTCTGGATGTTTAACATTTCAAAAGATGAATAACTTCGGCAGATGGAATGTTATGAAACAATGGAGTATGCAAAAGCTGCTTAAAGAAGCACTATTGTAACCCGCCGTATAAATGTAGGGCAAGCATGAGGTGCGATATCGATGACTGTCGTAGAGCCTATCACCCTTTGATGCACTACGAAAGACCAAGAACTGTAGTTTCCAAAGAAGATGAAGCTGAAAGCGTTAAGATAGTGTAACATGTTTAATTTGATCAATATTTATTCGCATTGAATTACGAGGATAATGCGCTAAACGCGCCTTATTCTTTATTAAGGTTCCATATAGTACATAACGGAACGCTTCGTTTTAATAATCTTCTTATAGTAAAATATCTGTGTCACATAAAGTTATTTTGGCGAGCACCTCTATGCAATCCTGCTTCTATCGTATTTCCCCACCTCTAACGTCGCTATCGTTCGTTTCTCGCTTTGTCAAGTTAGTCGCTCTCTAGCAACCAATTTATCAAGTTGTTTTCTAGGCTAGAGGCATGCGACCTTCGGTTGAATTATTTGTATGAGTGGTTCAAGTCATGCTAGACTTGGAACAATTCCAGTAACTTCTACTAACGGTTTGTAATTTATACATTTTACGAACTAATTTAATTTTGTTTCATTTATTTAGCGCGCCTGCGAAAAACGATAGAGAAGGACAAGTGAAGATTTTGGTTTTTAAGTTGTATGGTTTTGTACAAGAACATGAGGTTGCAGACATGTGTTCAGGATTGCTGTCGTTCCAAGTTTGAAATGGCTTGTAGTATTGTTTGGAGCTCATGAAATTTCCGTTCAGATTTGTCTTGGAGAATCAGAAGCAGTTTGGTTCGTTATTACATTTAAGAAATTTTTGCATGTGTTTAGAATGTCGTTAGCCTTTGCTAAACAGACGATCATATAAAAAGCACAAAAGTTGCTATCATGTTTACGAACATATGATCTGTTTCATTATCAATTATTGTTGAACTGGTTTTACGAGCCGTAGAAAGAAATTTTGTCAGGTTAGGTTTATATAATTGTAAGCTTTGTTCCATTTGAACTTCAGATAAATTTCAAGGTATATTTTCGACGTCATACTTTTTTTGTGATGTAGCACATTTGACAGATGTTTCGTGCAGCTTTCATAAAATTCAAATTAAACATTCTTCAATCTTGAAGTTAGTTTTTATTCACATATAAATTATAAAAAACTAAGTATAAAAATTTAAATACACGCTGCGTACTAATTATGAAACTGTAATCTACCTGATAAGATCTGCCCAGGATAGAAACGATAGTTCAATGCATTGTGTTTACGAAGGGAATCTGATGAAGTTGTCCAATAGACAACGAAAGCTTGGATAGTTTTAATAAAACATTTTTAAAGAAACGTAATAGTTTTTAATAAGGTCGAAACCCCTTATATATATTTTTAAGTACTAACAAAGTGACGACCGTTACTTCCTGAACATATAGCGATTCATATCGGAACGTTCGTTTAGATGTGTAGATTAAGTATACAAATCGAAGCGATACGTATCGGTACGAATCGATACGCATCGATAATTTATCTACTCTTTCTTTAGGAATAAAATCACACGATCGTTTTAAAATAATGTATTTACTGACAATTCGATCTTTCACTTAAGATTGTTTGTTACCAAAATAATTAAAGTTTCAAGTTTAATATTTGTGACATAAGTATATATATATATATATATATATATATATATATAGGGTGGGCGATACGGGATTTTGCGTATCGAATATCGATACATATTCTATATCGAATATCGATACGTATCGATACGTATCGATGCGTATCGATTCGTATCGATGCATATTGATGCGTATCGATATGTATCGATGCGTATCGATACGTATCGATGTGTATCGATACATATTGATACGTATCGAGTATCGATATTTATTTTTTGCTGTCTCGGGGGGGGGGGTCGATACGCGGGTTGTATCGATATATCGATACGCCGACCCAGCCCTTATATATATATATATATATATATATATATTACTCATATTTAGACCAGGGTAGAAAATTTAATGAATTACATCAAATAATTTTAATCACCGTGTATAAGGAATTTTATTAGATAATACGCGTTATTAAAAAACCGTGGAGAATAAAAATTCATTCGTTTCATTAAAAATAAGAGATTTAAATTATTTACAAGACGCTTTATATAAAAAGAAGCAGTATTAAAAATGCCCAACGTGTAATTTAATTATTCCGAGTAAAGAAACAAATGGAAATTACGTGCAAAATTTATATTAATTGATTCAAGTTTGGGTAACAAGTATTAAACAAAATGTACAGATAATAATTGAATATTTAATTAGGATTCACTAAAAATTAAAGGGTATTATTTTAATTGGAGTTAATTGAACCGTTAGGAACATATAATACTCATAAAAGCTTGTAAAAACCCAATAATATTCAAATCGTAGAAGTGTTAGTTAGAAGTAGGACGATTGAACCCCTGCGTATTTTTAAAAAGCTCGTTCTGCGTAAATTTTAAAGATAACAAATGGTTACAGAGAATCTTGGAGAAACCGTCGCGTAATATTCACGGGAAGGCTAGATACGGGGTTATTTAACCCAGATAACAGTCCACGTGGACTGAAATAATCGATAATAAAGAATATCAATTTGCACCACTCAGAACAGGGTAGATAGAGACGGATAATATGCGCAAGACAGAGATACATATAGTAAAAGGCGGGATTTGAGCAACGTCACGAGGGTCACGATTGGTTGAAAATAAGATGCAGATATGAGGTGTAAACGTAACGATTTCGATACAAAATTAATTAGTTATTCTCGGACGTGGTTGCGTGCCGTGTGAAAATTTCTGAGATTTAACTGGTGCGAGTGCAAATTTAATAAGAGCCGACGCACGGGCGGGCGAGATGGAAACATAGTATAAAAAATTCTAGAAACTGTCAGTTTTGGGGACAAAAGCGACGTATAGGCTAGCGATTATATATACCCGTGTTAATATGAGTTTCTCTCTCTTTGATTTCGAATATTCGATGTTTTAAAAGGTGCTCTCTTAATTTTTCGATTTTGATGCAATAATTTAAACAGTTTGCTCGTATATTTTGGTGATTATTTAATACTTTAAAACAGTTTGCTCTTTACGTGCTACGATACAAGGTAATAAAATTTAGTTATATGTGCGAATATTACTGTACCAACTATCAAAATTGTAACGATAAATGAATAAACAAAAGTAGGCAGTTTTGGCGTATAGCGTGAAAGAAGTATGAATTTCTTTGGTATTTTTCGGGGGTGTTAATAATTAAATGGTATTCGTAATCGTGATTGGATCCACAAAACAAGATTTTGATATACATAGAGGAGTCCTGAGAAGCTCTGAAACAACTTTAGATGAATGGTGGTGTAGAGAAAATCTTGAAAAGCGACCAGTAATCCGAGGACCTAAATATAACCCAGTTGGAATGGTGAAATTAGCAAGGACGATGTACTTTGAAGCCACTAGTGCAGTAACCTTCAGGTAACTTATACTTTGTTGTTCGATTTTTGATGTTTTGGTGTGTGTTGAATAACTTTATAATTTGTTTACTTAAAATGGACAATAGTGAATTTGTACTAACAACTAATTTTTAATTTTAAGATGAAATTTTCTTGTTTAAGTAGAAAGGAGTATTTAGTATTTATGTTCTTGATGAAAATTTGGGTATGTCTTTGAGCTCAATTAGACGAACCTGGTTAATTAACGTAAAGGGGTGGGAGATGCTCCCTTTGTACTCAGACTCAGGTCTGCATATATTGTTATATTAATTAGTAGGCATCCTACAAGGACTTTAATTCTGGATGCGCATTAAAATGATAACAAATTTAATCTTGAAATTTTCTGATACTGAAATTTATGCTGAATTTTAATTTTGAAATTTTAATGTATTGTGAATATTGATGTAAATAGAGTTAACGATGATGTTTGTGGTAGGAATGTGTCTGTTTTTTTTATGATTGAGGATGAAAGTTTTAACTAGGTGAGCAGCCGAGGCGGAAAAGAGTAAAGAGTCGATTACCAGAAGAAAGTCAACGGACCAGTTAATTTAAGAGGTTTCACAGCATTCTTGACGCCAATCTGTGGGGCTCAAATGTTTTTCTTTAGAAAGGGCCAGTTCCTGCAAATATGAGAGGATTCACAGCAATATATGTTCAATGTATAGTTCTTATGTTCAGATCATAATTCTTTATAACTCCACGTTGTCCCACAAGTAAAACACGAAGCCGTCCGAAGACTTCCGAAGGACTCTCCGAACTGTGTTTTACTTAGTATTTAAGTTCCTTGATTCCACGAGCAACCACGAAGTTTTCCGAAGATTACCGAAGACTTCCGAACTGCTTCAAAACTGCATACTCTTTTCATTTTAACTATTTAACTTGTATATCTGTATACTTATGAACTTTCTTATATTTGTTTGCTTGTGCATATTAAACATAACAGTGCTAAGTCTACATACTTTCAGACGCCGCCCACTCGTACGATAACAAACTATACAGGTAAGGGGTATTCACTTATCTCTTAGTTTTTGAACGTTACAACGTTTTCCCTTAACACTAACGATTAATAATGAAAAACTACTGTATTAAGAAAATGTTATACAAGTTGTCAGTTGTTCATCACTGGATGTAATAAACCAAAACATTTTATAAATGAATGTAAACTTTATCTTCTATTAAAGTACACCAAGTCTGCATATCAACATTATCTGATGGACACTGATACAAATGGAACTATTCAGTTTTTATAATTCTTAACTTGACAGCGGTTTAAAACCTCGAGTTTTTGTAATTTAAACTTCTTCAAACACATTTTACTGTCAATATCATCATGGAATTTTTAATTTGCCGCCTATCGTTTGATACACTTTCAATCAACATCATAAACTAATAATATGGGTGACATCAGTTTCTACTACATAAAACATAAATCACAAGAAGGTGCTGCATTATCAGAACGGTTCAGCAGAGGTAGGCGTGGAGAACTCCAACGCTCCGTTGAGTCCGATTACGGATGATGGATGGTCCGTAAAATCACCCCGTAAATTCACGAGAACATCAAGATAATGCAATTTAGAGTTATGTTACACTGCATCATGACGTAATGTTTAATTTTAATCGTACTACGAAATGCGTTCTAGAGAATTCTTTAGTACAAATTTGTACAATTTATTTTCTTTAATTATTAAAACTTGGAATATTAACATTGTGAGTTAATTTTCAGAGAATAGGAAAAAGAATTTTCAGATATTAATAGAATTAGTACAAGCCTATTCCCATTTAGCTTGGCTGACCTGTTAAAATTAATACTACGTGAGTAGGTGGATGACACTGATCTAGAGACAACTCGCTCCTCCCGCATCAGTCTCAAACCGGTTTACTCTGTTTTTAAAGCTTTTCTTCTGAGAATTTCAGTTTTGGATGTTTGGCGGGCTTTTAAACTCGATGTTTATTTATTTATAGTGACCCCAAACAAGCAGAATCTAATAATAGAATACCTAAATTTCGGTTGGACCCTGATCCATACATCACCAACATTAAAAACATCGCACGTACATACACAAACTAACCCGCACTTTTTATGGCAGATGTAAACGGAAAATTTCCAATGTGGCACTGTAGCAACACTGATGCGCGTGGGGAGAGGGTAGAGGACATGATAAACGAGCTACATCTTGAAGTGATGAACTGCCCCTTTAATCCATCCACCCACAGAAACCATCGGGCAGGAGCAGAGAGTAACATTGGCGTCACAATAGCAAACAGATTAGTGCACCTCCACATACAAAACTGGAAGCAACACGACAACTTAACAATAAGCAATCACAACCTTATTGTAACAATTTTATTTTCAATAATAATTATTTGCATATAATTTCAAAAATAATGCGCTAAACGTGCAGCGTTCCTTAGTAATCTAATTATATTCAGATATCTGTGTCGCATAAAGCTATTTGCAAGCACATCTCTGTTTGATTGTTTCGTGTCTTCCGCCCCTGACCGCGCGACCGCTCGGCCCTGGTTACGAGATAGTCGGCCACGGGCGATAGCTTTTTCAACATGTACTCCTGGCTAGAGGCCGGCAATCTTCGAATCCATTATCAATGGTGAAGATATCTTCGAATAACGGTTGGTAAAGTATATATTATACAAACTTATGTAATTTGAAGTAATTTATTTAGCGCGACAATTTAGAAGACAATTTAGAAGACAACTTAGAAGACAATTTAGAATACAATTTAGAATACAACTTAGGATGGGACAAATTAGAATTCAACCTTGAGAACACGACTACTATAAAATATAATGCGACAAGATGTGATTCGACACGTGGAACGCAACAAATATAACTTGACAAGAATAATTGATTTAAATTTTGCCTAACAAGAAATTTGTCAAGGAAGGAATTATAGATGTTAATTTAGATGGATTCGTTTCAAATTGCAAACGCTGTTATCTTTGCTTGAAGAACGGGGATCCCGTCTTGCCTTGTTGTGAGGCGAATATTGCAGTTTTGGTTCGTAATTAGCTATAAGAATTTTTTTGCATGTGTTTCAAAACTTAGAACACATTAACTTGCTTTTATGTTTAGTACACGTAAATTGTAAAAGTTTCATCTGATTGTTGAGCTGGTTTTACAAGCTGTAAAACGAAATTTTGTTGAATTAGCGTTCTAAAAAAACATACTTTGTTCCATATGAACCGTCGATAAGTTCAACAGGTGTTTTCGACGTCATATTTTTCTACTTTGTACAGCTGACAGATGTTGCCTTAAAAGCAAATGCTTTGAGCAGCGGTAATGCAATTTAAATAAACATGCCTATTTTTGTGATCAGCTTTATCTACACTTAAATTATTATGCGTAATTTTGAAAGCTCAAATTCTGATATTGTTAGGAGCTAATAAATTGTTATCTACCTGAAAAGATCTGCCCAGGTTAGAATTTAATTTACTGTGTTATGCTTGCCAACCATTATTTCTTTAATTTGTACAACAAGTTCATGTTTAAAGTAAAGTTGCTTGATTAATAATAATGAAAGACAAAAAAGAAAAGTTAAAAGTTTAATCTTGATGTAGTTGATGATGAAAATTTTTTTTTGTTACAAGTTACAATATTTTAAAAGAGTTTCTTTAGTAAACAATTAATTTAAAATTGAAGACTTTATTTTGATCAAGTGCGATCAAATCTAATTACATAAAGCTAAAACCTTTCTGAGTAATAAATTGATGCCAATATTATATTGGAAATATTTTTTATTATTTCTTTATATATTTTTGTAAGACACAAATGGTGTTCCACTTTTTTATTTATTTAACCATTACAATTTCTTACAGGAGCTGCGTCTTATTTTGTTAAGACAGGTTTTTGTTAACAAAGGCGATCATTTTTTCTTTGGGTCTCCACGTCCGCCCTTAGAACTGTGCTTTGCAATTATCGTAATTATCTCAGGACATAGTGGCGCCTACTTGATTTAGCTTAACTTTGGTTTGCAAACAGAATTCGACTTCCCCACTTCTCATTGCTCTACCCAGGAATAGACCCCTAGCTTTGTCGGAAGATTTTTGGAAAAATAAGTAACACTGACGCCACGCCCATAAAACAAAAAAACCTACCTACGTAAAAAAATACGTTTCACTAGCGTTCACAACGTGCTCCTTTCAGTAAGAACAAAAATTACGTTACATTATAACTTTTGACATACCAATACATGCGAAAACGGGCAAAAAAGACTAAAATGCAACATACAAAATGCCAACTGGCAAGGACTACAACGTAACGACAGTGTACACGCTTAAGCCGAAGCCCTAACAAGAAGAATTAAAGACACTATGAAACAAACATTAAAGAAGTAAGACAAACAGCGCCACAAAAACCGCTGTAATGGATCACAGACGTCCAGATACTGAAAAGCAAAGTTCGCAAGTTAAGGAGACGCTATCAGGCCGCCCTAACACCGGTAGGGCCTTCCAGCTGACCAACTACAGACAACGCAAGGCCACATACGAACAAGAACTATACGACATGAGACGAAAATCCTGGGACACTTTCGTCGAAAGACATTTGCAGACGGATGCTTAGGGGGTACCGTACAAGATAGTAACAGAAAAAATTGCACTTCAATCAAACTCGACAGAACAGAAACCAAGGACTAGATTAAAACCAGGACATTATTACTACATACACTCCTCCCTGATGATGACTGGGAAGAGGACACACAAGAACAAATACGCAAACGGCAAAAAGTCACCGAACAAAACGCGAATGGGAATGCACCGTGGAATAGAACACAGGAAGACGTAACACCTTTCACTGAGGAGGAGATTAGACACGCCATTCGATCAAATAAAAACAAAAAAGCTCCTGGGCCAGATGGGATTCAGGCAGAAATCACAAAGGCACTAGATACCAAACTCACACCGAAACTTACTAAGCTGTACAACGAATGTCTAAGACAAACAAAGTTTCCAAACTGCTAGACGCAAGCATACGTAATCATACTCTCTAAAAACCGAGAAAAAGACCCGAAAAATCTACGGATTTAGACAAGGACGATCAACCGAAAACGCTGTCAACAAAGCCATAAACTCTGGAAACACTTCAAATAAAATATACGTGGCCCTAATCATGTTAAACATAGAAGTAGCCTTCAACAACCTATGGTGGCCAACACTATTCCATAGGTTAATCGAAATTCAATGTCCAAAACAACTACATCATACCTTCAGAGGCAATTGCCAAGATAGATTTGTAACACTGTCTGATACTGAAAATATCACAAAACCAACACTAAGGGATGCCCACAGGAATCAGTCTGCGGTCCCATGTTTTGGGATATTGCGACTAAGGAGCTTTTGGAGCAGCTGGAAACCGCAAAAGAGGTGAGGCCCGTAGTAGCTTATACAAACGACATTTTGTTGGTGGTGGAAGGAGGTTTCACAAATGAACTACAGCACAATGCAAACACCGCATTGAACAAAGCTTTAGAATGGTGCAACGCAAATAAGATGACGATAGCGCATGAGAAAACAACTTATATGATAGTTAAAGGTTCTCTAGAAAGAGACCCTATCATTACACTGAACGAACAGAGACAGAATACGAACACAGGAGGCCAAATACCTAGGGCTAACCCTTGATGATAACCGAACTACGAAAAACACCCTACATTTGATTTTCTATGCTCTACGGAAAGGTACTACATTGGCCAGGAAGCGAATTCTTTTTGCCAGGAAATTTTGAATTTTGTGTAACCCCTACTATTCCAAGCAAGGTGTAAATCTTTAATGTGCGTGACAACTTACATTTTACCTCTCACTCGAACGAGGGCGTATGTATTATTGTGAAAAATGCTGTTTCGGGAATAGAATCCGGGACCTTAGGTTTAGTAGTTACTCTCGAACCAACTAAGCCACGGAACTCCCTACATCAACGACCTCTAAGAACGTCAACACTGATAGATTTATTGTTTTTAGGGCGACAATTCTCTTTAGCTACGGTGATCACTAGCGTACGCGGTGTGAAAAAAATATTTTCAAGTGTTCAAAACCACAGCAAATAGTTGGGTGAAAGGATTCACTTCATCCTACGTGGTGAGGGCAAATACCAACTGAAATGTTCCAGAGCACTGTGTTAATTTTTCTATTGATGATGATTGACCACTTAGTGATTGAAGTAGATTTAAATAATTTTTGAGATTAAGGAGTTGTACTTATATTCCTAATTTTCATTTGACAATGAGTTAAGTCTTCAATAATTTATTAAATTTCTTAGGGTTGGGACGCACAAGTTCAATCAAAAATCGCCACTGTCTGACTGATATTAAACATTGGCGCAAGTAATTTTTTTAATTTTACTTGCAAATAGAGATAAATAAAATAGAAATTCGAAACGTTTCATTTAATTTTAGAATTTAACCACTCATACAAAATAATTTGTTTGAGTGGAAGAGGTGGGGCGAGGCGCGCGTACAAGTCAATAGAACCAAACATAAGTGCTTTTATTAGTATTTACGCACTTCGAATACAAAATTCCCTCTAATTCTTGTTTAACAACAATACACCGCGAAATAGATTGAAGTTCCGTGGGCCAGATATAATTCAGGCCTTAGAAAGCGCCTGAAAATATGGACACACATAATGTGATTGTGGTTAATCGCATAACGGAAATCGGCAATGCATCCAATGTGAAAATGCATCGACAGTAGTAATAATGTCGCTCAGTTGGGAGCACCCTTATTATCTACCAGTTCTGCACTAGCCTTTCACCACAGGGCGTCATTATTCATCCTAAACTGACTCTTTTTAGAGGTACCACTCAACCAACACTAATGCCCTTTTATTTGTCCCATCTAGGAACCCAGGGATTTTGTGTTAATTCTGTATTATATTGTTAAGATTTTCTTTTTGTTGTGTTGTTGCAACGTGCTTTTAATGTATGGTAATTAGGAATTGTTAATCCTTTTAAACAGTATTGGAGAAATATTCAACCTACAATCTTAGATTCGAACGTTGTTTGCATGCCCTGAAACGTGACCATTAACAAAATTTATTTGAAATTTAAAATTTATACATGAAACGGTTGAGAGCTTTGTATAAGTATCTCTACTTTATTTTGTAAATTTGAGCTGTATGTAATCGGAGGTTTTCGTGGCCCGAGTCGTAAGTAACATACATTCTCGTTTTGACAGTTCCATATTAAACACGCTTCGTTCACTTTTATAAAAGCATTATCAGAATAGGAAATGGATTATAGATTCTGAACGTGTACATACGCCCACCCAATTAGGCTAAACAGAATATGTATGCCTTCATTATCATTTAAGTAGAATCTATTCAAAAATCTATTAACTAACAAAGTAACCCTAACTAAATCATCATCAATAGGTCTTCAGTCCTAGAACTGGTTGGACGCGTACATCCATTGTTTTCCTATTCTGAGCTAATCTACACATTTCTCTAAAATTTCCGCAGCCCACAGTTTTTCCTATCTGTGTGCAATATTCGGATCTAGGTCTACCTCAACCTCTCCTTTTTCCTTCTCTGCTTCTAATATATGACGCGCTAATCCCTAAGGCTTTAGTGTATGTCCTATCATCATTATCATTGTCATCCTTAGGTCTCTAATCCTGAAACTAGTCTGATGTGTACCTCCTTTGTTTCTTATTCTGAGCGAACCTACACATTTCCCCGAAATTCTCACAGACTACATCTTACACTACCTGCGTGCAAGTCTAACCTAACTCTACGTCTACCTTTACCTTTCAATTTACCTATCTCTGCTCGTAATATATCTCGCACTATTACCCAATGCCTTAGAACTTGTCACATCCTTCTATTTCTCCTTTTTTTGTTTAACATGCATACCTTATATCCGCTACTATTTTTAGAATCTCTTTGTTCTTAACTTTGTCTATCCTCCTAGCTATCATTATCATACTTCTAAAGCATCATATTCCGAGAGCTTCTATCTATATCCTGTCTGCTTCCTTTACACAGTCGTAGAGTGCTGTGCTTCACACATGTGATCTCAACAATTTTTTCCTTGTTTCTATGTTTAACGTCTTCAAAAATAGAAGCTGCTCTTTTTTGTTAGACATAGTATGGCTCCTCTCCTATCGTTTTCTAAATATATGTCCTATTACACCGATATTCAGTGGTATGCAAAGGGGGTTAAGCAACTTGACGACTACCAAGATCACACAGCACTTACGACATGTGCTCATTACGAGTATTATCAAATCTTACCAAAAATTCATTCGTCAGTGGTTGGAAGTGAACTTGAAACGTTGGTCTTTTAGGCGGCTGAATCTGATCCAAACCCCACGAACATTTCTTTCGACAATGTTGGAAGTAAATTAGCATTTTGTAGCTATTTATCTTTTTTGTTATAATTATAATTATTATTATTATTATTATTATTATTATTATTATTATTATTATTATTATTGTTGTTGTTGTTGTTGTTGTTGTTGTTGTTATCCATTAATAAATTTGAAAATTTAAAAAAAAGGAACGTAAAAATACACTTTGTCTTGGAGCAACCTCAGGTTAAATTTATCCACAAAAGATTTGAGAAAAAGTCAAAAGCAGTTCCGAAAGACATCGGGAAAATTGGATACTAAGAAAGTAGAAATAGAATAGAATAACATTAAATCCAGCTTAGATATGGCGGCAAGAGATATTCTGCCGTATAAACTAAAAGAAAATAAGAAACCTTGGATAGCAAAAGACAATCTGAATTTAATAGAAGAAAGGCGAAAATACAAAAACAAACCAGACGAAGCAGGAAACACAGATACAACCAGTGGCGTAACTACACCCCTGCCAGCCCCCGCTATGCGGGGGGGCCCCAAGTGCAAGAAGGCCCAAACGATAATAAACTCAACTTATTCATCTTCAACGTATTTGGCAGGTAAGAAACGGTCAAGAAAATATTGCAGATAATTCAGAAACCGCAGGTTAACGAACGTTTTCTTGATGTTACTACTAGGAACTGCTGAAATACAAGAAATAATAATTAAGATAAATACTGAACACCACCTGCAGCCTGCATCCTTTCTTCTTTCTATCCGTTCTGTCCTATTTTGTAAGGGTTAATAAACAGATGAAAGAGACTGTAAACTTTAATAACAAAGATGTCTATATTATTCTTAAGTGATAAGTTGTATAAAGTGGTAAAGCATTATTAAACGACGTATAGTAGGGTTAGTTTGGTTTGTGGGATTTTAAATAGGAATAAAGGGCTATTGTCTGTACAGTACAGATTCACAGGATGGCAGGTAGCTTAGTAACCTTCGCTTTCTAGAAATATAATACTAGAAAGAAATTCATTTTGTGGTTTCTAGTCAGCTGGTTGCAACGTATTTGCATTAGCTGCATTATATATAACGGAAAGGAAGTAAAAAGCATTCCAGTACGTTTTACTCAATAGTGTTGTGTTCGTATTACAGGAGGTCTTTCATATTTAAACGTAAGTATTTATATCTATTTTTATTAAACTACTATTGATTTGATCATAGTTGAAGTCGCGCTGAGAAATACATATAAATAAATCTTTAAGCATTCAATAAAATCATTTATATTTTGTTAATTAAAGCATTTAAAGCAAAGTATGTATGTGTTATTTGTAATTTCAAAAGGCTTTTAAATAATTATTACTTATCTAATTACATTATAATTAATTTCATTCAAAATTGCAGGAAATAATATACAATGAGCACTACAAGCGGCGCTGCAAAAAACGAAAAAGGAAACTATTGGAAGAATCAAAGAGCAAGATTCCAAAATAAGTTCCTTTTTACTTCTAAAGAGTCCGAAAAACAAGAACAATCTATGAAAGAAATTGGGCTTTCGACAGTAGCATCTACTAGTTCCGCTACAGACGAACAGCAGTCGTCAACAATTTTAAAACTCTCACCCAGGGCGCAAGTACATCACATAATGACGGCCGCGATAGAAATTTGGAACTAGATACCACTACAATTACAGAGGTAAATGTGAGTAGTACTTTTTCACTTAATGAACTATCTATGGATCTGACGAAAGAATATCCAACCGATTTTGCACATTTTTAAAAATCAATGTTTTACAACATGACAATTTAAGAAAAGAAATAATTAATTACGGATTGTGTAGACCAGATGGTGCGTTTCCTAAAGATAATAAAAATAGAAGTTTTCAGTTCACTATTATTACTTAATAACTGCAAGCGAAAATAAAAGCAATACGTTAAACTTACCACACAATTCAAATGGGTGGTTGTGTTATTCTAAATTAAAAATTGTGTTTATTGTCAACCATGTTGGCTGTTTGCTTCAGTAAGGTCAAGTTGGACGACCGGAATTAATGATTGGCAGGGTTTATCAAAAAAATTAAAGAGCATTTGCTTGCTCAATCTCATTTAACTTGTTGTTTTATTTACGATATGTGGAAAAAATTATACCATAGATAAGAAAGATACTCTACTATTAAAACAAGAAACTGAATTTTGGAAAAATGTTTTACACAGACTTTTCAATGTTACTTTAACACTATCCCAGCGCATGCTGTCATTTCGAGGACATAGAAAGTTTTCTGATTCAAAAGACAGTTACAACGGTAATTTCTTAAGTTTAGTTCATTTAATTAGTAACTATGATCCTATATTACAAAAAGTGCTTGAACGACCCAAAGGTTCAATTAAATATCTTTCCCAAAAATTCAAAACGATATTATTAATACTTTAAGCGCACACTTAAAAATATTTTATTAAATAAAATTAGATCCGCTCCTTTTTCTCAATCATAATAGACACTACACAGGATATAACTAAGATTGATCAATTAAGTAAAATTGTAAGATATATTGATTTTAAAAAGACAGCTTGGGAGAGGTAACCAAAATAGATATTTGTGAAACTTTTGTGGGTTTTACAAAAGTAGAGTCCCAATCTGCTGAAGGACTATGTAATACTATATTAAGCAATTTAACCAACATGCAATTAGATATAAATAAATGTAGAGGGCAGGGCTACGATGGAGCTAACGTTATGAGCGGTACGTATTCTGGCGTGCAAAAGAGAATTTTAAACATAGAGCCTGCAGCCTTATATATGCACTGTAGTGCCCATAACTTAAATCTAGTCATAAATGATGCCGTTAAAGGTATAAAAGAAATAGAATCGTTTTTCTACTTTTAGAAAACATATATACATTTTTGCTAATAGTATAGTAAGATGGAATTGGCTTTCTGTTTTTAAAGAAAATTTCACACAATTGAAACGCTTAAATCCGACACGTTGGGCGGATCGAGTAAAATCTTTAGCTGCCATAAGAATTCGGTATAAAGATATAGTAATGTCTCTTAATAAAATTATTATGATATCAAAAAAACAGATGAACGAAATGACGCAAAGCAAATATTAACTAGCATGGATAATTTTAATTTTATTTTTTTAAGTGTTTTTTTAAGTCAAATTCTAGAAGAGCTTAACAAGCTCTCACAAACTGCTCAGAGTGAAAAGGCGAATATTAATCAGATAACTCTCTTATTACAAAAACTTTAAAATTTTTCAAGGAAACAAGAAATAACTATTCCAACATCAAGGAGGAAGCAGCGAAAGTTGCAGGGCAATGGAATATTAAACCGGAATTTATAAAAAAGGCAACCAAAAATAAAAAAGCATTACGATGAATTATCCAATGATTATCGATTTAATGATGAAGAATTTAAATTTAAAATAAATGTATTTTATCGCGTAATGGATATTATAATTTCACAGCTGTCGAATCGTTTTAAATCGCTTTTTCATGTAAACGAAAAGTTTAATTTCTTAGAACCTAATGTATTTTTGAATTTAACTGCAGACGATATTTTATCTAAGGCAAAACAATTGCAAAAATTTTACTACAAAGATTTAAATGATGCTATAGGTATAGAACTTACTACACTCAAAAATAATAGACTTATTTGTGATGAATTAAAAATGTTAACGGTATCTTACAATTTTTAGAATATCTAGTACTTTCCAAATCTACAGGTTCTAGCAGTTTTCCAAACACCATAACAGCCTTAATGTTATACCTAACTTTATCCGTTAGCGTTGCAAGTGCGGAGATCTTTCTCAAAATTAAAATTATTAAAAATTATCTTAGGAACCGCACTTCACAAGATAGATTAGACGATTTATCCCTCTTAGCAGTAGAACACGACACTGCCAAAAATATGAATATAGAGGATACAATAAACGCGTTTGCAGCAAAACATGCAAGAAAAACAAAATTTTGAATTTGATTTGGAATGTCTGCTAGCTCATAGGTTTTTACTGTATCAAATTTTTAGGTGTAAATAATTTTGTGCGGCGTATAAATATGTAGATTTAATATTAATTAACTTATAAGTTTGAATTTATGTAATTTGGTTTTATAATTAATAAAGCACTTGATTAATATAGTATATGTATTTAATTCTATACTGCTTCCTTCTCTACATGTACTATAATTTAAAAATATGGCTAAATATAAGCCAGTAAAAGTAATACATTTTAAAGAGAGCCCACTTTAAAATTTTTGCGGGGGGCCCAAAAATCGTAGTTACGCCACTGGATACAACGCCATAAAATGGGAAATTATAAGCAAAAGCAGGACAGCTAAACACTGGATTGATGAAGTGTAAATAAAAATTTGCGACAAAAACAATTTCACTATCACAAACACATAATTTCAACATCATGCTAGAAGACGATATACGTGGAAGATGCCAGGAGATATAGGAAGATATCAAATAGATTACATTATTATTAGACACGGTTTAGGAATCAAGTAAAAGGCTGTAGAATCTATACAGAAGCAGATATAGACACTGACCACAACATCGTAATTATGAAAACCCTCTTAAATTTAAAAATTTGAAAAAAGGAATGGAAAACGGCACTTTCACTTTGAGAAACTAAAAAATAAACATATCCACGAAAGATTTGAAAAAAGTCAAATGTATTGCTGAAAGATATCGAGAAAATATCTGATACTAAGCAAGTAGAAACAGAATAGAATAACATTAAATCCAGCTTAGAAATAGCAGCCAGAGATTCTGGGGTATAGACAAAAAAAAAGAAGAAACCATGGATATGAAAAGATATCCTGAATGTAATATAAAAATGACAAAAATACAAAAATAGACCTGACAAAACGGGAAAACAAAGATACAAAGCTATAAAATGGAAAATTATTCGCAAATGCAGGAAAGCTAAAAAACAACGGATTGATGAAAAATGAAAAGAGGTACAAACTAAGATAGAAATAGGAAACACAGACGAAGCATACAAACGAATTAGAATGAATTTTAGGGATATAAACCACATACCAGAAATATAGAGGGCGTGGAAGGAAACATCATTATAGAAAATGTAGATAAAGTGGTTAGATGTCAAGAATATATAAAGAATTTATATGCAGAACAGGCACGAGAATCAGACATTGAAAAGGATTCCTTGGGATATCCTATACTAAGAGTTGAGTTTGAATTAGCATTAAAAAGTCTGAAAAAAAATGAGGCACCGGGCATAGATAAGGTACACGTAGAAACTCTAAAAGCCGTTAGACAAGCAATAACAGCATGTCTCTTCCAACTTGTAAGCTATATGTTATATTTCAAACGTAACAACATAGTCACTATACTAAAACGGAAAAGTGCGGATATATTTGAAAACTTTGAACAATTTTAACGAGAATTGTACAAAGACGAACAGAAAAACGGCCTGAAGAAATACTAGGAGAAGATCAATTTTGGTTTAGACAAAACAGGAAACACGGGAGGCCATTTTAGCTTTAAGGGTGTTTATGAAAAAACAATAAAAAGGAAAAACATATATACATATATATATATATATATATATATATATATATATATATATATATATTAATATATATCAAGCATTCATTTGCATTCCAAATGTGGATTATTCTTCTGTATTAATAATATATATATATATATATATATATATATATATATATATAGTTTTAAGATGAAATGAAAACCCAACTTTGTATTTAAAGTTGAATTACCATTTCAAATCAAACTAGTAATTGAAAACCACTAAAAGAACGGCTACAGCAGGATTTGAACCTGCAACCTCCGATTTTCCGGATCAGCGCTCTAACCAATTGAGCTATCTAACCTAATTGTTTAGATGATGTTATACTTAATACTACTGAAGCTTGGCTCTTGTTACCAGTAGATGGTTATTAAGAAAACCACCACCTCATTTCCACCAGAATTTCTCATTTCCACAAACATCTGGACCAAAAAGTTTTCTTCGACTAGCCATTGCATCTTTCGAGATAAACCTATCTTGTTTGGTATCAATCAATATTATAATTTTCTCTGCTACCCAAATCTCTTTAGATTTTTCAGATAGCATCATCCCCCCAAAGAGCTACCCTTATTTTAAGATTTCCTACCTGTTGCTATTTCTGAGCGTTCTTATAAATTTTTTATACATGCGATACATTAAATTAGTCTAAAATTTTACGCAGAATTCGAATCTGCAAACAGATTTAAAATAGGACCACGCCTTGCAAAGTTAAACTTTAAAGCTCTCAAACCTCTAAATTTTGCTCTTTGCTTTATAAGCAAAACTAACAAATAGTTTTCTTCGTCTAACCAATGCATCTTTTGAGATAAACCTATTAATTAATATTAGATTTTTCTCAGCTACCCGAATCTCTAAGAATTTTTTAGATAGCATCACCCCCAAGGGAGCTACCCGAATTTTAAAATTTTTTTTTATCAATGTTGATTTCTAATCAGCTATCCTTTTTAATATCCACAATCCTTTAACCAAACTTGTAGCAGTATTAACATAAATAAATTAAGCAAGCAAAAATTTAATAATTTATTTTATCCGATTTACAGTTTAATAAATTAATTACAATTTTTACAAAGTATAACATTTATCTTCTTTGTTTAACCAAATCCAAGCAGGTTAAAGTAACCTGTAACAAAAAATAGAAATTAATGTGTTGTTTAAAAAAGACCTATAACAAAAAGAGATAAATGTAAAAAAGAGGAGACGTGTTTTCGGTCAATAAGACATATTGTTGTTAATTTAATAATATGAGAATAATGTAAAAACATTCCAATGTAATGTGTTTTTAATATATAAATGGGAAGGTCGACTTTGGCGTAATCATCGCTCCGAATTACATGTGAAAGCTGTATATAATTTCTTTTTAAAAGTGTATATCTACTCCGAACAAATACGGTTATTACAGTAGGAAAGTACGCTAAATGCGAGTCAATTAATAGCAATTTAATATTGCTTACTGACCTACCTTAATTAGGTTGCTGTACTAATAGGAATGATGTAGTTTTTGTTGTCCTCGCCCGACAAACTGATTTTATTAATTAATTGGGTATAAAGCTGGTGTTTACATGGTTTCGTTTAAGACCTCGTACATATTTTCCGGATTACTAGAAGACGTTATAACCATACTTTTTGTGTTAAAGGATTTTACATCGGTAGTCTCTTCTCCTGTTGTGGTGTAAACGCCGTAGAGTTCACAATCGACTTTTATTGCTGTATGATGTATTCTTTTCTTATTAAGTAATCGAATAAATCGCTCCTTCTGCTTCCAAAGAAACTCGGACACTCCATCGCCGACACTGGCATTCTTTATGCGATAGCTAGCCATACGGTTGTTAAACGCTGTGCTAACCATTTCTACACCATCGTCGTTAGTAGCGGTAACTGATGCATTTTTATGTTTGTTGCTCCGTAGATAACCAGGGTATGCAGACTTTAACACCTCCATGTCGCACACTTTACACATAATACGCGGTTGTTTCGTACAAGACCCTTTAACAGCTGGCGGAGCTGAACGTTTACTGCTTAATGACATACCGTGCTGTTTTTCCTTGTGTCGCTGTAAGCTATTCTTGTAAAAGCGATACTGCAAGACCCACAGTTTAAGTACTTTGCTGCCGACGGGTGTATAAGCTTAACCGTGGACGATGTTACACTACGACATTTGTTCTGGTGCCGTTTGAGAGCATCCCTCCTGGTAAAGTAGACGTGACAGGTCTCGCATTTAAAAACGTTTAGTACAAAACAAAATCCGCACTATAAGACTTTGGTTAAACTTGTAATTGAACTAACTTATAACTAAAAAGCTTACTCTAGCATACCTGATTTATGTTCCTTATAGAATGCATACCGAAGGTTACCGAAGATGACCGAACGATGTTGAGGATTCAGCGGGGAACTAAATGACGTCATAATCCTTGCTGCTCGTCCAATACATTTAATGCCAATGCATGCACCTGATTCGCATCGTCGATGGTGCGAATGCCGTTAGTAGAAACATCGGAAACGTCTTCCATGTTATACGGATCGCGTGCATATTTAAAATCCAAAAGGGTGATAGCACACGCACACAAATTGTGTGCAAGTCGTGCTGTAGAAGATGCAGTGCTACTATAACCAAAAATTTAATAAAAACACTTTAAACCATTACTAAGGAAATACCAACTTGTTGTCTACAGGATACTTACTAATAAAGCAATTTAATTTTAAATAACTTCTACGTCATACTTTAGGAAATGGTAGGCTTGAATATTTTCTAAATGAATCACCAAGCAAAAGTGTATGCTTAACGGTATTAAAATTAACCATTAATTTTCCATTTTTACGACCGTGGTTAATTATAGATTAAAATTTAATTTGTTCACGTTTGAGCTTCCCGTAAACTAACATACTTTATAGTAACAATGCGCTGTATAATACACGCATACCCCTTCGCCGCGCTACTTCTATTCTTGTAATTGCTAGAAAAAGTCACTCTCCTTTTTACTGTTAGGACCGATGCAAAGCACCATTTTTTTTATACTTTCTATAGCACATCGCGCACTTTTTCGTCTGATAATTAAATTTTGCTTCTGTAGGCTTTTACACTTTCGCATAGCGGTCGGCCGCACGTAATGATTTCTAGAACCGGTAAGTACTCGATATCTCCCAAATAGAGAATTAGATGCTCGATGTCTGTCAACTTCCGATTCCCTCGTAAAAGATAGAAAAAACTCGGTCAATCATCCATTTAACTTAAACTTCGACCCGCTCCTGTTCTGATAATTTTCAAACATTTTTTAAACGACAATGGGCTCAGAATTTTTAAACCTTCGAGGGATCTATAGGTCGTAATCAATTACACGTTCGAGCTACCCGTAAACTAACAATGCGCTGTATAATACATGCATACCCCTTCTCTGCGCTACTGCTATTCTTGTAGTTGCTTGAAAAAGTCAGTTGCCTTTTTTACTGTTAGGATCGCTGGATCCGATGAGCTTCACGCACTAACACCTAACGTATCTTTCCTACTATTTGTTGAACAAAAACTACCGGCATCACCATGTTCGTATACGAACGTAAGCAGATGTTTGTGTATATGTACGAGAACATGTCATATACATTAATCAGTCTAAGCTATTTTATTTAGTCCACGAAAACTACTATTTTTCTAAACCACAATTAATAATCGCCTTTAAAGGTTTAACATTTCTACCATTACCCAATGACTGGTGCTACGTACATGGACACTTTAATTTCTTATTGGAGAGAATCCTTATTCTCCCACGCACTGTTGCGTAGCTGCATGCCCACCCCTTTTGGGTATATATGCTCGTTATAGGTTGTAAGACCCTCGGTTTTACTTAACTACACTTTGTGAGATCCCTTTAATCTTGTTAATCGTATCTTTCTCGCCTACAGTACAGTAGGACTTAGCCCTACTACCAACAAATTCTAATACTGGACCCACATTAAAGTTCTCTTTGAATTTCTCTACAATTTTTTGTTAACATGCGGTATATTGTGTTTATTATTTGCGGGGTAGTCACTCTTTTAAGATAACTATATTTTGTTTGGTATCAACTAATATTAAATTTTTCTAGGGACCCCAAATCTGTAAATAGATTTTAAATAGGACCACCCCATACAAAGTTATGCCTTTTAAAGACTAATTTTTACCCATCTTTATTTAACTCCATCTTTAAAACCCTTTTTTTCGCTACCCAAGACATATGCTTTGACCAACCGCTTCCCTAGAAATCTAAAACCGCCGTGTCCCGCGAATACCACGTGGAGATAACACGTATACTCTGTCAACCAGGATAGAAGCCGGAAGGATTTGGAAGGTGGGAGAAGAACTTAAAAATTATGGAATCTTAAAACTAATATATACAATAGATTTACAAAATCCATACAAATATAAACAACTATCTTATATCTTTACGCCCCCATGCGTAGATTGTTGTACTATTAAGAATGATGTCCTTTTTGTCATCTTCCCTCGATAAACTAATTTTATTAATAAGCTGCGTATACAAATCGTATTCTTTTACTCCGGATACATACGCAGGCAAGTACTCGATACTATCCAAATAAAGAATTGGATGCTTGGTGACTGTTAACATCCGCTTCCCTCGTGTACGCCCAGACACATCCCAGCCCATGAACACCCCTGCGCATGCACACCCCTACCCATGCGCACTCCTGCGCGTACGCACCCCTGCCCATGCACGCTGCCCTTGCGCACCCCTCTCTGTGCGACTGCTATTTCGGGGTAACGTCACAGTCTTTTATAAATAAAGAACTATATTATATACTATTATAAAATGTTTATTCTGACATTATACATAACAAATTTAAAAATATTTAATACCAAGCATGGAGTCATTTAAACTTAATTTTAATACAAAGTTATACACAGAAGACAGTCCTTTCTTTATGTTTGTTTGCAGTGGTTTTAAATTTATCTAATTTTATTCGCAGCTTAAAATTTAAATCGACACCCAAGTTTTCTATCTCCTTTTCTAGCCAATAGTTTGATACATAAAGACCGTCTAGGTTTTCGAATTGTAAAATGTACCGAAGTTTGCCTCTATATTTAAAGTCTTTGATTCCACCGACAACCAGATCCATTCCTTTGTGTAATTCTTGCAGCTTTGTGACAATCTTTTAATCGCAGCTTTCCCACTATATCCTGCATACGTATCTTGTTAGCTTGATCGACTTCTTCTTGTCGGTATTAGAGGAAATCCTTTTTCTCCCACACACTGTTGCGTAGTTGCATGTCCACCACTTTTGAGAATATATGGTTGTTATAGGTTGTAAGACCTTCGGTTTTAAATGATCCGAAAGGTTCTTTACTAGGTAAATATACAATGTTTAGCGAAACCCCTTTGCGTGTGGTGTACGCCAAGGTTACGAAACCCGCATTCCTTAGTTCGTCTTTGTTATCTGCCATTTTGATAAATACGTTTTTAGAATAACCTTTTAAAAAGTATACGAATTTAGTACCAACCTTTACTGCAAGAACGCCTACATAACTAAAAGAGTCTTTCTTACTAACCGCAAATGCATACAGCTTGTACAACCCGGATGTATCTAAGTCAGTCTATCGGCACATAAAATAATCTTTTAATTCTTCCTCATTTTCTCTAATAAGATGTTCTTTGTCTAACACATGTTTGTATTGTTCGCATATTGTCGCAGTGTTTTCCATGTAGTCCAATTTTCGCCTTTTTGCATCCATTTCCTCTAATTCCAGTTGTCTTTTCTTTCCACTTACAGTGTATGGCATGCATATTGGGGCAATTTCCTTTAGCGTAAACGGATAGAGTTTACTACCAATATTTGCGCGTTGTCGTACAACCTCTGGGCGAATGTTAGGTGTATTTATCAATCCCAATTCCGAAATGACTATTTCTTTTGGAATTGTAGAATATGGTGTTGCAGATTGTGTAAAATATGTACTACCTGCTTTAATGTAGCACTTGTGTAAGATTTTTATTTTATCTTGGCTGTCTTCCTCCTCTACTATCTCCAAATAATTTACTGGTAAATAGTTAAAACTAAAAGCCGAAAGCACATACTTTATCAATGTTTCCCTTTCTTTTGGTTTTTCGGACAACTTAATTTGCAAGCCCGTCAATTTCTTTGTATTACCATTACCCCAATACACGTACTGTAGCAGGTTATTATACACTAAACAGCAGCTATTTTGTAGCTTGTCCGATAGCTTACTCCACATTTTGACAAGTGGTACCGAGTACATTGGCGCCCTTAGGAAGTATAACTTACTATCTTCCAATAACGTTAAATAGTTTTTTAAGGGATTATACACCCGTTCCGCACTGACGTAGCTTCCAATTGCACAGTTGTATATTGTCGCTTCCAATCGCGTAATACCATGTTCTTTGGCCAAAGTAGACGCAAATGTTTCCCTTAAACGTACATCTGGACAACGTAAAAAATCTAGTATATGATTGCCAAGTTGTTTATTAACACCAGGACTTGTTATCTGACACACAAATTTGTTGTATATCTTAATTCTTGCATTGGTTATTAGCCATGTTAAACAATCAATTCCCACAGTTTTATCGTTGTCAACTATAATATTACACTTTTCTTCGTATGCGCCCTTATAGCAAAAGTTATGGTTTGTAGTTAAATAATTACACATCTCCATCTTGCTAAATATACCCACAAAATCTTGGGTTACATCCATGTCAAAAAGATAGAAATAATCTTTTTCGAGTTCGTTTAATATATCTGGTAGTTCCTCCGATAAAGTTTCCAACTTAACATCTGCTAGTTCCACTTTGTATGGAACACATATAGGATTTTGGAATTTTTTATTTAATGCATTCGAGGTCTTATTTCCGATAATTTTTCTTACTGTCTGACCTATCTTGTTAGTGCTTTCCAGAGAAAACGGAAGCTCAACAAATTCATTGATCCAGGATACCATAATACCAAAGTAACGATTTTAACTAAGTTTACCGTGAATTCAAAGCAATTCCAATTCGGACACATGCCGCGCTCTTCGGGTTCTGCAACTCTTTTTAGAAAAGCATGAACGGAAACAGTTTTATTTTAAATAAGAAGATTTTGGGATAGCAACATACACAGAGTGATTCAACCATGGAGCTGATTCATGGACTAGTGTCTTACTGGACGGCATCATCTTCAAGGACTGGTTGGCGGATAACGGTTGGAAGATAGTTACCAGGTAACCAATTGTATAAAAACATTTTGTGGTGAATATTTGCTATGGTTCTTTTGATTTTTGTGCTTTGAAGTGTTTCTTATTTGATGTGTGTAATGAACTGAAAATTTATGGGACTTTAGATGTAAATGAAATTTATTTAGGTAGTCAAGGATAATTAATCTACAGATAGCCATGCTATGTCGTAAAAAAGTATAGGAGGCTTATTTAGAGAGTTTTACTATGAGCTCATGATAAGACAGTAGCGGTTAACGTAAGGTATGAGGAACGCCTTCTTACTTTAATAAAATATTTGTTTAATAAGGTTATCGAATTGAATTACTTTTGAAAATGAAACACTTGACATTATTAATAACACGAGTGGACATAATGAAAGGTATTTTGAAAATGTAACATTTATTTCATGTAAATAGAGTGTGATGTATTGTGAATTGTGTTATTTTGAGTGTGTATGTCGGGTGTGAATTTCTATTAGGTTTTAGCATATAGGATTTGTGTAGAATAAGTGAGTGATTATCAACAAATTATATATTTTTTGTTATATTTAAGATATTGTGCGTAAGATCAGGCTATTGTGGAGATTTCAAACTTTATTTAGTATATAAGATTTGTATTGAGATGAAGTTATAATTTTTATTTATCGATGTTACGTTTGTGCGTAAAAAAAAGCTGTTGTGGATGTATTAATTGTTTGTAAAAAAATATCTCGTATCATTATAAATGTGATGTATGATTCTAGCGGTTTTATTTGAAGAAAGCTAGCAGAAATCATTAGACAGCGGGCAAATTTAAAACTTCATTATAGCATCTTTTATTCGAGCAGTTCACGGTAATATATATATTACTCAAATTTAGACCAGGGTAGAAAATTAATAAACGACATCAAATAATTTTAATCACCGTGTATAAGAAAGCTTTGAGCAATAATACGCTTTATTTAAAGGCATATTGGATAAATTCGTCATTTACTGCTAAACATAGGGTTTATATTGTTTAGATAATGTTAAACACCGTGTATATTAAAGCAGTGGAAAATAGTACGCTTAATTAAAGGCCTACTGTGTAGATTTAAATCATTCAATTAGAATGTAGGGTTTTTGTATATAATCATAATCAACGTTTAAAAAGAAGTAATGTAGGATTTCATTAGATAATACGCGTTATTAAAACCGTGGAGCATAAAATTTAATCTTTCCAAGTACTAAAGCTAGCTAGAAATTATAAAGACGTGGGGAAATTATATAAAAGCCTTCGGCGTATTAGAACGCAGAACACTTGCAAGAATAACTATGTATATGTTAGTCGATAAACTTCAAGCTATATGAGTGCAAGTAAGAAAGCAAGTTTGTGGTATAGAGACGAGCGAGATGGAATGCATTAGCAGTTAAACGAGGGGAAATGTGAAACGAGAGCACAGGTTGTAGATAGAACGAACAGACTAGATTGGCAATTAAGGTTGAAATAAGATGCAAACATGAGCGGGGAAGCATATCAGTTGGTGTGTAAAATTAATTAGTTGTTCTCGGACGTGTTGCGAGGCGTGTGGAAAATTCTTAGATTTCAACTTGGACGTGCAAATTTTTAGTAGAATCGCTGTGCCTAACCGTCGGAAGGGAAAATAGAATGCGAATTTCTGAAAATTGACCGTTGCGGGACAAATTCGACTTGCAAGCGAGCCATTATTTAAACCCGTGCTAATAGGAGTTTCGGGCTCTTTTATTTTTGATCTTATACGATACTTCAAGCGGTAGCTCTTATATTTTTGATTTTATTCGATACTTTAAACAGTTTTGCTCTTTATTTTTTGATTATTCGATACTTTAAGTAGAATACGTGGTGATTACGTGCTACAATAAAAGTTATTAGTACACTTAGAGAAGATAAATGAAGGTAACAAAGTCTAGTTATATTAACGGGTATTACTTACCCGTTATCCAAATTAATAACGATAAATAAATAAATAGAAGTAGGCAGTTTTTGGTATAGCGTGAAAGAATTATGAATTTCAGTGCTATGTATCGGGAGTGTTTGTAATCAAATGTTAATCGTAAACGTGATTGGATCCACAAAACAAGATTTCGATATACTTGCATTTTTTTCGATCTTAGATGTTTTGGTGTGTGTTGAATATCTTTATAATTTGTTTGATAAAAATGGACAGTAGTAAATTTGTATAAACAACAAATTTTTAATTTTAAGGTAAAATTTTCTTGTATAAGTAGAAAGGAGTATTTATCAGGTTTATGTTTTTGATTATGATGAAAATGTGGGTCTGTCTTTGAGCTCAATTAGACTAACCTGTTAAATTAACGTAAAGGGGTGGGAGATGCTCCCTTTTATTCGGACTCTGGTCTGCAAATATTGTTTATTTAATTAGTATGCATCCTACAAGGACTCTAATTCTGGATGCAAATTAAAAATGATGACAAATTTAAACTTGAAATTTTATGATGCTGAAATTTATGCTGAAATTTAATTTTGAAATTTTAATGTATTGTGAATATTGATGTAAATAGAGTTAACGTTGATGTTTGTGGTAGGAATGTGTTTTTTTTATGAATGACGATGAAAGTTTTAACTAGGTGAGCAGCCGAGGCGGAAGGATTCAAGAGGCGATATTCAGGTAAGAAATCGTATATCAGAGGAGATTTCACCGTAGTAACGAGAATCACAGCAAATCTTGGCGCCCAATTTATGGGCTCGAATGATCAGTAGAAAGCACCAGTTCCAGTGACCAGAGGCGCATTTCACAACAATAGAGGCGCCCAATTCGTGAGGCACGATTCTTATAAGGGATCACAGCAATATATATATATATATATATATATATATATATATTATAATGTCTAAGGGAGCTACTAGGAGTTATAAGGGTTGTTTAGTACAAGATAGTATATGCCAAACAAAAATAATCCACATAATCGATCACATATACTTAAAAATGTATGTTTGCCGTATTTTATGTACACTAAAATACCATTCAAATATAGTAGTTGAAATTCAGTGCCAAAAGGAAATTTTAAAATGACTAAGTGGCGTAGTAAGATGTGAAATGCTCAAGGGTTTATACCGAGTTGAATTTTAAAAGCCTTTGAAAGTACATTTGCCGTCCAAAAGCCGGATGCGTCTGTGAATGTTCACTATCAACATGCATCCAGGGTCAAGGGTAAATTATTTTGGTTTCATTTTCTATAGAATCAACTTTTGGACAATATTTGTAAACCCAAAATTATTAGTTAAAACATCGTAAAATGTGATTGGTTGAATGTAAAGATTTAGGACATATATTAGAATTTAATGTGATTATGAAACTGTATAAAAGACATGAACTTTGGTATGTGCGACACGGACTTAACTATTTGTGATGAACTGTAAGATGTAGTAGACTAGTAGAGAATTAACATGGTCGCCTTAGAGAGTAAACAAAGAAGATTATTTTCGAACCAATTTTGTAAAAGACGTGTTTTCAGAGCTGTGCTAATTTGTATTCAGATATTTTGAAAAAGAAAATAAAAGTAATTGTTTAAAATGAGTTTAATTGAAAAGTGGTAAAAGATACAAGCATAGGAATTATAAAGGGAATAGTAGTGAATGTGCGACGATTAGAAATTGGATTTGGAGAGTGGTCAAAAGGTAGAAGGTCATCTAGAGTGGTTATACAGATTAGAAGTTGGATATTGGAGTGTGGTTCAAAGTTAGAAGGTCATCGAGAGTGGTTATACAGATTAGAAGTTGGATATTGGAGTGTGGTTCAAAGTTAGAAGGTCTTCGAGAGTGGTTATATAGATTAAAAGTTGGATATTGGAGTGTGGTTTAAGGTTAGAAGGAGCATCGAACAGAAAGATAAAGAAACGAGTAGATTGGAGATTAGATACGGAGAAGCGGACGGTTTTATAGAAACAAGAATTCGAAGTGGATATTAGTACAGGGAAGTTGTAACACGGTATTTTCTAAATTCTAAATTTGGGTTAATCATTTCAGATATTGGGGAACAGTTAAAATTCGAGGACACCTGGAAGCTGCACGGAAATTCAAAAGCATCATTGTGAAGACGTATACAGTATGGGATTTTGTGCCAGCAGTCGCGAGGCATCGACGGAGTATAGACCAGGTGAGTGTTTAAAATCATATTCTTTAATACGTCAAAATTAGTCATACAAATTTTGGTTGTAATTTAATTTGGCACATAGTAACTTTGATCTAATTAGAAATTTTGGCATATACAAAGTAGGTAGCAATTTAGTAGTAAAACAAAGAGTGCACTTTGGTTGGACGTAGCACATCTACTTATAACGGAATCCACTATAAGTAGTTTGAATACCCTGAGATTAAGAGTTTTATAGAGTCGAGGCATTGCAATAAATATTTAATAAAGAACCAACCAAACGGTGCAAGTACAGTGCATTAGGTGTGCACATTTTAAAGTTTATAAAATAAAGGAAGACTATAGTTAAAACCAAAGTAAGTAAAGTAAAAAGAAAAAGGAAGGGTAGTATATATGTGTTTTTATTTTACTTTACTTTACTTACTTTGGTTTTAACTATAGTCTTCCTTTTATTTTTATAAACTTTAAAATGTGCACACCTAATGCACTCGTACTTGCACCGTTTGGTTGGTTCTTTATTAAATATTTATTGCAATGCCTCGACTCTATAAAACTCTTAATCTCAGGGTATTCAAACTACTATAGTGGATTCCGTTATAAGTAGATGTGCTACGTCCAACCAAAGTGCACTCTTTGTTTTACTACTAAAATTGCTACTCTACTTTGTATATGCCAAAATTTCTAATTAGATCAAAGTTACTATGTGCCAAATTAAATTACAACCAAAATTTGTATGACTAATTTTTGACGTATTAAAGAATATGATTTTAAACACTCACCTGGTCTATACTCCGTTGATGCCTCGCTGAATCCTGGCACAAAATCCTAATCACCGTATACGTCCTCACAATGATGCTCTTTAATTTCCGTGCAGCTTCCAGGTGTCCTCGAATTTTGACTGTTCCCCAATATCTGAAATGATTAACCCAAATTTTAAATTTAGAAAATACCGTGTTACAACTTCCCCTGTGCTAAGATCCACTTCGAATTCTTGTTTCCGCTCAATGCTCCTGCTGTCTTTAACCCGCTCCAATATCCAACTTTTAATCTATATAATCACTCTTGCTGACCTTCTAACTTTGAACCACACTCCAATATCCAACTTCTAATCCGTATAACCACTCTCGATGACCTTCTAACTTTGAACCACACTCCAATATCCAACTTCTAATCTGTATAACCCCTCTCGATGACCTTCTACCTTTAAGACCACTCTCCAAATCCAATTTCTAATCGTCGCACAATCACTACTATTCCCTTTATAATTCCTATGCTTGTATCTTTTACCACTTTTCAATTAAACTCATTTTAAACAATTACTTTTATTTTCTTTTTCAAAATATCTGAATACAAATTGGCACAGCTCTGAAAACACGTCTTTTACAAAATTGGTTCGAAAATAATCTGCTTTGTTTACTCTCTAAGACGACCATGTTAATTCTCTACTAGCCTACTACATCTTAAAATTCATCACAAATAGTTAAGTCCGTGTCGCACATACCATAGTTCATGTCTTTTATACAGTTTCATAATCACATTAAATTCTAATATATGTCCTAAATCTTTACATTCAACCAATCACATTTTACGATGTTTTAACTAATAATTTTGGGTTTACAAATATTGTCCAAAAGTTGATTCTATAGAAAATGAAACCAAAATAATTTACCCTTGACCCTGGATGCATGTTGATAGTGAACATTCACAGACGCATCTGGCTTTTGGACGGCAAATGTACTTTCAAAGGCTTTTTAAAATTCAACTCGGTATAAACCCTTGAGCATTTCACATCTTACTACGCCACTTAGTCATTTTAAAATTTCCTTTTGGCACTGAATTTCAACTACTATATTTTAATGGTATTTTAGTGTACATAAAATACGGCAAACATACATTTTTAAGTATATGTGATCGATTATGTGGATTATTTTTGTTTGGCATATACTATCTTGTACTAAACAACCCTTATAACTCCTAGTAGCTCCCTTAGACATTATAATATATATATATATATATATATATATATATATATATAAAGTAAGATGTATCTGTAAACAAACTCTTATGAAAATAATAAGAGCTATTGACAAATACAAATCGGGCTGGTAGTTATATAGCCATTAACAAAACATTAGCTTTATTACTTCACAGGGGAGGAAACATCCACTGGCCAATGGTTTCGGCTTGTTAAGCCTCATCGGAGTGGAATAGTTCCCAAGAACCCTATGAAGTAATCGAAGCTATTATAATGATATAATTTCGAAACAATCACTGTACTTTCGCAAAAGTAAATAAAACCGCCATCAGGTGATTGAATTTCATTAATTAAAGTTATTTGTGATTTATATACAGTGTGTTTGATGTTAGTTTTTTGTTTGATTGGCGAATCGCGTACCTTTTATGATAAAATTGTTTAGTTTTCTAGACTTTAGTTCTGTTTACATGGAGTGTACAACCCCCATTACTCTATATACCGCTAAATAACCCTATTATCATAGCATTATATATATATATATATATATATATATAATGAATCCCTAAAGATCAGAATTTGCCTATTTGTCTTCTAAGATAATCCATTCACATTTGTAGATCGATAATGTACGGTGAGTGACAATAATTACTAAAAGCAAATGATTGGACTGCTTTTATTTATCCTAGAATTCATAACATAAATTGCAAATTGGAAATCACGCTCTTTAATTCTAGTTCGTGCTGAATACACAACATATTGTATGTTTTAAGGGTAGTTTACACGAGAGATTTGTCCCTCGTACATTCATTATTTGACGACCACGCTCGATAGGTCTCGAGAGACATGGTCGTCCACTAATGTGATAATAAACACCGATAACAGTTGATCGGATAACGCAGGGATTAATGAATGAGATACGATTTGTTACTTCTCATCGGTCTTTGATAAGTTAACCCCAACCCCCAACTGACAACAAACCATCACCGTTCCTGACATCTTCATTAAGCATACTGATATACGTTAATATGACTCAATTCGAATTACATATTATGTGTATGTGTCTATATGCATGTGCTCTGATAACGATGTATGTATACGATTTAATGGGTTTTTAAATCAAAATTAGTAATTTGCATGTGTATATTGGTAGAAAAATGTACGAAAAAAACTTTCCGGTTTTCACGTTCTTTTAATTTCAAGTGAAATTGATTTGTAATAGGGATTCAATACGACATGGATGACTTAATTGTGACTTTATCAGGAATGCTTTGAAAATGTTTCTGATTTAAACACGTTGACGTGTGAAATTGACAAAGTGACGTTAACGTAACGTGTTTTTATAATTAACATAGTGTGGGCAAAAAGGAATTCGAAAATGTTCCACGAAATGACTAGCACCCATTTTTACTTCCTATTTAAATTAACCGAGAAAAATTTTCAATAAAGTTTATTTATTTTAAACAAATTTATTCTATCCCAAAGTTTTTGCTATTAGCCTTTTAGAGCTTATATATACAGGGTGATCTAAATTGATTTTACAAAACAATAAATTAAGAAAACAGCTTCCGATATGCACAAGCTCCCTAGCACAATGTTTCTCAATCTGTCAAATTTTGTGTTACGGGTAAAATGAGCGTGAAGTTAATTAATTTGTTTTGCCCTGAAGGGGTGGAAACTTCGTAACAATATAAGGGTGCAGTGATGCGGAAGTGGGTTCCTATGGAAAATGCGAGAAGAAAATAAAGAAATACAAAAATTGTAAAAAGAAGGGCTGAAAAACAAAACTACGTGATATTAGCACTTACCCTAAAACGTTTTTCTTTATTACAATCGAGGGACGCTAAACCGTCTGTCACAGCAATACCTTTTGGATATTATATCTACACGGAAAACGGTTGTTCCGCATAAATCTGACTTGCTGTGATTTTTTTAACTTTGTTACTTCATATATCACCTTTGTCGAAACTATCTTAGAAATACGTATTAATTCTTCCGTCATAATTAAATAAAATTCTAAAATAAAATACTTCTTTCAACTAAGATCTCATCACTGTGGTAGCTGGATATCTTTTAAAATATGTCGGTTTACTTAGTCTTTTAAATAAATTCAAATAAAAATCTATCCTAAATTAAACTCTATTAACATAAAATTGTTTCAATGTACACATAAATATACAAAAAAAATTTTATTACATCTGGCCAGTTACTGCTAAAATAAATCTTAAATTAAAAACATTAAAATACACCGTATCACAAAACATAACCTAAAAAAAAAATTTTACACCTAAAAATAATAATTCATTTCAAAAGTATCCCCTTTCCCATATGAATAATTTGATATTATAAGTCTCAATTTGGTTGGAAATGCACTTAATAATACACAGAAAACAACTTTTTTGTTCTATTCTTTTATTGTCCATTCCAATAATACTAAATTTTTATGCTTTTAGTAGCATTAACTTTTGCCAATAAAACTTCGTCACTAATTAATCCAATCAAATAATTATTGTCCCTTGATTACTTTCTTATTACGCAAATACAAACAAACTGCAAGCGAAGTTCTTACTGAAAGCTCGCACTATGTTTTAAAATTTTTCCTTGAGGAGAACGCCACGTTACATCTTGACGCTGGTTTTATTCAACTTCATCTGATATCTACCCCCAACCACGCGGTTATGTTCGCCCTTTTCAATTCGCGCGTATCTCTACATTTTGATGTTGTTTTATTACTGGTTCACAAATAACTCGCTATTCGTTCTCCGTTGAATGTAATTATTGTCTTTTAATTCCCTTTCTACTTTGTATGTTGTCGGGTTTTTTCATAGCCTTTTTATTAATTTTATTGAAAGAAATCCAGGGAAAGTACCTCTGTTGTCATGCGATTTACTTAGGAAAACATTTGTGTCCTTGTGTCTAGCAATATAAATGAATGCATCAATGTATTGTATGAAATGATATACTCGTATCTATTTAATATCCGTGCATTCTCTTTAGTTAGTGTCTGGCTTTTTACATTGTATTCAATTATATCTGGGATTTTCTTTGTGGCAATTGCAACTATATTTATTGAAACTATGTAACATGCATTAACATATTCACTAAAATTTCCAAAACTCATATTTGGGATACATATTAGTGAAATCACTCTTATTTCATAAATCTAAAGCATTCTTAACATGATTTCACTGTGAAAGTTTACAATTATGAATGTTTTGTTTACATTTTTGTAGTTTAAAATAATTTACGATTCTAAGATCCCTCCTAATTTGTATTTAACAGAGATAAAACGATAATTTTTGTAATTTTTTAGATTATGATTTAAATAGAACTACTAATTTAACTGCAATGTCTTGTTTTGAACACTATAAAATCAAAATTAAACAGAGTGCTTCGATAATAAATTTGTCCGTTTCAGATTACTTTTCCTTACACATTTAATTTCTATATCCAGCATAACGCAACGCGTTACATTTGGAAACCCCCTTTTCTGAATTAATTGTTACTACGTCCCTCTCCAACAGTTGTATTCGATTACTAATACAGTACCAATATTGAATATGTATGTAAATCTTTGCTGATAAACTAAAAAGGTTTTTTCTTAATGTAAGGTTCTGGTTAGTTTGCTACCCGACATTCATCCCCTAACTTAACCTGTGTCTAATGTGCTTTGTTACAATTTATTTTCTTAGTATATAACAAAATTCTTTTACGCAAAAACAAATTTGTATTAAGGCAATAGAAAAAAATGAAAGAATTCACTAAATATGTTTATTTGCAAACCTAAATAGATTTTCGAATTCTTAATAAATCCTTAGTCCCATATGGAAAACAACATACGATCTATTATTTCCTAGGTTATTTAAATTGCAAGACTAAGTTCCACATTTTGTACCATAATAATATAGAAAACAATTCTGATGTTTGGAAACCTTTCTTAGAAAGTCGTAAATATCACTCTCATTTTTCAAAGTCCGTGTAAAAAACTTATTGTTCACAATATATCTCAAAATTTTCAATTTGTTTCATAAACACGGCGCGTGCTCGTCAAGCATTTTGCTACGTAGCTAGACGTAGTCGGAGGAAAAGTAAATACAAGGCTACCAACCAAACGCGGAGGAGAGTGGATTCACCTACATACCAAGAAAACAAAAAAAGCACGTCGGGCACGTTTATCTATTAACAAATAAAAATAAATAAAGGGTTCTGTACAAACAAACAAAAGCAATAAATTAAGCGTTACTATTTAAAAGCAAACAATTAGGTGATACGAACAATTTAGTACTTTAGATACAAAGTGCGCATCTCGTATTTTACACAAAATAAAATTAATCAGTTGTAAATAAACATGTGAGAGCTTTTGTCAATCGTTTTTAAAATTGCACCTAATACTTTTTGCAAAACAAACCAATCAGTAGAAAAGAATTAACATGTGAGAGCTGTTGTCCAAATATTCTTAGCAATGGTACATCACACTTGTAGAGCGATGATATCGATTCACAGCAACAAACAATAGTTCTACAGTGTCACGTTTTTTATCACGTATCTACACCAAACGCTGATACGGAATATGCCATTGATATACACAAACAAAAACAAGTTGTATACCTGTATGTGTCTGGATACTTAGCTTGCAATCCGTCGAGGGTGAGTCAGCACAGCAACGCCACGGTCATCGGGATCTATTTACCCTGCTTCCATAACTGCAGCAGCGGTCTACGGACAAAAACAGTTGGTCTACAGACAAAAGCAGTTGGTCTACATAAAGAGGGAGCCAATTTGGCCTCCAGCTAAGAGCAAATACACGCAAGATACCTCTTACTTGTCGAAGAACAAAACGTGCATCACTGTAGAAAATATTTCAACGTACAAGCTGCAGAATAAAATTAAAAATTGGTTCAAATAACACGAATTCGAACTGCAAATCCTCACGTTATCAAAAGCGCGATTAAAACTGGAAAACACGGTTTTTTGGATAGTTCAATACACTATTTGGACGAAGGTTTAGATGGAAAACATATAAGAAACTATTGTAAGTAATCGGAATGTTTAACACACTAACGGATACCTAAAACAGGATATAAACTATTTAATTTATCGAATAAATTTTCGTTTTTAAAAGCAGAGTGGATTTGAGTTAAAATTATCTTAAGCGTGCTTATACTGAACAGGTACACTATATAGGGTATTGTTGAAGAATTTAAGAATTGAAACAGAATTTATTCAAACGAGTAATGAATTAACAAGGTAGAAAAATTTGTTCTGATAGAATTCCCCAGGTCGAATTGTCTTCCTGTTTTCTCAATTCGCTCACTTCCACGTAATCTTCGAGCAAAGCAGGATGGGAGTCGTCGATAGTAAGAATTAGTGGGAAAAATTAAGTGCGTTGATTTATATTTGTTTCAGCGCAAACATCCACACATCAATGAAAACACCCACAAGTTCAAAAATACTCTCTAGTCAAGAAACGCCTTATAGTCAAGAAACAACATGAGAACAATGAAAACACCCATAAATCAAGAAGGCTGATTAGTTCCCTAATTTAAACCCGTTTAAGTCCATTGTATTTTGCACCGGCAAACAAATCGCTGGAGATGAGATGGAACGTGGGTACAACCAATACAAGGGTAACAGTCGGCGACCAGTTGTTAAGAATATCTATTTTTGCCGAACAACTTTCTTTCCCACGTATGGTTAAGATCCTAGCCGCGAACACCCCAATTGCTCCAGTTTGTAAAATCCGCCATTCAATTGTAGTAATCGCACTTAATATTGCTAATTTTTCATGACCGTATATTTTTTTGTAAAAGAAGAATCTTTCTTTAAATTTTGTTTTATTTGAAGCTCTTACTAACGAAAAGCTACAAGAATTTAAGCTTACAAGTAGCGAAATCAGATTTATATTAAGATTGTTGGAAATTAAAGTTTTTATTAAATTTGTACGTGACTGCTATATCTGACAATCATTCAAGGACTTAACTATCGTGTAAAAAATCGTGTTCAATTATTTTTATAAATTACTAAAGTCTTTAAAATTATTTATTTATTAAATATCATTATTATTTGATGCAAATTATTTATTATGGAATAGAAGTATTCTTATTCTGGTAATTTTTTCTATATTAAAAAAGTCTTATCAATTCTCCAGAAATTTAAATAGAAAATTTTAGAATTATCAACTCCAAAAGGGTTTCTGTATCTACCCTAAAATTATAATTTTTTTATTAATAATTGCTAGATACAGGGTGTCCAACTTAAATTTATTTAGTTTTCCATTTAACAAAGAATATTTCAACCCAGCCCATCTCTAACTCTCCCTTGGGGTAATAGCCAAGTTAGACGTCGACAAAGCAGTTTTAGTCTTTTCATCTAGTACGCGTAAAATTTTTATTTTATTTAAAGTACAGTGACGCCGCATCTCACGTGCAATAATGGCGATCAAGCCCGCTTCAACTATTTAAATCTTGTTACGTTAGCACCGTATTGTAAGGCGTTTTGTACCTTGGCAGGATAACCATATTAATTGGCATGCCTTGTATTTTAAATATATTGCATTGACGCAGGCACTATATTGTCTATATTGTCTACAACATTAGCAGGATCTGAGGAGATAGTGACTATGGCGGAAAGCCATGAGAAAGTAGAAAATTCGTTACTGAACTTAGAGACACACCGCACCGCACCAACTTTCAAAAATCAACACCCAGAATAAGCGAATGAGTAACCTCGGGGATTACCAGAGTATCAAGAATAAAAACATAATTCTGTTGGGTTATGGGGAGAAAAATGGAACCAAGGACGGTGCATTGAGAATTATCTGCAAGACCACAGAAAAAAAAGGTGTGGATAACTAGGTTAAAAAAGCGTAAACGTTACCAATTAGTACCGCTAAGAATGGTGCGAAAAGTCCCTGAATTAAGAAGACCAGTAAAATGTATACCTAAAACTTGAACTTGTATATAAGGACGCTCTTCATCGCAAACATGGGCACAACAAATGAAATGTAACTGAAATCAAGAAACCAGAAAAAGAAGTATTCGTGGTTAGAGAAAAGTATGGGTCTTCGCCTCGGTCTAAGAACCCTAACGTCGGTTTAAAAATTTCCACAACTATTAGGGCAGTTACGTCGAGGCACTTTCTTCCAACCACAACTATAACAGTGTGGTACCTGAGAACTGATGTAATGAGAAGAGACAAGTCCAAGCTGATCACAAGTGAAGCAAGTCACATGCCTAGCAGAAGTAAAAGGAGTGATAGTAGCGACAGAGGAAAGACTGTTCCTAATAGTGGGTGTTGCGCAAGTAGTAAAGGACTAGACGTACAGGGAAATCGTAAAAGTATTAACGACCTTCAAACATTAGTAAGTTAACGTCGTTAAAACTCACGGGGTTACACTAATTCGTAATGAAGCACCTTGGCTGTGGGTAGTCAGCTTTTTTCACCGCGAAGTGGTAGCAACATATGACATTCAACCACTGAACTCTGTTCATACGACTAACCATAAAATCTGTTCTTAGAACGAGCTAAAACGGAAACGATGTTAATGGCTTAACGTCTCAACGGAAGATACATAGCGGTTTCAGGAGCCAAAAGAATGTTAAGTAAAGTAATTCGTAGCCACTCGTTCTAGTTTTAGTGACCTCACAAAGGAAATTTGTTAGCCGCAGTTGGAACAAAGCACGGACAAAAAGAAATTCAACCAGACTGTCAAATTATTTTTTAAAATAATAACTTGCCAAAACTATTACCAGGAAATCGGCCAAATATCGTAAACAATACTACATTCGCGCCAAGTTAAGTGGATAGTCGAACCAGTACCTTTTAAATGCGGAGTCAACGGAAATAACAGTACGTAATAGTTGCTACATATCTAGACGTAGCCAAAAAAAGAAGAAAAGAAATAAAGAACAAGGAAGAAAGAAACTGACCGCTCTCAATCGGCGTGGGGGGGGAGGTGTAGAATACCTACAAAAACTAAAGAAAAGCTTGGAATAAAATAAATTACACACTTAATAAAATAATCATACAACCTCTAATTAAAACAAAATATATACAAAGCACAGTATTCCCCAACCGCCAATGTACCTCTGTTCGGCAGAACAACAAAACTACGTCAAAAATCGCAAGCTGCAGTTTTTAGATCGCTACCCCTTTTAAATAACAACAGCAAAAAAAACCCAAACTCAACACTAAAAACAGCCGCTCGTAATTCCCACAGTAAACTTAAAGCTACATACCTAAAATTCTTATGTAATTATAGCTTACCAACCCATAGCCCCTAATTAAAAAATAAAGTTACAAATTTAACAAGAAAACAACAGTTTGAAATCCCAACAAAGGAAACCCCAATTGTTAATTAATTGAATATTACCAAGACATATCTCTTAATTAACCCCAATTTATAAATTTAACAAGAAACCAACAGTTTGAAATCCCAACACAGGAAAACCTATTTTCTTAACAACGAAAATAATCATTTTGTCACCACCAATCTGGATCATTCGGAACAAAAAGCAATGCCTCAATTATTACGGCCATACATTTTAACATAGTCCAGTAATGTTTAGATACGAACCAATATGGTAGCTTGTTACGTGCCAATCAAATTGGCCCTTAAACATTGTTTTTAGGTTAATTTTGATGTGCGGAAGTTTCGCGCCATAAATTCAAAAGACGCGGTGCGCGTATTTCCGTCACGTCAATAGTGGGTTGGACGAATAACTTCGCGCCAACGTGAAAAAAGACAAAAGTGGGGAGAAGTTTCCGTTAGACGCTTTAACGTGGCATTTTTGCCTGAACTATCGAGTGGAGTGGACGCTTTAGGTATCGTATCGTGCCTTATCTTATCTATGTAGATTTCCTTGCTTGCTTATCTGTTTGTCGCTCCTTATACTTTGTTTCCTTATTCGATCCCTGCATAGGTAGGAGAAATTTGCAGCCTTCGGCAAACCGTACCGCACGACCCTGGATGAAAGAGCCCCATGATTGCCGGAGCTGGTCCGAACGCTTTGGAAGAGCGTCGAGCGTACCATCTTTAATCCCTCCGAGATGGAGCCCTGATGGACTTTAATAGAGGCCTACTTTAGCTCAACCCCGCAGGACGTTCGGATTTCTGATGTAAGTAGTCCATTATCTAATTTGTTCGATGTATTATCTATTGTCTTATATTTATATAAATTTCCGATTATTGCGCAATATAAATTGTGCATTGGTGACGTCATTGGTAGTTGGGCGCGCAAATCTGTAATAAGGTTAGCGTTACTAACAGCCCATGGAGTCGCTTTTTTATCACGCTTGCGCGATGTATTTATCGCCTTTTTAACTGTATTTATCGATGTTTTAAACCGTAAGAAGCTGCCTGGGACCACTCCACCTGTGCACCCTTCTACACCAAAAAGGGGTCGGCAACTCATCAGACCATCTTGTCCAACGACGAAAACACACAGTTGTGTCATCCCATAACAAAAAGGAGCAGCACTCCCACAGGGTAGTTAGGTAGATCGACGAAAGAAGCACACAGTGTGTGCACGAAATTGTGGAGATAACAACAAAGGAAATGTTAAAGTTGTCATAGCACAAAAAGAATCGAGTAAAAGAATCGTTTTCTAGCAAAGCTTTACTACAATCTTCGCGTTATCAAATGCGATTCAAACTGGAAACACGCTATCAAATAATAGTACGTGTCCTAGGTTTGACGCGTCTTGAGATTGGAAACCCCAGAGAAAGCAATTATACGCTATCGGAATGTTTAACAAATTGAAGGTTACTTAAAACAGGATATAAGCTATTTAATTATAGCATAAACTTGTCGTTTCCCAACAAGTAAATTTAAGTTAAGGAATTATTTGAAAGCGTATTTATTATTAATTATATTGAAGGATTTAAAAGTAGAACCGGAATTTATTCGAACGGGTATTGAATTAACAAGGGAAAACGGGGTATTTAATGTATGTTGAAAATAAACGTAACAGTTATTTTGAAGTATGCCAAATTGTCAAATTATAAAAAACAAACGTAACAAAGTCGTGTCAAATTTCAAAAATATGTTTAATTTGAATATAAATTATGACGAAATTAAATTTAAAAGACTAGAAGCGTCAGAATGACACAACACCTAATGTTTAAGTTATATATCTATCTCTCTTCCACTTATACATGCAATGTGCCTATCGCTTTCGCATTCTTAATAACTTCATAAGAAGCAATTTAGCCTCCAGTTAAGAGCTAAAAAAAGAAAAATCTTACTAATATTAACAACTCAGGAGCGCTTACCGATACACACCAAATCTACACATTTAATAGATGAGAAACGTGCATCCCTCTTGGAGTAACAGAACGAGTAGTTTTTACAAGTGCATTAACGCACAAGCTGCAGAATCAAAGTTTAAAAGGAGTTAAAAATACACGAACTCGAAAAGCAAACATTCGCGTTATCGAAATCCGATTCAAACTGGAAAACACGGTTTTACCGGAGAATAGTAGGATATATTATTTTAACAAATCTTTAGATGGGAAATCCACTAGAACGTCATTATACGTTATAGGAAGGTATATCGCGCTCACGGATACCTAACAAGATCTTGCCTAATTAATTGTAGCATAAACTTGTCGTTTCAAAACAACTAGATTTACGTTGAGAAATTCTTAGAAAGAGTATTTATTATTAATTATGCTAAGGATTTAACAATAGACATGGAATTTATACGAACGGATAATGAAATAACAAGGGATTTGAGTTGAAAATTATGGTAAAGCGAGCTTATCTGAACAGGTACAATATATCGGGTATTGTTGGTGAATTTAATGCTAGAAAAGGAATTTATGTAAATAAAAGAATCAATTATTGCCGAAAATGAATGTAACAATGTATGAACTGTTCTACAAAGAAAAATCGTTGTATTTGAAATATTTAACCTGCAATTTTAACGAAATGACGGTTCATTTTGTACGTCAAGTTTGATTCAACTTAAATTTCGTCTTTCAAATCAAAATATTTGTCATAAATATGTGCCTCTAAATTAATTTAAATATCGGTACCTATGTATGTGCATTACTGAAGCTCCCCCTTCAGGTAAATTTCATAAGTCTTACGCTTGGTTTATCAACACCAAACGGTTTCACGGTATAGTGATCGTGTGTTCACCCATTAGAGATGATAACCACCGATGTATGTCTGTGAATCCCTCAAACGATGCGGAGACAGACACCGTTTTGCGTGTTTGATCAGTGTTTTAGTGAAATCCCTAACGCTAGCTGTCTATTGATAATTATGTTGCAAAAGCCTATGTGGAAAGCTCCCCTTGCTTGCATTTGACTGAATTAATTTGAAATATGTATTTCTTTGAAAATGGCCACACTTTAGTAAATAAAAGGCTTGGAATTACAAACAAATGCAATAGCGTAGAAGTCACATTTTTAAGCTAATAAGTGGTAACATAGAATCTACTTAATATTTATACATATTTTGAAATTTATCTGTTATATTTCTTGTGGCTACATTCCAATATATGCATGTTGTGCTAACTAACAACTAGTCCAATTTTGAATCTCGCTAAATTATCAAAATTGAGACAATGGCTTTTACTAACAACCACCAAATTGATTTACAAAATTGTATGTTGCAATTTTAAACAACTAAACGTAACCGCAGTAAGTATGTAGTTAATTAACTGTTTAAAGAATTGATTCAGTTAATAAACTGTTTATCAAAATCACAAATAAATCAGTAGGGTAGAGACACCAGTTGTTGCCATTGTACCCGTTTTGGCCATTTCTAGTAAATTATTTTTTTGTTAAATAAGGGCTATGCAATAACAAAAATCTTCTATACAGATTACAATGTTGATAAACTATGAAAATTAGTTCATCAAACTTCCACTAAAAAGCATCACCTGCATGCTGTCAGAATAAGGTTAAATGGTGCTGAAAGAACTTTGTGCTGTTTCCTTACCGAAATTGATAAGGTTCGAGGTAAGCGTTTAATATGCATAACGGTATTTTATTAGTCAAGTAGTTTAGTGAATTTTTTGTATAGGCGTTTGTTATATTCAATGTTCAGCCATTTAAATACGTATTTTTTGGTTAGTGTGCGTCTACATTAATTAAATAGAGTGGCCAGAACCGATGCATTCATTTACTGCATTTGCCCAGTTTTGGTCATCTAGGTGACCACAATAGGAACACTAGATTCTATTTCTGGCGACTCTAGATATTTTGCACTAGATAGGTATATAGGTATACATACCTATCTTCCAAATAATTTATTAATTAGGTTTTTGAGTAGGTACCTAACTTTACCATTATGAACGGACCTACACCTTGACGACGTTCTAAAATACTAGAACAGGTAGAGTGGCTTGCGCGTTTCAGTGATCTAAAAAGCCGAACTATAGGTTTAACCAAATTAGTGGAGTCTTTAGTGAGGAACCAGACTAAGAAAGGTCACCGAAAGAGGGCAGCAGCTTTTTCGGTACTTAGAGTGGCAGAGACCATAGAGGTCGGTATAACATTCTAAGACACACTATGTGGAAGGCAACGGAAAACCACCACATTACCTCCGAAGTACACTGCGTACAGAAATTATTAGTACACACAGGTAAAAGAGTCCCCCATTCGGATCTCCGGGAGAGGACTACTTCGGGAATGTGACTCGAAAGTATAAAAAAGATCCGCGGACATTCTGCGAGTCTCGGAGCGTGGAATGTCAGAAGTATGAAACAAGTAGGTAAGCTAGAAAACCTAAAACTCGAAATGGATAGGTTAGTCCGCTGGCCAGAGGCGGGAGATTTTTGGAGTGGAGACTTTAGGGTAATTCATACTGGATCAAAGGAAGGAAATTCGGGTGTGGGGATAGTTATACGAAAAAAGATAGGACGACGTGTAGAAAACTACTTACAAAGAAACGAAAAAGTACTCATGGTTAGATTTGAATCTAAACCAGTAAATACAGTAATAATACAAGTATACATGCCCACATCTAGCTACAGTGAGGAAGAGGTATGGGCGATCTACAAAGATATCAAAGACATACTAAGATACGTAAAAGGACATGAAAATTTAATATTTACGGGGGATTTTAATGCAGTGGTAGGTGAGGGTAGGAAAGGAGCGATTGTAGGTTTATTTGGTTTAGGCACGAGAAATGACAGGGGAATTAGACTGGTAGAATTTTGCGACAAGAACAACTTAACCATCACAAATACATTCTTTCAACATCATGCTAGAAGACGATACACGTGAAAGATGCCAGGAGATATAGGAAGATATCAAATAGATTACATTATTGTTAGACAACGGTATAGGAATCAAGTAAAAGACTGTAGAAGCTACCCAGAAGCAGATGTAGACACTGACCACTGCATCGTGATTATGAAGGCAGCACTTAAATTTAAAAATCTGATAAAGAGAAACGGATAAAGGCACTTTGACTTTAAAAAGCTAAAAGATAAAGATATCCATGAAAGATTTGAGAAAAAGTCAAATGAATTACTGAAAGATATCGGGAAAATTTCTGATACTAAGAAAGTAGAAATAGAATGGAATAACATTAAATCCAGCCTAGACATGGCGGTCAAAGCTATTCTTGGTTATACACAAAAAGAAAATAAGAAACTATGGATAACAAAGGATATTCTGAATTTAATAGAAGAAAGACAAAAATACAAAAATAGATCAGACGAAACAGGAAAACAGAGATACAAAGCCATAAAATGGGAAATTATTCGCAAATGCAGGAAAGCTAAAGAACAATGGATTGATGAAAAGTGAAAAGAGGTACCAACTAAGATGGAATTAGGAAAGACAGACAAAGCATACAAATTAATTAGAATGAATTTTAGGGATATAAAACCATATAGCAAAAATATAAGGGACGCGGAAGGAAACGTCATTATAGAAAATGTAGAGAAAGTAGCTAGATGGCAGGAATATATAGGGAATTTATATTCAGGAGAGAAAGTAACAGCATTAGAACAGGAATCAGTCATTGAAAATGATGACTTGGGATATCCTATACTTAGAGATGAATTTGAATTAGCATTAAAGAGTCTGAAAAATGGTAAGGCGCCGGGTGCAAATAAGATGTAGGCAGAAACTCTAGAAGTCGCTAGACAAGCTGTAACAGTACGTCTCTTCCGACTTGCAAGCTATACAGGCGAGATACTCAAAGATTTCAAACATAACATCATAGTAACTATATAAAAAAAAAGAGGCACGGATAGATGTGAAAATTTTCGAACAATAAGTTTGACAGCACACGTTTAAAAAATATTAACTAGAATTGTACAAAGACGAATGGAAAAACGAGCTGAAGAAATATTGGGAGAAGATCAATTTGAATTTAGGCGCAACAGGGAAACACGGGAGGCTATTTTAGCTCTGAGAGTGATAATGAAAGAAACAATACAGAAGGGGGAAGCGTATATATAGGGTTTGTAGATCAAGAAAAAGCATTCGATAATGTAAAATGGAAAAAAAAGTTCGAAATACTCAAAAAGATTGGAATGAGTTTTAAGGACAGACGGATAGTACATAGCTTATACAAAGAGCAAACGGCGGTAATTGAATTAGAGCAGGAAAGTAGAGAAGTAAATATTAGGAAAGGGGTGAGACGGGGATGTGCCCTATTGCCATTAATTTTTAACTTATACATAGAAAAGGCAATGAATACTGTTAAATGCAGGAAGACATTTGGAATTACTATGCAGGGACAAAAGATTGATATGCTTAGATTTGCAGATGATATAGCAGTATTAGCACCTAGCTAGCAAGAGTTAGAAACTGCTTTTAATGAAAAGGAAACAGTTCTAACGGAGAGATATGGTATGACAATTAACAAAGATAAAACTAAAGTTCAAGTATGTAAAAGGGGGAATATAAATCGAAAACAAGAATACAAATAGATAACGCGAACTTACAAGAGGTTAAGGGTTTCTGTTACCTAGGAAGTCAAAAACGCAAGATGACAAAAGCACAAAAGATATAAAACAAAGATTAGCACAAGGTCGTGCTACATTTAACAAGAAAAAGCAACAACTGTGTTCAAAGACAACAAACATAGAAACAAGGAAAAGATTACTTAAAACATATGTATGAAGCACAGCACTGTATGGCTGTGAAGCCTGTACAGTAAAAGAAGCAGATAACAAAAAGGTAGAAGCCTTTGAAATGTGGTGCTACAGACGTATGATGAAGATATCATGGACAGACAAAGTTAAGAACAAAGAGGTACTAGAAATGGTAGGGGAAGAAAGAAGTATGTGGAAAACAGTAAAAAGTAGGAGAGATAGGATGATAGACCACATACTAAGACATGAGGGAAGAGTGCGGAATATATTAGAAGCAGAGATAGGAAAAAAGCGAAGTAGAAGTAGACCTACATTAGACTACTGCACACAGATAGCAGAAGATGTAGAGATCAGGTCAAGGTCAGGTCAAGATCAAGTCAAGGTCAAGTCAAGGTCAAGTCAAGGCCAAGTCAAAATCAAGTCAAGGTCAAGTCAAGATCAAGCCAAGGTCAAGCCAAGGTCAAGTCAAGGTAAAATCAAGGTCAAGTCAAGGTCAAGTCAAGGTCGAGTCAAGGTCAAGTCAAGGTCAAGTCAAGGTCAAGTCAAGTTCAAGTCAAGGTCACGTCAAGATCAAGTCAAGGCAAGGCCAAGTCAAGGTCAAGTCAAGGTCAAGTCAAGGTCAAGTCAAGGTCAAGTCAAGGTCAAGTCAAGGTCAAGTCAAGGCCAAGTCAAGGTCAAGTCAAGGTCAAGTCAAGGTCAAGTCAAGGTCAAGTCAAGGTCAAGTCAAGGTCAAGTCAAGGTCAAGTCAAGGTCAAGTCAAGGTCAAGTCAAGGTCAAGTCAAGGTCAAGTCAAGGTCAAGTCAAGGTCAAGTCAAGGTCAAGTCAAGGTCAAGTCAAGGTCAAGTCAAGGTCAAGTCAAGGTCAAGTCAAGGTCAAGCCAATGTCAAGTCAAGGTCAAGTCAAGGTCAAGTCAAGGTCAAGCCAAGGTCAAGCCAAGGTCAAGTCAAGGTCAAGTCAAGGTCAAGTCACGGTCTAGTCAAGGTAAAGTCAAGGTCAAGTCCAGGTCAAGTCAAGTGAAGGTCAGGTCCAAGTCAAGGTCGAGTCAAGGTCGAGTCAAGGTCGAGTCAAGGTCGAGTCAAGGTCAATTCAAGGTCAAGTCAAGGTCAAGTCAAGTTCAAGTCAAGGTCAAGTCAAGGTCAAGTCAAGGTCAAGTCAAGGTCAAGTCAAGGTCAAGTCAAGGTCAAGTCAAGGTCAAGTCAAGGTCAAGTCAAGGTCAAGTCAAGGTCAAGTCAAGGACACGTCAAGGTCAAGTCAAGGCCAAGTCCAGGTCAGGCCAAGGTTGAGTGAAGGTCAAGTGAAGGTCAAGTCAATGTCAGGTCAAGGTCAAGTCAAGGTCAATTCAAGGTGAAGTCAAGGTCAAGTCAAGTCAAGGTCAAGTCCAAGTCAAGGTCGAGTCAAGGTCGAGTCAAGGTCGAGTCAAGGTCGAGTCAAGTTCAATTCAAGGTCAAGTCAAGGTCAAGTCGAGGTCAAGTTAAGGTCAAGTCAAGGTCAGGTCAAGGTCGAGTCAAGGTCGAGTCAAGGTCGAGTCAAGTTCGATTCAAGGTCGAGTCAAGGTCGAGTCAAGTTCAATTCAAGGTCAAGTCAAGGTCAAGTCGAGGTCAAGTTAAGGTCAAGTCAAGGTCAGGTCAAGGTCGAGTCAAGGTCGAGTCAAGGTCGAGTCAAGTTCGATTCAAGGTCGAGTCAAGGTCAAGTCAAGGTCAAGTCAAGGTCAAGTCGGGGTCAAGTCAAGGTCATGTCCAGGTCAAGTCAAGGTCGCGTCAACGTCTAGTCAAAGCCAAGCCAAGGTCAAATCAAGGTCAAGTTAAGTTCAAGTCAAGGTCAAGTCAAGGTCAAGTCAAGGTCAAGTCAAGGTCAAGTCAAGGCCAAGTCAAGGCCAAGTCAAGGCCAAGTCAAGGTCAAGGCACGGTCAAGTCAAGGTCAAGCCAAGGTCAAGTCAAGTTCACGTCAAGGTCAAGCCAAGGTCAAGTCAAGGACAAGTCAAGGACAAGTCAAGGTCAAGTCAAGGTCAAGTCAAGGTCAAGTCAAGGTCAAGTCAAGGTCAAGTCAAGGTCAAGTCAAGGTCAAGTCAAGGTCAAGTCAAGGTCAAGTCAAGGTCAAGTCAAGGTCAAGTCAAGGTCAAGTCAAGGTCAAGTCAAGGTCAAGTCAAGGTCAAGTCAAGGTCAAGTCAAGGTCAAGTCAAGGTCAAGTCAAGGTCAAGTCAAGTTCAAGTCAAGGTCAAGTCAAGGTCAAGTCAAGGTCAAGTCAAGGTCAAGCCAAGGTCAAGTCAAGGTCAAGCCAAGGTCAAGTCAAGGTCAAGTCAAGGTCAAGTCAAGGTCAAGTCATGGTCAAGTCATGGTCAAGTCAAGGTCAAGTCAAGGACAAGTCAAGGTCAAGTCAAGGTCAAGTCACGGTCAAGTCAAGGTCAAGTCAAGGTCAAGTCCAGGTCAAGTCCAGGTCAAGCCAAGATCAAGCCAAGGTCAAGCCAAGGTCAAGTCACGGTCAAGTCACGGCCAAGTCACGGTCAAGTCAAGGTCAAGTCAAGCTCAAGTCAAGGTCAAGTCAAGGTCAAGTCAAGGTCGAGTCAAGTTCAAGTCAATGTCAAGTCAATGTCAAGTCAAGGTCAAGTCAAGGTCAAGTCAAGGTCAAGTCAAGGTCAAGTCAAGGTCAAATCAAGGTCAAGTCAAGGTCAAGTCAAGGTCAAGTCAAGGTCAAGTCAAGGTCAAGCCAAGGTCAAGTCAAGGTCAAGTCATGGTCAAGTCATGGTCAAGTCAAGGTCAAGTCAAGGACAAGTCAAGGTCAAGTCATGGTCAAGTCAAGGTCAAGTCAAGGTCAAGTCAAGGTCAAGTCAAGGTCAAGTCAAGGTCAAGTCAAGGTCAAGTCAAGGTCAAGTCCAGGTCAAGCCAAGATCAAGCCAAGGTCAAGCCAAGGTCAAGTCACGGTCAAGTCACGGTCAAGTCACGGTCAAGTCAAGGTCAAGTCAAGCTCAAGTCAAGGTCAAGTCAAGGTCAAGTCAAGGTCGAGTCAAGGTCAAGTCAATGTCAAGTCAATGTCAAGTCAAGGTCAAGTCAAGGTCAAGTCAAGGTCAAGTCAAGGTCAAGTCAAGGTCAAGTCAAGGTCAAGTCAAGGTCAAGTCAAGGTCAAGTCAAGGTCAAGTCAAGGTCAAGCCAAGGTCAAGTCAAGGTCAAGTCAAGGTCAAGTCAAAGTCAAGTCAAGGTCAAGTCAAGGTCAAGTCAAGGTCAAGTCAAGGTCAAGTCACGGTCAAGTCACGGTCAAGTCAAGGTCAAGTCAAGGTCAAGTCAAGGTCAAGTCAAGGTCAAGTCAAGGTCAAGTCAAGGTCAAGTCAAGGTCAAGTCAAGGTCAAGTCAAGGTCAAGTCAAGGTCAAGTCAAGTTCAAGTCAAGGTCAAGTCAAGGTCAAGTCAAGGTCAAGTCAAGTCAAGTCAAGGTCAAGTCAAGGTCAAGTCAAGGTCAAGTCAAGGTCAAGTCAAGGTCAAGTCAAGGTCAAGTCAAGGTCAAGTCAAGGTCAAGTCAAGGTCAAGTCAAGGTCAAGTCAAGGTCAAGTCAAGGTCAAGTCAAGGTCAAGTCAAGGTCAAGTCAAGGTCAAGTCAAGGTCAAGTCAAGGTCAAGTCAAGGTCAAGTCAAGGTCAAGTCAAGGTCAAGTCAAGGTCAAGTCAAGGTCAAGTCAAGGTCAAGTCAAGGTCAAGTCAAGGTCAAGTCAAGGTCAAGTCAAGGTCAAGTCAAGGTCAAGTCAAGGTCAAGTCAAGGTCAAGTCAAGGTCAAGTCAAGGTCAAGTCAAGGTCAAGTCAAGGTCAAGTCAAGGTCAAGTCAAGGTCAAGTCAAGGTCAAGTCAAGGTCAAGTCAAGGTCAAGTCAAGGTCAAGTCAAGGTCAAGTCAAGGTCAAGTCAAGGTCAAGTCAAGGTCAAGTCAAGGTCAAGTCAAGGTCAAGTCAAGGTCAAGTCAAGGTCAAGTCAAGGTCAAGTCACGGTCAAGTCACGGTCAAGTCAAGGTCAAGTGAAGGTCAAGCGAAGGTCAGTAATGATTCTATTGGTGGTAGTTGTGGTGGTAGCGGTGATAGTGGTGGTGTTAGTGGTGGTTTTGAAGGTGGTATTTGTAGTGGTGATAGCGGTAGCGGTGGTGGTGGTGGTGGTGGTTGCGGTGGTGGTGTTGGTGGTAGTGACGGCGGTTGTGGCGGTGGTGATGGTGGTGGCTGTAGGTGTGTTGCTGGTTACGGTGGTGTTGATGGTGTTGGTGGTAGCGATGGTTGCGGTGGTGGTAGTGGTGGTGGTTGTGGTGGCGGTAGTGGTTGCGATGGTGGTGGCGGTTGTGGTGGCGCTGGTCGTGGTGGTGGTGTTGGTTGTGGCGGTTGTGTTGGTGGTGGTGGTGGTGGTTGCGGTGGTGGTGGTTGTGGTTGTGGCGGTGATGATGGTGGTAGTTACGGTGGTGGTGATGACGGCGGCTATGGTGGTGGCGGTGGTTGTTGTGTCGGTGGTGGCGGTGGTTGTGGCGGTGGTGTTGGTGGTGGTGATGGTGGTGGTGGTGGTAGTGGATGGCTGGGTGGCCCAGACGCGCCCTATTCTTCCTACTCGATCCGGTAAGGTTCTTCAAGATAGATCCCTCCAAAACGCTCGGTTTCTCATGAAACTCGTCATTGGCCCACCAACCGCCGAATATTTTCATTGGTTAGGGCAATAGCCGCATATTATTCAAGGCATGTGAAATGGCATATTTGACGATTACATACAATAAACTGTAGGTTTTTCTGAGACCTTAACAACCAGAATTTTGTGCGTAACAACCTATTTAATACTACAGCGTAACACCCAATCGCTACAAAAAATTAGTCTGATTGATTTATGACGGTCATGCGGTCACTGAGAGTTCCAGTGTATTAATCGACAGCGTTACCAAATATCCTATTTTGTTACATTATTATGTACTAAAAATGTTACTAGGTACCAATATTTTTTTGGGTCTCGGATGATAAAGCAATGCTTACTTCGCTTACCGCTTAGAACGCCTTCGACTATTGCAAATTTTAAACAAACAGTAAATTTATTAACAACAAACAATTTATATAAAAGCAAGCCGCTTAGTTACACGTAATTTCTTACGTTTAGTCTTGAAACATTGTATTTGGAATAACGTAAATATTTACGATAGAAACAGACAACTTGCAAATATTTGTATTCACAAATAAAACAAAATAGCGTCGTCGATACCTCTTATAACAAAATTGCAAAATTGGTGAAGCACAGATAATGAAATCCCTTAAAAGGGGAAGATAAATGCAAGCGCGCTTCTTGAAAACGAAGTTTCGCGTAGATATCACCATAACACTGCCACTAAACTTTTGCCATTTTGCACTGAGTAGAATCAAGTGTATAACGCGATAAACTCTAACTAGTTATATTCGGTAAATGTGTAAAAGCCCAAATATGATAAGGAGAATATTGCAAAGTTTGTATGATACGAAAAGGCAGTTATGGGCCTTTATGACTACGTAAATCTTAAAAGTGATGTTGAGCGGATAGCTTTAGAATATTAAAATCAGTGGGTGAGTTTACCAGAAAGAAAATGCGTAAGGGGTGTGGATTTTAGAGGGTTAACAGATAGAACGTATAAGTATGTACAGTGTAAGAAGTGTCGATGTTAAAACTCGTCCAAACTTAGTCAAAAAATGTTAAAAGTAGTACAAACTCTAAACTGACCTGAAATATTCATTAAGAATACTCTTCCATTCTTCGATTCAAAGGAAGCGCAGCTCTGTATTTTACTAAAAGATATATCTAGCTTTACTACAGATAGTGTACTAATTGTTTAATTCGATAATTAGTTCCTTAGTATTAATTATTATCGAGGCGCTTGCAGTATTATCCAATTAGGAGTGGAGTATTATTTAAAATAAATAATAAAGACCCATGCTTTATCGTATGGTTGTTTGAACTTTGTTCTATATGACAGCACCAGGTCGTTTCATTAGTTCGTCAAACCGGATGGGATTAGCTTTCGGTTCTTAAAACAAGTGTTTTAGAAGGGATCGAACGTATGATATGCGAATCGCCATTTGTGATTTGTACCTTAAGATAAGAAGGTTGTATCAATATTTTTTTGTGTAACCAAATTTCTTTAGTGTAACAAAGTTGTATTTAAGGAAAGAAGAAAAATGAAAAATTCGCTAAAAATTATTTATTTGCAAACATAAATAAGCTTTCGAATTTATAATAAATCTTTAGTCCCGTAAGAAAAATATCAAACGATTTGTTATTTCCTGCATTAATTCAATTGCAGAGTTAAACTCCACATTTTATTACCATAATTATATTGAAAAAACTTCAGGTCTTTTGAAACCTTGTTTAGAACGTTTTTAATAGCATTCTTACCATTCAAATTCAGAGGAAATAATTTATTCTTCGCGGTTTTCAACTTGTTTCATAAAGACAGTGCGTGGCCGTAAACCATTTGTTCTAATTAGCATTAAATTCCGGGAAAATAAAAATTTTCCAGATAAAATTGTCTTTTTAAGTTGTTTTCCTAATCAGACCAAATCCAGGTTATTCTTCGAGCAAAGCGGGTAAAGGGTCGTTGATGCGCAAAAATTCTCCCATCAATAATACCACAATTTAGAGTCAATTTGGAGTCCTTTGAATTCGATACCTGTAAGTGAACAGCAGAAAGTGAATTGAAACCTAATCATATCCAATGGTAGGGTAGCAGTTGGCGACCTGTAGATTAAGGGTGAGTCTATTACTTTTGCTGAATTGTTCACCGAATTTATTAGACAACCCCCTTTTTCAAAATACCTACCGTAAAAACCTCTTCGTTTCAGTTCACGAGATCCGCTTTTTTCGGAAGCCGTAACAACACTTAATATTACCAATTTTTCATAACTACATATATTTTGTAAACAAAAATTACGCATTCAATTTTTGAAGCTTTCTTACTTAAAAGAAATCTAAACGAGATTGTTTTATAAATAACAGAATAAGATTTATATTAAGATTGCTTAAAATTTCAGTTTTTTTAAATTAAATTTGTAAGTGACTGCTAGATCTGACATTCATTCATAAAGATAACTTTTATGCAACGAAATTTTGTTCAAGTATTTTAAAACTAAAGAATCTGTGATATAATTTAATTGTTAAATATGGTTGTTATATAATGGAATTATTTGTTATGAGATAGGCGTGTGATTATGTAAGTAATTCTTTTAATAAAAACACATCTATTAAAAACGTTTCCATGTTGAAGACGTCTGACAGATAATGCTGTAAGTTAATACACGAATTTAAATAGAAAAATTTAGAACTTACAAGCATAAAAGGGTTTTCTGTGTACCCATTTTAATTTATTAATAATTCCTAGATACAGTGGCGTCCAACTTTAGATTAAATTGTTTTCTGTTTAACTAAGAAAATTTTAGTCCAAACACGTGTCAAACTCCTCTTGGGGTGGTAGCCAACTTAGCTATCGGCAAACAGTTTTTAGCTTTTTCATCTTTTAAGCTTAAAAACTTTAATTTTTTAAAGTATATTACTTATACGAGTTGTGTGCAATGTACAAATTTTATTTAGCACGCATAAATATTTAAAACTGTTACAAGGTTCCATGTAAGCTTTGGTTTCTCTGTTAACGGTAATCAAGTAATAATATTTGAATCGTTATTCTGATTTGTTTGCAATTACAGCGATTTCTTTACGGCTTGTTTTAAGAAGATTATCGTATCCCGAGGTCAGTCCCTCCTATACAAGCTGATTCAAATTCGAGAGCCGCTATGGGGATCTCGCTTAATAATAGAGATAGAGGGTTTATTTACATTGCGCAAAGTTGCTAAATTTGCACTAATTAATAATCTGCAAAGCAATTTAATATATTTCATTTGGCGTTCGAGATATTTCCAAAAATGTGAAAACTGATTATCTGTTTTTTATTTTTAGTGCCGCTATTCCAAATAATATTCAAAATTTAAAGGCACTTTCTCATTACCACCTTTATCCCCTATCGAATAGCCCAATTCAATTTATTAAAAAAGGTTTCGTCGTTACCTGACCATCATCAACTTTCTTATTTCTTATGGACGCCATTTTGATTTTTATACATTCGAATTCACCAATTTTTTTCCTGATGTAGTAGTGTTTTGACAGGTTGAAAAATAGCTTTTAAACAATGACTTAATCGTAAATAATAGTAATGAAAAGATGAGGGTTTATTGCTTTGTGCGTTTGTAGACTTGAATATAACACTGTTGTTTAGTTTTATCCGTTCCAAATGGACCTGCACCTTGAAGAAGTTCTAGATTACTAGAACGGATGGAATGACTGGCGCGTTCCAGTGATCTAACGAACCAAACTACAGGTTCATCCAAATTAGTAGGGTCTTTAGCGAGGAACCAGACTAAGACAGGTCCCCCAAATGAGGGCAGCAGTTCTTTCGGTACTTGGAGTGGTAGAGACCAAAAATATCGTTTGTTTGAACGCGGATGAATTTAAATGGCTTTTTATTTTATATCTTAGAATAAAACTCGTTTTTAGTAAGTAGGCTTTATTTACAAACACAGAAAAATATGCTTTCTATTAACGCAAATGAATTTAATAACTTTATACATGTAATATGCTTATTTTTATACAGGGTGAAATGATGTATATTCGGAAATTTCAATTTTTCCGTTTTCCTTCTATTTGGGTGGGTTTTATTTATAGAATTTAAGTTTCCATGACTTATCCTGACCTCTTTATCTCACACAAACACACACGCATACGCACACGTACACTAACACGCACGCGCACGAGCATGCGCACGCTCACCCGCACGCGCACGCGCACGCACACGCGCACGCACACGTTTAAAATGCTTTTAAACAAATAATATAACTGCCAACTACTCGGAAAGCTAAAACGGTTTGAAATCTTCGAAGCACGTACGAAAAACTTTAGAAATATTCCTACTAACTACACTTATTAAATACAACGGTTACGTTTGTTTATATCTATGAAATTTAAATGCTATCTTATACAGGATGTTTCTAATATGCAATGCACTTAATCTTTATGAGTATTTATCTCTAAAGAATTATTACATTTGAGCTTCCTCAAATGCGTTCTGAAAAATTATTAATTTTAAAATTACTTAAAATAAAAGTGTTTTATAGTTGTTTGTTGTATTCCCACATACTGACTCACAAATTAAATTGCAAATGGAAAACTAATACCCTTTCAGCTCCCAAATATCACAGTAATATATATATATATATATATATATATATATATATATATATATAGTAATTTGTTAGTCTCTATATAAATTATATTGAATATACGTAAATTGTATGTATAATTACTATTAGATATAAGTGTACCTATAAAATATAAGTATAAGATGGTACTAACATTGTATTACTACCATGTATAGATTGCCTAATTTTTGTTAATTTACTTAGGTTTTATTTGCTCTTACCTAATATTTGTGGTATTACGTGATCGGTATCTGTACTATATATGCTCATCCATTAGTTGAAGCGATAATGTGAGGTGCAGATATATTATATATATATATATATATATATATATATATATATATATATATATATATATATATATTGCTAACTAAGTTCGGTCATCAAACACTGATATGAATTGACCACCAAGATCTTGTAACAGAACACCATTGGATTTTCATCTTTGGGGTAATTTGAAACAGTAAGTGTATATGTATATATATATATATATATATATATATATATATATATATATTATCGTGTAAGTTATAGATTAAGAGGGTTAGATAGGTCAAGAGAATGATTTTGTAACGACCGTGTATATAGAAAATAGGAATAATTTATTTACGCGCCAAATTAATTAGTTTTGACATTAAAACAAGCAAATAGTAGCATACATTTGTGTTAATAATTCGGAATGTTAAATTTGCATAAGTATAGAAGCTTAATAGTACGTGAAAGCTCAAGGATGACACAAATATAATTAGCTTTAATATTTTGAAAGGTGTAAATCAAGCACATCAAATAATAAAAAGAGCTTTTGGGTATATAAAGCCAATAATGTAAACGCATATTTTCCATTTAACTAAACAAGCGTTTGTTAAATATAAATCCTAAGAAATTCTACAGGTTGAACAGCATAACAAATACGATTTCAAACGGACAATCAATTCATAGAAGGCCTGAGAGATAAATAAACAAGTTCAAGGAACTTGAATGTACGTTAAAACATAATTCTGTAGAAAATTTAGCTAACGGTCGATGCGAAGGCTACGAAAACAACAGGTAATTTGAAAGCAAGTTGAGGCGGAATACCATTAACATAAGGCAGACAAGGATCACATATAATAGACGTTGGGTAAAACACTCGTTTAAAGTACGCGACAAAATTTAGAGGTCAACCACAATATCGATTTTATATTGCTAGAGTAGGATTGTAAAAAAAACAACAAATATAAGTTAGACGAGGGTAAGATAGTTGAAAGCTAGACCTAAGAATAGAAGAAATGTTTGTGATTGGTTGATTGCTAGGGAGTGAGAAAAATTTCAAGAAGAGCGCGACGGTTGTACTTTTTAACCAGTGTTTCGGACTAAAGCAACGATGGAATGAGAATTCTAAGTGCTAGAAAGTTCGTTGGATATAGAATTTTCAGAATCGGTTACGGTAGGGAAGCTTTTTGATTGAAATATGGTACAGAAGATGTGCTTCTACCATTATAAATACACGAGAAGACGTAGGAAGGCTGCCTTTGACTTCGCTTAGCTTTCTTACTTCACTGAGCTCTTACTTCGCTTAGCTTTTACAGTAACATCTAAGTTTAAAATTTTATAAATCGGTGAGTGCAGTCCGTCGAAATTTAATTAAAAGCGTGAAAAGCACAAGCGGGTGCTATATTGTAAACAGTGCTGTAGCTACATTCAAAGAACAAATGGAAGATGTTACTGAGGTAAGCGTGCCTAGAGAAATTTCTGGAACGAGGATGCTGGGTGCTTGGTAGATACGGAAGGTGATTAACTTGGTTTGGACAATTATATGGGTAAAAATATCGAAGGCGTCTGCAGAGAATTGGATAGCGATTGGAAAAAAGATTGATCTACGTATAGCAGAGAGGTGTATGGAATGCTACGATTAGGTTTTGGGTGGACAACATCTTCAGAGGTGACGGTGAAAAAACTTATTCCAGATAACGAAATTAATTTATATTGTTATTGCTTGAACATTTTGTGATGTTATTTTGTGCTAGAGTGCTTTGACTCATTGGGTGTGTATTTTATGAAGATAAAAGCTAATTTGAGAGGTATATAAAAAGGACAATTTGTATTTATTATTTAAAGGAATAAATAAATGACGTAAAAATTTGATGTAAAAAGTAAACGGGTCTTTAGGGTTGTTGAAAGCAAAAATGCGATTTATTTATGCATTTAGAGTAACAGGGTTTATACTGAGCTCACGATAGACTAGAGTAAAATTCAATTTAGGGTTTCAAGATAGGCCCATCTACATATATAAAACAAAAACTGTTGAAATCAATTAACGTCATAAACATTAAAAGGATTTAATGCTTGAGATTGTAATATTTTAGGAAGCTGTACTTCCGAATTTGTAAATATTGAGCTGGAGACGTAAAATTTTGTTTTGTATGAATAAAAGGTTGTATGTTTTGTTGAATTATTTGAGTGATAATTTTATTTGGTAGTATAAGGGAGAAAGAATAAAGTTAGGATGGTAAGTATCGCTGCAGAAGCAGATTTTAGAGCTATACGTGCTATGCAGGAATAAAAGGAAACGTTCCAGAAATATTGGAATATATTTTTTTATTTTCAGAAAAAGATTTTAGGACAGCTCAACGCTGGGGTTCGATTTAAGAGCTTTATTCACTGCAATATATATAAATTGCCGTGGCACTTTAATCAATCTCAGAAACTTACTTTTAAAAAAACAACATTCAAGCCCAAAAATTGGGCTGTCATAAATTGCCGTGGATCTTGACTTATCTCTGGACCTCGCCAGTTTTCAAAGCATTAATTTCAAAAATATACAATTTTTACAAAAATTTACTTACCCGGATTCTGATCAAATTAATCTCCTTCAGCAGCTTTCCTGGCTAGCTCAGCTGTGCCTCTTCTCGTATACCAAAATTTACTATCATTCTCTTAATCATTCAACACCATTCAATAAAATCATAAAATAATACAACAATCATACAATATTTATTTACCGCTATTTACAAACAATAATTCATAGTTATGTACAGTTCGGTGCTCTAGTTACACCTTAAAAAATTCTATCTTTGTAAAGTCTTTGTTTTTAAAATTGTAATTTCAAACACATTTAAGGCAACGGGAGTAAATGGGCCCCAAATAATACCTTATCTTTATTTATTACTGCACACTGGAGTATGGTGAGCTCATGATAACCCAGTTTATTAATGTATGCTTTCCACTTTGCATACTATTACTACAAACTTACAAAAAAAACCATGTACTCTTAACAATTAAATTTAAATTCATCAAGAAATTTAAAAAGCTTTACATACACTTTTTGTTTTATATTCAAAACGCTATAAGAGTAGTCAGTTATACGTATCTTTTCCATAAGTTAATTAACGAAAAATAACCATCAAAGTTCACTCACACATCACCAATAATTTCAACAGTTTATAAAAAAAACCAGCAAATTCAAATGTGTTACCTGGAAAAGCTTCAAAATTCCATCTCCGTTGAAGATGCCTTTCTATACCAGAACTCCTCGGCTTCGTAGTTATGTACGCGGCTCCACCAGCTATTCATAGGTAAAAACACAATCTAAGTTGAGCTTGTGCTGCGCATTCACTATCAATTCCAACATCCAAATCCATATATATTACACTTGTTTACTACTGTAATATTAATTTACGAGCTTGTTAAAGTATTCGTGGACTTCAGTTAAATTTAAATTACTCGCCACTAATCGCGCTATTAATTTTAAAGGCCACAAATAATCTAATACTATTTTACTGAATTTTTACAAATTTTTCATACTCACAAGCCTCGTCGGTCGACTATTATACGTTGTTAAGCGATGCAAACTTAAAGAGAGCTCTATTAACTTTCTTCCCGTATTTATATCATAACAACAGGCCCCTCTTGGCCACTGTTTACGCAAAATACTCAATTGAAAATTACATTTCCGCAAATTTTGTGTAACCGTCTTCAACTTCCATAAATATTCCCTTGTAAACACGCTATATCATACAAACTATCACATTCACCTGTCGCGTGTTCCTCTGTTGTAAAACTAACTATTTTAACCAATGACCTAGTCCTATGACAACATAAAACTCCGCCTGCAATATTGTATCTCCGTCTTATGCATATTGGATGTCGCGTCCCACCCTTACTTGAGTAGTAGAAAATCGATATAGCTGACCGCGTCCTATGGAATCCACGTGGATTGAGTTGCTTTGCTTTATGAAATCGAATGTTCTTATACTCCTCTTTATCTGTATCGTATTGTTAATTTTGCATCCCTTTCGCTCTTTAAGAAAGTTTTGTTAGCTTTTATGCGAAGCAAACGGCGGTTGAACAATATTCTATGAAACTCGCCTTGTTATGTGCACATATAAGCAGAAGATGACCTTTCCAACATGCAGGTGTGCCTAATTAATGATCGTTTAAAATAACAATTCTCGGAGTTTCTTTTCACGGTATCCTATACAACAGATGTCTGTTTGTTCGTTACGAAAGCTTTTCGCCTAAGGATTATTGATTTTACATGCTTTGATGCGTTTCTGACGTTATTGCCCGTTAAATTAAACTCAATTAAATTAATTATGCGTTTTATTGTCTTATAAAACTGATTTTCTTTAATAACTTTACTTTTTAATCCCTAATTATAACAATACGTCAATCTTAGTTAATTTAAATTAAATAATTGAAATAAATTTTGCGCGTACACAAATGGTTCCTTACTCTATACAGGGTGTTTTGAAATTGCATTGTTTACCACAAATTTTAACTCTTTAAATCCACTACAATATATATATATATATATATATATATATATAATTATAAAGAATATGTAAATTTAATGAGTCTTAAAATAAGATTAAAGAATGAAATTTATTGGCAAGTGACTCAATATTAGCCACAAGGGCATCTTGTCGACGCGTTTCGCCCTAATTGGGGCTCATCAGGACAGGAGTAGCAAAGATGTAATATTTAACACGAACACATTATGGGAAGTACAGCATCACCTAGCCCACAATTTGTGCCTTCGTGCTGTTTCACCTGACTTTGCAGGTTTTATCAACAGTCGGCACGGAGGAGATCCGGTTCAACTGCCTTTTTCCATGGGCTAGGTGATGCTGTACTTCCCATAATGTGTTCGTGTTAAATATTACATCTTGCTACTCCTGTCCTGATGAGCCCCAATTAGGCGAAACGCGTCGACAAGATGCCCTTGTGGCTAATATTGAGTCACTTGCCAATAAATTTCATTCTTTAATCTTATTTTAAGACTCATTAAATTTACATATTCTTTATAATTATCAACCCCCTTTATTTCTTATCAAATGTTATTCTTTAGATCTCAGACAGTTCTTGGATGATATATCTATATATATATATATATATATATATATATATATATATATAATGAAATTTATTGGCAAGTGACTCAATATTAGCCACAAGGGCATCTTGTCGACGCGTTTCGCCCTAATTGGGGCTCATCAGGACAGGAGTAGCAAAGATGTAATATTTAACACGAACACATTATGGGAAGTACAGCATCACCTAGCCCACAATTTGTGCCTTCGTGCTGTTTCACCTGACTTTGCAGGTTTTATCAACAGTCGGCACGGAGGAGATCCGGTTCAACTGCCTTTTTCCATAGCCAAAGATTATAATTATAAAGAATATGTAAATTTAATGAGTCTTAAAATAAGATTAAAGAATGAAATTTATTGGCAAGTGACTCAATATTAGCCACAAGGGCATCTTGTCGACGCGTTTCGCCCTAATTGGGGCTCATCAGGACAGGAGTAGCAAAGATGTAATATTTAACACGAACACATTATGGGAAGTACAGCATCACCTAGCCCAAATTTGTGCCTTCGTGACTGTTTCACCTGACTTTGCAGGTTTATCAACAGTGGCACGGAGGAGATCCGGTTCAACTGCCTTTTCCATAGCCAAAAGATTATAATTATAAAGAATAATTGTAAATTGCTATGAGCTAATAGGTAAAGATGAAAGTATGCCCATGTGACTCAATATTGAGTCACTTGCCAATAAATTTCATTCTTTAATCTTATTTATCAGACTCATTAAATTTACATATTCTCTATAATTATAATCTGGCCCATGGAAAAGGCAGTTGAACCGGATCTCTCCGTGCCGACTGTTGATAAAACCTGCAAAGTCAGGTGAAACAGCACGAAGGCACAAATTGTGGGCTAGGTGATGCTGTACTTCCCATAATGTGTTCGTGTTAAATATTACATCTTTGCTACTCCTGTCCTGATGAGCCCCAATTAGGGCGAAACGCGTCGACAAGATGCCCTTGTGGCTAATATTGAGTCACTTGCCAATAAATTTCATTCTATATATATATATATATATATATATATATATATATATATATGATATATCATCCAAGAACTGTCTGAGATCTAAAGAATAACATTTGATAAGAAATAAAGGGGGTTGATTTACTTTCTTTGGGAAAAGTCGTCGAATATTTTAAGATTAGGATTCAAGTTGGTAATTCGGATCGTAGTGGTCAAACGAATGATATTGTTGTTTTATTTTCATAACTATTCGCTAACAGTACGCCTATTATCTTATTAACACTAAAACTGGGATGCTATCTTCTAAATTACTATCGAATTAAGTATCCAAACACTAATTATTAATTTATATTAATTTATATGATCATTACAGAAATTTATATCAATACTAATTTATATCGACAGTGATTTATATAACATCTTTCAAAACTTTAAACTAGGACTGGTATCGTTAGCAAAGCTCCAATTAAACCTCATATCAAAGCTTGAATTAGAATCGCCCTTACTAACGCACACCACGGTAATTTATATTTTCTAGTTGTTTCGAGAACATACCTGAAAATGTAGATAATATTTCGAATTATATCTATTGTACCCTTTAAATGCATAGTCTTGTATCTGCCAATCAAGAGATTTCGTACCGCAGGACCTGTCAATCATTTTTTGTGTACGAACTCTTCGTTTATGTTCTAATGCAATTATTATGGCTACAGGTAAATCTATCGGCGCCATACTGCTTTAAATATCAATTCCTAAGGCAAGTGAAGAATATCTGCTTTCAGAACGAAAGGCAAGATACTAGCCATTTTTAATTGTTAAAACAGTTTATAAGAATTGTTACATGCCAAACTGGCCATGTATTATGTTTAGGTTTAAATATAATTTGTAAGTTAATTGCCGCGTATTTTTAAATTAATAACGCTAACTTCCGTCGTTGCTGACAGTCGAGTCTGCGCAGATGGAATGCGAATGTGCGCGAACCGAGGAAGGACATTAAGCGACGAGACATAGACTAAGCAACAACTACCTGATTGGAGTGTAGTTTTTTTTAAGAAACAGGTATGTAGGTTTCCTGTATCTTGCCTTTATCGTACCCGCTACCTATTTCCTTCAACCCCCTACGAGTGCAATAAAAGTTACGACGAATAACAAATTTTATGTTCAACATGGCGTAATCAAACCCATTCACGTGCTGCACCCTGATGAAGTTCCGAGATACACCACACGTAAGTAATTTGATTTTACCTAAATTGTGCATGCAAATTGACTTAGACAGCGATTGCATCATTCAGTAAAACGTGATCTGTAGAAAATATAACAAAGGCGTTAGAGCCACGCCTAACGTAAAAATAGCGCGCGTAAATTATGCTGTGTGTTATGTTGAAACTTAAAAATCCGTTTATAAGTAACCTTCATTGTAACTTGTTATTAGCTCTGAAAATATTTATATTTTTAGAAAAATTGATTTTTTTACTCAATTATCTGTATTTAAAAAAGTTTAATGTGTAGTGACTTTTAAAATTTAATTTGGCAACCACCAAATTTTAAATTATCTTTAGTTATATTTACCTTAGCGGGTTGGCAGCGTTGCAAGGAAGGAGCCTTCTATGTCAATTGCACTTGTTGAAACTGTCACTTTAAATAACTATTTGTTTACTGTTTACTTCTTTGCTTACGTTGATCATGCAATATTGAATTTGGTGTGATTTGGATTTCCTTTACAAGAACAGTGTTGTTTGTACTTGAGATGTGTTTGATAGTGTCCACTTAACCTGACCTGACTTGTGATTAAACTAAAATATGTTACTTTGGATGTAAATTATTTCCACGGTAAGTATTGTTCTATATTCATAGGTAATTTATCACTGTAATTGCTCTGTTTGTCATTTCTTATGCTAAAAAATTTTTAAAAGCTCATTGGTTAAATACCTATCTTGACTTGAATTTTTTAGATTATTAAAAATTGTCTTTTCAGTTCTAAATTTCAGTTCAACTACTATATTATCTGTATCTGGCATTTATTAAACTAAACTTGAATAATTGACTAGATTTTAAGGATCCTTTTTTAGAAAAAATTTATTTTCTTAAAAACTATCTCTATTCGTTTTAAACTTATCTTGGTATATTCACTTCCTAAACATAGAAGCGCGATGAATTCAATATATCTTGAAACCATCTTCAAACTCGAGTCTCGGGGTATTCAACCTGCGTCGAATCAAAATGATAGACGTTTGCAATTAAAGGCTGTACTAGCACAGGAAGCTGACGGACAACTAATCCCTCGTACATTAACTTCAGACCTATCACAAAATGTTTTTGAGATCAAACAATCTCTAGATGACATTAATAATATAGTTTATAGAACAAATCTAGTACCTTCCGATCTAGAACTAAAACTTATTAAATCTCGTATAATACATTTAAAGCAACGTTTAGACTTGTTATCATTACTTAAGGATGAACAAGCTAATGAAACCAAGCAAATTTCCTTATCTGACGTTCTCTTAATTGAAGGAGTCATTCTCGGAAAACTAAACTTAGAATCAGATGTAAATTTGCCTCCTGCTTTCTCTAATCTCACCATTTCGCAACCTGCTACCTCGTCTCCGAAATCTATACCGGTTTACAAATAGGGAATTTCTTTTTCGGGTTTATATTCCCAAATTTTGTTAATATCATTTCTGGATCGGGTAAATGATTCTAAGATCTCACGTAACTGTACAGACCAAGATTTATTTGTCTCAGCGAGGGAACTATTTTCTGGCTCAGCTTTGATTTGGTAAGGAAACATACGAAACCAGATTTCTACCTGGGAAGAATTAGTTACTAGTTTAAAACGCGACTTTTTACCTCATGGATATATAACTGATCTCTGGAATGAAATAAAAAATCCTACCCAGGTGCCTAATGAAAACGTAATCTCTTTTATTACATCAATTGAAGCTTTATATGGCAGATTAGACAAAAAACCACCCAGATCTGAAATTATCAATCAACTTTTACGAAACTTAAATCTTTATTTCTTTGAACACTTAGCATTACAACATATCTCTTCCTTACCTCAACTTAAGGATCTATGCCGCTCTCTTCAAGAAGTAAAGTTACGTACAGATAAATACCGTCCGCTTTCAACAAAACAATCTGACCTATTAGAACCAGACCTAGCTTGTCAGTCAGAATATTCTCGTAAAGTATCTACTATTAATCTTTCTGATTCTTCATCAACAACTCCAGTTACCTGCTGGAATTGTAAAAAAAGCAGATATACTTATAATGTTTGCACATATCCAAAAAACCTCTTCTGTTATGGCTGTGATCGAATTAATACATACAAATCTAAATGTACAAAATGTAACCCTACCTTATCGGGACACTTTGTCAGAGATATTCCTACTCGGGACGTGAATATCTCAAGGAGCCAAAATCGTTCTCAACTAGAACAACTCAACACACCCAGACGTCAGCAAAATTAAAGCATAAACGTACCCCCAATATTAAACCTTTATTAAGCGTATCTCGTAATAATAATACCGATACCTTAAATTCAAAGAAGAACTTGCCTTCTTTATCTGAAATATGTCGTTTGACTCCAGCCGAATGGTCTAATTGGTTGAAAACAGTTCATTCCTTTTATCATAAAGATTCTGCTGCCTTACAACTTGTTAAAAAACCTCTCAATATTCGCCCGCATCCACCTATCTCTATTGGCTCTCTAAATGTAATCGTTTTATTGGACACGAGTTCGGCATGTTCTCTTTTAAATAATGAAGGCTTAAGGCAATTATCTGAACAAAATATTAAATTTCAGGTTATTCCAGAGAAAAACCTCTATCAATCTAGCTGACGGTAATAAAATATATGTAACTGGTTTTCTCAAATTAAAAATTCGTATAGAGTCACTCGAACGGGACGTTCCGTTTTTAATTGTGCCTACACTAGCTAATCCATTTGTACTTGGCGTTGACTTTTACCAACTTTTTAATTTATCTCTATATTTCCAAGATATCTCTTGGCAGGCTTCTCTTAAAACAAACTCTTGTGCATCACCTGGTATATCGAATAAAAATTCCCCTAACCGATTCTCAGAATGAAATTTTTAACTCGATAATTGACAAATTTCATAAATTAAATACTTCTAAACTTGGTTGTGTTACAATCGCAACTCATACTATCTCTACAGGGGATGCTGTTGCTTTTAAGCAACGTCAATATCCGTTATCGTCGGCATTACAAAAACATTTACATTCCGAAATATTTAAAATGCTTGAATCCGGTGTTATCTCTCCTTCAAATTCGCCATGGATGTCTCCCGTGCTATTGGTTCGTAAAAAGAATGGTGAATGGCGTGGTTGTTTTGACGGAAGAAAACTTAACTCTGCAACTGTGACTGACGCCTATTCTTTACCTCGTACTGATTCTATCTTGAGTCGGCTCCGCCATGCTAAATTTATCTCATTTTTCGATCTTAGACAAGCATTTAACCAGATCCTCTTGATTTATCTTCACATCCAAAGACTGGTTTTTGTGTTCCAGGTCGGGGTTTGTTCGAATATAATTTCTTGCCGTTTGGTCTCTGGAATGCACCACAGACTTTACAGCGTACTATGGATCAAACGTTTGGTCCTATCTTACACCAGGAACGTGCCTTTATAATTTTAGACGATATATTGGTCATTTCAAGTTCCTTTGAAGAACATATCGCTACACTTAATGAAGTCGTTGAACGCCTAAATGCAACAGGTTTTAAAATAAATTGGGAGAAGTGTCACTTTTGCTGTTCCTCTCTTACATTTCTTGGTTTTATTATTGATGGAACTAGTCTTCGGGCAGATCCTGCTAAAGTCGACGCTATTACTAAATTTAAAACACCCAAGACTGTTACCGAAATCGTTTAATAGGAATGATTAGCTACTATCGCATTTTTCCACCTAATCTCTCAACTATATCTACACACATTACTGTCTTAATTAAAAATAAAAAAAAATCAATCCGTCGAATGGAATTTAGAAGCTTAGCAGACTTTTGAACAAACCAAAACGTTAATCACCTCCGCACATATCTTAATTTCGCCCAATTTTACGAAAGATTTTGTATTCAAACCGATGCCTCACTTACTGGTTTAGGCGCGATGTTGTTTCAAGTAAACAATGGACCAGAACACCCTATCGCTTATGCTAGTCGTGCTTTAACTTCTGCTGAACAAAAATATTCAGCTACCGAACGTGAATTATTAGGGGTTATCTTTGGCATTGAAATATTCAAAGGATATGTTGAAGGTACACATTTTACAGTAATTACTGATTGTGCAGCTCTCACGTGGTTGAATAACTTAAAACAATCGGCAGGTAGGTTGACAAGATGGAACTTGCGTATTTTTCAATTTACCTTTGATGTTCGACATAGACCTGGTAAATTAAATATCGTGCCTGATGCTTTATCTCGTGATGTTGCGTCTCTCAATCTCCCAGATCTAATTCCCAATGCCTGGTATTTTGATATGATAAAGAAAGTTTCTGAAAATCCTGATACATTTTTCACCTTTCGTGTAAGGAATAATAGATTATATAAATTTGTAGCTTCCTTATCTCACAAAATCTCTAACATCCCTGAATGTAAACTTGTAGTCCCTACCGCTAACTGCATTAAAGTTCTTAAATTGTATCACGACGACCCTACAGCTGCTCATCTTGGTGTTACAAAAACCTTAGCTAACATATCTGAATTATATTATTCGCCCATATTAAAACAATCTGTCTGCCGCTGTATTAGAAACTGTAAATTTTGCGGGGCTCATAAGAGTTCTCAAGAAGCTCGTGCTGGTTTGATGGGCAACTTTAAACGTGTATCTTATCCCTTTCAGTTAATATCACTTGACTTATTAGGACCTCTCCCTCGATCAAAAAAGGCAACCAATATCTTCTAGTCGTCACCGACTGGTTTTTTTAATTCGTTATTGTACAACCTTTAACTAAAGCCACATCTGCCGCTATAATTAAATTTCTAGAACAAAATGTATTTCTTATCTTTGGTTTCCCTCAAATTATTCTCTATGACAATGGGGGGACAATTTATCTCAAAAGAGTTACAAAATTTCGTTGCAAGTTATAAAGTAAAAAAAATTTGGTTCAATACCAAATACCATCTGCACTACTATCTGCGTACATCTAAATATGAAGCAACCCAATTCACTCCCTCATTCCTTGTTTTTGGAAGATACACGTTACTTGATGGTAGTTATTACGGTTCAGTTCCGGATGATACTAAGGTAATCGAATTTGACGAAAAAGTACACTGGGACGAAGACCAACAATCATTACCTTCTATTTTCAATGATGTTAAAAAAAATTTGTTAAAAGCCTACGAAAAGAGTAAAGATCATTATAATCTGCGAAAACGAGATATTTCTTTTGCTTTAGGTGAACAGGTTTGGAAAAGAAATTATGTCTTATCTGATGCTACAAAAAAAATTCTCTTCGAAATTAGCTCCAAAATTCATTTTATGTAGCTTACACGCGTCATTAGTCCACTTATCTATAAACTCCAAGACACCGAACGAAAACGTCAAGGAAAGTGACATATCAAAGGCTTTAAGCCGTTCTCTGCTGACCCAAATGCTAATCAATTTTTCTACGTTTTGTTTTTTTAATGGTCTACCAAGTGTTTTGGTTCCCGATCTGAATTTGTTAGCTTTATCTATTCGTTTCTTTTCTCATACAGCATTTACCTTCTACACTTTTGACTTATTTACCTCATTTTAATTATCTTTTTGCTGGCTATTAATTCTTTCTTGAATTTATTGTCAACCGTATCTCTGTTTATTATCTAGGTTCTCCAATGTCACTCTTTTGCTTCATCTAATCAATCCTGGCACCTTTTCTGACTTATAGTATTTTGTTTTTAGCATTTATCTTACGTTGTTTAATTTCCTGGTGATTGTCGTAAATTTGGTTGGAGTAACTCATTGAATCGTTTAGATTTATTTTAGCTGATGTTGAGTGCATGCTTTTTTCTTTGGATAAACATAGAATCCGCGGCCTATGCCTCTGTAAGGAACAGTCCATATTCGCAGTTGCAAAACTAGGAGTTTTTATTCCACGTGTTTTTTTTTGAATTATTACAGTTGCTCACTTTATTCTCTATCATTACTTGTTTTCTTCTGTAAAGTTATTAGAACATTTTTTTTTTCGGTTTTTTATTTAACTTCGTGGTGAGGTGCTATCATTTTTTATTGGTACCTTATTGAATTCCTGGTTGTTTTTAGCATATTGGGACAGTATGTTTGTATCTTCATTTAACTGCTTATAGTTAGGTATTCCCGTGTGTTTATGGCGTTACCGTTTCTGAAAATTACCTTGGAATAGTTGGGTTTTTTTTGTGGAAAGGTATCTGCAGTGGTACTTTTAAGTTGGTTGTTTCAACTTTTTGTCTGATCTTCTTATCGCAGTGGACGCGCTCGTTAGGAAGATGATTGTTTTAGTTCTCATCTGGAGTCTAGTAATTTTTTAAAGTTTTTGTGTCTTAATTTGTTTGATTAACACAGCAGGTGGTCCCTCAGACCGATCTACGTTTAACAGGGACAACTCTCTACCTTCTCTTGGACGCTTGTCCAAAACTTTACTTTTTTCCTTATCCCGCTGTCTCCGTTTCCGCCTTATTCTTCCTTCGGTAGGCCTGTTCTTGTCCCGGAACACCCATCTACCACATAAGAGTGATTATTCCCTCACATGGGACTACTGACCACATTGGCTGGTTGAGTAGCGCTTTTCTATCCAACTTTTTCTATCGCTATTGCTCAACGCGAGCCCTTCCTCTATTCTCTTCTACTTGGAAGTCACTAGCACATTTCAAAAATGCCTACCTCCCTTTTTTACCTTTCCTATAGGTCTATCGCCTTTTCATTTCCATAGCCACCGTGTGGTCGCGAGCAGGTTTTTTATAGACAACTAGACCACGTCTCTGGGAATCTCTCTTAGGTCATGCGATGCCGCTGTCAGCTGCTGCCAGCCGCTGACAGTGTAAGTATATATGAGTGTAAGTATACCGGGTTATTCAAAAGTCCCGCAACCCTAAAATATTTTTTCTGGACCGCATTTTCTGGAAAAACTTTTCATACAAAATATTTAGTATTGTCGTCCAGCTATATTATTGGTGCCTTAAAGTTGACCTTGATAATGATCTTGAACGTCAAATCGTTGTCAAGTTTACTTTTTAAAATAGATACCCCTATTTTTTATTGCGGATTCGCAAAGAGCACAAAATTTTATAAATGACTTTGACCTTGGCCATAATCTTGAGGTGACCTTGAGGACAATTGAGGTCAATTGAGAACAGTATTTCCAATATTTTAGGTTTTCTGGAGAATTTTTTTACAAATGCTCAAGATTGTGCTCCACCTAACTGTTTGTGACCTTGAAGTTGACCTTGACAGTGATCTTGAAGGTCAAATCGTGTTTAGGTCAATTTTTCAAATAGAAACCCGTATCTTTTATTGCGCATTCGGAAAGAGCACAGAGTTTTATAAATGACCTGAAGATAATTAATTGCGTGTGGCATTGGCTATTTAAAAAGATAATCATACCAGCAGTCGAAAAATCAGCTCAATTGTCTCAATTGCCACTTTACTTTAACTGGCTGGATGCACACATACATTGTCTTGCTTTAACTAGCTAGAAACTTTATCTTACCACCTTTTCTTAAATGGGCGTGTGCACTTATCACTTTGTCCTAACTGACTGGGAACATTAGTATTTTGCCTTAACAAGCTAAGTTCACTCACTGCTTGTCTCAATTGCTAAGGAAATTTTACCACCTTGCTTTAACTGACTGGGAATACATAAACCTTGCCTTAACTGGCTGCGAACACTTACCACCTTGCCTTAACTGGCTAGGAACACTTACCATCTTGCCTGAAAATATTTTTTAAATTAATCTCAATTTTTTTCAAAATCATCTTCAAGGTCATTACCAAGGTCATGGTAATTTGTAAAACTTTGTGCTCTTTCCGAATCCGCAATAAAAATAGGGGTTTCTGTTTGAAAAATTGACCTAAAAAACGATTTGACCTTCAAGGTCACGGTCAAGATCAACTTCAAGGTCACAAACAGTTAGGTGGAGCACAATCTTGAGAATTGTAAAAAAATTCTCCAGAAAACCTAAAATATTGGAAATACTTTTCTTTAATTGACCTCAATTGTCTTCAAGATCATCTCAAGCTCATGACCAAGGTCAAAGTCATTTATAAAGTTTTGTGCTCTTTTTGAATCCGCAATTAAAAATAGGGATGTCTATTCGAAAAAGTGAACTTGACAACGATTTGACCTTCATGTTCATTGTTAAGGTCAAGTTTAAGGCCACAATCAGATAGCTGGAGGACAATCTTAAATATTTTGTATGAAAAGTTTTTCCAGAAAATGCGGTCCAGAAAAAATATTTTAGGGTTGCGGGACTTTTGGATAACCCGGTATATGAGTGTATGTAGATATGAGTGTATATAGATATGAGTGTATGTCTTACCGAACTCGATCAACGTCGAGTGCAGGAATGCACCCACATGCTTTTAACTAACGGGTCTGCTTTACAGGACTATGAGTACTTTCGTAATTAATGGCTTTGAGGAGCCACTCTCTTTTGTATCTCTACGATGGAGGACAAAGCGGCTTGGTAAGCTGGGGAATTCTACGCTATATTTTTAAAGCTTATAGTTGTAGCATGCCTTAGCGTACTGCGACGTTTCGGAGCCATCTATTGTTATCTAGTTTTATCTTAACATCTATCTTACCTATTATCTTTGGTAATAACTTGAAACTTTGTCTTACTCTCTTTTGTTGACCAAACGTTTGGTATTTATGATCAGACGTAGGAAATTTTTTAGTAATGAGTGAAGAAGCTAACTTGATGGTAGTAATGTAATTTGTTAGGTTAGAAATGTAAAAATTAGTAAGATGGTACTGTTGGTAAATTTGTTAATTCACAACCATGTCATTAAAAAGTTTATTAAGTCAGAGTACCAACTCAAAAATTTTGTCAAACGTATAGTAACTTGCTCTTTTGGGTATTTTGAAATTTGGGCATTTTCTTGCCAATATAGAAACAGTTAAAATGCAATTCTTATGTGCGTATGCACTCAAAAAACTGTAAAGTTAGCTTTAGGTTATTGTAGAAATATTAAGCGACTCGTCGCACTTGTATTTAGTTGTAGTAAAGTGTTTCGTGCTCTCTGACAAATTTGTGGTGTCGATTATAACTGCGCCACATCTAAGACTCGTGCGTGCATTTATAGATGTAGTTCGATAATCTTGGGACTACACGTTCCGTTTCCTGGTTTACTCGTAAGACGCGTTATCGGTTGGAAAAACCAGGTAGCGTCTAAAATAAACATTTAGTAGAATGTAAGTTAGTTCATATGTAAGTAAGGCTTTAGACTTTAAGTTTCTACCGTGCTAAAAGTTTTTTCTTTTTAAATATTTTTTCTTTTATGGCTTGGTTGCGATTGTCACATGCCAAACTGGCTATGTATCATGTTTAGGTTTAGATGTAATTTGTAAGTTGATTGCAGCGTATTTTTAAATTATTAACGCTAACTTCCGTCGTCGCTGACAGTCGAGTCTGCGCAGATGGAATGCGGATGTGCGCGAGCCGAGGAAGGACATTAAGCGACGAAACATGGAATAAGCAACAAGTACCTGAGTGGAGTGTAGTTTTTTTTTAAGAAACAGGAATGTAAATTTCCTGTACCTTGCCTTTATCGTACCCGCTACCTATTTCCTTCAACCCCCTACGAGTGCAATAGAAGTTACGACGGATAACAAATATTATGTTTAACATGGCGTAATCAAACCTAAACCAAGTGCTGATCCTGATGAAGCTCCGAGATACACCTCACGTAACTAATTTGATTTTACCTAAATTGTGCAAGCAAATTGACTTATACAGCGATAGCATCATCCGGTAAAACGTAAATTTTATATTTTATATTATATTTATATATTTATACAGACACCTTATGGAAGTATTTCCCATAAGGTGTCTATATTAAATATTACAGCTTTGCTACTCCTGTCCTGATGAGCTCCAATTAGGGCGAATCGCATTGACGGGATGCCCTAGTGGCTGAATTTGAGTCACTTGCCAATAATTCCTTTTTACTTTGTATATATATATATATATATATATATATATATATTGCTATGATAACGCCGCACGCCGATGTAATTAACGTTCAGTTTCCTGCTGCCCACCACCGCTCTGTGTCTATAAACAACCTATAATTTAAATATGCCCTGACTAGCTCAAGCTAATCCACACAGAGTGTAGAACGTTACGATAACAAAAAATTTACTCCCCTTTTTATCTAACATCTTCCTACTTGAATAAGACAAACGAAATAGACCAAGATTTGTATAATAACAAAAAAATATATATACACTATACAGTTTGATAATATGATTCACTATTCGACAAGCTAAACTCCTGAATCAAAGTAATAATAATATCAATTTGTTTATCCCCAAAATTATAGCTCCCGTTAGTCAGTTTAAGGCCAGCAAAAATGACACAGTATACTATTGGAAACACCTTTGAACGTTCAATGATTTTTCCCTTTTACATAAATTTTTACGTATAAAAAGAGTTTTGATGACCTTTTACATAAATATTCTGGTATAATAAAAAAATGTAAATATTTAATATAAAAAAAATAATGCCTTATGCTACTAGATAATGTACTGATCTGTAGTTTTCTTTGCATGTCTCCCTATTCTTGGATCTGCTGCTGCTGCGTTTTGTTGACCAGTACCCTTGGATTGCTTTCAGTTGAGTTCACCTATTGATTTTATAGTACCACTTGGCCAAAGACCCATTCAATGCTTAGAACAATCCTCCGTTTTGTGCTGCAACCAATATTTTTATGCAGTTTTAGATCGATGTGTATTTAAATTCGGATTTATTTGCAAATTTAGATTTAAGCACCAATCTAGATTTTTACTTATAACTTTACTTAGATTTTCACTTAGATTTTCCCTAGATTTTCTTAGATTGTTACTTGGAGCCCTGAATTATAAATATTAAAATTATGTTTAATTAATAAGCTTTTACTTACGTTTTTCAGTTAACGGCGAACTACTCTCGTACATATTCACTATTATTTTAATTTCAAAACTTTTTTATCGGGACTTCCACGAATATAATTATATAATTTTTCTATGTTCCTATTTCCTTCAACCCCCTACGAGTGCAATAGAAGTTACGACGGATAACAAATTTGATGTTCAACATGGCGTAATCAAACCTAAACCACTTGCTGACCCCGATGAAGCTCCGAGATACACCTCACGTAAGTAATTTGATTTTACCTAAATTGTGCATGCAAATTGACTTAGACAGCAATAGTATCTTCCGGTAAAACGTGATTTGTAGAAAATATAACAAAGGCGTTAGAGTTACCTTTAACGTAAAAATAGCGCGCGTAAATTATGCCGCGTAATTGTAACAGAATGCGAATGAAAATTAGTATTAAACGATGTACATTCCAAGAATTTTATGCTTAATATATTTCAAGTTGAAAATAATTCTATACTGCGTTTGAGTTTTCTTGTTTAGGCAAACTAGAGTGTGTGAAACTTACAGAGGATGAATTTATGTAAAATCGCATAAATAAGCAAAAGCTTTTGATCTCTAGCATCAGTTGTGATTACATAGTATACTTATAGAAAATACACACAATTTCGAAATGGTTTAAACCTTCACTATATTTAACACGCACTTGCTGAAAAATGAAATAACCCTATTCGACCCTCCAAAATTCTACGACCCTATTTATTTGTAATTCGACCTTTTGAAGGTAATATGAGAAAGGCAACAAACATAATACAAGAACGTCGTCTTATGGGCAATACAAGTCGAGTACACTACCACCTTCAACTAATTGACATTTTAGATAATCGCGTTGACAGCTTCGTATAAATTCAAATGCGACTTCAGTTAACCTCCTCTACGCGAGAGAACAAATTAACTTTTGTAACGTATTTGTGTTTGGAAATAGTAATAGTAAACACCCTTATTCCATCGGAAGATGTAAATTATCATAATTGTCACCCTTTCCAAGTTAGCTAGCGCGTATATATAAACACACCTATTTGGAAAAGTCATCCGCTTCGTTTCTCGTTCTGCTTCTTGATTATTTAATTCGAGCCCTGATAATGAGTGAAACGAACTGAGAAAGATAATTACTACAGAAAATACGGTGTGGCGTTTGCTGAAAATAGCATCTAACTTGTTACCATTGCACGGTACGCAGTCTTAACTTATTTTGTATATTAATGTTCCAAAACTCTGTAATTTAGATTTATTTGCCTTGCATAGAGTTCATCCAAGCAGGAATTTCTAATTTACTTAATAATTATCACAGTGGCGATATTAAACTGAAGCTGTTGGGATTTTATATACCAGTATACGAATGCAACTTAGCCCTATTATACCGAATGCTGCTTTAACATTTGTTTGGGACACTTTACCACAGGGACCCAGCGAGGTGAAAAGCTGCCCCATGCCACTCCATAATTTGGCGCCCTCTGACGATTGAGTTGAGGTACACAAACAATGTGAGATTTTTTAAACGGTTAATCGTCAATTTGTCACGTTCAATCTATACTAATGATAAACTGCTGTGACATCACAGGGAAACTAGGCTAACAACAGCGTAGTTCGATGTGGAGGGGGGTGATGGTTGTCAAAAATCTGAAACAAAGAGGAAGCAAAAAAATATGTAGTTGTGTTACTGAAATAAACTTTGAGTAATTATTTATAACAAAAGGCAATTTACACGTATATTTGATACTAATTATATTTTAAGAAAAGTAAACTCGGTGATGAAAGTACTCTACCTCAGAAATTCAAGTAACTAATGTAATTTCGCCTTAGAGTAATTAAAATCAAGTTGTTAAAATTCCATAAGTAAATTCTGTATTAATCAATAAATTTGTTAAGTTGTTTTGCAACTAGTTTTTAAAAAGACAGCTTCCAAGGCGCGAACTTTAACTCGTAGACCTCTAAAACATGCAGCATCTCTGTAACCAAGGCACTAACCACGTCAGTGAGAAGTAGAATACTACGCAAAGTGAACTTACTAAAAATAAATAATTGAGTGAAACCAAAGTACCAAGTCAAGTGCCAATAAATACAACAGAAGCAGCCGTTTGCTTTTAAAAACGTGAGGTAAATTATTAATTAAATATAATTCTAATATTTAAGAATTTAGGACTCCAAATAAACTTCAAATAACGACGGTCCAAGTAAGCTTTAAATAACGACGGATAAACCTTCAAATAACGACGAATGAACTTCAAATACACCTTTAAATAACGACGTATGTACTTCAAGAAAACTTTAAGAATTAAAAATAAAACTAAACAAAAATCTGGATAAAATCCAAAGGGAGAAGTCAAACAAAATTAATTAATCATTCTGGTCAACAAGTTGAGGAAACTAAGCTAAGCATTAACTGGGAGAAACTGTAACAGAGAATCAAATTGGAAACAATCCAGGGGTGCTGACCATCCACATACAGAGGGAGTTCCAGGAAACAAGCAGGGAAAACACAGGTCAGAAATTTATAATCCATTATTAGTATAAGACTACATTTTCAATTTTTAACATTTTCTATTATTTATATCGAAGTATTTGTAAGGGTCATCAAAAATCTTTTGAGAATTTATAAAAAATAGAAAGAAGGTCGTTTGAACGTTCAAAAGGGCTTAAAAGTAAACTATAGTAGTATTTTTTCTGGCTTTCAGGAAGTATGATTTTGGTGGAATCGGATAAATATTAATACTTTATTCAGGGACTAATTTTTGAATATAATATCAAATTAATAAGTTATTAAAATACAAAGTGTAAATATTGTCGATTATTATACGACTTTGGATTGATTCATTTACATTATTTCAACAGATAGGAGCTAGAGATAAAAAGGATTAAACAGTTTTTATTGTCGTGTGGTTGGACACTCTGTATTGATTAGATTGAGCTCATCGAGGCAGATATATAAGGGGCTATAGTATAGTAATATATATATATATATATATTGCTGTGATAAGGAGTTGTTTAGGGGTGTATTGAGTAGTAAGGGTCGTGTAGTAACTGTAAATGGCAATGGGAATCAGAAAATTGCATCTATTTAGCAGGAAAATAAATAATTCGCACATTATGTAAATAGCAAGCATTTACCACCCTGTATATAGACCGTGATTAACTTTAATCAATGCCAGTAAGCATATCTTTCAATAATAGAACGCGTATTCAGCAGAGAAATAACCGTACATGTAATTAAACTACGTTGAGAAGTGTTCAACAAGTTTATAAAACAAATACGCAAAAGATAAGATAAAACCTAATAAATCCTTATGCAATTACGCTTGTAATAAAGAAGAAACAATAAACGTGCGTTTTCTTATAAAAACCCATTTTCAAAGATCAGTTAAAAAAATACGAAAACAAAATTCGTGTTACATTATTTATTTTGTACAATTCTCCAAAACCTTTATCTATACAAAACAACAAACATAAGTTAAAAGTCCGGCAACGATAACAATAGCAAATAACAGCATGATATGAAAATCCAAAATAGCTTCATCAGAAATCAGCTTGAAAATACTGGGAATAATAAAAACAAACATGGTTGGTCGCAACAATCTGTAGGACTGCTTGGAAAACCAATCCAAATGTAGTGGGAAAAGGCTATATAACGCCCCCAAATGATAAGGCAGAGCAGTCTCAACTTAAAGCGCACCCAATCCACAACACTTTTAATCAGATATTTACGCGTCAGATAAATAAAATTTATATTATAGTGAAAATAGTACTGCGTTAAGAATACATGAAGAATTTTTGCCGTTTTTTCAGAAAACGTGAGTAGAAATTGGGTAATTAATTTAAATTAAATATTTATAATGATATAGGGCTTCTAATTCTGGGACAATTCTAATCCGCGTCGAAAACAATTCTGGTCCAATTCTAATAGACTTCTGGTCTATTTCTAAGACGCTGCTAATTTATGATCCGAAGTCTGGCGTTCAGAAATTCATAATACTAAAGTGGTATTTAAGGCGTATACATAGAAATGTAGAATAAAACATGAGGTGATTTTTGGAAACAAGGGGTAACCGTACTGAATTATTGGTTCAAACATAAGGAGTACAAAGCAGAGCATTGGTTTTCGATTGAAGATAATGAGGAGGTGTTAATCCACAACACAAAACAAATCAGCAGGAGATCACAGGTCAGACCTACCTAGTTTCTTTTCTAATTTAAATTTTAACATTGAATTTATTAACGGTATCTAAAACTTGTAAGGAGTCAACAGGAACATTGTATACGTTGAAATTTACGTAAAAATCATAAAAAGGTCTCGAACGTTCTAGATTTTTTTGTAAAGGTGTCGTTTTTGGTGACTTTATTTTAAATTAAAAAGAACATAAATTTTGGGATAAATAATCCATATAATGTTAATTGATTGAAGCTTGTATTTAGAGAATTACAAAAATTGTAAAGTGTAAATATTATTTCTTTTCATTATATGAATGTTGATTGACTTCGTTTTATCCATTCAAACAGGTAATCATAAAGGGGTAAATGAAAATTGATCATCGTAACGTTGTGCACTCTATGTAAATTAAAAAGGGCTAGCCGTGGCATAATAAAATTAGAAAATTAGAGTAATACACAGAGCGGTGACGTTTAGCTAGAACGTTTATTACACCGAGTACGGCGTTATCATATCAATTTTTTTATAACGCAACAACGTGGGGCAAAAACTACGTAGCAATATATATATATATATATATATATATATATATATATATAATGCTATGATAAGAGAGTAGTTTAAGGGTAGATTAAGTCACAGGGGTCGTAGGATAGATATAAATAACTTTAACTTTAAGTAAATCAAATAATCCCATCAATTATAGGAGTAAATCGACTATTCTACAAAAAGTCAGTTGCGAGAACACTGTATATAAAGGATATTTGATTTAATGCATGAGAAAGAAGTTTTTTAGTAATAATCCGATAACATTTAATTAAAATAGTAATGTGTGCGTCGTATGTTTAAGTATAATTTACGAGTAAAGATAAGATTTTAGAAGCAATTAATTGCAGCGAATAAAATGATCGGGAAACATAGATAAATTGGAATTCCAAATATTTAATAATTACGTCGAAAACATAAACGCATCTATATGCAAACGCATCTTAATACGTCACTAAATACGTGACTACAAAGAATACATTTGTTCAGAAAACCAACATTCTGTAACAAACAAATAAACACCAAGCGGGTCAATTATATGATAAGTCTTGCACTTTCAAACGACAAACATTAAATACGTGACTGAATAAAAGCAATAATCGGAAATCCTAACAAAATGCTGTAATATAAAGAACACTTACGTGATTGATAGAGCATTTCGTCGAAGAATTAAACCAGGGAATTTGCGAAAATATCGAGTTCTGCCAGAGAAAAGGCAAAGTACAAGCCTTGATCAATAAACACGCCAATAGAAACGATTGGTGGAAAGTGCTTATAAATACAATAGGAACTGAATAAAGAGTCAGTTCATATTCAACCAAGCACAAACTATGCTCAAACGCAGCAGAAAATTTACGTAATGTAATTAAGTAGTGAAATGTTAAAATTCTGAATAAATAAAATTTGAAAGTGTAAAGATTGTGCGACGAAATATAAGCCGATCTACAAATAGACGTAAGTTAAACAATTAATTAAATTTATTTTTAATATTTAACAAAACAGGGCTTCTTTTATTGGGACAGCTTCTATTGGAGGCGATTCTTTTATTGGGAGGGCTTTTGCTGATGCCATCTTATTGAGACGGCATTTTGTTGATACCACTTTTGTTGAAACGGCTTTTGTTGAGTCGATGTTCATGTCGAGATCTAAGCCTTAACACAAATCTAAAAATACCAGAGATGAAATGTGGATAATTCTGGCCAATAAGTAAAGCGGACACAACAAGGGATGCAGCCCACAGACACTATGAGAGAACTCCAGTGATCATTCCAGGTTAGCAATTTTTAAACATTTTATTATTTAAAGACTGTTTCAAATTTAATATTTGCTATACATTATGTATTTGTAAGAGTCATCAAAAGGTCATTTGAAAAATATGAAAACAGGGAAAAGCATCTTAGAACGTTCGAAGATACTTGAAAGTAATTAAAAGATATTTTTGCTGGCTTTCAGGAAAGCATAAATTTGGTAAATATAAATATTCTATACAAGGGAAAATTTTGAGGTTACACAACATTGTACATATTATCAATTATTATATTGTGTGATTTTGAGCTGCTTTATTTGAATACATTTAAAGGGTAAAATAAGATTTATTCAGTGAGCTAGTCGTGGTAAACAAATAAAATATAACGTACAAAATTGGGGTTTATATGAAATAAAGTAAATATATCATATCAATAAAATTGCTAAGCCCAATCGTAGGGCATTTCATAGTAATAAAAATAACATCCAATTGTAAAGTAAATTTCATATCAATAAAAATAGCACCCATCGTAGGGGCTTAATAAGGCTATAGCACAGCAATTTAATTGCGCCCAACGTGGGGCTTAATAAGGCTAAATCACGGCAATTAAATGGTGCGCCCAATCGTAAAGCATAAGCACAGCAATTTAATGACACGCACAATCGTGGGGCAAAGCACAGCAATATATATATATATATATATATATATATATATATATATTATAAGTAGTTTTTTACACAAGGTAAGTTGATAAATACTAACGTATTGCAATTAATAAGATGAAATAATAACTTAGACTTTTTAAGTAAAGCCCAAATGATCATTTCAAATCGAGCTAGTAATTGAAAGAAGGAAAATATAAGGTCTTGGAAAATTTACAAATCTAAATCGTGTACAGTACCATATATAAACCTAACTTTCAATTACGTTTAGCATTTTGTCAATTCGGTAGCGTAATTGGTTAACGCACAGTTCCGGCAAAACTGAGATGCAGGTTCAAATCCTGTCCAAGGCCTTATATTTTCCTTCTTTCAATTACTAGCTCGATTTGAAATGATCATTTGGGCTTTACTTAAAAAGTCTAGGTTACTATATATATATATATATATATATATATATATATATATATATATATTGCTGTGATATATTCTCCTTTGAATGCGGGAACTGGGTCCTTTCAACAAAAAATTCTAGTCCCACAGATTGGGCGTCATAAACGGCTGTGATCCTCTTTTCGCCTCGGCTGCTCACCTAATGTTATAAACCTCCTCATTCATAAAAAACAACACATTCCTACCAAAACATCAACGTTAACTCTATTTACATCAATATTCAGAATACATTAAAATTTCAAAATTAAAACTCAGCATAAATTTCAGTTTTAAAAGAATTTCAAGATTAATTTTATTATCATTTTAATGTGCATCCAAAATTAAAGTCCTTGTTGGATGCCTACTAATTAATATAACAATATAAGCAGACCGGAGTCTGAGTATAAAGGGAGCATCTACCACCCCTTTACGTTAATTAACCAGGTTCGTCTAATTGAGCTCAAAGACATACCCAAATTTTCATCATATTACCGAACATCAAAACTAAATACCCCTTTCTACTTCAACAAGCAAATTTCATCTTAAAATTAAAATTTTATGGTTAGTACAATTTCACTAAAGTCCATTTAAAGTAAATCAATTATAAAGTTATTCAACACACACAAAAATGTCAAACAAAATAGTATAATTTACCTGAAGGTCACCGTCCTCGTAGCTTCAAAGTACATCGTCCCTTTAGTTAATCACACCATTCCAACAGGATTATATTTACGGCTTCTAATTCTCCACGTTTTAAAATTTACTCCATCACCATTTATTTAAAGTTGTTTCTGGGCTTTTCCGGAATTCATCTGTGTATATCTGACCCTTGTTTCGTGGATCCAGACACGTATTTGAACCATTTAATTATTAACACCCCGAAAATAGCAAATAACTTCATACTTCTTTCACCAATATACGCCAAAACTGCCTACTTTTGTGTATACATTTGTCGTTGTAAATTTTGCTAATTGGTACAGTGAAACTAAATTTTATTACCTTGTATCTAAGTGCACTGAAGTACCTTCATGTTAGCACGTAAATAACCAACTATTTTGAATCACTAAAATATACGAGCAAAATTTGAAATTATTTTCTCAAACTAAAATGCACTGTTTAACATCTTCAATCAAGTCGCGGATGTAAGAGCTTTTAACGCATCGAATAGTCAAAAGTCTAAGAGAGCTTGTTTATATTCATCTCGGTATATATAGCAAAAAGCCGGCACGTCGCTTTTGTCCTCAAAACGGGTAATTCTAAAGAATTCCTCATACTATGTTCCCAGTCTGTCGCTCGCGCGTCGATTTTTACGAATTTTCACTCGTCCCATTTAAATCTCAGAAATTTCAACACACGGCACGCAAGCATGTCCGAGAAATAACTAATTGACTTTTATACCGAAATTGTTGTTTCTACCTCTGATATTTGCATCCTATTTTCAACCAATTGTGACCCTCGTGACGTTGCTTAAATCCCGCCTTTTACTATATGTGTCTTTGCTTGACGCATTTTCTCTTTCCTTTTCTAACCTGTTCGTATTGGTGCAAATTGATATTCTTTATTATCGATTATATTTTAGTCCACGCGGACTGTTATCTGGGTTTAATAACCCCGTATCGCACATTCTCGTGAATATTAAGCCCCGGTTTCTCCAAGATTCTTTGAAACTATTAATTATCTACAAAATTTACGCCGAATGAGCTTTTTAAATAAACCCTGTTTTGTATTTCGTGCTAAAGCATCTGACCGTTTCCAATATCCTTAGAATCGACATGTTTATCTAAACAAATTAAACTGAAATTGCTTTTTAAAATACGCAGGTGTGTTCAAACATCCTACTTCTAACTAACACTTCTAGGATTTGCATTTTATTGGGTTTTTACAAGTTTCTATAGATATTATCTGTTACTAACGGTTCAATTAACTTCAATTAAAATTAATACTCTTTAATTTTTAGTGAATCCTAATTAAATATTCAATTATTAACTGTACGTTTCGTTTAATACTCGTTGCCCAAACTTGAATCAATTCATATAAATCTTGCACGTAATTTCCATTTGATTCTTTACTTTGGAATAATTAAATTACACGTTGAGCATTTTAAATCTGCTTATTTTTATATGAAGCGTCTTGTAAATAATTTTAATCTCTTATTTTTAATAAAACGAATGAATTTTTATTCTCCACGGGTTTTAATAAAGCGTATTATCTAATAAACTTCCTTATACACGGTGATTAAAATTATTTGATGTAATCCATTAATTTTCTACCCTGGTCTAAATATGAGTATTTTCCCCTATTTGAATACAAATAATCCCACTTATTTGAATTCAAATATAAAACATTTAGACAAAAATTACAAAAACTGCCTATCTCTCTCTACCCTTATCTATCTAACTTACCTACTTTGTCTCCAATCGAAAAAAATATTTACACCTATCCTATATCCCTATCCTATTCCTAACTTTCACCTAATTCTATAAACTGAAATTATCCCTAACTTCATCCTACTCATCCATCTAATCCTATATACATCCTATATACCTATCCTATTCCTAACTTTTAACTAATCTTCACTATACTTTACTTCATCCTACCTAATCCTATATACCTATCCTATTTCTAACTTTATTCCTAACTCTCCACTAATCTTATATGAAATATCTACACTTAATCTATCTTATTTTCTTCCTACCTTTACTCTTTATTCTCATCCTAAACCTATTCCTAATTATCTCCCATATTTATCCTATAGCTAGCTTTATTTTCTATAAACACTTACTTCTACTTTTCTATATACACCTATTCTATCCCTTGTTCTATATCTATACTAAAGTTCACCTATCTCTATCCTTTGTTCATTAAGTTATTTAAATCTAACTCTCTTCTTGACCCTCCAAGTCTTCCTTCTTACCATCCTAATACTCTTCATCCCTATCTCTCCCCCTTCTATATCTATACTTAACATCTCTATTATCTCACATACAATAAACTTATCATCCCTCTTATCCTGACTCTTAAATATTACTTCTTCTTCAGTCCCTACACTTGTCTGTTTCTCATTTATTCTTGTTTCCTTTCTGCCGACAAACCAAACGATACTACTTTACAATTATCAAATTTTCCTCTACGGAAAATCCTCTGTACCTGCTAGAATGCTTGTGTAATGGAATCCGCCAGAATGAATCCCTTTAAATCTACTTGATTAAAACAAACTTGCCATCTTTACTTAATTTCGCCTTCACCTGCTCCTGATATGCTGCTTCTACCCTCACTACTTCTGCATGTTTTTGTATTAAAGCTTGAACCTCTACTTTCCTTTCCTCTGGACATCTTATTGTGTTGATCTGTTTACCTTCATCATCCTCTACCTCTACTACATTAATACTAAACCCCGTGTCATCCTCTGTGACTTCATAACTGCCCTTCCATGGCACTACCCTATCCTTAATCCTTATTACCTTCCTTTCCATATCTATCAAAACCCTAACTTCATCATACAGTCAACACCTAAAATGCTCTGAAACTTCAGTCCAGGTACAATTACAAACTCCTGTTCACAGCTTAAACCTCCTATATCTATCCTAAGCACCACAACACTATTTACTACAGCAAACTTCTTTTTATTTGAGCTACTAAATGGCTACGCTTTATAGGCATAATTCTATCACAAACCTTATCCCTAATTTTGCTGACGAATTCCTCCGATATTAAACTCGCCTCTGCCCCTGTATCAAGTAATACTTCTACATTATTTTCAAAAATTTCTAAATTAATAATTGGCAAACATAATTTTTCTACAGTTTCTGGCTCTACTTCCTCCTCAATTTTGAAAAATTCACGTGGATGTTCATATACATTTACACAGAAATCTAGTGGTCTGTCGCGTTCTAAAAATCCTGTCCCATCCTGTTTTCCGTGCTTGGTCCTGGTTGTCCTTCTACAACCTGTGCGTACGTCCTCCTCGTGTTAATATCCGTGTCCCTGTCTCTATTCGGCGTGCTGGTCACAGTCCTGTTTACCTCCGGTAAACTGTTCTGTCGCGTGTAACTAGGTCTTGGCGTCGGTCCCCTAGTCGCACTATTGCTCCTGTATTCCTGTCCTCGTCGTTCCCAATTCGGTCGAAAATTTCTGTTGTAGTCAGGCCGTCTCGAATAATTCGGTGTCCTGTTGTCAAACCTAACTGTGTTAACGTTTCGTTCTCGTATCTCTCTTGTCCGTCCAACACATACATTGTCATATCTCTGTAAGTATTCCAAAACGTCTCCCGTTCTGTGATGTTTTGTAAGGCCACGTGTTGTCTAATTTCCAGTTCAAAATGTCGTGATAGGTACTTGATTATCTGTCTGTCCGTCAATGGTGGATTCAGTTGTTTGGCCACACTGTATTTGCGGATGGCATATTGCTCCCTAGAACCTGCAAACTCTCCCTTAAATTTTCCTGTAATCAAGTCGTCCCTAATCTGATCCTGTTTGTGATCACTCCAGTAATGTTGTAAAAATTTGTTTTCAAAGTCCTGATACGTGTCTATGTCCTGTCCTACTAAATTGTACCATGCTTCCGCATTGTCCTTTAATAAAGCCTTTATCGTATTTAGTTTAGTCTGTTCGTCAAATAAATTTCCCACTAGATTTCTTACGCTATTAATAAAATTTGTGGATTTACCCTGTTATCGCCATAAAACTTCATGTGTTGGTCCAATGATACTCCACCTGTAGAAAATCTGGGACCATCCCGTTAAATTTGACATGTTGTATTTGATACTACTAACTTCGTTCTACCCTGCCTAACTGATCCCTACATGAGTCCGTCACTTCAGTCATTTTTATATTAATCTCTTCTTCACAGAACATGCGAGTAGACCATTTTCAGGCATCCTGCCACCTCATTTCCTCCAGAATCCCTCATTTCCTCACTCATCTGGACCAATTTACATAGTAAATTCCCATAAGGAGTAAATGAGGGAGATGAATCCCACCTGCTTCCCTGTGGAACTCCTTGTGGAATTTTTCCCAACCATTTTGATTACGTCACACCCGCATTCTTTCCACCCGCGAGATAAATCTTTCTCCACATTTCCACCCACGAGATAAACCTATCTTGTTTGGTATCAATTAATATTAGATTTTTCTCAGCTACCCGAATTTCTAGGAATTTCTTAGATTGCGCCATCCCCGAGAGCTACCCCTTTTAAATTTCTTACCTGTAGCGACTTTTGAGCGTTCTTATAAATTTTTATAGATGCGATACATCTTGTTAGTCTAAAATTTTACGCAGAATTCGAATCTGTAAACAGATTTGAAATCGGACCACGCCCTGCAAAGTTATACCCTTTAAAGTCCTGATCTTCTAAATTTTGCTCTTTGCTCTTAAGCAATACTAACAAATAGTTTTCCTCGTCTAATTGCATCTTTCGAGATAAACCTATCTTGTTTGGTATCAATTAATATTAGAATTTTCTCAGCTACCCAAATTTTAGGAATTTTTAGATTGCATCACCCCCAAGGGAGCTACCCAATTTTAAGATTTCTTACCTGTAGCGACTTTTGAGCGTTCTTATAAATTTTTTAGTCATGCGATACATCTTCTTAGTCTAGAATTTTACGCAAAATTCGAATCTGTAAACAGATTTGAAATCGGACCACGCCCTTGCAAAGTTACACATATACCTTCTGCGAGATAAATCTTTCTCCACATTTCCACCCACGAGATAAACCTATCTTGTTTGGTATCAATTAATATTAGAATTTTCTCAGCTACCCGAATTTCTAGGAATTTCTTAGATTGCGCCATCCCCAAGAGAGCTACCCCAATTTTAAGATTTCTTACCTGTAGCGACTTTTGAGCGTTCTTATAAATTTTTAGTAGATGCGATACATCTTGTTAGTCTAAGAATTTTACGCAAGAATTCGAATCTGTAAACAGATTTGAAATCGGACCACGCCCTGCAAAGTTATACCTTTAAAGTCCTGATCTTCGAGATAAATTTTGCTCTTTGCTCTATAAGCAATCTAACAAATAGTTTTCCTCGTCTAGCCATTGCATCTTTCGAGATAAACCTATCTTGTTTGGTATCAATTAATATTAGAATTTTCTCAGCTACCCAAATTTCTAGGAATTTTTTAGATTGCATCACCCCCAAGGGAGCTACCCCAATTTTAAGATTTCTTACCTGTAGCGACTTTTGAGCGTTCTTATAAATTTTTTTAGTCATGCGATACATCTTCTTAGTCTAGAATTTTACGCAAAATTCGAATCTGTAAACAGATTTGAAATCGGACCACGCCCTGCAAAGTTACACATATACCTTCTGCGAGATAAATCTTTCTCCACATTTCCACCCACGAGATAAACCTACCTTGTTTGGTATCAATCAATATTAGAATTTTCTCAGCTACCAAATCTCTTTAAATTTTTAGATAGCGCCATTCCCCGAGAGCTACCCCAATTTTAAGATTTCTTACCTGTAGCGACCTTTGAGCGTTCTTATAAATTTTTTATACATGTAGCACATCTTGTTAGTCTAGAATTTTATGTAGAATCCAAATCTGTAAACAGATTTAAAATCGAACCGCTCCTTACCATTTTACACACACCTCTAAATTATAAATTTCCTGCAGCTTATACCTAAAAGAAAATCTAAAACCATTCTTAAAACTTTTATTACAGACAATTTTACTAATACAGTTTAAATTTTGTAAACCACATTTCTAAATACATATTTACAATTTTTTATTTTCAACCTAGAACTTGTCATATCGGGTCATACTTATTAATATTTATTTCTAAATAGAGCACTTTTTCCAAAGACCAACCGGACTCGCATGTTTCAAATTCCTCTGATTTTGTTCGCATGGTTTCGCTTAAGACCTCGTACATATTTTCCAGATTACTAGAAGTCGTTATAACCACATTTTTTGTGTTAAAGGATTTCACATCGGACTTCTCTTCCCCCATTTTGGTGTAAACGCCGTAGAGTTCGCAGTAGACTTTACTGCTGTATGTTGTATTCTTTTTTCATTTATTAATCGAATAAATCGCTCTTTCTGCTTCCAAAGAAACTCGGACACTCCATCGTCGACGCTGGCGTTATTTATGCGATAGCTAGCCATACGGTTGTTAAACGCTGTGCTAATCATTTCTACGCCATCTTCGTCAGTAGCGGTAACTGTGGCATTTTTATGTCTGTTGCTTCTCAGGTGTGCGGCATATGTATTCTTTTCCATTTCGAAATCGCATACTTTACACATAATTCGTGGTTGTTTCGTACAAGGTCCTTTAACAGCTGGCGGAGCTGAACGTTTACGGCTTAATGACATACCATGCTGTTTTTCCTTGTGTCGCTGTAAGTTGCCCATTCTCATAAAAGCGATACCGCAAGTCCCACAGTTTAAGTACTTTGCTGTCGACGGATGTATAAGCAACCGGACGATGTTACACCACGACATTTGTTCTGGTGTCGTTGAGAGCATCCTCCTGGTAAAGTAGACGTCACAGGCTCGCATTTAAAAACGTTTGCAGGTACCATTTTAGTACAAAACAAAATCCGCACTATAAGACTTGACTTGTAAGCGAACTAACTTATAACTAAAGAGTTTACTCTCGCGTACCTGCTTTATGTACCCTATATAATGCAAACCGAAGGTTTCGAAGATACCCGAACGAAGTTGAGGATTCAGCGGGAACTAAATGACGTCATAATCCTCGCTGCTCGTCCAATACATTTAGCGCCAATGCATACACCTAGTTCGCTTCGTCGATGGTGCGAATGCCGTTAGTAAAACATCGGAAACGTCTTCCATGTTATACGGATCGCGTGCATATTAAAAATCCAAAGGGTGGTAGCACACACACAAATTGTGTGCAAGTCGTGCTGTAGAAGATGCAGTGCTACTATAAACAAAAACTTAATAAAACACTTTAAACCATTACTAAGGAAATACCAACTTGTTATCTACAGGATACTTACTAATAAAGTAATTTAATTTTAAATAACTTCTACGTCATATTTTAGGAAATGGTGGGCTTGAATATTTTCTAAATGAATCATCAAGCGAAAGTATATGCTTAGCAGTATTAAAATTAACCACTAATTTCCAATTTTTACGATCGTGGTTAATTATAGATTAAAATGTAATTTGTGCTTCTCGTAAACTAACATATTTTGTAGCAACTGTATAATTAATAACAATACATTTACATCCACGTCTCTTGGACTGTCTTTTATAAAATACTCTTTCTAGTTCTTTCTATAGCACATCGCGCACTTTTTGTCGGATAATTAAATTTTGTTTATGTAGGCCTTTGCACTTTCGCATAGCGGTCGGCCGCACGTAATGATTTCTAGAACCGGTAAGTACTTGATATCGTCCAAATAGAGAATTAGATGCTCGATGTCTGTCAACTTCCAATTCCCTCGTAAAAGGTAGAAAAAACTCGGTCAATCATCCATTATACTTCGACCCGCTCCTGTTCTGATAATTTACAAACATTTTTCAAACGACAATGGGCTGAGAATTTTTAAACCTCCGAGGATCTTTAAGTCGTGATCAATTACACATCCGAGCTACGCGTAAACTGACATATTTTGCAGCAACTGTATAATACATGCATACCCCTTCTCTGCGCTACTGCTATTCTTGTAATTGCTAGAAAAAGTCAGTTGCCCTTTTTACTGCTAGGGCTGCTAAAAAACACCATTCCATACTTTCTTTATAAGTGTAGCACATCGCGCACTTTTTTGTCGGTTAATTAATTTTTGTTTATGTAGGCCTTTACACTTTCGCTTATTTAAACATCTAATACGATTGATTAACCACTTTCGATTATTCTAACGGAGACTACCATACATACCGCTGCACCGTTCTTTTGATTCCAACGATCCTATGGGCTTCCACGCACTAACACCTGACGTATCTTTCCTACTATTTGTTAAACAAAACTACCGGTATCGCCATTGTGGACGTAAACAGATGTTTGTGGATGTGTACGAGAGTATGTAACCATATACATTAACCAGTCTAAGCTATTTTATTTAGTCCAAGGAAATTATTATTTTTCTAAACCACAATTAATAATCGCCTTTATAGGTTTAACATTTCGACCATTTCCCAATGACTGGTGCTACGTACATGGAAACTTTAATTTCTTATTAGAGAATTCTTATTCTCCGCGCACTGCTGCGTAGTTGCATGCTTACCTCTTTTGCAGGTATATGCTCGTTATAGGTTGTAAGACCTCGGTTTTATAACTACAATTCGTGAGACCCTTTAATTTTTTAATCGTATCTTTTCGCCTACAATACAGTAGGACTTAGCCCTACTACCAACAAATTCTAATACTGGACCCCATTAAATACGTCTTTAATTTTCCCTACAACTTTTTTTGTTGGTAAGTGTTATATTGTATTTATTATACGCGGGGTAGTCACTCTTTTAAGATAAATATATTTTGTTTGGTATCAACTAATATTAAATTTTTCTAGGGACCCCAAATCTGTAAATAGATTTTAAATAGGACCACCCCATACAAAGTTATGCCTTTTAAAGACCCAAATCACTGATTTTTGCCCATCTTTATTTAACTCCATCTTTAAAACCCTTTTTTCGCTAACCAAGACATATGCTTTAACCAACCGTTTCCCTAGAAATCTAAAACCGCAGTGTCCCGCGAATACCACGTGGAGATAACACGTATACTCTGACAACAAGGATAGAAGCAGGAAGGATTTGGAAGGTGGGAGAAGAACTTAAAATTATGGAATCTTAAAACTAATATATACAATAGATTTACAAAATCCATACAAATATAAACAACTATCTTATATCTTTATGCTCCCATGCGTAGATTGTTGTACTATTAGGAATAATGTACCTTTTGTCATCTTCCCTCGATAAACTAATTTTATTAATAAGCTATGTGTACAAATCGTATTTTTTACTCCGGTTACATACGCAGGCAAGTACTCGATACCATCCAAATAAAGAATTGAATGCTTGGTGACTGTTAACATCCGCTTCCCTCGTGTACGCCCAGACACAAACCCAGCCCATGAGCACCCCTGCGCATGCACACCCCTGCCCATGCGCACCCATGCGCGTACGCACTCCTGCCCATGCTCGCTGTCCATGAGCACCCCTCTCAGTGCGACTGCTATTTCGGGGTAACGTTACAGCCTTTTATAAATAAAGAACAATGTTATATACTATTATAAAATGTTTATTCTGACATTATACATAACAAATTTAAAAATATTTAATACCAAGCATGGAGTCATTTAAACTTAATTTTAATACAAAGTTATACACAGAAGACAGTCCTTTCTTTATGTTTGTTTGCAGTGGTTTTAATTTTATCTAATTTTATTCGCAGCTTAAAATTTAAATCGACACCCAAGTCTTCTATCTCCTTTTCTAACCAATAGTTTGATACATAAAGACCGTCTAGGTTTTCGAATTGTAAAATGTACCGAAGTTTGCCTCTATATTTAAAGTTTTTGATTCCGCCGACAACCAGATCCATTCCTTCGTGTAATTCTTGCAGCTTGTGACAATCTTTTAATCGCAGCTTTCCCACTATATCCTGCATACGTATATTGTTAGCTTGATCGACTTCTTCTTGTCGGTATTGGAAGAAATCCTTTTTCTCCCACACACCGTTGTGTAGTTGCATATCCACCACTTTTGGGAATATATGGTTGTTATAGGTCGTAAGACCCTCGGTTTTAAATGATCCGAAAGGTTCTTTACTAGGTAAATATACAATGTTTAGCAGAACCCCTTTGCGTGTGGTGTACGCCAAGGTTACGAAACCCGCATTCCTTAGTTCGTCTTTGTTATCTGCCATTTTGATAAATACGTTTTTAGAATAACCTTTTAAAAAGTATACGGATTTAGTACCATCCTTTTCTGCAAGAAGACCTACATAACTAAAAGAGTCTTTGTTACTAACCGCAAATGCATACAGCTTGTACAACCCGGATGTATCTAAGTCAGTCCATCGACACATAAAATAATCTTTTAATTCTTCCTCATTTTCTCTAATAAGATGTTCTTTGTCTAACACATCTTTGTATTGTTCGCGTATCGTCGCAGTGTTTTCCATGTAGTCCAATTTTCGCCTTTTTGCATCCATTTCCTCTAATTCCAGTTGTCTTTTCCTTCCACTTACTGCGTATGGCATACATAATGGGGTAATTTCCTTTAGCGTAAACGGATAGAGTTTACTACCAATATTTGCGCGTTGTCGTACAACCTCTGGGCGAATGTTAGGTGTATTTATCAATCCCAATTCCGAAATGACTATTTCTTTTGGAATTGTAGAATATGGTGTTGCAGATTGTGTAAAATATGTACTACCTGCTTTAATGTAGCACTTGTGTAAGATTTTATTTTATCTTGGCTGTCTTCCTCCTCTACTATCTCCAAATAATTTACGGGTAAATAGTTAAAACTAAAAGCCGAAAGCACATACTTTATCAATGTTTCCCTTTCTTTTGGTTTTTCGGACAACTTAATTTCCAAGCCCGTCAATTTCTTTGTATTACCATTACCCCAATACACGTACTGTAGCAGGTTATTATACACTAAACAGCAGCTATTTTGTAGCTTGTCCGATAGCTTACTCCACATTTTGGCAAGTGGTACCGAGTACATTGGCGCCTTTAGGAAGTATAACTTACTATCTTCCAATAACGTTAAACAGTCTTTTAAGGGATTATACACCGTTCCGCACTGACACAGCTTCCAATTGCACAATTGTATATTGTCGCTTCCAATCGCGTAATACCATGTTCTTTAGCCAAAGTAGACGCAAATGTTTCCCTTAAACGTACATCTGGACAACGTAAAAAATCTAGTATATGATTGCCAAGTTGTTTATTTAACACCAGGACTTGTTATCTGACACACAAATTTGTTGTATATCTTAATTCTTGCATTGGTTGTTAGCCATGTTAAACAATCAATTCCTACAGTTTTATCGTTGTCAACTATAATATTACACTTTTCTTCGTATTCGCCCTTATAGCAAAAGTTATGGTTTGTAGTTAAATAATTACACATCTCCATCTTGCTAAATATACCCGCAAAATCTTGGGTTACATCCATGTCAAAAGATAGAAATAATCTTTTCGAGTTCGTCTAATATATCTGGTAGTTCCTCCAATAAAGTTTCCAACTTAACATCTGCTAGTTCCACTTTGTATGGAACACATATAGGATTTTGGAATTTTTATTAATGCATTCGAGGTCTTCTTTTCCGATAATTTCTTTTACTCTCTGGCCCATCTTGTTAGTGCTTTCCAGAGAAAACGGAAGCTTAGCTTTAACACCATGTCTAGCGGAAACAAATCGGTCAAACTTTCTTCGTAGATAGCTGTTAAATGCACCACAAATTTCTTTTTAGGATAAACATCCTTTTGCTTGCAGAGGTTTGTTCGGCGTCAGAAAAGTCGCAAATTTTAACCAACATTATATTGTCACAAAATGGTTCTGTAATTGGTGTGTAGTCCACCAGTCAGCATCTGCTCGCCTTCGACATAACAAATATTACCAATATCTGTTACCAGATTATTGTTGCACATATTTTCTACCAAAAGCCATAATCCAAATCGCTCATTTGTCGGTTTCACTTTATTCCCAAGAAGTTGAGAAACGTTAATCACCTTGGAGACGCTCATGTTTACCGTTCTAGCTACTATCGAATACTAAATTAAATACGAAAAATTGTTCTCTTATGTATTCTACAGAGTGGGGGCGTATATTGCCGAAGATAGTCGAATATGTTGTTATCCGACCTAAGCCGACAGGGATGCGCATCGACATATATCCGGATATATGTAGGATGTAAAGTTAGGGTGAAATTACCCCATAGGGTGAAATTACCCCATAGGGTGAAATTACCCCATTATGTATGCCATACGCAGTAAGTGGAAGGAAAAGACAACTGGAATTAGAGGAAATGGATGCAAAAAGGCGAAAATTGGACTACATGGAAAACACTGCGACGATACGCGAACAATACAAAGATGTGTTAGACAAAGAACATCTTATTAGAGAAAATGAGGAAGAATTAAAAGATTATTTTATGTGTCGATGGACTGACTTAGATACATCCGGGTTGTACAAGCTGTATGCATTTGCGGTTAGTAACAAAAACTCTTTTAGTTATGTAGGTCTTCTTGCAGAAAAGGATGGTACTAAATCCGTATACTTTTTAAAAGGTTATTCTAAAAACGTATTTATCAAAATGGCAGATAACAAAGACGAACTAAGGAATGCGGGTTTCGTAACCTTGGCGTACACCACACGCAAAGGGGTTCTGCTAAACATTGTATATTTACCTAGTAAAGAACCTTTCGGATCATTTAAAACCGAGGGTCTTACGACCTATAACAACCATATATTCCCAAAAGTGGTGGATATGCAACTACACAACGGTGTGTGGGAGAATAAAGGATTTCTTCCAATACCGACAAGAAGAAGTCGATCAAGCTAACAATATACGTATGCAGGATATAGTGGGAAAGCTGCGATTAAAAGATTGTCACAAGCTGCAAGAATTACACGAAGGAATGGATCTGGTTGTCGGCGGAATCAAAACTTTAAATATAGAGGCAAACTTCGGTACATTTTACAATTCGAAAACCTAGACGGTCTTTATGTATCAAACTATTGGTTAGAAAAGGAGATAGAAGACTTGGGTGTCGATTTAAATTTTAAGCTGCGAATAAAATTAGATAAAATTAAAACCACTGCAAACAAACATAAAGAAAGGACTGTCTTCTGTGTATAACTTTGTATTAAAATTAAGTTTAAATGACTCCATGCTTGGTATTAAATATTTTTAAATTTGTTATGTATAATGTCAGAATAAACATTTTATAATAGTATATAACATTGTTCTTTATTTATAAAAGGCTGTAACGTTACCCCGAAATAGCAGTCGCACTGAGAGGGGTGCTCATGGACAGCGAGCATGGGCAGGAGTGCGTACGCGCATGGGTGCGCATGGGCAGGGTGTGCATGCGCAGGGGTGCTCATGGGCTGGGTTTGTGTCTGGGCGTACACGAGGGAAGCGGATGTTAACAGTCACCAAGCATTCAATTCTTTATTTGGATGGTATCGAGTACTTGCCTGCGTATGTAACCGGAGTAAAAAATACGATTTGTACACATAGCTTATTAATAAAATTAGTTTATCGAGGAAGATGACAAAAGGTACATTATTCCTAATAGTACAACAATCTACGCATGGGAGCATAAAGATATAAGATAGTTGTTTATATTTGTATGGATTTTGTAAATCTATTGTATATATTAGTTTTAAGATTCCATAATTTTTTTTTTTAAGTTCTTCTCCCACCTTCCAAATCCTTCCTGCTTCTATCCTGTTGCCAGAGTATACGTGTTATCTCCACGTGGTATTCGCGGGACACTGCGGTTTTAGATTTCTAGGAAACGGTTGGTTAAAGCATATGTCTTGGTTAGCGAAAAAGGGTTTTAAAGATGGAGTTAAATAAAGATGGGCAAAATCAGTGATTTGGGTCTTTAAAAGGCATAACTTTGTATGGGTGGTCCTATTTAAAATCTATTTACAGATTTGGGGTCCCTAGAAAATTTAATATTAGTTGATACCAAACAAAATATATTTATCTTAAAAGAGTGACTACCCGCGTATAATAAATACAATATAACACTTACCAACAAAAAAGTTGTAGGAAAATTAAAGACGTATTTAATGGGGTCCAGTATTAGAATTTGTTGGTAGTAGGGCTAAGTCCTACTGTATTGTAGGCGAAAAGATACGATTAAAAAGATTAAAGGGTCTCACGAATTGTAGTTAAGTAAAACCGAGGTCTTACAACCTATAACGAGCATATACCTGCAAAAGAGGTAAGGCATGCAACTACGCAGCAGTGCGCGGGAGAATAAGAATTCTCTCTAATAAGAAATTAAAGTTTCCATGTACGTAGCACCAGTCATTGGGAAATGGTCGAAATGTTAAACCTATAAAGGCGATTATTAATTGTGGTTTAGAAAATAATAATTTTCTGGACTAAATAAAATAGCTTAGACTGGTTAATGTATATGGTTACATACTCTCGTACACATCCACAAACATCTGTTTACGTCCACAATGGCGATACCGGTAGTTTTTGTTTAACAAATAGTAGGAAAGATACGTCAGGTGTTAGTGCGTGGAAGCCCATAGGATCGTTGGAATCAAAAAGAACGGTGCGGTGATGTATGGTGGTCTCCGTTAGAATAATCGAAAGTGGTTAATCAATCGTATTAGATGTTTAAATAAGCGAAAGTGTAAAGGCCTACATAAACAAAAATTAATTAACCGACAAAAAAGTGCGCGATGTGCTACACTTATAAAGAAAGTATGGAATGGTGTTTTTTAGCAGCCCTAGCAGTAAAAAGGGCAACTGACTTTTCAAGCAATTACAAGAATAGCAGTAGCGCAGAGAAGGGGTATGCATGTATTATACAGTTGCTGCAAAATATGTCAGTTTACGCGTAGCTCGGATGTGTAATTGATCACGACTTAAAGATCCCTCGGAGGTTTAAAAATTCTCAGCCCATTGTCGTTTGAAAAATGTTTGTAAATTATCAGAACAGGAGCGGGTCGAAGTATAATGGATGATTGACCGAGTTTTTTCTACCTTTTACGAGGGAATTGGAAGTTGACAGACATCGAGCATCTAATTCTCTATTTGGACGATATCAAGTACTTACCGGTTCTAGAAATCATTACGTGCGGCCGACCGCTATGCGAAAGTGCAAAGGCCTACATAAACAAAAATTTAATTATCCGACAAAAAAGTGCGCGATGTGCTATAGAAAGAACTAGAAAGAGTATTTTATAAAAGACAGTCCAAGAGACGTGGATGTAAATGTATTGTTATTAATTATACAGTTGCTACAAAATATGTTAGTTTACGAGAAGCACAAATTACATTTTTAATCTATAATTAACCACGATCGTAAAAATTGGAAATTAGTGGTTAATTTTAATACTGCTAAGCATATACTTTCGCTTGATGATTCATTTAGAAAATATTCAAGCCCACCATTTCCTAAAATATGACGTAGAAGTTATTTAAAATTAAATTACTTTATTAGTAAGTATCCTGTAGATAACAAGTTGGTATTTCCTTAGTAATGGTTTAAAGTGTTTTTATTAAGTTTTTGTTTATAGTAGCACTGCATCTTCTACAGCACGACTTGCACACAATTTGTGTGTGTGTGCTACCACCCTTTTGGATTTTTAATATGCACGCGATCCGTATAACATGGAAGACGTTTCCGATGTTTTTACTAACGGCATTCGCACCATCGACGAAGCGAACCTAGGTGCATGCATTGGCGCTAAATGTATTGGACGAGCAGCGAGGATTATGACGTCATTTAGTTCCCGCTGAATCCTCAACTTCGTTCGGGTATCTTCGGAAACCTTCGGTTTGCATTATATAGGGTACATAAAGCAGGTACGCGAGAGTAAACTCTTTAGTTATAAGTTAGTTCGCTTACAAGTCAAGTCTTATAGTGCGGATTTTGTTTTGTACTAAAATGGTACCTGCAAACGTTTTTAAATGCGAGCCCTGTGACGTCTACTTTACCAGGAGGGATGCTCTCAAACGACACCAGAACAAATGTCGTGGTGTAACATCGTCCAAGGTTAAGCTTATACATCCGTCGACAGCAAAGTACTTAAACTGTGGGACTTGCGGTATCGCTTTTACGAGAATGGGCAACTTACAGCGACACAAGGAAAAACAGCATGGTATGTCATTAAGCCGTAAACGTTCAGCTCCGCCAGCTGTTAAAGGACCTTGTACGAAACAACCACGAATTATGTGTAAAGTATGCGATTTCGAAATGGAAAAGAATACATATGCCGCACACCTGAGAAGCAACAGACATAAAAATGCATCAGTTACCGCTACTGGCGAAGATGGCGTAGAAATGATTAGCACAGCGTTTAACAACCGTATGGCTAGCTATCGCATAAATAACGCCAGTGTCGACGATGGGGTGCCCGAGTTTCTTTGGAAGCAGAAAGAGCGATTTATTCGATTAATAAATGAAAAAAGAATACAACATACAGCAGTAAAAGTCTACTGCGAACTCTACGGCGTTTACACCAAAATGGGGGAAGAGAAGTCCGATGTGAAATCCTTTAACACAAAAATGTGGTTATAACGACTTCTAGTAATCTGGAAAATATGTACGAGGTCTTAAGCGAAACCATCGAACAAAATCAGAGGAATTTGAAACATGCGAGTCCGGTTGGTCTTTGGAAAAAGTGCTCTATTTAGAAATAAATATTAATAAGTATGACCCGATATGACAAGTTCTAGGTTGAAAATAAAAAATTGTAAATATGTATTTAGAAATGTGGTTTACAAAATTTAAACTGTATTAGTAAAAATTGTCTGTAATAAAAAGTTTTAAGAATGGTTTTTAGATTTTCTTTTAGGTATAAGCTGCAGGAAATTTATAATTTAGAGGGTGTGTGTAAATGGTAAGGAGGTTCGATTTTAAATCTGTTTACAGATTCGGATTCTACATAAAATTCTAGACTAACAAGATGTGCTACATGTATAAAAAATTTATAAGAACGCTCAAAGGTCGCTACAGGTAAGAAATCTTAAAATTGGGGTAGCTCTCGGGGAATGGCGCTATCTAAAAAATTTAAAGAGATTTGTGTAGCTGAGAAAATTCTAATATTGATTGATACCAAACAAGGTAGGTTTATCTCGTGGGTGGAAATGTGGAGAAAGATTTATCTCGCAGAAGGTATATGTGTAACTTTGCAGGGCGTGGTCCGATTTCAAATCTGTTTACAGATTCGAATTTTGCGTAAAATTCTAGACTAAGAAGATGTATCGCATGACTAAAAAAATTTATAAGAACGCTCAAAAGTCGCTACAGGTAAGAAATCTTAAAATTGGGGTAGCTCCCTTGGGGGTGATGCAATCTAAAAAATTCCTAGAAATTTGGGTAGCTGAGAAAATTCTAATATTAATTGATACCAAACAAGATAGGTTTATCTCGTGGGTGGAAATGTGGAGAAAGATTTATCTCGCAGAAGGTATATGTGTAACTTTGCAGGGCGTGGTCCGATTTCAAATCTGTTTACAGATTCGAATTCTGCGTAAAATTCTAGACTAAGAAGATGTATCGCATGACTAAAAAAATTTATAAGAACGCTCAAAAGTCGCTACAGGTAAGAAATCTTAAAATTGGGGTAGCTCCCTTGGGGGTGATGCAATCTAAAAAATTCCTAGGAATTTGGGTAGCTGAGAAAATTCTAATATTAATTGATACCAAACAAGATAGGTTTATCTCGAAAGATGCAATGGCTAGACGAGGAAAACTATTTGTTAGTATTGCTTATAGAGCAAAGAGCAAAATTTAGAAGATCAGGACTTTAAAGGGGTATAACTTTGCAGGGCGTGGTCCGATTTCAAATCTGTTTACAGATTCAAATTCTGCGTAAAATTTTAGACTAACAAGATGTATCGCATGTATAAAAAAATTTATAAGAACGCTCAAAAGTCGCTACAGGTAAGAAATCTTAAAATTGGGGTAGCTCTCTTGGGGATGGCGTAATCTAAGAAATTCCTAAAAATTCGGGTAGCTGAGAAAAATCTAATATTAATTGATACCAAACAAGATAGGTTTATCTCGTGGGTGGAAATGTGGAGAAAGATTTATCTCGCGGGTGGAAAGAATGCGGGTGTGACGTAATCAAAATGGTTGGGAAAAAATTCCACAAGGAGTTCCACAGGGAGAGAGCAGGTGGGGATTCATCTCCCTCATTTACTCCTTATGGGAATTTACATGTAAATTGGTCCAGATGAGTGAGGAAATGAGGGATTCTGGAGGAAATGAGGTGGCAGGATGCCTGAAAATGGTCTACTCATGCGTACTTCGGACTTTAAATGTCCCATTTCCTGTCGAAGACCTGTAATGTCACGCTCATTTTTATCAACCCTATTTTCTACTTCCCCCATCTTTACGGTAAGACTATTTTTAAATTCTGAAACTTCTTTATTCGTCTTATCTATTTTCTCACTTAGGGTTTCCCTAACTCCTGTTAATGTCTCATTCATTCGGTCAAATCTTCGATTTGAGTCCTCTCTGCTCTATTCGATTCATCGCTTAGCTGTTCTAATTTTCTATTGATTCCTCCTAGCTAATCGCATTTCCTCTAACATTCTCATCATTAACTCATTTCCTGTTTCTCCTGATTCCGTCCTCGACTGATCTCTACTGCCTCCAGCTTCTTCCATTTTCGAAATTTTCTCACACAATGCACTATCGTCACTTCCAATTTCCACTCCTTGACTCCTTAACCACTCTTTTCTCTGCATACGTTCTAATCACTCACACACACTCTAAAAATACTCTTACATTTATACACAAACAGAAACTCTCTTTCTCAGATCGCCAGTTTCCTGGAATAAAATATCAAAATTTTATTTGGAACTCGAGCCCTCACGTTGTGGTCGCCAAAATTTGCTGTGATATATTCTCCTTTGAATGCGGGAACTGGGTCCTTTCAACAAAAAAATTCTAGTCCCACAGATTGGGCGTCATAAACGGCTGTGATCCTCTTTTCGCCTCGGCTGCTCACCTAATGTTATAAACCTCCTCATTCATAAAAAAAAACAACACATTCCTACCAAAACATCAACGTTAACTCTATTTACATCAATATTCAGAATACATTAAAATTTCAAAATTAAAACTCAGCATAAATTTCAGTTTTAAAAAGAATGTGAATAATTTGTCTGTATATAGCGGTAAATAAAAGATTGTATGATTCTTGTATTATTTGGTGATTTTATTTAATGGTGTGCGAGTGGGAAGGAAGAATGATTATAAATTTAGGTATCCAAGAAGAGGCGCAGCTGAGCTCGCCAAGGAAGCTGCTGAAAATTCTTGACGCAGAAAGTAACGGGTAAGAAATTTTTTTTTAATTTTTTTGAAAATCATTTGTTGACACTGTCGAGGTCAAACCCTATGTACCCGACCACAGTAATATATATATATATATATATATATATATATATATATATATATATAAAATAATATGTATTTGTAAACAAACTAAACAAACTCTTATGAAAATAATAAGAGCTTAATGACGTGTACAAATTGGGCTAATAGTTGTATAGCCATTAACAAAACAATAACTTTATTACTTCACAGGGAAGGAAACATTCACTAACCGGCCGGTTTCAGATTTAAGCATCTACAGAGCAAATTAGTTTCCAACCCTATGAAGTAATTGAAGCTATTATACTGATATAATTTCAAAGCAATCTCGGTGCTATGGCAAAAGTAAATAATACCGCCATCAGGTGGTAAAACACCAACACTACTAAGTGTGGAAGTACAAAAATTGAATCGAAACTACATCGTAGTTCTATAGATGGCTATACAAGTATGTCCAGCCTTTGAAATTTGCGGAATGTTACAGCAAAATTTATTTGCAAACGTAACAAACCTTCTTCTATATCAGTATAATAGCTTCGATTACATCATAAGGTTAGAAACTAATTCGCTCTAAAGTTGCTTAAAGAAGCTGAACCGGCCGGTTAGTAGATGTTTCCTCCCTGTGAAGTAATAAAGCTATTGTTTTATTAATGGCTATACAACTACTAGCCCGATTTGTATACGTCAATAAGCTCTTATTATTTTCATAAGAGTTTGTTTACAAATACATCTTATTTTATATATTGTGCTACAAAATTATATATATATATATATATATATATATATATATATATATATATATATATATATATATTGCTATGATAACGCCACACGCCGATGTAATTAACGTTCAGTTTCCTGCAGCCCGCCACCGCTCTGTCCTAAAATTTAAATACGCCTCAACTAGCTCAGTCTAATCCACACGGAGTGTACAACGTTACGATAACAAAGCATTTACTCCCTTTTTTATCTAACCCCTTCCTACTTGAATGAGACAAACGAAATCGAGTAATATTTGTATAATGACAAAAAAATATATATACACTTTACAGTTTGATAATATGATTCACTATTCGACAAAATAAACTCCTGAATCAAGGTAATAATAATAATATCAATTTGTTTATCCCCAAAATTATAGTTCCCTTTAGTCAGTTTAAAGCCAGCAAAAATGACACAGTATACTATTGGAAACACCTTTGAACGTTCAATGATTTTTCCTTTTACATAAATTTTCACGTATAAAAAGAGTTTTGATGACCATTTACAAAAAATTTTCTGGTATAATAAAAAAATGTAAATATTCAATATAAAAGAAAATAATGCCTTATGCTATTAGATAATGTTCTGACCTGTAGTTTTCCTTGCGTGTCTCACTATTCTTGGATCTGCTGCTGCTGCGCACCGTTGACCAGTACCCCTGGATTGCTTTCAGTTGAGTTCACTAATTGATTTTATAGTACCGCTTGGCCAAAGACCCATTCAATGCTTAGAACAATCCTCCGTTTTGTGCTCCGACCAATATTTTTTTTGCAGTTTCAGATCGATGTGTATTTAAATTCGGATTTATTTGCAAATTTAGATTTATGCATCAATCTAGATTTTTATTTATATCTTTATTTAGATTTTCACTTAGATTTTTCCCTAGATTTTCTTAGATTGTTACCTAGAGCCCTAAATTATAAATATTAAAATTATGTTTAATTAATAAGCTTTTACTTACGTTTTTTAGTTAACGACAAACTACTCTCGTATATATTCACTATTATTTTAATTTCAAAACTTTTCTATCAGGACTTTCACGAATATAATTATCTAATTTTTTATGTTTACTTTACGTTAATTTTTAATTTGAACTGATATAAAACCGTGCGTGTGGTATATAAAGCAACGCTCCATCTGACATAATTAGTTATCGGCGTCCTTTGGTCAAAGTTTAAGGCATGCTGTAGATTATTGTCCATACTCTGGGCTTTCTCCGGTATGAATTTGATAATAGTTTGTTGAAATGATGTTGTTGTCACGTAGCATGCAAGTTCAATATAGTGGATTACTATAGCCCGTGTACTTTAACCCGTCTGTTTTGTTTTGTTGTAGGAAATTTTAACTTGACCTCTCACGTAGACAAACTTATGGCTTTTATTTTTGTCAAGATAATCTTTTGGGTTTTGTATTTACTCCATGGTAAAAATCACGTAGGCGAAATTTGTGTAATGACGTAAATTGAAATGCGTTTATTTACATTTTGCGTTTCTAAAACGTGTTTGTTTTGAAAGGTGCGATTATTGCGAGAATGCTTTGTTATTTCCTTGCACTATTACGTGTTTATTTTGACAGAATTCGTATCATGATTTTTTAGCTTTCGATGTTTTTAATGCGTATTTATTTAAAATTAATGAATGCTTTCTGGTTTAAAATAAATTTGATTGCATACTGAGTTATTTATCTTACTGAATGTGGTTGTATTATTGAAAGATGAGCTTCCCTGCATTAATTAAAGTTAATTGCGATCCTTATACAGTATGTTAAGTGTTTGCTTTTTGCATAATTTGCAAATTACGTACTTTTCATGATAAAATTGTTTAGTTTTCTAGCTTTTAGTACTATTTACATGTAGTATGCGACCCTTCTGATCCTATATACATCTAAATAATCCTATTATTATAGCATATATATATATATATATATATATATATATTGACGTGATAAGGGGTCACGAGAGGTCATTGAAACTTAAATTTTACAAATAAACCCCACTAAAATATAAAAAAATCCTAAAAAAAAATAGAAATTTCCGTAAATTCATGGTTACGCCCTGTATAATACAACCGTACTTTTATTCATTGATGTACAAGCAAAAATTTCAATTGCCCGTGTATAAATAATCACCCTGTATGGTATAAGCATATTGTCAATACCTAGCAAGTAGCATAAGTGGCATATTAAATATAATTAATTATAAGATACCGTAAAACGCATTCAATGCGAACGCAAAGCTATCATTTTAAAATAAATACAAAATCATTCATTTTTACTTATTAATTATCAATACATTTTTAATGAAAATGCTTTTCATTTGCTGTAAATAGCATAGAATGTTACTAGCTTTTCGCATTTGGATAAAAATAAGTAATTTCGTGTATTTGACCCAACTCTAACAGTACTAGGTGTATTAAAAACACGTTTTGATGTTAAATGCAAATATTTTCTATAAAATGCAACCCTTTTCGCATTTAAAAGCAATTAAAGTTTAAATTAATTTCGGTAGTTGAACCGGATCTCCTCCATACCGGCTGTTACTAAAAACCTGCAATGTCAGGTGAAACGACACGAAGACACAAATTGTAAGCTAGGTGATGCTGTACTTCCCATAAGGTGCATGTATTAAATATTACAACTTTGCTACTCCTGTCCTGATGAGTCCCAATTAGGGCGAAACGCGTCTACGGGATGCCCTCGTGACTGAATTTGAGTCACTTGCCAATAATTCCTTTTTACTTTGTATTAATTTAAGCTAGAACTAAATGGATGAAGGAGAATTGTATAGGAATACAAGATGATTGGAGAGTAGGTAAGATAGACAGGGCTTACAGGACAGTTAAAAAGTTTTTCGGGGAAGATAGATAAAAATATAATGGTATTAAAAATGAGAATAATAAGCTGCTAATAAATAAATTTGAGGTGGCAGATAGAAGGAAAAGATATTTAGAAGGTTTATATAAGTGAGACGATATGGATGACTTAGAGAACGACCAAGAAGAGGATGTAGAAATAGGGTTCTTAATATTAAGAGAGGAATTTGATAAAGCTGTTAGGAATCTTAAACTAAATAAAACGCCGGTGATAGACGATATACCCGCAGAATTAATAAAATATGTAAGTCAGAAAACTTTAGACAGACCATATGAACTAGTAAAAGTAATATATAACATAAGTAAGGTCCCAGTAGATTTCGAAAAAAATATTATTATCCTAATCCCAAAAAAGTCAGGAGCTGAAAGATATGAGAATTTTAAAACGGTTAGTTTAACTTCCCACGCTTCGAAAATACTAACAATAATAATTAAAAATAGAGTAGAAGATTTGACTGAGAATTATTTAGGCGAAGACCAATATGGTTTTCGTAAAGACAGGAGACTAGAAAACCGATGCTAATGATTAGGGTAACTATCGAAAAAAAGTTACAAAAAATAAAAAAACTCATTTTGCGTTTGTAGATTTAGAAAAAGCATTTGATAGGGTTAATTGGATTGTTATGTTCAGGGTTTTGCGAAAAATAGGAATCTCTCATAGGGATAGAAAAATTATTTACAGTCTATATAAAAACTAAAACGTAGGAATTAGATTTGATGAAATAGAAACGGAAGCTAATATTAGAAATGGTGTTAGACAGAGTTGTATACTGTCTCCCTTGATTTTTAATGTTTATATTGAGGAAGCTTTAAATTTAGCTAGAGAGGAATAGAGATAGATATTAGTGTACAGAGACAGAAAATTTGTTTGCCTATGGTATATCTTATCGATTCCATACCTGGAGCACAGACGATTTGGTACCTACGGTTAGCGGACTCTTGTACGTTCAACAGAACGGGTATCACTTTGCAAACCTCCATTTTGGGCACAACGAAATTTCTTTTTAACGGTTCTCCGAAACCACTCTCTGAATTTAGTTTTAAGTATATCTATCTTCTAATTTTGTTTTTATTTTGGAGTGTTTTTTGGGAATTATCTTGGAATTTTACGTTTATCTTGGGATTATCTTTACAAATAATCTGGGGATTCTTTGTTTGTCTTGAGGTTATCTTGGGAAATTGTCCTTTTGTTCTTGTATTTGGACAAAATTTTTAGGAAAAGTTAATTAACTGATATTTTAAAATCAAGATTTAAATGTGTGAAAAATAAAAGTTGAAAGAAAGAACTGGTTTTAGTATTAATTTGGGGATAATTATTGAAACTTGTTTAATTTAGATGCTCAATAGGCATGGTAAGATTTGGATACTTATCCGTATTTTTGTAAAACTAGACTGTTTTTATATTCAAATGTTTGTAGTGAAGAAAAAATGTTTGAAGAAATAGCTAGTTAATACAAGATTTATCCTAAGACTTACAATTTAATTTAAAAGTGTAGGATTTCAGGTTAGAGAAAGTCTCTTGCTTTCCGATAAAACATGCTGGTGGCGGGAATTGCGCGAAAAAGATAACTGTGCGTACAATATTGAGGTAGCCTTAGAAGAACAAGAGACTTTTTTTTCTTTCTTTTTCTTTTTTGTTGTTTTGCCGCGATTGCTACGTGTTAAGTAAATTAACCAGTAACGTGCCTTTTACAATTATTGGATAACCAGTTTCCATTTCTTATAGTTATTAAATCTATTATTTTTTGTATAAAAGGTAAGGTGATTCCTCTTGTTCCATGAATCAGATCCTTGGTATGTTATAAATTATTAGTAAATACAGGAATAAATCCATATTCGAATATATTACGTACCTCGGAATAGTTATCAGAAGTATAGTAATTATATTCCTTAATAATTAGAAGTCATTATTTTAAAGATTTCCATGACATACGTAATCGATTTCAAACTGAAAATCAATTGTTGCAAAGAGAAAACAACCATTAACCGGTACACTGTATTTGCAGAACATAAAATTGGTTTAATTTTCTTTTCACAATTAAGATTAGTTGATTTCAGGTTTAAAACTAACTACAGGGTCCTGAATACACTGGTTAAATAATTTTTGTTAAAGTTGTATCACTTACCCCGTATTTTAAGCTAATACCTGGAATCTGGACTTGCTACCGTAGTAGTTGTCCTTGAACTTGACTGCTCAGTCAGCCGACCACCACTGTCGATGAGTTTCTGTAGTTTGTTTGGATTGTTACACAATTTCAATTGAACACAAGTTCTATTGAACACCTTTAATGAATTAATTCGGTCTACTCTGGATATTCAGCTTTATTAATGGTTTTATAGTCAGTTTTATTTATCTGACATATCACGTTGACAGCTCTCAACTAAAAAAAACTCTCAACACAACCGTTCATTTACATTTACAATGCTCCACTCGAAGGTACTACATTGGCCAGGAGGCAAGTTTTTGTTGCCTGGAAATTTAGAATTTTGCCGAACTCTTGCCGTTCCAGGCAAGGTAGAGATCTTTAACGTGCGTGACAACACTCACACACGGGACCTCCATTTAACCTCTCATCCGAATGAGGGCGTAATTTTTGTGAAAAATGCTCACCTGCCAGTTTTCAAGCAGTCGGCCGTGTCGGGATTTGAACCCAAGATCTTGGGATCCGTAGTCATACGCTTACTACATTGATCCACGGCGACGCCTCTCAACACGACCACTGACAATTATCACTAAACAATTATAAACAAGGGCGGGCCTAGAACATTACTCCCTTATAAGTTTAACTTAATTACTACAACCTGACTTTGTAATTCAGATGAACTTATACTGGTAAGTTTCTTGGTTCTCTACTACACGGAAAAACATATGGTTTCAAATTCAAAATATTCTGAACACCCAAGGAAAGACCACTAGCGTCGTCCCTTACTTCGTAGGAGTTTGACCCACGTCACGTTACAATGGTGAGTGGACCGATATATAGCAGCAAAAATTTTTTAATCTCCTTGTCCGCACTTGAGATTGAAAATGAGTCCGAACCAGTACCTTGTTGCCTTGTTTGAATTTAATACATTTCTTATGCACTTTTTCATGGCGTAGCTTACGTTTTTCGGCTTTAGATTTTAACCTATTATATGCAAACGTTATGACACCCTCCCTACTAATACCCTGTAAAACACTCTCAGAAAAAGCGATATTCCTAATTGCAGGATTGTCAACAGGTACTCCAAAGTGCAATTCAAAAGGACTAAATCCAGCAGAATCGTGGACCGCCCTGTTGATCCATACCTTCGACTTATCTAAAACCAACGTCCACCCCCATGAGCTGAATAACACAACGACCTCAAAATCCGCACAATCTCCCTGTTAACCTGTTCTGCCATATTTTCATGAGGAAAATACACTGATGTATGAGCCACCTTCACTCCTACAGAACCCAACGATTCCTTCCATTTTGTACTCGAAAACTGGCTGCCATTGTCAGAGAAAATAACCTCTGGTTTGCCAACTTCGACAAAATAGTGAGATATTAAATATTTCAAAATAGCGGCCGTTGTAGCACGCTTAAGAGCAAACAACATAACCAATTTGCTAAAAGCATCAACAATGACTAATAACTAGGTGACGCCCAAACGCGACACGGGCAGCGGGCCCATCAAATCCAGACATACCACTTTATTATGCGCTTTTGCCAACACACTATTATGTTCCCCGCTAACCTTAGTCGAACTTTTTGCCTTTTGACACAACTCACACCCTGAAAGAATTTTTCGAATAATGTGTTTCATTCTAGGAAAATAATAATTTTTGCGCAACACCTGAAAGCACTTCTCTGCATCAAAATGCCCATTGTCTCCATGTTTCTGCAAAACTAATAAATATGTCTTAGACGCAGGCACACATACCTTAAATCCAGGCGAACTTCCAAAACTCCGTCTAAACAGAACCTCTTCATACTCTAGATAGCAGCTTGCATACCTCTTCAAAACCTCCACTTTAGACAATTCTGATTTCACCTTGCAACAAAATTCGTCCCGTCCTTGTTCATCAACAATGGTTTTCATGGTCGACTCAACTTCTTTACATAACCCCGACTTTTTCATTGCACAAACCGCGGTAGAAACCTTCTCCAATGTTTCAAACTTATCTTCTCCTTTGATTGGATACCAGGATAACATATCCGCGAGAACATTTTCCTTTCCCGCACAATGATTAATATTAGAAGCATATTCCTGAAAATACAACACCCAAATTGTCGACCGTGAGTTAAGCAATCTGCACGACATTAACAGCGACAATGACATGTGATCTGTAATCACCGTCAACTGGCGTCCCAACACAAATACCCGCCACCGCTGCAAACAATGCACCACTGCCAATGCTTCCTTTTTTGTAACGCAATATACCATTTCAAAACCGTGTAATGTACGACTCGTAAATGCGACAACTTCCTTCTCTGACGTTGCCGGATTAATTTGAAATAAACAACCCCCCAGACCCATATTCGACGCATCAGTTTGAATAAAAAATTCGCGGTTAAAGCACGGATGCTTTAGGATAGCAACCGATAAAAAAATTGATTTGACCTTTTCAAAGGACTCTTGCTGTTCTAAACCTCAACACCACTGAACACCCCTTTCCAAAAGTTTCAACAACGGCCCCATTAACCCGGCCAGCTTTCATAGAACCTACGCACGTAATTAACTAGTCCCAAAAAACCCTTAAGTGCCGAATATTCCGCGGCACCGAAAATGAACTAATAGCTTCCACCCGGGACGGATCCATCGCCTCCCCCTTCTACTAATATAATATGACTGAGGAAGAGAACTTCATTCCTGGCAAAATGTGATTACTTTAATTTTATAGTAATACCGGCACTTTCAAACTTCTCGAATATCTTTCTTAAATGACTTAAATGTTCTTCGGAACCCTCCAAATAAATAAGGAGATCATACACATAAGCAATCACATACGATTCCACCTCTGCATCTAAAATTATACTCAAAGCCCGTTTAAACGACCCCACTGATGTACTCAACTCGAAAGGCAAAATCTTAAAAATATACGTCTTTCTTTCATATAAAAACCCAGTAAATTTCTGATGTTTTGGCTTAATTTCAATTTGCCAGTAGCTTGCCGTTTAATCAAGCGTACTCAGACGTTGACCGCTAGAAAAATTATACAATAACTCAGTAGGGTTGGGAGGCTTTACCCGATCCTTCAGCATACGCTTATTTAAAAAACGTGAATCCAAACAAACCCTTATTGACCCATCTCGTTTCCTAACTACTACAAGCGGGCGGAATATTCTGTTTGTCTTGCTTCAATAACGTCCCATGCTACCATTTCTTCTATCTGCCGCTTCACCTCATTATTGTATGCATACGGAATTGGGTATGATTTGACAAAAAATGGAAAATTGTCTCACAATTCAATTTTATGAAAATAAACATTCGTTCTCTACCGTTGGTCCGAAAATATCGACCGATGTAATAGCAATAACTCATACAATTTAATTTTATCTTCTTGAGAGAAGTTATCTACTCGATTTACCACTTCTTCAATTTCCAACATCTTACTCGGCACTACCTTTTTTTCTAATCTAGTTTCACTACATTCTTCCTCCGAAACTTGACAAACTGTTAACCGAATGTCCGGTTTTGGTTCCATGCTCCTCGCCTGTCTCTCAAAAATACCAGATAAACAATTTCTAGAAAGGTTTATTTTAATCTGATGGTCTTGTTACGTTAATCGAGGGAGCCACGTTGGGCGCCAAAAATTTATGCTACGTTGGCTCGTAGCCGTGCGTAACACAAAGATATCAAGAAATGACCGGGCTCAATCGGAGATTAGGGGGGGTTGTAGAAAGCAGACTGACATATAATGTATACGGCGGTAAGGAGTTAGTGACAATACCTGCAAGAAAAATAGTTAAGCAAACCTGGAAAAAAAGAATAAGCATAGCAGCAATGAAAAGTCTAAATTATTCAGTACTTTGTAGAATGTAAATAAAACTGTTTGGATAATCTATATAATATAATCAATGTTCCGTAAAACGCACGACAAGTTCTACCAATTTTATTTCCAACAGAAAATCAACAAAAAACCAATTAGTAGAGCAACGCGCATCACTAAAACCGTCCGTCAATGACCTTACAACCGCACTTGTGGTCAATCAAACACGTTACATATAAAGCATACTTCCTTCAAATGTAATCAGAACTACACTGCACTCTAATCTGTTTATATTCAATAGTTGTTACCATAACCTCTTATCGTCTATTATCTCGACTTCGATAATACATTAAGGAACAAAATTTATAAGAACGGCAAGCCAAGAACGATGCAATTTATAATTAATGAAAATCAAGCTACAATTAATCTACTTTTAAAATTAATACACACGAGTTAAATTGCATACAAATCTGAACTATTCGAAAGTATTTACTTGATACAAACAGCGATCCCCTCATTATAATACGACGCACTCGCCAACGAGCCAATAAACACAAAACACAGAAACAGCAATTGCAGAAATGTACTTACGAATTGAGTATAAAACCGTAAAATGTTAAACTATAAAAATGCACGTTACAGTCTGCAAAAAAATCGCAACCAAAAATTACATCTCTAATCAAATCGGGAACAACCATACAAGGATAATCCAATTCGAACTTTTTTAATTTAAAATTCAAATGAAACTGATCTTTAACAGTGCAGTTCTTACCAGAAGCACTCACCAGAATCGTTAATATGAAAGGTAAGCGTAAAATATCGCAATTGATTTGCAATATCTTTGACAGAAAGTCCTTTGAAATGCAGGTAATTTGGTTACCCGAATCTAGCAATATTTTTACAACAATCGTTTTAATCGTAGCCTCAATAGTTGGTGCCACAGCAACGGCTTTGATTTTGTTTTCAATTTCTATCAGAAGGTCATCGCCATTTTTATTAAACAGCGTGGCCACAGTAGATGGTGAATTTCCATCTGAATTTTCGACAGCACGCGATTCCGGACTCCTCTCTCCCCTTCTGTTATCGACATTATCGTTATCATGTACCGTAGTCTCGCCCTGGAGGTTTTGTAACGGGCATTTTTTATAGTTTAACATTTTTACGCTCCCTTTCGGTTATCGTACTTAAAAATACATCGTTTCTTTGGGATCGCTGTTTGTATAAAGGAAATACTTTAGAATAATTCAGATTTGTATGCAATTTAACTCGTGTGTATTAATTAAAGTAGATAATTTGAAGATTGATTTTCATTACTAAATAAATTGCAAGGAATAAATTGTAAATTGGATTATTCGTAGATTGCTTTCCAACTTATCGGAAAGGATAAACAGCTCGATTTTAGTTATTATATATGATTGCGGCATTCACGTTTTAAAATGTTCCTGATGTTAATACAAGTCTAGATAATTTACGATAAGGTGTTGGAATAGCAACGAGTTTTATATGAACAGATTAGAGTGCAGTGTTGTAGTTTGTTCTTCGTTCCTATATGTTGATATTACGTTAAAAATACTGTTTCCTTGTTGCTTTACTAATTGTGCTTTTAGTTGTTTTTCTTGTGAAGTAAAAGTTGCTTTTAACTGTAGAGCAGTGTAGTTCTGAGGATCGCGATTGAAGGAAAGATGCTTTATATGCGAACGTGTTTTACTCGACCGCAAGTGCTTGTTTACGGAAAGTCGACGGACGGTTTTAGTGATACGCGTAGCTTCACTAATTGTTTTTGTTGCTTTTCTGTTGGAAATAACAGTAGTAGAACTTGTCGTGTGTTTTACGGAACATTATTCTAGTGATACGCGTTGCTTTACTAATTGTGTTTTTGTGGAGTTGTCTTTTTATATTTGAACTGTGTGTGGTCCTTTTTTTATCAGAGTAGTGCATACTTTGGATTATCCAAATACAGTGGATACTGTAGTTTCTGAATTTCCTAACCCCAAAGAATCTAAAATAGATCATTGTTTGCGCACATTTCGTTATTCAAAAGCATTAGATTTTTCTTGTTACCATAGGTAGCAAATAGAACACCTCACGTTACTGTTAGTTTAATGCATTACATCGTGCCTTGAGGGCCCGTAATTCTAAATTTTTATTACCATTTTCTTTTGATTTGTGTTACAAAATATTTCGAAATTATTGTCTCAAGAACTAGAATTAACAAGAAATTTATCAATGCTACATAGTTTCATCAGCCTGAAAATGTCTGTTACTAACACCAGTGAAATACGTAGGTGTGATTAGGGTAACGTGTGATAAGTTCCATCAACACCCTCCCAGTAAAGGGTAAAGTGCTTCGCTAGTGCAGGACCTCGTGAATCCCACGCTTCAAATGCAAGGAGGCGTTACTGAAGGACTTTATGTAAGTTGAACTATTTCCTACTTGATATGACTTTAAATATCTATCCGTTGTTTTGCAATATCTTTGTCGTTCTGATACCTTTTACAAAAGACTTGCATGATATTTTAAAACATAAGAAAAAAAAAAGATGGAAAGAAAGAAAGTTCAATACTACTAAATTACTCATACCAATTGTATCTTATCTATTTATCTTTTGTCAACATTTTATCTGATTTATGTTTAATTGGTGTGTGAGGAAACGTTTCTGCATCTCCCCAATATTACCTCACTTTGTACGAAACATTTTTCTGTATTGCTTTTACCGTTGTTATATTATATAGTTTATCTAAACAGTTTCTTTTATTTACATTCTACAAAGTACTGAATAACTTAGACGTTTCATTGCTGCTATGCTTATTCTTTTTTTTTCAGGTTTGCTTAACTAATTTTTTTCTTGCAGGTATTGTCACTAACTCCTTACTGCCGTATACATCATATGTTAGTCTGCTTTCTACACCCCCCCCCCTACTCTCCGATTGAGCCCGGTCATTTTTTTCTGATTTTCTTTTTTGTTACGCACGGTTACGAGCCAACGTAACATCTATTTTTGGCGCCCAACGTGGCTGCCACGAATTAGGTAACATCTATTTTTGGCGCCCAACGTGGCTGCCACGACGAAAAAAAACGTAACAGTTTCTACTATTATAACTGTTATGACTCCATACAGTCTGTAACGACCACTACCGTTTTGATCCACATTAATATTTCAATCCCGCCAACTTGAACCTAAGTTAATATCATTATTATTTGGGCCTTTATAAGTCTTGTCGATTTCCCTTAAATATTTCTCTACTTCTTCTAAGGTGCCGGAAGCACAATTGATAATTCCCCGTTAGATCTCACTCAAGAAATGATTTTTTAAAAGCGAAATAACCTCCTTTTTTCCAGAGGTACAGTTAAGAAATTTGCCTCCTTCACAATCTTTAAGAAATAATCTGTTCGCGCCTCTTTTTCGTAACACCCAAACTTAATCTTATAAAAAAGCTTTCTTTCTTCCTCGATACTCCAATAGCGGTTTAAAAGACTTTAAAATCTTTCACCCGCTCCTCTTTCAATGTTCCCCAATCCTGAGCCGAACCACGTAAATTATTAACATAACGAAATCTTTCTAACTTCCAGTACTCCTGTTTCCAAGAATATTGTCTCTAATTTTTTTATAAATGTTACGGGATGCATTAATCCCTTGGACGAAAAGCACAAGTTTGTACCCCCTAAATCTTTATACAGTGACATATAGTTATGATATCCCGCTACGGATACGACGCCGGTGGTTTCCCTAGAGTTTACAATTTCAGCTTCATTATCAATTACTACCTTATTATTATCAACTTGCTCCCTAACGGAATCAGATACACATACTATCTCGTTACTTAGTTTGTTTATGTTAGCGGAAATATTAGCGTTCATCTGTTCAATCGTATCCTTTAGGACGGCGTTGTTGCAATTCATACTGCTTACCGCCGCAGCCAATTGCTTTAGAGCATCTGCAATTTCGTTATCGGAAATTTTCTCCACTTTTGTAAGCAGGAAGTTTCTAAGAATACTAAGTTTTTATTAAATACAATCGTTTGCAGAAGTATAAACTATCAAAGGGACCACGTTGGGGGCCAATTTTTATCACTTACCCCGTATTTCAAGCTAATACCTGGGATCTGGACTTGCTACCGTAGTGGTTGTCCTTAAACTTGACTGCCCAGCCAGCCGACCACCACTACCGATTAGTTTCTGTAGTTTGGATTGTTACACAACTTCAACTGAACACAAGTTCTATTGAACACCTTTAATGAATTAATTCTGTCTACTCTGGATATTCAGCTTTTTTAATGGTTTTAGATTCAGTTTTATTTATCTGACATATTATGTTGACAACCCTCAACTAAAAAAAAACTCAACACGACCACTGACAATTATCACTAAACAATTATAAACAAGGGCGGTCTAGTACAAAGTCACCTACAGTATTCGTTTTTGAATTTAGCTAGACAGTGTTTTGAATTTTTCACCTTGAAATACTTAAAAAACGGTTTCAAGGTGTTACATACAAAACTATAAATTTCTCGGCATTGCACAATACAAAAAATACAAAGTCATGCGCAGATAAAATAACTAGTAAACTACTTATAATTTTTAGTCAATCATTTTCAAGGCAACCAACCGTTAGGAGAGCGAGCGTTCGTGGCTACCTAAATCTACTGCACCATCTCTCGTAAAAGAGATCACAACCAAGATGAATAAAGAGAAACAAGAGATTAAACAAGGGCATCACTTCTGCCCGTCTCACACTTCAAGGTGCCTGTAAAAAGTATCCAGTTTATTATTGGAAACGAACTCACATCTCTACTTACCCTAAGGTAAATTTGCATTGATCGCCGACCATCAGGCGACCGTTCACTGGCATCCACATAATTCCCAACAGGAAGTCACGCATTAATTTAAACTTATAGTTATAATGAAGTTACGTATAAAAATGAAATGCTAAAAGAGATTTGATACGCGTCAAAATGTCACGTACAATGTCACCTACAGCAGTCGTTGGATTTGGTTAAATGGCGAATAGGTTTTGGGCCTTTGGGAGCTTCTTTTAAAAAAGTCCTTATTTTCAAAAAAACACTCCTATCAAGTGTATTTTAATTATACAGTAATTACAATAATGATTTGATAACTTGGACATTATGTTCATTAACGTTTTAATTAACAAACATTCAAAGTTACTAATGAGTAGCTGAACAACCAACAATGTTAAAGTTATGAAGTTCGAGACTGACTGGTTATCATGGGCTCCTCAGGGTATTTATGCTATCCCTGCCTTCGCATCGTCTTGTGAGAAGTGCAGATCTTATGTCTGCTACTTCTTGATAAAATACATTGTATTACTTCTTAGTAATCTTAATCCTAACAATTGCCTTCTTATAATCTATTGTGACTTGCACCTGCAGTATCATGTTACGTCTGGAATACAAAGTAGTTGCTTCCTTTCTCACGTCTGATTATAAACTTTCATTAACCTTTTATAATGTGTCCTTCAATTATACAATGTAATCTATTTCTTAAGATTTAATAATTGCACTTGAGTATACATATATATTATTTTGGGGGATATGTAGCTGGGGTTTTGAATTTTTCTTGTTCGATTAAACGTGCAAACTGATAAAAATCGATTGGTGCTTGATAACAATAGATTATTTTGTTTCAATTTTCAATTGTATTCTAGTCTGAAAGAAACACTCTTGGTTTTTATCGTGTTAGTAACTTTCGCTCTGTAAGATTTACGAAATGCTATATTATTTTGAAATTAAGTGTAGAAATATCTCGGCAGCAACTAACAAGACTGTATTATATACAATGGTTATTTTCGGCTTTTCGCAGCGGGACAACGCGTCGTGTTCAATGATTCGAACGGACATATATTATTTTTGTTGCAGGGGTGTAAATATGATGTCGCAAAGCCATTTGTTAGTGCCGCTTCCTGCTCGGTTTGTTTGCAGGAAAACCGCCGCCCGATACGTCGCTTTATATTTATGATCTTATACGTACAACATCCACAGAGTATTATGGACTCGCGCGTGTTACAAATGTGAAATTTCTGTTTAGAATGTGAACATAAAAGAATTGCTTTCTGGACGGGTTGGAACAATATAAGGCACAAAATTTAATACAAAACTTCCTGTAATATTTTTATTTCATATTTTGTTATATATCAACAGTTTTAAGCTGCTGAAGTGCTTTATTCTTTCACTATCAAACGCTCAAAGTATCAGATTTCTGCAAAGGTGCACGATTTTGTTCTTTTGCTTATAGTAAGCTGTTGGGTATCTCTCCAGTGAATTGGGCCATCTAGAAGCTATTCTAAGATTGTGCATTCCATATCTAGTTGCTACGTACAGTCTCGCTTTAAAAATCAGGCTGGTATTTCACAGACAAGCTCGATTACGATCTTGGCCAAAAATTCTGCGATCCAGAAAATTACCGCAGTAGCTGTGTACGGCCAGTTTTAACGCTAAACTATGCGATGTCTTAAAAAAGTCGATCAGCCCCAAAAAAATTGAGCTATTTTCAAATCACAGGAAATCTGCTCAAGCGAGAAGTTAAAATAGGTCATCTGGAAATATACCGAATACGGTTCGGACCCAAAGGTAATACTGCACTGTCCCTACCGCCAGAAGCGGAAGAGCATATGTGGTCCAACTCTGAACTTCGCTTAGCAGAGAGCAATAAAAAGGGGGTATGATTTATTGTTACATACAGTCTCGCTTTAAAAATTAAGCTCGTATTTCACAGACAAGCTCGATAAAGTTCTTGGCCAAAAATTCTGCGTTCCAGAAAATTACCGTAGTAGCTGTGTACGGCCAGTTTCAACCCTAAACTATGCGATGCCTTAAAAAATTCGATCAGCCGCAAAAAAATTGAGCTATTTTGAATCCACCGAAAATCTGCTCAAGCGAGAAGTTAAAATAGGTCATCTGAAAATATACCGAATACGGTTCGGACCCAAAGGGAGTGAATGTCTTTTATAATACTGCACTGTCCCTACCGCCAGAAGCGGATGAGGAGCATATGTGGTCTAGCTATGAACTTCACTTAGCAGAGAGCAATGAAAAGGGGTATGGTTTATTGTTACGTACAGTCTCGCTTTAAAAATCAAGCTCGTATTTCACAGACAAGGTGGATAAAGTTCTTGGCCAAAAATTCTGCGATCCAGAAAATTACCGTAGTAGCTGTGTACGGTCAGTTTCAACCCTAAACTTTAGGACTAGTCAGCATTTCTTTTCTTCGGTTTTTCGTTTATTGCGATTCTTCGGTACCACAGTTTATATTACATCGTTTCTTTAACCAGCGTTCCCCCTTGTTGTCCCTTTCTTTACTTGAAGTTTGACCTTTGGGTTCTGTGTTGGTTGGCACTGTTGGTTTTCTTCCTCGTTCCGTTTCTTTTTTTAAGGTTGATAACCTTTTCTGTTTCTCTCTTGCAAAACATCCGTTCGTTGACGACTCTGCAGTGCTGAGGCCGTTCCACCTTAGTCCTCTTTGATTGTTTGTTGCCCATCATCTTCTTTTTTTCTCTTTTCTTTATTTTCCTTTTCTTGCTCCTGGTTCACTTTGGTTGATATTCTAGGTTAATTATTTTTTTGTTTTTGGTTTTTTTGTTTGGAGTTCTATTATTTCAATTACTGGCCCTTTGAGCCGGATTTTGTTGGTGTCTGTTGTTGTTTTATTTTCTATACGGAATCTTTTGTGGTCGGTCTTGTTGCTATTTTGGAGTTTCTTGTTCTTCGTTCTCTTTTTCTTTTCTTTGTTGTTGTTTTCGTAACAAAATTTCTTTAAGTTTTAAGCAAATTTTCTATTGGTTTATTTGGGTTTCTTTTTTATCGTGGGTTGGTATTGGCCGCTTCGATAATTTGGCTTTTCTACCCCGATTTTTCAATTTTGCTGGGGGGGGGGGGGTTGTTACGTTTATTTTAAACGTCCCGTACATTTTCACCAGTCAATAATCAATACACGGTCCAATAATTTTCAACTCAAATCCCTTTTGCTTTAAAAACGACAAGTTTAGGCTACAAGTAAATAGTTTACATCCTGTATATTTTATTTTTCTGCAATAAATACGCTTTCGATTTCAATTTAGATCTATTTGCTTTGGAACGTAACGTTTATTATGCTATAATTAAATAGTTTATAGCCTATTTTAAGTAACCTTCAATTTGTTCAACATTACAACCGCGTATAATGAGTTTTTCTCTATTGTGACAAAATAACGACTTGTTGAAATAAGGTCGCGCACTATTCTCCAGTAAAACCGTGTTTTCCAGCTTGAATCGCGTTTCGATGACACATATGTTTGGATTTCGAATTGATGTTATTTAAATTTATTTTGAATTTGATTCTGCAGCCCGTGCGACGAAATTTGTTCTACATTACTCGTTCTATCACATTAAAAGCAAAGTCACGTTTATTGTTGTTCTACCAATTAGAGATGTCTTGGTGAGTGTTCCCGCGCTCACCCCATCTAACCAGACTCTATTTTTAACTTTTTCTTTGCTGGAGGCTAAAGGCGTTCTTTCTGGGTGTAGCCCACCTGTTCGTTGTCGTGAACCAGTTGCTGTAGCTACGATGGTAGCTACGTTGTTCTGCTGACTTCCTACCCTCCGGCGGTTGGCAAGTTAGGTATCTTGACGCGGAGAGGTATGTGCCTTGTGTTCTGTATGCATGTCAAGGATTTTTTATTTATCAACGGTGAATGGTGTAAACCCAGTCCACCATACTTGTTGAACAGCTGGTTGCGCTGGTGCTTCTGGGTATACGTCGTTAATTTTTGCTACAACGTGGGCTGTATTTAATGCTTAAGTTTAACACCTGTACTGGTTGGAAATCCTAAATTTACCTTTAATACTTCAAAATTTAACATACTTGCTAGGTAGTATATTTACATTTAATACCTGAATTCAACATACTTGCGATTGAAAAATTTTAAACATTAATTATTTTTTTACTGAGTTTTATTACATGTTAGTCGCGAAAGGCGCACTTCGTGGATCCACTATCCAATTTGTCCGTATAATATAAATTGAAATGATAACGCTTATTTTATAGCGTTCTCTTGTTTGTACGGAATTATGTATTTAATTTTTTTTTATTTTGTTTGTTAATAGATAATCGTGGGCGATATGCTTTAGCTTTTCTTTTGTTTTTTTTATATTTAAGTCCCCCACACACACACTCTACGTGGTTGATAGTTAGCCTGGTAGTTACGTTTTCGGCCGGCTACGTCAGTGTGCGTAGCAAGAGATATTCGAATAGTATTAAGTAAATTAAGCTAGAATAAATATATAATTTTTATAAAAATTATCTGTAATTGGACAGTTTATTTTCAGAACTCGAAGCGTTTTGATCTTTACGAAATTTTCTGCTCGAGGTCGTTGATCAACTACGCCTTGAAAGAGACTGGGTAATGGAAGTAAATTTAACTTATCCAACGAAACTTAAAGTAAACTCTGTGACTCATCTATGAGATGTTTTGGGGTTTTGTAATTATTAACAAGGATTAGGTGAAGATTATTTTAATACGTATGTAGTCATAAAGTAAAATTTCTGTCTAAATTTAAGCTGTAAATTGTATTTATAAGCGTTATTTATATTTGTGGATGTAAGAGATTACTTGTGTAAAAGAAAGATGTTTTTGAATGTATATAAGATTGTTCATAGATGTTTTTTGAGATTTCTGTGTTTTATTTTATTTTCATAAAATCTACAGCATATTTTCCGCTAAGCCAGCCAGGCAGAAAAAGGAGCACTGTAAGGTAAAAATTTATATTTTCTATTACATCCTTAAGCGAGAAAGGGCGGTTGTACCCCGATTCGCAGCATCATTTGTGGTTCCCAACGTTTAGACACCCGATTTACAGCGGCATATAATTTATGTTGGTAAACGGCAGCGGTATGAATTTAATAGTTAAACAATACGTTTGCAAATTTAAACATTTATTTATTGTATTTTTTAATTCTTTTTTTAAGTTTTTCAAATCGTTACGTACAATGACGTAGCCTATAAAAAAACCAAAGTAAAAGAAAAAGTATGCACGGGCTTAATCTGTGAGTGGGCGGGGTTTTATACCTATAGACAAATTAAAGAGAAACCTGAAATAAATAAAGAAAAATTTATATACACTCGCTCATTCACGCTCATTCACACTCAGAAGAAAACATACAAAGGAAAAAACTTATAATTAAACAAAATATTTACAGAACACAGTATTCCAAAACCTAACAACAAATCAATGTCCCCAATTTACAAAACCTCATGAGAAACCCCCAAACAGCAAAAACAAATTATTCATGAAAATGGCAAGCTGTAGTGTTTAGGTAATTACTTCCTGACATTATTTAGTAAAAAAGAACCAAACGCAACCCTAATAACAACAGCTCTAGATAATTGTAAATATAAACTTAACCTATAGTTACAAATATAATGGCAACAACGTTTTCACAAATGCTAGCAAGTCTTTAAACCATTTTTACGTTAACAAGTAGTGTATTTTTAGTTACTAAAAAAAACAAAATAGTACTGCATTAATATAATACCAATAAATACCAAAATAGGGCAATAATTTTCGTGTAGATCAATTAAATTTGCAAATGCATGATACTTGAACGGTAAAATCCCAGGCGATATGGTTCCAAAGTAAGTAGCGAAAGGAAACAAAAAACTTACCATCGAGTTGCTGATGTCGGGGTTGAGTTAGTAGCTGGGCCATGCCAGCGAGTAGATGGGCCTACGCCCAGGAAGAACGCGGGTTATGTTTCCCCCAATTTACCTATATATATTGAAAATATAGAATCTAATAGAATCATTAAAAATTGTTAAATCAAGTATTAGTTCATTGCAACACCGCTCCAAAGGCCCGAACCTTAACTGGCGCAGTCGTACGGATGTCAAAAGGGCACTAAGAATCCACAAATCGAAAGATTGATAACCAAGAATTTCAATTCGCAATTTTGACAGAACTCAAACCAGGTTGGAGGAAGTACAAGAATCGACCGAATCCAGCACAACAAACCAACGTGGACAAGATACACCAACGATCGAGGCCACAAAAGAAACAGATGAAGAAATTAATGTAAGTTTATTTCCATAAAAACCAATTGATCTTACAAACTATACTTGATATATGCTAGTTGTATTATTTTATTATTATTTTATTATTATTTTATTTTTATTTTATGCCAATATTTTTGAAAATAGTTTACAAAGAGAAATTATTTTCAAACGAGAATTTATTTTGAGAAAGTGTTATTCTATGAGACTTAAAGAGATTTTCTTTTAAAAGCAAAAGAGACTTGATTTTTAAAAGAGTTTTCATTACAAGTATTAAAACAAACCGAAAAACAAACCAAAAAACTGACGCATATGCATTAATACCAAACGTAACCGATATACAAAAAATTAACTAGCGCGATACAACACGCCACGGTTAATCCAGTAAACTAAAACAGAACGCAAATTAACTCCAACACCAAAGCTAAATGTAATTTTTCTAAACAAGCAATTACAGTCAAGATTATTTAAAACATTTACCTTTATCATACTTTATAAATTACAGCAAAACACTCTGCAATAACTTAAACCACTGTAGTTTAAAACCAGCGTGCAAATTAACGCAATCTTCACCTAAGATAAGCCCGCGAATAAAACACCATTTATTACAAACTTAAAACCTCAGAAAAACTGCTATTTAAACAATTAACCTTTGTATAAATTAACGCAACGCATTTTGCATCACGATCAACAAGTAGAATAAAGCGCATAATATTACGACCAGCATTGAACTAAAACTACTCATTATTTATAAATAAATTGCATTACGAAAGGTAATTAATTATTCCAGTACAAATACTGAATAAAGCTAAACGTTTATTATAAAAGCTATAATTAAAACGCTCATCATAGAAACTAAAACCTACATTACGGAGAGATACAATTACAAGACGTGCATCATAACTGAATACGGAGATATCTAAAAATAATCAAACGCAACATTTATGCAAGCAATTAACGAGTAAAGAAGCAAATTATCTAATTCTCACACAAACTGAAAATAACACCTGTGAGTAAATATTAATTACTTTAACAAGTACAATTACATATTATACAGCATTTACGCAATTAAATAACCAAGAAACTAAACTACATCTTCAAGAGACATAAGTTTGTGATTAAATTACAAAGATAAAGTGCAACAAAGTAATTAACTGAAAACCTACAAGTTATATCTAGAATTCAAGGAGACGAGACAAATGAACTATACGTTTATAATGCAATTCAATTAAAACCCACGGAAAAAGATATAATTACAAATTAACAGACTAAACGTACACAAGCTTTAACTAACGCAAAGCATACAAAGCGAAGTAAATACTACGAGAAACTATTTATCTACTTCAGATTCTTTCAGAGAGCAAAAGCTCAAGCAGAACTCACGACAAATTAACGCGCGCAAAATAAAAACAAGCAAATTTAAGGCTACAGTAATTAAACCAACATTATCAAGTATAAATCTCACAAATTAATTACCGCACCATGTAACTAAGTACAAATAACAGCAACTACGATTTTAAAAATAACCCGACGCAGTCTAAACTGAAAATTAATAAATCCAAACCAAATATAACGATACAAATAGCATTTAAACCTCAATTTTTACAAAATTTGAAATTACCCAACCTAAACGAAAATTAATAAATCTAAAGCTAAAATAACCATACAAATAGCAAAATAAACGTCAATTTAAAAAAAAATTGTTTTGAAATTACCCAAAAGCAAAAGCAACTCTTAACCAAAATAAGTAGTGCTGACATAAAACTTTAATTGGAGACAATCCAAATTTTTGATGGTCATCAAGCGCATCTTGGTAATTTTATTGGAGCATCCGAAATGAGCTTAAAACCTTCTACAAATCCGGAGATAACAAAAGGAATTCATTGCTTTTACGCTTAATAATAAGTAAACTAACCCGAAGGGCACTAACCTTAATTGCCAGTAGAGACCATCTACAGGAATGGCAAGAATTTCAACAAATACTAATTGCATATTTCGGGGATCAACGTAACATAAAATGCCTGGTACGAAACCTGATAAACCTCAGAATAGAACACAACCAATCCCCATATCAATTCGGAATGAAATGCCAAGATGTGAGAAGTCTAATCCTAACAAAATTAAAAATCGAAGAATCCGATTAAAATATTCGACATTTAAAAACAAAAATGTATGACGAAATGGCACTGGACACATATATAAACGCTTTACTAGAACGATTATCAGATAAGATCAGATTCCAACGTCCCCAAAACCTAGAAGAAGCCATAAACCTAATAATAGAAGAAGAAAATAATTAAAATTCTAAAAAAATACACCTCCGAGAAAAAACGATTTTACTTCTATTTCAACACCGAGCACTTATACCAAAGATTTTCAGAATTATACGTTAAATTATTCAATAACTCTGGCCCTGAACTTATCAGATGTACGAGAAAGTTAATAACATTAGACGACCCTGACGAAATAAATGATGTAATTAGGAATCAACACCAAGGAAAAACCAACCATCGTGGAATTAACGGAACAATAAAGCAACTTGTAAGACGATATTATTTTAAAGACATGAAAGATTTGACCACAGATTTCATTAACCAATGTGAACTATGTGACAAAGCGAAATACGACAGGAAACCCTCAAAGATACCCTTAATGTTAACCAAAACACCCGACAAACCATTTCAAAAACTACATGCCGATACTCTAGTAGTAGAAGCGCAAAACTATTTAACAATTATAGACGCATTCACAAAATAGGCCAAGCAACACCAATCACATTCAAAAATAGCATTGACGTAACCCAAGGATTTTTACAGTATTTCACATTTTATGGAACACCCGAATCAATAACTCTAGATAATGGTAGCGAATTTAAAAATGAGACAATACAAAACACTTTAGAACTTCACAAAATAAAAATTCATTTTATAACGGAAAACCACCCTGAATCAAACGGACTAATTTAACGACTACATTTAACCCTGTTAGAACAAATTCGATTATTAAGAATAAATTATAAAAAGGAACATATAACCAATTTAATGTCATACGCACTAATCGCGTATAATAATACAATTCACTCATCAACAAATTTTACACCCTTAGAATTAACCTTAGGACATTCAGATTCACGAAATCCCTATGACATACATTACAACAAAGAAGTATATCAACAATATGCGAAAGATCACAAAGAAAAACTAAAAATAACTTACGACAAAGTAAAAGATAAATTAGATAACGATAAGGAGCGTATCACCACAACCCGAAATAAAAATACCGACGCAAATAAATTTTCAATAGGACAAACCGTGTATGAGAAAAACTTTCAAAGCAAGCGACATAAAACAGCACCCAGAAATTTAGGCCCATTTAAAATTAAGAGAATATTAGATAAAAATTTAGTAGTAGTAGACAACGGCAAAATAACAAAGTACATTCACTTGAAAAACCTAAGACACCCTGTAATTTCAGATGGACAATCATCACCCTTACCGTCAACCTCCGACCAGGTAGAACGGACAACCAAGTAATAATAGAAGATATAAAAAATAACCCCGGTATACTACCAATTAAATTAGGCAGTATGCAAAACACAATCGACTATTGGGCATTCGCACAAAAATTCGACCTAACAGAATTAAAACAAAAATTTCAAACAATCACAGAAAATTATTACCGATTAAAACAGTCAATGGACACAGCAAAATTCGGAAAGGAATACGCAATAGAAATGATGAATTACAACAGTATAATAGAAAGCATTTTAAGAAACATAGGAGATAAACTTAATAGACTAATACCCAACGAACAAACTACGAGACGAAAAAGAGGACTAATCAACGGATTAGGTAACATAATAAAAGCTATCACAGGCAATTTAGATAACCAAGACCCAGAACGTTATGACAACGCAATGCAACAATTAATTGAGAATAAAACCGAAATCGAATCAACGAAACATTGAGAAAGTTAGTAAGAAACCAGGACAGTACAGCCAACCGAATACAAACCCTTGAAATCACCATGCAAACTACCACGTTAGGGATGCAAGATTTAATTAGATTTAATACGATATTTACTCATTTAATATCAACCCTTACTTTAATGCAACAAATTTTAGCAACGTTAGAAAACGCAGTAACATTTGCAAAATTAAATACCCTACACTCTAGCATCATTGAACCAACCGATTTATTAAAAGAATTAATAAGAATTATATCATTTATAACTAACAGTAAATTACCTTTTGATGTAACGGAATCAAACATTCTAATATTTGAAAAAATAGCTATACTAAAAGGCTACATTAAGAATAACGAAATAATATTTTTAATAGAGATCCCTATAGTAGAAAGTAACAATTATAATTATTATCATTTATTTGCTTTTCCAACGAAAGTTACTAGCACATACCAAGTTATCATACCCAAAACCAAATTCCTATCCTTAATTGAACTGAGATATGGTTAAACAAACGAAAAATGTATTGAAGTAACACCAAACCAATACTTATGCCAATCGATGACGACAACAGCCATTCAAGAAGACAGCCCTTGTGAAGTACAACTATTAAAATTTTCAAATCATTACGAAAACTGTAAAGCCAAACAAGTGCAAATAAATAACATGAAAATTCAAAAAGTTACAGAAAACAAATGGATAATCATTTTCCCAACCATCCACTGCAATCAAGATGAAAATAACCAAGCATTAACCGGAAGCAAACTAATCACCCTCAAAGAAGATTGTTATGTAAAGTTGAAAGACGAAGTAATCAGAGTTTATCAAGATCCTATAGCAACAAAGAAACTTGCAAACCTACCGGAACTACAGTTCAAGATAGAACAACAAGAAGACGAAGAAATAGTCAAGAGACCCATGAAGCTAAAGTATGTAGACTTAGACGACCTCAACCACGCCATGAAATTAGTGGAAAGTTACAAAGAACATTTAAGTGAACTCAAAACGCCAAAGTTACATTATGACAATATAAGCGTTTGGACAATTGTGTTAATCATTTTAATACTTTTTCTAATTATATATGTATTTTACAAAATGTATCTTAGATATAAGAACGAAGGAAACAGTTCTAGATTTAAAGAAACAAAGAGAAACAAAGAAACGATAAGTGTACCCTTAGAAACAATGAATTTTAAATAATGAAATTGAATAATGAATTTTATGTATTTAAAATTTAAGTAAAACCTTAATTTTTCATTTACGGTGGGAAGAGTTATGTATCCCCCAATTTACCTATATATATTGAATATATAGAATCTAATAGGAATTATTAGAAATTGTTAAATAAAGTATTAGTTTATTGCAACAATGTAATACAAGGATAACCCAGAGAGGTTATTAACAGTTCATGAGAACGGATATGCAACTTTGTATCCGAGAGGGTAGTGATACTGCAGCTGACAGGTCACAGATGGTTAACATACCGCAATTACCTAGAAATAAGATTGTTACAATATAATAAAGTGTAGAATTAAGAAAAAAGCAGACATGAGATCTGCAAGTTCCCACAGCCATGTGGGAGACAGGTTATTATAAAAAGCCCGGGAGCTCAAGGTCCGGCAGTCAGTCTTCGAACTCCATACTTCGTTATTCAAGCTACTCACTTTATTACAATTAGTTAAATGTTTTCGAATTAAAGCTATATTTTACAGTTATTCAAAATTCCATGTTAATTTCTGTTTTAAGATAAAATAAATTTGTTAAAAGTTTGGAAACGTTTTTTAACACCGTTCCAAAGGCCCGAACCTTAACTCGCGTTTGGCCTCCGATTGCAAAAAGAAGCGGCAACTCAAAGGATTAGCGTGTGCCCCGCAGGAAACACGTCGCATTGCGTGCACAAAATTCGCATAACGAAAAACGGAACGAACCAAAACAGGACGGATATTTTCGTATTGCTATTTGAACAGAAAGTGAATATTAAATTTGTTTAGCTAAAGCACAGTGCTTAAAGTAATCTTGTTGTTAAGGAAATAAAACAGGAAAACCCGAGTTTATTGAAATAATATGCAGCTTTTATTCGATGAATTTTTTCAAAGGGAAAACACCTAAGCATTAATTATCGGATACTTGGAAAGACGTTCTCGCCTATCTAATTATGCCGTAAATTCCATGTTAAGGAATTCTTAGAAAGGATATTTATTTTTAATGAGCAGAAAGATTTATCAAGTAAAATATATAGGATTTTATTATTAATTTCGAAATTAATTTTCGTGTTTAACGCCAAAGGGATTTGAGTTAAAAATTATTGTACATATACTAACCAATTATTTCCGAAAATGAACGGTACAAGATATGTAACTTATTAATGATTGCGTATTACCCATTTAAATTTCTACCCCAAATTTGGAAACGCGCTGTACTAATTTTTGGTGTAATTGGCTCTTAATTAAGATTTGCATAATTTTCGTTAAACTTATCTCAGTAATGTAATACCTACATACTGAGTGTTTATTTTCTATATCCCGTCATACATAGTCCCCCCGACTTATTCACATACCTCTTAAAAGTCTAAATATTGTGATACTTTCAAGCACACCTTTGAAATGCTTCGCACTTACTCAACCTATCGAACACGTGTTCATACTTTTATTGAAAAAAAATTATACGTAATAATAATAATAGACAGTAAATATCACCGCAGTTGTCCACTTTCATGTTATGCATGCCTGAGTAGAGCACATCGTTAAATTATTCCGCGAAATGATTTCAATAAGAGTCATTCGACTGATCAATCGCTATTTTTATTTCAGTACGTGTATAGGGGGACATACCTTTTGTACCCTACCTTTGTTTACGGTTGTTCACATTTAACTCCGCTTATTAAACTGTAATTAATTGCAACGTATTTTCTTGAAACGATTCTTAAACGATAAAAAAGGAAAACGTGGCAGGGGTGCGTGTCTGTGTACGAAACTGAGGGTAAAGCTGTAATATTTTAACTGTAGAATTTGTTTTTTTAAGAACCCAAGTGAGAATTCAGTAAACTTTGAAGCTCGACTCTGTTAGAGTATACTGAGATTTGCACTATTGTGTTATACAGATTGAATAAGAAAACTAATCAAGAAAGATTAGGATCGTTAGTAGAGCTTTGACGAGGTTTCTAAATATCACCGGTACATGACGTCACAGTTGTGGATAACCTAAAATTATTGCATTATATGATGTAACGAAACTGTATTTACAATAACAAAAATTCTTTATTTTCAATCTGGTGCTGCGTACATAGGCGTAACCGTGAGGGACAAGGAAAGAGAATGATCGGGCACAATCGGCGAGTAGGCGGGGTTATACACATACAAAGATAAAAAAATGCCTGTACATAAAAAAAAAGAAATTAACAGTACTTATTAATTCTTATAATTATTCTAAATAAGTAAATAAAAGCGCAGTGTTGTTACATGCCAAAATTAGCATTGTACATTTTTAAATATGTGACTAAATTCCCGCCATTATTTTACTGTTATAACCCCGCGACGCATGTTCAGAGCCACTACCACAGTTGACAACACTGGTACTATCCACCTTTGCATTATTGCACAACAAAGATATTATGACATAATTGCGTGTCAAATTGTATCACGTACCAAATACGTTTACAATGATACAAGTTGCATCTTAAAAAAATAAAAAGTACTCACTTAAAAATGTGGAACTCTTTACGTCTTGTTTCAATCTTGTCTAGGAGTGTTTTAAACTCCTCAATGTTCTTATTTGGCGAGAAATAACAAAAAAAATCGTTATGTCGGGAAGCTCCACACTTAGAAAGCCATGTCTTGGATAATAATTTGTCAGTTTTAAGTTATTTTTTACTCCGATAAAGCAGTTTGAATTTTGGTCACAAAGAAAGGTTTTCATAGCTGCCTTATTGGGCTCCTGTCCTATGACAATGTCTATGGACTCTTCACGTATTGTTTGCATTAGTAAATCTTGCGCGGCCCTATGTCGGTCCAAATTAATTTGGATCACTCGAGGGGGGGGGGCTTGTCTTATTCGGGAAATTTTTTTGTGGAAACATTTATCTAGAGGAATTTACTCCTGTAATCTGTATTAATAAACGAGTATTTAAGTTGTAACAATTTTATTTTTGGTTAATAAATCCCTTCATCAAAGTGCGAGAATAATAAAACACTTTTATTAAAATAATGGTAACATACATTTAACAACTAAGGTAATACGTTAAAGCAGCATCGTACTTTGGTATTCTATTTGAGATTGAATATCTGTGTCTTCTACAGCTATTCGCAGGCGTGTTTCGGTTTGACAGCTCCCCTCGGACGCTCCGGTCGCCCGAGCTAGTTTGGTAATCAATCGGCCATACGTGGAAAAAAAGATAAGATGTACCAAAGACTTCAGGCCGGCAATTTGCGTATCCACTTTGAGGAGTCGGGACACATCTTTGAATAGCGGTTGGTATAGTATGAAGGTTATTAACTTGTTTTAATTTAAGATAATTTATTTAGCGCGCGTACGATGTAATGTAAGCAACTAAAACAAATGCAACTTAGAAGATAGAAAGTTTAACCAATTAGGAGAAGATCGCTTTGTTATACAGCGTAAAGATGCTTACTTTGGTAGAGGCTGTTTAGTACGAGCTTGGTTCACACTACACGCAATAAACTTCGTACGATATAACAAGTACCTCATCAAGGCGAGAAAGGCAGCTTTTGGTTCGTAGTTAGCTTTAAGTACTTTGTTTGGTGTTTCACATTAGAAACACGCTAATTTGTTCGTATGTGTAAAAGCATGATTATTATAAAAGTTTCAACTATTGCTGAGCTGGATTTCCAGTGTCGAAATAAAAATTCACTAATTTGATGTTTTAAGAAACAACACGCGTGGTTCAGTATGAATCGTTAGTTACAACAACAGCTGTTACTGACGTCACTTATTTTTCTGTAGTATACTGCTGACAGATGTGTTCTTGAAAGCAAATGCTTCAAACAGATTTAGCACAAGTTATGTAAACAAGAATATTTTTGAGATCTGCTTTTTTAGAAACTGAAACTAGTACATGTAACTTAAAAAAGAAAAACTTGAATAGTAACAATTTTTTAATGTAATCTGCCTGAACAGATCTGCACGGGTCGGAGTTTTTTTTGTGTAACAAGTTTACAATTTATTGCAAAATGTTTGATTATGAATAATTTAGATAAACCTGAAATTAAAATCTACGAAGTAATTCAGTTATTAATTAAATTTTGTTACAAGTCATTTTATTTTAAAAGAGATTCGTTTTAGTAAATAATTGGTTCAAGATTAAAGTTTTTTATTTTGATCAAATATGATCAAACCTAACTATAGAAAGCTAACATCTTTAAGAGTAGAATTTTGATGCCAACTTTATATAGAAAATATCTTTTTTAATACTTCTTTAGGTATATTTGCGGGACACAAATAGTGTTCCACTTTTTTATTAACCTAACTATTATAATTTCTTACAGGAGCAGCGTCTTATTTTATTAAGACAGGTTTTGATCATCAAAGGCGACCTTTTTTTTTCTTTGGGTCTCCACGTCCACCCTTAGAAATATGCGATGCCATTATCCTGAATAAGTCCGGACTTGGTGGCGTCTATTATTCTGAGATTAAGTTTGACCCACAAACAGATTTCGACTTACCCACCCCCCCCCCATTTCTCATAGCTCTACCCAAGGAATAGACCCCTAGTTATGTCGGAAGAATTCGTTACACTAGCGCCCATGAGTGGGGCAGATGTATAAAGAAAATTCGTTTCACTGCCACCCAATGTGGGGCTGGTGCTTCAGAAAAAATTCGTTTCACTGGCACACAACGTGGTGCAAGACATAATAAGAAAGAAAAATACGTTTCACTGGCGCCCATGCGTGAGGCTAGCCTTTTAACTAATTAGAGAAAAAAAAACCGTTACAAAGTATCTTGCAATAAGTTATAGGTTCTAAAACAGCCACTCAGATGTATTTACACTATTTACTTTATTGCCTGGGTCTCAAAAGTGTTACTTTCTCCTTTTCGCCTTATCCAAGACTTTTCTAAACGCCCCACATTTAGTATTTCCTGCCGCATGCCCTATTCGCTCACACAGTGCGCAATATTCCTCTTGATCGCATTCGTTTTAAATGTGCCTGTGTTTACCACATTTTCTACAATCATTTGACCTATTCAGTTCATTGCATTTGGCTGCCATATGGTCATATGCCCAACATTTATTGCACCTAACCAGTTTTATCCCTCTCTCAACTTGGCATGGAACTAGACCTATTTTAACTTTTTTTTCTATTAGCCTTTCAGCGTTTTCTTTATTCATGCTAATTACGTCCGATTGGGTTCCATTCTTATTTGTTTTTAGTCCTCCTATTTTATACGACTTATCTTTCAGGTGGCCAATACTTTTTTCTAAAGCTCCAATTATATCAGCTTTCTCGGTATTAATCTCCATTCCCGTAATGCAACGCTTTTCATTTCTTGACGTTGTCCCAATTTTTTAAGTCGCATGTTTTCGTCTGCATTCTCTACGATCTCCTGTATTTTATTTATTGCTTCATCCCTTTTTTCGACTGCTATCAGTAGCTGAGCATCGCTTGTTTTCCTCGCCCCTCTTATGGCTGAAGAAGCTTCTTTGTTTTTAAGGTTAGATTTGATAGTCCGTAAAATTTCTTTGTATCCAACGCCTTCTTTTCCCACAATTAAGGCATAGGTATCTCTCTCCCCTCGTGTCGTCGGTCCAATAGTGCCTTCCTATAGGAAGGAGTAGTGTATTTCGCCACAGTGGCTACGCTACCGTGGAAAACCCATTCGACCATTTTTCTCAGTTTGTCCACGCTCATACCATCTATATGGTGAAAAGCCACCCAATTATCATTTTTAGTTTCTTCTGAGATTTTTAAAAGAGTATTTAATATACCATTCTGGGTTCCATCGTATGAGGCTCTTATAACATTTTCGGTCGTACTTTTTTCTTCTTTGGATCTGACTTTTATAGTATTTTCCAATACCTCGAAGTCTTCTCTTATTTTCCCAATTCCGGGAATTTATCTCTATATAGTTTCTGGATACTCCTACTCATAGTTAAATCTTTTGATTCGGCTATCACTACTTCTGTCTCGTTTTCTCTTGTATCTAGGAGGTTTTCCTCTATAATCTGCGTGTTAATATAAGTTCCTGCGTTCCATATTTTATTTCCAATTACTTCTCAATTTTCAATAGTCACCGTATCTGGTAGACGTTTTAAAGTTTCTTTTTCTAGGGCATCTGTCCAAGGATTTGTTTGGATTCCACTTTTTTTCGTTCTTTCTTATAAGATAAACGTTAAGATAAAACGGTAATTACAATTTAAAGTTCGATATTTATTTCACGTGAATGTGATATAATAGACACTATCAACGGTTGGCAACGCGAACTCTTATACAGATTTAGGGCGAGGCCAATTATTGATACGTGTCAGATATTGCATAATAATACGCAAATTTAAACAAACTCTAGCACAAAAATAATGCATGCAAGTTAATTAAAGGTACTCACATCAGGTATTTTTCCTTCAGTAGGCCTGTAACCACGCATCCAGCTCCTTCTGGCGTAACGATGGCGTCGACGCTACCAAATTCTTAAGGGACACCTCGGCTAGCGGCGGTTGGCTGGCATGGAGCTTTCCATCTACAGGTGTGGAGGTCGGTAGGTCCTTCGGTGGCGCAAATTGTACCTATGTAAGGGTCTGACGGGAAAAGGTAAAGGTAGACAACACAAAGGTAATTAGAAAAAAGGATTCTACATAGCATACGTTACGGTACGACACCCAAAAGAAAGGTCCGTTTCACTTCACATCACCAGGCAGACAGCCTCGATTCCCGGGCGTCACGGAAACACGACCCCACTCTTTTCTACTATTGCCTTACCCTATGGGGATAAAAACCCTTGTGCAACTCACTATTGTGACGTACCGGAAGCCCCGCCTAGTCTATTTAAAATGTTCCCGCGTCTTGCATATTTGAAAATATGGCGGAAACTTCCGTACATCAAGAAAACTAAACCTAACCTAAAATGTTAAAGTGCAAATTCGGTTTGCACGTAACAATCGCGACAAAGCCACAAAAGAAAAACTTAAAAAGAAAAGTCTGTTAGCACAGTAACAGCTTAAAATCTAAATCCTAATTACCCTATATAAACCCTAACTTAAAACCTACAAAATGTTCATATAAGGCGCCACCTGGTTTTTTCGACCGATAACACGTCTACCGAAGTACCAGGAACGGAATAGGTAGCCCGATAGTCTGTGACTACACTACTTACCGACAGCACAAATTTGTCGGGGAGCATGAAACACTGCTTAAACTAACACGGGTGCGACAAATCGCCTAACCTATCTAAACCTATCTAAACTTAACTAACTAAAGCTAACATAAAGTTCTTATATGCAAACACACATGAGTGTCGCATCAAACTATTCTTCTTTTTTTGGCAAGAAGTGCCCAAATTTAAAAAAGTTCATGAGAGTGCGTGCGTCACCTTGCACTCTAGCAAATTTTGTTACTGGTACTTTGGTTTCCCCCGATGCACATTTAACTTGTTCATGACACAGTTGTGAATCCACAAATTTACCAAAAGTACCACCTACTAAATCCTTATATGCTAACCTAACAAATTACATTTCTAAATCGGGTTAGCTTTTTCACTTAAATTTCAGAAAAAATAATTCCCACGTCTGGTCATATATACCACACGTTAGGACGATAAAAAGATAAGATAAGATCTCAAATTGATGTTAAAGATAGTAGATAAGATAATGATATTTAGCTTAAATTGTTATCCTCAAAGGTAATGAATAAGATAACGGTATTAAGCTTTAGTTATTTTTTGAGATACTCGATAAGATAACACGATATTAAGTTAAAGTGATTATAAGAGATAGTAGGTAACATGAATTTAAACAGAAGTTATTACTCAAGATAACCGATAAGATAACGCGAAATAACTCGAAGTCATTCCTAACGGTAGTCGGTAAGATAACGATAAATTAAACCAAAATTATTACTAACGGTAATCGGTAAGATAACGATAATAAACTAAAGTTATTACCAAAGGTAATCAATAAGATAACGATATTAAACCTAAAGGTATTATCGAAGATAATAAAGAAGACAAAGATATTGGCCTAGTTATTACCCAAGACAATGATAACAACAAAAGAGTGGCTCCAGTAGAGCCGTTTAAATGGGATTGACCCGTGCCCTCTAAAAAGAGAAACCTGTGAAGCAGGTCCGTTCGCAAGAACAGCACGGGGGACCGGCAAAGACCTTTGGGTGCATTCCTGCACCCAGCGTTGATCGATATCGGTGAAACTATCACCCGATATCCACTCGGTATATACGATATACATACTCATTCACTCACACATTCATACCTTCACTGCCAGAGCCCATGCACTGACAGCGGCACCGCATGACCCCACGAAAGATTCGCAGAGACATGGTCCAGGTGTCTGTGGAAACCTCCCGCACAACCACACGGTGACTAACAGAAATGAAAAGGCAGTAGAGAAACAAGAACGGTAAAAAAGAAGGAGGTTGGTTTTTTGGAGTGCATAAGAGGCACCTCCAGGTAGAAGAAAGTAGAGGAAGGGCTCGCATTGAGCAAAAGCGACAGAGGGAAAGGTGGATAGCAAAGCGCTACTCAACCAACAAGTGTGGTCAGTAGCTCGGAATGAGGGAACATCATTCTTATGTGGCAGACGGGTGTTCCGGGACAAGAACAGGTCCACTGAAAGAAAAATAAGGCATAGCAGAGATAGCGGGTTAAGAAAAAGTATAGTTTTTGGACAAGCGTCCAAGAGAAAGTAGAGAGTTGTCCCTATTAAACACAGCGCAGTCTGAAGGACCACCTGCGATATTGATCCGACAAGATAAGATATAACATATGTTAACATTCACTAGGCTCCTAAGAGAACTAGTGCGATCATTTTCCTAACGAGTACATTGACTACGATAAGAAAATCAGACAAAGGTAGACACGACAACTTAAAAGTATCATTACAGATACAGACACACAAAAAGAAACTGTTTTAAGGTAGTTTTTCCAAACGGTAGCACCCTAAACACACACAAATGCCCAATTATAAGCAGTTAAATACAGATACACTGTCCCCATATGCCAAAACAACCGAGAATTTAATAAGATAACAATAAAAAGCAGTAGCACCTCACCACGAAGTTCAATAAAAAACAATGAAAAAAATGTTTATAAGTTATGTAGATTTAGTAGAAAAAGAAAGAAATAATGATGTAGTACAATGTAGGCGACTGCAATAATTCAGAAGAAAAACACATGGAATAGGTAGTCCTAGTCTTTGCAACTGCGAATATGAACTGTTTCTTACAATGGCATAGGTCATGACTCCTATGTTGGCCCAAAGAAAAAATCATCCACTCAACATCAGCTAAAACCAATCATAAAAATTCAATGAGTTATTTCAACCAAAGTTACGACAATTACCACACAATTAAACCATATAAGAGAAATACTAAAGACCGAACAATATGTAGTAGGAAAATTTCAAGGGTTAATTAAATGAAACGACAGAGTTATATTGGGGGGGTGTAGAGAATGAAGTGATATATGAGTAACGGTATGGTCGAGGAAAAGTCAACCAGGAGAAAAAGATAGCTAAATTAAGGTAAGTAAAGTTAAACGTGCAAGAAATTATATACTATATGAGAGAAGGAAGAAGTAATTAAAGTTAACTAATTGATGGTGAGAACAAAAAATATTAGGTAAATCGTGAGGAGAATGGGACATGAAAAACTTAATTAGCATTTGGGTCGGCAGAGAATGGCTTAAGGTCTTTAATATGCCACCTGCCTTGGCGTTTTCCTTCAGCATCCTGAAGTTCGTAGATAAGGGGACTAATGACACGAGTGACCTTACAAAGAATGAATTTAGGGGCTAATTTTGAAGAGAATTTCTTAGATGCATCCGATAAGACATAGTTCTTTTTCCAAACTTGTTCGCCCAAGGCGAAGGAAATATTTCGTTTACGTAAGTTATAATGGTCCTTACTCTTTTCGTAAGCTTTTAACAAATTTTTTCTAACGTCGTTAAAGATAGAAGGTAGTGACTGTTGGTCCTTGTCCCAACGTACTTTATCGTCAAATTCAATTACGTTAGTATCGTCAGGCACTAAACCATAGTAACTTCCATCGATTGGGGTATATCTTCCAAAAACAAGAAAAGACGGAGTGAATTGGGTTGCTTCGTGTTTAGATGTACGCAAAGCTTGAGCAATTTTAAAGATATGTTCATCCCATGTAGTATGGTCTGAATCAATATAGGAAGAGATAGCGGTAATTAAAACTCGATTTACTCTCTCGGTAGGGTTTACTTGGGGATGATATTTTGCGTTAAACCAAATTTTTTGTACTTTGTAACTTTTAACGAAATTCTGAAAATCTTTAGAGATAAATTGTGCACCATTGTCACAAAGAATAATCTGTGGGACACCAAAGATAAGAAAGACATTCTGTTCTAGAAATTTAATTATTGCTGCGGAGGTAGCTTTACGTAAGGGTTGTACCATAACAAATTTAGAAAACCAATCGGTAACGACTAAAAGATATTGATTGCCTCTTTTCGATCGAGGGAGAGGTCCTAATAAGTCAAGCGATATTAATTGAAAGGGATAAGATACACGCTTAAAGTTACCCATTAAACCAGGGCGAGCATCTTGTGAACTCTTATGGGAACCGCAAATTTTGCAGCTTTTTATGTAGCGACAAACAGATTGCTTAAGTGTGGGCCAGTAATATAATTCAGATATTTTAGCGAGAGTTTTTGTAACACCAAGGTGTGCAGCTAAGGGATCGTCGTGACATAATTTGAGCACCTCACTGCGGTTTGCAGTGGGCACAACGAGTTTCCATTCAGGTATATTCGATATTTTATGTGGGGACGAAGATACAAATTTATACAGTCTATTATTAGTTACACGGAAGGTAGGAAATTTGTCAGGGGTATCGGAAACTTTTCTAATCATATTGAGGTACCAGGTATCCAGAATTAAATTTGGAAGGTTAAGAGAAACAACATCTCGAGATAAGGCATCAGGTACGATATTTAATTTGCCAGGCCTATGCCTAACGTCAAAAGTAAATTGAGATATACGCAAGTTCCATCTTGCCAAACGACCTGCGGGTTGTTTCAAGTTATTAAGCCAAGTGAGTGCTGCACAATCAGTGATTACGGTAAAGTGTGTACCTTCGACATATCCTCTAAATTTCTCGATGCCAAAGATAACGCCCAATAATTCCCGTTCGGTAGCAGAGTATTTTTGTTTGGCAGAAGTTAAGGCACGGCTCGCATATGCGATTGGATGTTCTAAACCATTGCTTACCTGGAATAACATTGCACCTAACCCAGTAAGTGAGGCATCGGTTTGTATAAAAAACTTATCATCGAAATTTGGAGAGATTAAGATAGGTGCTGAAGTGATTAATGTTTTAATTTGTTCGAAAGCCTGTTGGGATTCTAAATTCCACTCGATAGTTTGGGATTTCTTTTTATTTTTAATTAAAGCGGTAATGGGTGCCGATATAGTTGAAAGATTGGGTAGAAAAATGCGATAGTAGCTAATCATTCCAATTAAACGTTTGATTTCGGTAACAGTTTTAAGTGTTTTAAATTTAGTAATGGCATCAACTTTAGCAGGATCTGCTCGTAAGCCTGTCCCATCGATAATAAAACCAAGAAATGTAAGGGATGAACGACAAAATTGAGACTTTTCCCAGTTTATCTTAAAACCTGCTGCGTTTAAACGTTCAGCAACTTCATCTAATGTGGCGATATGTTCATCGAACGAACTTGAGATAACTAAGATATCATCTAAAAACACAAAGGCACGTTCTTGATGTAAGATAGGACCTAACGTTTGATCCATAGTACGTTGTAAAGTTTGTGGAGCGTTACAGAGATCAAATGGCAAAAAATTATATTCGAAAAGACCTCGGCCTGGGACACAAAAAGCAGTCTTTTGACGAGAAGATAAGTCAAGAGGTATCTGATAAAAAGCTTGTCTTAGGTCGATAGATGAGATAAATTTTGCGTTACGAAGCCTGCTCAAAATTGAGTCAGTTCTAGGTAGAGGGTAAGCGTCTGGAACAGTAACAGAATTTAGCTTCCTGCCATCAAAACAGACACGCCATTCGTCATTCTTTTTCCGAACTAGCAATACGGAGAGGTCCACGGTGAATTTGAAGGAGAGATAACACCAGATACTAACATTTTGTCTATTTCCGCATGTAAATGCTTTTGTAAGGCAGGCGATAAGGGATATTGACGTTGCTTAAAAGGAAGGGCATCACCTGTAGAGATAACGTGTGTTGCCGTTGTAACACAACCAAGTTCAGAGCTATTAAGTTTGCGAAATTTGTCAATTGTAGCGTTAAGAGTTACATTTTGGGAATCAGTAAGAGAGATTTTGTTAGATATTCCTGTAGATGCACAGGAGTTCGTTTTAATGGAGGTTTGCCATGAAAAATCCTGAAAGTAAAGTGACAGATTAAAAAGTTTACAGAAATCAACGCCCAGTAGAAATGGATAAGCTAATGTAGGGACAATCAAAATAAAACATCACGTTCAAGAGACTCTACACGAATTTTTAACTTAAGGAACCGGTTACATGTATTTGGTTATCGTCAGCTAAATTTATGGAAGTTTTTCGGGAATAATTTGAATTTTGATATTTTGTTGAGATAATTGATGTAAACCTTCGTTATTTATCAGAGAACATGAAGAACCTGTATCCAGTAAAGCAATTACATTTAAGGAACCAATTGAGATAGATAAGTGTGGACGATTATCGAAGGGTTTTTTAACAAGTTGTGAAACAGCGGTAGTCTTTTTATGATAAAAGGAATTGACGATTTGTAACCACTTAGACCACTCGGCTGGAGTAGTATAGCATAATTCCTCTAAAGGTAAGGCATTTTGTACATTAATAGTAGCGATATTATTATTAGATAAATTTAATGACGGTACAACGTTAGAAGTGGTTTTATAATTTGAATTTACTGGCGTCTGTGTCCGTTGAATGATTGGTGTTGAGGGCGATTTTGGTTTCTTGAGATATTCACACCCTGATTTGAAATATCTCGACGGGAGTTTCCCGATACGTTAGGATTACAGTTGGTGCAGTTAGATTTGTAGATATTTGAGCGACCACAACCATAACAAAAATATTTCTAGGGTATGTGCAGAGAGTATAGCTATGTCCACTTCGCTTGCAGTTCCAACAGGTAAGTGCGTTATTAGTTACGGTAGGAGGAACGTTAAGAGTAGATAGTTTACGGGAAGGTCGGACTTGGCAAGCTAAATCAGGTTCTAGAAGACCAGATAATTTCTCGGGTGGTGGCCGGTACTTGTCAATCCTTGACCTCACTCCTTGAAGAGAACGACATAGGTCTTTAAAGTGAGCTATCGAAGATATGGTCTGTAATGCCAACCGTTCTGAGAAATAGGGGTTCAAATTTCTAAGTAATTGATCGATAATTTCTGATTCGGAAGGTTTTTTGTCAAGTCTGCTATATAAAGCTTTTAATGAGGTAATAAAAGACACAACATTTTCGTCGGGACCTTGGGTTCGGTTACGAATTTCGTTCCAAAGGTCGTTAATGTAACCATAAGGTAGGAAGTCTCGTTTTAAACAGGCAACTAACTCATTCCAGGTGGAAATTTGGTGTCGTATGTTTCTGTACCATATCAACGCTGAGCCTGCGAACAAATCACCAGCTGAGATAAATAGGTCCTGGTCGGTACACCCGCGAGAAATTTTAAAATCGTTAATCCGGTCAAGAAAGGATGATAAAGAAACCTTCGAATCAAACCCTTCGAAAGTGAGACCCCATTTGTATACAGGTATAGGTTTTCCTAATGGTTTAGGTTCGGCAAGCGCAAGATTTGAAAAAGGTAACGATATATCTACGTCTGCAATAGGATTAAGTCTTTCTAAAAGAATTCCTTCAAGCAATAACACTTCGGACAACAAACTTTGTTTAGCTTGAGTCGCTTGGTCGTCGTTATATAAAGATAGTGAATCAACTCGCTGTTTGACGTGAGTTATTCTCGAAGTCAATCTGCCTAACTCGATATTAGTAGCAACAGGATCCGTTCTATGTATTATATTCGATATGTCATCTAAAGATAATTTAATTTCTGATACGTTAAGTGGCCAGTCGCCAACAGGGTTCTTTAAGATATCAATGCCTTTGGTTTCCTGTGCCAAAATGGCCCTAAGTTGAGATCGCCTATCATTCTGGTTGCTAGCTGCTATAATACTCCTACATTCCAGCTCGTAGATCAATTCGAGGGATTTTAAATGTGATACGTTCATTATGAATACAATATTCAAGACGCGATATAAAAAATATGTGATTTTGACGCAGATTAAAAGGTAAAAAACACGTTACACTTACTTTAAGGTAATACGATACGATATTTAGGGAAGGAACGTTGTTTAGAAACGTCACCGATAAAAAATAATATGCCTGTTAAAGCTTTAATCTTATGAAAACACCAAAGAAACACATTTAAGGTATATGGAAACGAAATCAATGTTCAATTAAATACATATTCTATAGATAATTACAGAAAGGCCTTCCAAAAAATTGAAAATGGACGCAGGTAAGCAATTTACTTCACTCAGTGTTTTTTAAACACAAAATTTTCATGTAAAGGATAAACTATAGTGCAGTTTTTTAGAAAGTAACATAAAAGTTTCAAAAAAACCTGTCTTGTAAAGTTAAGAAAGCAACCAAAGTTATATTTATGATAGATAATCTTGTAATAACTGTATTTAAAGGGATCTAAACAAGATAATTGTTTAATAAGGAGATATATTCTTCATAAGTTAGCAGAAAAAATTTTAATTTTAGAAAATACACCATGTAATGTATTATTTATTTAATAATTATAAAATTCAAATTTTAATCCTACATAAAAGGATATTATAAAGGCAATTTCTTTCACTACTGTTTGTAGCATAAGATTTTCTTGTGTAAGTATTTGAGATAGTGTTAATTGAATCAATTTTTACAATACAACATAGAAAGATGTGCATTGAAGTTTCAAAAACGGCTTTTAAAGTTAAAAAAAACAAACAAAGATATTTTAATTTAGTATATGCAGATAATTTTGTAATAAACGTGTTTTAACGGCACGTAATCAAGGTAACTAATTATTCAGTAACGGTATTTAGAAAATGCAAATAAAATATTTATTATACGTACTTGAAAAAGTTAGGTTATCCCTCCTAGTAAAAATTTGTAGTTTTTATATAAACACTACACACGCGGTTTCAGACAAACAAGACATATTTTAAGCACTAGTTATGAACAATATTACTTTTTTGCTACATTATGGTAAATAGAAGGACATTTTTTTCAGATAAAACTATTTGTTACAATGTTGGTTTTAATTACGAACGCAATGTGTCAATTGTGAAAATATTTTGGGGGAATATTCCAAAACTGCCAACTGAAATTAAAAAGCTTCACAGATATTTTATGCAAAATAGATAAATAAAAAAATTCTTGGTTTGGTTTAGATGAAAAAGCCTGATTATCCTTAATTAACATCTTACATAAGCATACCACCTAAAAGCATGCATTGGGCGCCAAATTCTTATAAGATAAACGTTAAGATAAAACGGTAATTACAATTTAAAGTTCGATATTTATTTCACGTGAATGTGATATAATAGACACTATCAACGGTTGGCAACGCGAACTCTTATACAGATTTAGGGCGAGGCCAATTATTGATACGTGTCAGATATTGCATAATAATACGCAAATTTAAACAAACTCTAGCACAAAAATAATGCATGCAAGTTAATTAAAAGTACTCACATCAGGTATTTTTCCTTCAGTAGGCCTGTAACCAGGCATCCAGCTCCTTCTGGCGTAACGATGGCGTCGACGCTACCAAATTCTTAAGGGACACCTCGGCTAGCGGCGGTTGGCTGGCATGGAGCTCTCCATCTACAGGTGTGGAGGTCGGTAGGTCCTTCGGTGGCGCAAATTGTACCTATGTAAGGGTCTGACGGGAAAAGGTAAAAGTAGACAACACAAAGGTAATTAGAAAAAAGGATTCTACATAGCATACGTTACGGTACGACACCCAAAAGAAAGGTCCGTTTCACTTCACATCACCAGGCAGACAGCCTCCATTCCCGGGCGTCACGGAAACACGACCCCACTCTTTTCTACTATTGCCTTACCCCTATGGGGATAAAAACCCTTGTGCAACTCACTATTGTGACGTACCGGAAGCCCCGCCCAGTCTATTTAAAAATGTTCCCGCGTCTTGCATATTTGAAAATATGGCGGGAAACTTCCGTACATCAAGAAAACTAAACCTAACCTAAAATGTTAAAGTGCAAATTCGGTTTGCACGTAACATCTTACTAATTTTGTTCTGTCCTCATCTCTTTTATCTTCTTTATACATTTTTATTACTTCGTCCTCTAGGTGAGTTATTTTGGCTTTTGCGAGTAATATTTCTTGCTTAAGCAATGTGTTTTCTAGTTGCAATTGATTTATCATATCTCCATCCTCATTTCTACTTTTAATTCTTTTTTCTTCCTTTATGTTTTTGTTATTTCCTGTCAGCATTTCGTTCATAAACTCTCTTTGCTTATCTGAAGCTAATCTGTTGGACAGAGTCCTCATTCTGCTTATTGATTCTTTAAGTTCTTTCTTTGTATTTACATTTTCTTTACATGTTTATGCTGCCCCGCTTATTTTTGTTTCTAAAGATTTGATTAATCGTAATAGGAGTTCCATACTTTTAATATTCTTTTCCTCTTACTCTTTGCCTCTTTTTCTCAGTTTGGCACCTGTTATGTGGTCCTCTGGAGAACTATCCAGGTCGATTAAAGTTATCTCATCAGTACGTGGTGTGTTCTCTGCCTTTAGTGCGTTCCTTGATCTGGGGATTCGTTTACCATCTCCTTGTATGGGGCTTTGGTTTTCACTTGCGCGTTCCTCGTGCTGGGTTCCTACGTCAGATGAAAAACTCCTATCACGTTGTGGTTGTGTTCTACTTGTCTTAGTACTACGAAAAAAAGTTAATTCAATTTTTGATTGTGTGTCTATTTCTCTGTATCTCTTGTGCTATCTGCACCACCATCTAATCTTCTAGTAATCGACGCAGCCTGGTTGTCCACTGCCGTTTTCAAAGAAGTGCCTCCCGCAGAATCCTTGAGGCTGGTTGCAGGTGCAACGAAGGATTCTCCGGCATTGGCAGTGCCGATACCTCTCTGGGGTGCTGTGTTTTGTTTAGCTGAATCCATCGTGTATGATGCCGGCTTTCGTTTTGGCGAACGTCATTTTAATTGCCATGGTTGGCATTCAATCTTATGGTTGTTAATCCTGGTGGCCTGTCTGCCCTCGGTTAACCTAATAGCCTAGACGGGGCGGAAAGGTAGTCGGGGTCGATAGTAAAAGAGTAGAAAATGATCCCTAATAGGAAAGATTAAAGGTAGAGTCTCTCCCAGAGATTGGTACAAGATAGTACCACGGATGCAAAGTGGAAACCAGTAAAAACCGTTCTCCTTTGTCCGGGCTTGAAACCGGCTACTGCGATTACAGATGCGTGTGCCACCTACGTGCATCACTCACCCCACCGCAGGCGGAGTTAGGTAATACCGAGTTAGAGGAGGTAGATCGATATTGCTATTTAGATAGTATAATTACAAAGGACGGACGTAGCAGAAGGGATATAGTAGCTAGAATAGTTCCAGCTAGGAAAATGTTTTTAAAAAAGAAAGACTTATAGTATTGGTTTAGATAATAGAAAAAGTTTCTTAAAGTCGTACGTATGGAGCATTCTATTATACGGTAGTGAGATTTGGACAATTAAAGAGCTAGATAAGAAAAAGATAGAAGCTATTAAAACTTAGTGTGATAGGAGAATGTTAAAGATTAGTTGGATAGATAGAGTAACAAATGAGGAGAAGGATAGGTGAGGAACCCTGTATGTGGAAACAATTAAAGGTCAGGTGAGATAAGATGATAGGGCACCAGGTAAGACATGAGGCACTATTTAGTAAGGTCTTAGATTATAGACTACCAAATAAAAATAGAGTAGGAAGACCAAGACAAAGCTATATTAGTCAAATTAGTAGAGATTTAGGTTGTGAAGGGTATTAGACCTCTTTAGACTAGCTCAGAATAGAGCTGCCTCAAACCGACTTGAAGTAAGTTCAAAAACAAAACACAATTGGTCAAGAGGCATATAAATCATTAATAATGAAATAAATACGATCCTTAAAAGGTTCTAAAAAATCAACATGAATCCTATCAAAAACCGATATTGCGTCGGGAAGCTTTATCAAGCACGCTTTGGGTGGTTGTGAGGAGTTTGACATACAGGAGTCACAGTTCTTAACATACCCTTCGATGTCTTTGTCTAATTCCGGCCACCAAAAACGTCTTGTTGATAACTTCATTTCCATTCCCAAGTGGGCGCCATGAATCTTCATCAGAAGTCTTTTAAGCTTTTCAGGTATTATCAAACGATAACCCCACATCCTTCCTCTATCCCCTTTATTGATTTATTCTACTGCAAACATTAAAGAGACCTGTATATTTTAAATTTCATCATAATTGGAACAGGTGTCTCCAAAGCTTCCCCGCTCCCATCATATTAACACACATATAGGCCTTTTTGAAGATATTCTTCTTTATGCTCGAAACGCGAGTTACGTTTCGGGCCTCGGGAGTTGTCTTTTTAAAAACTTCTCCAAAAACTTCGTAACAATTTATTTACTTTAAACAGACATTAATTATGAAATTTTAACAAAACTGATTTAAAATTACTCTAAGTCGAAATAAAATAATTAATTGAACTACTATGAGTAAGTAGCATTAAGCAAACTGCAATGCTAAAACTGAATATTTATGACCGACTGACTGGTCTTGGGGCTCCCGGGGTATTTATGTTCTCCCTACCCCTCACAATTCTGTGGGAACTTGCAGAGCTCATGTTTGTTTATTTCTTAATACAATTCATTAATACATTGTAGCAATCTTACTTTCTAGGTAATCACGCTATCTTAACCGACTGTGACCTGTTACCTGCATTGTCACTATTGTCTGGAATACATTGTATTGCACCCGTTCTCGTAAACTGGTAATAACCTTTGTTACGTTCATTTTCGTAAATAATTAATTAGTGTATATACAATAATTTTTATCTTAAATTCTTTTGGCGTTCAACACAAAAATTAATTCCGTTAATTAAAAATAACCCTTTCGTGTATTAAAATGTGTATGGTAATTAATAATAAATATCCTATCTATGTCAGTTGATAAATCTTTTGTGCTTTATTAGAAAAATAAATATCCTTTCTAAGAATTTCGTCCCGTGGAATTTACGCCTTAATTAGATAGGCGACTTTCCAAGTATTTTAATAATTAAATGCTGGTGTGTTTTCCCTTTTTCGAAGAATTCCGCGAATGTATTTTAATAAAATTAGGGTTTTTCTGGTTTATTTCCTTGCTTTGGTGTTTTAACAAATGTAACAATTCATTTGCTGTTCGATTAGCGACCAGAAAACACGTTGTTTTGTTTCGCTCGTTTTCTTGATGCAAATTTCCGGCACGCATTATTTAGCGTGGTGAGTATATGGAATTTATATAAAACCATACGTTTCGGCTTCATTAAATTAATTTATTGTTCGTAACTATTCTAGCTTCCTGCGGGGACACGTTAATCCCTTGAGCTGCGCTTCTTTTGGGGGACTGCGAAGTCCAATGCGCTCCGCTTGGCCGTAAGCTTGCCTGTTCGCTGACGCAGAACAGCGACAGCCTCTACCCTGATGCCAGTAACTCGAAGGGTGAGTTCCGTTTTTGCTTTTCTTGGTAAGCGCTTCTGATTTTGGAACCAGAACGCCTGGGGTTTTACCATTAAAATATGGACTTTCCAAATTTAATTCTTATATACGAAATTTCTAGAACTATTTTGGTATTTACTGCTTTTTTTTGATTAATGCTTTACTATTTGTTTCTAAATTTCTAAAAATATACGATATATGTTTGTAAAAATTAGTTTAAGTTTACATTTACGATGATCTAGAGCTGTGGTTTTTAGGGTTGCGTTTGGTTCTTTCTTTTCTTACTAAATACTGTTAGGGGGTTATTACCTAAAAATTACAGCTCGCCATTTTCATAAATAATTTTTTTTATTGTGTTGTGTACATATTTTGGTTAATTATAAGTTCGTTCTTTTCCGTGGTATGTTTTGTTCTGTGTGTGAATGAGTGAGTGTTTATTATTTTTTTCTCCATTTATTTCAGGTTCCTTTGTAATTTAGTTATAGGTATAAGACCCCGCTCACTCGCCGCCTGAGCCCGTACTTTCTTTCTCTTTCTTTTTTTTTCTTTTTTTTTGTTACGTCAATGTACGTAACACCTTTTTAGATCTATCCTTGGATTACATTGTTGTACTTGACTTAATAATTTCTAATAATTGCCTATTAGATTCTATTTTATAATACATGCATAAATTGAGGGATACATAACTCCTCCCGACGTACATGAAAAATTAAGGGTTTTTCTTGCTTAATTTTTAATTTAAAATTTATTATTTAAAATTCATTGTCCCTAAGGGTATATTTGTTTCTTTATTTACCCTTGTTTACTTAAATCTAAAACTGTTTTCTTTATTCTTATATCTAAAATACATTTTGTAAAATACATATATAATTAGAAAAATTAGTAAGTTCTCGTATACGGTTTGTCCTATTGAAAATTTATTTGCATCGGTATTCTTATTACGGGTTGTGGTGAAACATTTTTTGTCGTTATTTAATTTATATTTTTAGTTTCTCTTTGTGATCTGTAGCGCATTGCTGATATACTTCTTTGTTATAATGTATGTCATAAGAGTTGCGCGAATTTGAATGTCCTAATGTTAATTCTAATGGAATAAAATTGGTTGATGAGTGGATTGTGTTATTGTAGGCGATTAGTGCGTATGACATTAAATTAGTGATGTGTTCTTTCTTATAAGTTATTCTTAGTAATCTGATTTGTTCTAACAGGGTTGAATGTAATCTATCAATTAATCCGTTGGATTCAAGGTGGTTTTCAGTTATGAAATGAATTTTTATTTTGTGAAGTTCTAAAGTGTTTTGTGTATCGTCTCATTTTTAAATTCGCTGCCGTTATCTAAGGTTATTGTTTCGGGTGTTCCATAAAATATAAGTATTGTAAAAATCCTTGGGTTACGTCAATGCTATTTTTAGAGGTGATGGGTATTGCTTGGCCTATGTTGGTGAATGCATCTACAATTGTTAAATAGTTTTGTGCTTTTACTACTAAGGTATCAGCACGTAATTTTTGAAAAGGTTTGTCAGGTGTTTTGGTTAACATTAAAGGTACTTTTGGGGGTGTTGTGTCGTATTTTGCCTTGTCGCATAATTCACATTAATTAATAAATTCTGTGGTTAATTCCTTCATATTGTTAAAATAATATCGTTTTATGAGTTGCTTTAGTGTTTCATTAATTCCACGTTGGTTGGTTTTTCTTCGTGTTGATTCCTAATTACATCATTTATTTCGTCAGGGTCGTCTAATGTTATTAATTTTCTTGTGCATCTGATAAGTTCAGGGCCAGAGTTATTGAATAAAATAATATATAATTCTGAAAATCGTTTATACAAATGTTCGGTGTTAAAGTAAAAGAAAAGTTTTTTTTTCTCGGGGAGCGTATTCCTTTAGAATTTGTTTAAATTGTTTATATTGATTATTAAAATTTGTGTTATTAAAATTTGAGTTATTACTTCGTGGTTGATGTTTGTGCATTGAATGGTGTGAATTTTTGTTGGTTATGTTTGTCTCGCGGCTTGTATGGTTTTATTGGTAAATAGCTTTTATTCGCGTTAGGGTTGTATAGTCTGTTTTGATAGTACATGACGTTTTCTTCTTTTATTATCATATTTATGGCTTCTTCTAAATTTTGGGGACGTTGGAATCTGATTTTATCTGATAGTCGTTCTGGTAGTGCATTTATGTAGGTGTCTAGTGCCATTTTGTCATACATTTTTGTTTTTAAAAGTCGAATACTTTGGTCGGGTTCTTCGATTTTTAATTTTGTTAAGATTAAACTTTTTACATCTTGGCATTTCATTCCAAATTGGTACGGGAATTGGTTATTTTTATTCTAAGGTTTATTAGTTCGCGGATTAGACATTATAGGTTACGTTGATCGCGAAAATATGCTATTGGTATCCGTTTAAAATCTTCCCACTGTCCTAAGTCATTTCGGCTGGCTATTAACGTTAGTGCCCGTTCGGTCAATCTACTTATTATCAGACGTAAGAGGAATACTTTATTTTCATTATCTCCGGGTTTGTAGAAGGTTTTCAAAAATATTTCACACGCAGTAATGAAATTCGCGAGGAGAGCTTAGTCTCCGTTAAAACTGGTGATAGTTTCAAGATAAATTTTTATATCTGAGCTCATTATTGTTAAGGGTTGCTTTCGCTTTTAATTAATTTTAAATTTCGTAAAAATTGGAATTTATTTCGCTGTTTGTATTGTTACTCTTTGGTTTGGTTTATTAATTTTCAGTTTAGATTGCTACGGGTTATTTGTTATTTTAGCCTGAGTCGTTTTAGGTTATTTAAAGAATTGAGTTGTACTTGGTTATACGGTGCTGTAATTTGAATTGAGAGATTTATACTCAGTAATGTGTAGTTAGTAGCCTTGAATTCGTTTATTTTATACTTCGCGAATGTTAATTTTGTTGTAAATTCTACTTGAGTTTTGCTTTCTGCAAGGCTTCGACGTGAATAAATAATTTGTTGGAATAATTGCGTGGTAATTTGTATATTTCGTCGCGTCAGTTTTGATTTTATTTTAGTTCTGCTGATTTAATTGAGTCTGTTATAATTATCTCCTCTTTGGGAGTGTTGTAATTTATAAGCGTATAAGATGTTTCTCTGTTTCGTCACCTTGAGTGTTAAATATAAAATTGCAAGTTTGCAGTCTACCGTTTTGTTACAGTAGTTGCATTAAAAATCTCCTTTGTAATTTATACAATAAACTTGTTTAAATTACAAAGTTTTAGTCTACTGAGGGTGTAGTTTCAGTCTCTGTGAATGGTTGTAAATAATTTGCGTAATGCTTTGGTATAATTAAATATGCAATTACACTTTATTTGATTTTTCTGAATAGGTTTTGTTTTCAGTCTGTGATAATTTAAATGCGTCTTTTCTATAATTAATTACTTTGTCTTGAAGTATTTAATTATAAAATGTCACGTTTAATAATTGCTTTTTATAAAGTTGCTATACCTTTTTAGTAACGTGGATATTTATAAAGTTGCGATGAATAGATTTTATTCAGTAATTGATTAGATATATTTGTACTGAAATAACTTTGTATTCTATAATGAGCGTTTCATGCTGTAATTTTATGCGCTTTGTTTTACTTTTGTAATGAGTTAATGGTTTAATTTAATAATAGATTGCAAGGTGTTTCTATACTTTATAGAAATGCGATGAAGGTTGCGTTTGAGTAATTTGTTTTTTATAATTAGTTGCGTTTTATACATTAGTTTTGGGCATGAAATAAAATTATAAATTAATTACGTTCTATTTTTGGTATTTTAAATTCGTTTTCGTTTTGTTTTTGATAATTCTTACGTCGGTTACGTTTTGGTTTATTTAATAATTGTGCGCCAGTTATTTTGGTAATAATTCGTAATAATTGTCTAATTTGCGGCATGTAATGCGTCTTTTTAGTTCTCTTGTTTTTATAAAATCTTTTTAAAAATGAAGTCTCTTAAAATAAATTTTGAAAATAATTTCTCATAATGGACAAGTAATTATTTTCGTAAAAATGGCATACCATTGCAATAAAATAATAATAAATCTGTACATACATAAATAATTTTAAAAATTTCTAATACCAGCGAATATCAAATATAGTTTGTCAAAATTCAATTGGTTTTTTAAGGAAATGAACTTACAATAGTTCGTTGCGGACTCGGTCAATTCGTGTACTCTGTCCACGTTAGTTTGATTTAGATTCGATCGATGCTTGTATTTCCTCGAAAATACTAAATTGATGTTTCATTTTTACATTAAATGTTCTCGGTAAGGGTATATTAGCTATGAATTGGTGTAGTGTTGTTTGGTGGGCTGTTTTAATTTTAAATGGTTCTTTTTCTACATAATCCAAATAATGTTTCTTCACGGCTCTGGGGCTAATTAATGTTTCTGAGGATCCGGTGTTGATTAATAGTTTAAATTCGGCGTGGGGTATTTCTATGTATGGTAGTACTAGGTGATTTATGTTATTTAGGTTTATTAAGTTTGGTCGTTCATGAATCGGTCTATCTGAAAATTTGAGCACGAGTTTTCTTCGTCGTCCTCCTTGTAAGTTTCGTATTGTTCGTCGCGTTCATAAGTTTCTGCATAGTTTGATTCATTGTTCGTACTTGGCTGAATGTAGTTATTCTGGTCATTGTCAAATTTTTCTACTTCTTAGTGAAATAGTTCTTCCGATGTAAAATTGCGTTTCTGATGAAGGTTTGGTCGGATATGTGTTATCTTTGTATTTTGTCTGGTGTTACCAGATGAGGTATCCATTGGTGTTGGTTTATAATAATTATTAGGGCTGTTATGATTATTATTCATTGGTGTATTTCTACTGGGGTTCGCGCTGAATGCTGGTCTTTGTTGGTTTAGGTTTTGATTGAATCTTGGTTGGAATGCGGGTTTCGTAAAAGTTGGGTTAAACGTTAGTTTTGAAAAATGTTTATATTTATTATTAAAATTTGTATTGTTGAAATTTGAGTTGTTAATTCGCGGTTGATTTGTTTGTGTGTTGAAGGGTGTGAATTTTTGTTGAGGGATTGTTTGTCTTGCGGCTTGTATAGTTTTTATCGGGGAATAACTTTTATTTGCGTTGGGGTTGTATAGTCTGTTGCGGTAATATATTACATTTTCTTCTTCTATTACTAGGTTCATGGCTTCTTCTGGGTTTTGGGGACGTTGGGATCTGATCTTATCTGATAGTCGTTCTGGTAAAGCGTCAAATATTTGTGTTCAGTACTATTTCGTCATACATTTTTGTTTTTAAATGTCGAATTCTTTAATTTTTAATTTTGTTCGCATTTCATTCCGAATTGATATGGGAATTAGTTGTTTTTCATTCTGATGTTTATCAGGTCTCGTACCAGGGATTTTATGTTACGTTGGTCTCCGAAATATGCGATTAGTATTTATTTAAAGTCTTGCCATTCCTGTAGATCGTCTCTACTAGCAGATAAAGTTAGTGCCCTTCCGGTTAGTTTGCTTATTATCAAGCGTAAACGCAATGAATTCCTTTTGTTATCTCCGGGTTTGTATAAGGTTTTCAGGAACATTTCGCATGGTCCTATAAAGTTAACAAGATGCGCTTGCTGGCCATTAAAAATTTTTGAATGGTCTCCAAGTAAAGTTTCATATCTCCACTACTCATTTTGGTTAAGGGTTGCTTTCGCTTTTGGGTAATTTTAAATTTTGTAAAAATTGAGATTTATTTCGCTATTTGCATCGTTATTTTTGGTTTGGATTTATTAATTTTTAGTTTAGACTACGTCGGGTTATTTTTAGAATCGTAGTTGCTGTTATTTGTACTTAGTTACACGGTGCGGGAATGAATTTGTGAGATTTATACTCGATAATGTTGGTTTAATTGCTATAGCTTTGAATTTGCTTGTTTTTATCTCGCGGGCGTTAATTTGTCGTAAGTTCTGCTTGAATTTTGCTTCCTGAAAGAATCTGGTATGGATAAATAGTTTCTCGCGGTATTTACTTCGCTTTGTATGTTTTGCGTTAGTTAAAACTTTGTGTTCGTTCAGTTCTGCTGATTTTATTAGTCTATTGTAATTATATCTTTTTCGTAAGTTTTAATTGAACTGCATAAACGTATAATTCGTCTGTCTTGTCTACTTGAATTCTAAATATAACTTGCAGGTTTTTAGTTAATTATTTTGTTACACTTTATCTTTGTAATTTAATCACAACGTTATATCTACTTGAAGATGTAGTTTAGTCTCTTGGTTATTTAATTGCGTAAGTGCTGTATAATATGCAATTATACTTATTAAAGTAATTAATACTTACTGAAAGGTGTTATTTTCAGTTAGTGTAGGAATTAGATAATTCGCTTCTTTACTTCGTTAAATACTTGCATAAATGTTGCGTCTGATTATTTTTAGATTTCTCGGTATTAATAATATTCAGTTATGCTGCACGTAATTGTAATTGTATCTTTCCGTAATGTAGGTTTAAATTTCTATGATGAACGTTTAGCTTTATTTAGTATTTGTACTGGAATAAATAGCTTCTTTGTAATGCAATTTATTTATAGGTAATGATGAGTAGTTTTTGTTCAATGCTGGTCGTAATTTTATGCGTTCTATTCCACTTCGTAATGGATTAATTACTTATAGATCGTAATGTAAAATGCGCTTCTTTAATTTATAGAAAGGTTGTGAAAGTTATTTTTTAAATAGCCGTTTCTAAAAGAAGTCTGGAATAAATCGTTTCCGTGATGAATGATGTTTCATTCACCGGTCTTTTCTTATGTAAGGATTGTATTAATTTGCACGCTGGTTTTTAATTACACGGTTCAGGTTACTTGCAGAGTGTTTTGCCGTAATTTATAAGGTATGATAAAGGTTAATGTTTTAAATAATCTTTTCTGTAATTGCTTGTTTAGAAGAATTACTTTTAGCTTTAGTGTTATATGATGGAGTTAATTTGCGTTCTGTTTTTAGTTTACTGGATTAACCGTGGCGTTTTTGTATTGCGCTAGTTAATTTGAATAATTATTCATACTTTGGTTACGTTTGGTATTAATGGATGCGCGTCAGTTATTTTTGGTTTATTTTTTGGTTTGTTTTATTAATTGTAATGAAAAAATCTCTTTAAAAATCAAGTCTTTTTGCTTTAAAAGAAAATCTCTTTAAAATTCAAGTCTCATGAACTTTCTTAAAATAAATTCTTGTTTGAAAATAATTTCTCTTTGTAAACTATTTTCAAAAAATATTGGCATAAAATAAAATTCTGTACATAAATAATAATAATAAAATAATAAAACTAGCATATATCAATTATAGTTTGTGAGATCAATTTGGTTTTAAGGAAATGAATTTACATTAATTTTTTCATCTGTTTCTTTTGTGGGCTTGATCGATTCTGTATCTCGTCTACGTTGGTTTGTTTTGCTAGATTCGGTCGATGCGTGTATTTCCTCCAACCTTGTTTGAGTTCTGTCAAAATTGCGAATTGAAATTCTTAGTCACCAGTCTTCCGATTTTTGGATTCTTAATGCTCCTTTGAAATCCTACCGGCTGCGCCAGTTAAGGTTCGGGCCTTTGGAGCGATGTTTTTAAAAAACGTTTCCAAACTCTTAACAAATTTATTTATTCTAAAACAGAAATTCTCATGGAAGTTTGAATAACTGTATAAAATAACTTTAAATCAAAAATAATTAATTAATTGAAATAAGGCGAGTAGTCTAGGTAAACAACAATGCAAAAGCTGTAGTACTCAGACTGACTTTATTGATTAGCTTGAACGAAGTATGGAGTTCGAAGACTGACTGCTGGGTCTTGAGCTACCGGACTTTTTATAATATCCTGCCTCCTCACATGGCTGTGGGAACTTGTAGATCTCATGTCTGCTTTACTCTTAATTCTACACTTTATTACATTGTAACAATCTTATTTCTAGGTAATTGCGGTATGTTAACCGTCTGTGACCTGCCACCTGCAGTATCACTGTTCTCTCGGATACAAAGTTGCATATCCGTTCTCATGAACTGTTAATAACCTGTCTGGGTTATCTTTGTATTGCATTGTTGCAATTGACTTATAATTTATTTAACAATTTTTAATAATTCCTATTATATTCTATTATTCAATATATATATATATATATATATATATATATATATAAAATGGAGGATACATGACTAATAATGCGCAATAAGGTCATTATTACGCAACAAATTATTATCACATACAAAGAAAAAAGATAAAGGTACTCACGTAAAATGTAGAGCTCTTCACAACATTGCAGCTACTCTCGCATCAGTTGGGCGTTGTGAGCGTGGGTCGTCCTTTGCCCCCTCGTCGAAGTCAAATTAAATTTGTCTTCTCTCTTCTTGTGTAAAAGGACGACAGAAATACAGGTAGGAGGAACGATATCAGTTAGAGATAAAAGAAAACCTGCATCGCCTAAAAGAGAAAAGACAAGATAAAAGGCACACAGATAACCACACTCTTCCACGTCTCGATGATTAGTCCTGACGTGACGGAAATCATTACTTTATTTTCACTCTGCGTCTGCGCAATCTCGAGCGCCAACGCAACTATCTAAAGTGACGGAAATGCACGCACAAGTCTTTTAAATTATTGGCGCGAATTCACTTACAAATTCAAAACTAAAATTAGAAATGTTTACATGCCGATTTTTGGAATGTAACACGGTATAGAAAGTAAGGATTTAATAACAGCTCGACGAACAAGCTCGAAAAGTTCGGCTCGAAGAACTGACCAACTCGGCTCGGCTCAATAAAAATGGAACTCGACTCGAAACTCGACTCAAAAAAATATTATTTGCTGGGGTCGAAACTCAGCTCGAAATCAAGCCGAGCTACGAGCCGAGCCGAGCAAAACTCGAGCTCGAGTCCAACCCTATCTATATCTATAAATATTACATTCTTTTTGAAAATATAACGTTGGTATTTCCTTCTCTAACTTTTGTGTTCGATATATAAACAGTTTAAATGGTATATTTTATTTACTAGTTTTGTTTTGAGTCATGATATCTCCCTTGATGATTCGATCTTATATCATACTCAAGGAGATCAATGTGGGGCAATCTTAGCTGTGCCAGAGTGTCTTTCTACACTTTGTCGTTCACGTATCGCTTTTGTGACACCTAAAAAGGGTTGGGTGCATATCTCGACCTCGATACTATGCATTAAAATCGTTTTGAAGTAGCTCTATACTTGATACATTTCAACAGTATGTTTTTGCAATTATTCCAAAGGAACAAACCCCTGTGGACGTCATGACGCAACAGGTACGGAACTAAATTAAATTACCACGTCTCGTTAATAGCAATATTCAACAATACATTTCGAGTCGTTCAATAGAAATTAAACGTGTGCACATACATAAATAATGTCCAGGTTTCAGTGACTTAATAATACCTCGAGTGAATAGTGTGTCGCACCCCAAACTTTAATCTAAAGGCACGTAAAACGCATTGGGAGTTATGGGCGATTCCGTGTGAACCAAATATGCAATTAATGTAACGGAGGCTACAATCAGCGGCGCCCCATTGAGCAAATCCGCCCCGTGTCCCGCTGTTGAGAAAAGATTCAATCATCACGACGTCATTCTTGCATTTATTATTGAACGTCGTCGATTTTACTTTGCGCTTTAATTTTTTCCGTCCTCCCCATTTTTATTGAAGGGCATTGTTTGGGCTGAGAAACATTTAAATTCGGGGCGTTTTCTGAAAAGCGTCTAATTCTTAATTCTTAATGCTTTCTTTATTATCGTTGGGGTGATTTGTGCGCTCTGAATATCTTTTGGGCGAGACTCTTTTCAATCGGGTTCCGGACATTTCAGTTCAAAGCTGAATAAAATTTTTGTAAATACTATGATCGTAAATTCTTTGAATGTGGAATTTATAACGCTTTTCAAGGACTTGAATAATTGATCGTTTTGTTCAACGTTGACCTAGAGCTCCAGGTGCATTACTATTTTTTTTTAATAAACATATTTTCTAGCCAGAAAACACCAAGCAGGAACAGCATTTTTGTGGAATCATACTTTACTTTAATAGTCTCTGTATTGTTAAATCCCACAAATAGGTGTATGGTTTACTTTTTTAAGTAATACAATTTATGTTTACATGCATTCTTGATCTAAGGAAGAATTATTTTTGTATCTTCTATTGTTCATACTTAAAGGTTGTCAAATTTATTGCTAATTTTCTACTCTAAATGAGTACAATTTTGTGATTCATTTGTTTTGATTGATAATGTAAAACGCTGGCGCCTATGAAGTTTTACATGCTAAATTATGCTGAGTTAGAAAATGAAAAATCTGCTGTCCCTGATTTTAGTTAATGTTTCAATAAGATAACTTTACGTATGTAGATAGAGAAAAACGTCAAAAAGTAGTATTTGCAGTTTTAATTCATTTGTTCAAATTCTGTCGAAGATAATCTCGTTATGTATAGAGGGATGAGATTTTTTTGTTGAGCACTTCATTATTATAATTTGCCGCGTAGAAATGATCATTTTACGGGAATGCCGTAATTAATGGCTTCTACCTTAACTATCTAGATTACTCAAGGTAAGCTTGATTTCCTTTAAATGGGCAAAATTAATGAAACGCCTTTCGGGAACGATTATATGATCACTTGAAGTCCATTTTTGCCCTCCCCTATATTTAACTTTCTAATGCTCTACCCGAAAGTACTACATTGACCAGGAAACGGAATTTTTTATCTGAAAATTTTGAATTTTTCCTAATCCTTGCTGTTCCAAGCAAAGTAGGGATCTTTAACGTGCGTGACAACACACACACACGGGACCTACATTTTACCTCTCATCCAAACAAGGGCGTATTTTTGTGAAAAATGCTCACCTAACTTTTTTCAAGCGGTTCGTGACGGGAATCGAATTCAAGACCTTAGATTTAGTAGTTAGACGCGAACCAACTAAGCCACCAAACCGCGTCATATTATTATACCTTACATTTCATTTTTCCAATGCTCCACACCAAGGTACTACATTGGCCAGGAAGCGAGTTTTTTTACCTGGAAATTTTGAATTTTGTTTTACCTGGAAATTTTCAATTTTGCCGAACCATTGCTGTTCAAACTAAGGTAGAGATCTTTAACGTGCGTGAAAACGCTCACGCACGGGGCTTACATTTTACCTCTCATCCGAACGAGGGCGTAATTTTTATGAAAAATGCTCACGTGTCATTTTTCAAGCAGTCGGCCGTGTCGGGATATAAGGATCAGATACCACAGAGTTGTAACAAATAGGAACAACTTTAAAATTCGATACCATAGACTTTATATTTGTTACAACTTCAGAGTAAAAAGACCGGGGACAGAACCCCATCCCCACTTAGGCCAGTCAATTTTTATTAGCCGTCGGTTATCAGGTGACAATTGACAACCAATTACACAATCCCCAACAGGAATTCACGTAAATGTTTAGAAAAAGTCGTTTAATAAAGTTACAATAAAATTTAAATAGTAAATGGAATTTGCTACGTGTCAATTGACTGTGCCTTATTACACTAGAATTATTGTAGACTTCAGTAAAGAATCGTTTAACCAGTGTCCTTGTGAGTAGTGTTAATCGTGGTGTTAATGACAACTGTTTTATGTACAATAACGTACTTTATAAGTTATAACCCAGCATGCTTTCCATAATCAAATCTAATATTTCCTATCAGCTTATAAAAGCTTTCTGAGCTCTACCAAAAATAACAAAGACAATTTCGTGTCTGATGCAATAAAATCAGTTACGTGTAAGCTCTCGACCTGCATTATATTCATAACAAGAATCTTACCTAGTTGTATCGTATAGCAAAAGTTTGAAAAGTTGATAGTATCCTCGGTTTGTAGCAATCCTTGTTCGGAGTCATATTCTGGAAGAATGATCATCGGCGTGGGCGCGCCTTCGAAATCGACAATAACGGAACCCTACCTTACTGGAATATAAATTCTTAACATACCTATATAAATAATGTTCTTTTATATTATACTTGATATCAAAAATCTTTATAAAATTTCGCTATTTTTGCTATCTCTTAAAATAAAATTTTAGAAACTGATGTGATGTTAATACCACAAATTTAAATTTCATGGTCTGTTTCGAATATACTAGAGATGATTTCTGATTTAAATTTTCTAAGCTCTTAAGTATTATAAAGTTATTGCTGTAAAATATTATGTTATACATAGAAAAATTGAATGTTTCAACCAAAAATTAAATTAATTTAAAATTTATTTAATTCTTGGACTAATCTTTTTCTTTTCGCATATAAAACCTTATCCGTCCCTCAAAAAAATCCTAAATCTAAATTTAACGAAAAAATAAATTCATTTCCTAACAAATTTATATAATTTAAAACCTCCATCATCATTAGGTCTTCAGTTCTGGAACTGGCTTGACGCGTACCCTCATTGTTTGTTATTCTGAGCTAACCTACACATTTTCTTGAAATTTCCACAGTCTGCATCTTTCACTATCTGCGTGCTATAGTCTGATCTAGGTTTACCTCTAGCTCTCTTTATTCTTATTTTTGCGCTAATAGTAGCAGAAAGATCGCAGAATTAATGGCGCCCAAGTGGTAGGACTTATACGCAGATATCTCGACGCAGGCGACAGATCGTAGTATTTAATGGCAACCCTGAACGTGGGGCTTTTTGTATTTTAAGGGCACACCGTAGTAATATATATTTCTGTAAATTGTATGTTAATTTTGATTAGATAAGCCATCTAATAAGTTATTGCAATTGTGGGACTTAAACAACGCAACAAAATGGCTTCCCAACAGTGGTGCTCGAGTTAACGATTAAACCACGCAACAATATATATATATATATATATATATATATATATATATGTATATATATGTATATTGATATGATAACGCCGCACGCCGATATAATAAACGTCCAGTTTCCTGCTGAACGTCAACGCTCTGTGTTTTTCTAATATTCTAATTTTAATTATGCCGCGGCTAGCACAGTTTAATTTGCACGGAGTGCACAACGTCATGATGATCAAATTAATTTACCCCTTTAATTCTTACCTCTTTGGATTGATAAAAGGAAGTCAATCAATATTCGTATAATGAAAGGAAATAATATCTACACTTCACAATTTTGTAATCCCTTAAATAAACCCTTCAATCAATTAATATTATTTAGATTATTTATCTCAAAAATTATCTCCCTTACTTTAATTTAAAGTCACCAAAAACGACACCTTTTACTGAAAACATCTGGAACGTTCTAGATCTTTTATCCTTATCACGTAAATTTCAAGGTATTAGACATTTTTGTTGACTTCTTACCAATTTGAGAAAAAAATATATTGAGTGTTTAAATTTAAATATGAAAAGATTCCTTATACTAGTTAGCCCTGATCTGTGATATTCTGATGAGTCTTTTTCCTTTGGTCTGTACCCCTTTATTATCTTCAATCGAAAAACAATGCCTTGCTTTGTACTCTTTCACGTGCTTTGAACCAATAGTTTTGTTACTCCTTATTTCCAAAATTCACCTCGTGCTTTACTTTGTATTTTTCTGGATACGCTTCGGATCCTTTTTAATATCACATTTAGAACTCGTAGGTTTCTTAGATTTCTCATATACACCTTAGAATTCGTAGGTTTCCTAGATACACCTTCGAAGTTGTAGGTTTCTTAGATATACCTTCGAAGCCCTACATTATTATAAACATCCAACTTAAATCAATCAACAAACTTTTACTTACGTTTTCTGCAAAACGGCAAAAGCTTTTTCATATATATCTTCAACGTAATTCGTCATCAACTATTATTACACAACACCACTTTTCACAAAAATATAATTTAAAATTTATTTATTTGACGCGTAAATATTCTAGCAAGAGTGTTTCAGGTTCGACATGCTCCAAATTGAGACTGCCCTTTCTTATCAACTCTGGGCGTTATATAGCTTTTGCTATCTACATTTGGATTGGTTTGTCCAAACAGCCTTACAAAGTTTTGTAACCAACCATATTTGTTTTGGACATTCCTAGCAGTTTTTAAGCTGATTTCTGACGAAACTATTCTGAACTTACATATCATGCCGGTATTTGCTATTGTTTTACGATCTTTGACCGCCTGTTTTGTTATTATGTCTGTTGTTTTGTGTAGATACAGCTTTTGGAGAATTAAACAAAATAACTGATGTAACATAAGTGATGTAAATCCACATGTTTTCGTTTATGTCTCTATTTAAAACTTATTTTTGAAAGTACGTTTTTTATCAAAGCACTTTATTATTCCTTTTTTATTACAAACGTAATTGCATAAAGATTTGCTAGGTTTTATCTTATTTCATGCGTATCTATTTTATAAACTTATTAAACACTTCTTGAAGTGGTCTAATTGCATATATAATTATTTCTCCGCTGAATACGTGATCTCTTATTGAAAGATATGCTTACTGGCATTGATTAAAGTTAATTACGGTTTTTATACAGGGTGTTAAATGTGTGCTATTTACATAATGTGCGAATTATTTTTTTTCCTGCTAAATAAATGCATTTCTATGATTCCTATTGCTATTTACATTTACTACGCGACCCTTACAACTCAATACACCCCTAAACAACCCCTTATCACAGCAATATATATATATATATACTGCTATGATAAGAGGATTATTTAGAGGTATATTGAGTCATAATAGTTACACAATACATGGAGTTAGAAAACTAAATTTATATAGCATGAAAATACGTAATTTGCAAATTATGCAAAGAGCAAACATTTAACACTTTGAGTAAAGAATCGCAGTTGACTTTAGTTAATGCTGGGAAGCATATCATTCAACAATACATACACATTCAGCAAAAAAAATAATTTTACACGCAATCAAACTTGTCTTAAACCAAATGTACTCATAAATTGTAATTCGATACGCACTAAATGCGGTAAAGAGCTAGAAAATTATGATACAATTCCCATTAAACATGCAATAGTAAAAGCAGATAGCATAATATCCTGATAAGAAACGCATTTTTCGAAATAAATACGTTTCGGGAACGCAAAATGTAAACAGAAATATATTAATATACGTCACTTAGTCTACGTGATTTTCTGCATGCAGTTAATACAAATCCCAAAGCATTATCTAGACAAACAAAAGCCATAAGTGAAATTACGTGCCAAGGCAAATTAGAAATTCTTGTAAGAACATTAAAACAGACGGTCTAAAATAAATACAAACTAGAAATCTACTGGTACCAACGTGATCAAGAAATCGTTCTGAAAAATTATTATCAGAGATATACCTGTAAAAGACCAAAAATATCCAAAACACCCGATGGTTTGTCGTAAACTTTGAACAACAGCACAGATAACCAATGAATTTTTAGACGGGGCGTAGACTATATAACAACCAAATTTGAAAAGCAGACAGTTATAGTTCGAACCGAACACAAGAATCTACGCGACGAGTAAATATTCAAATTAAATAATAAAATTTTTGTGAAAAGTGGGGTTATAAAATATTTTAAATAAATAATAGTTAAATTATATGAGACAAGTTTCGCCGTTTGCTGGAAAACGACTCTAAGTGAGATTACGAAATTCTAAGTGACATTACGAAAATTGAAAAGACATTACGAAAATCTGAGTGAGATTACGAAACTCTAAGTGACAGTAGAAAATCTAAATAAGATTAAGAAAATCGAAGGGAGATTAAGAAAATACTAGATTATTGATTAAACGTGATAAAACTTGAAAATTAAATAAATTGATAACATTGGGAGGAAGTCCGAATGAGAATATTAGCAAAGACGCACAAAACAGAGGATTGTTTTAAGCATTGAATGGAGCAACTCAACTAAAGGTAATATTGGGGTACTGATCCACAGAGCTCAGCAGAAAGACGCACAAGGAAAACTACAGGTCAGAACTATCTAGCATAAGGCATTCTTTTCTCTTTATATATTTTTTTTGAACATTGATCACATTTTATACCTGAATATTTTATGTAGTCATCAAAAATTTATCATATACGTGAAAAATGTCGTAAAAAAAGGGGAATAATCTTGAACGTTCATTTTGCAGGCTCTAAAATAAGGAAAGAGAGCTTTAATTTATTGTTATTTAATTCAGAGGCTCATTTTTGTCATGCAGTGAAACAGATTAAGCTGTGAAGTGTTTGATTTTTTTTTCTTTCTCATTATACAAATATTAATCAACTTCGTTTTATCATTCAAAGCAGAAAAAGTATAGGGAAAAGGGGGTAAATTATTTGATTATTGTAACGTTGTGCACTTTGTGTGAATTAAACAGGGGGCTAGCCAAGGCATATTTAAATTTTCAAATATTAAAAGACACGGAGCGGTGGTGATTAGAAGGAGACTGAAAGTATAATCGCATTGACGTGCAGCGTTATTATATCAATATATATTGCTGTGAAACCTCACCATTAACCTAAAACTAAGGTTTTCAAATCGAGCCCCAGCGTTGGGCCGTCATAACTGCTGTGACATGTACAAAAAGCCTCGTCAGTTTCCTGTAATAAAATCACAAACAAATTTTATTTTGAACTCGAGCCTCACTTTTAGGCGCTACGATTTGCTGTGATTTTCTTCTGATAATCGCCTCTGTCCTCTTTCCGCCTCGGCTGCTCACCTAGTTAAAACTTTCATCCTCATTCATAAAAAAAACAAACACATTCCTACCACAAACATCAACGTTAACTCTATTTACATCAATATTCATAATACATTAAAATTTCAAAATTAAATTTCAGCATAAATTTCAGTATCAGAAAATTTCAAGATTAAATTTGTTATCATTTTAATTTGCATCCAGAATTAAAGTCCTTGTAGGATGCCTACTAATTAATTTAACAATATTTGCAGACCTGAGTCTGAATAAAGGAGCATCTTCCACCCTTTACGTTAATTAAACAGGTTCGTCTAATTGAGCTCAAAGACAGACCCAAATTTTCATCATAATCAAGAACATAAATGCTAAATACTCCTTTCTACTTAAACAAGAAAATTTCACCTTAAAATTAAAAATTTGTGGTTTGTACAAGTTCACTACTGTCCATTTTAAGTAAACAGATTATAAAGTTATTCAACACACACCAAAACATCAAAAATCGAACAACAAAGCATAAGTTACCTGAAGATTAATGCACTCGTGGCTCCAATGTACATCGTCCTTTGTTAATCACACCATTCCAACTGGGTTATGTTTACGGCTTCTGATTCTCAACGCTTTTAAAATTTTCTACACCACCATTCATCTAAAATTGTTTCAGGGCTTCTCAGGACTCATCTAAGTATATCTGAATCTTGTTTTGTGGATCCAATCACGTTTACTAACCATTTAATTATTAACACCCCCAAAATAGCAAAGAAATTCATACTTCTTTCACGCTATGCCCAAAACTGCCTACTTTTGTTTATTCATTTATCGTTACAAATTTGGATACTTAGTACAGTAATACTCGCAAATATAACTAGACTTTATTACCTTGTATCTTCTTTTCTAAGTGCACTAACGCATACTAACTTGTATCGTAGCACGTAAATAGCAAACTGTTTTAAAGTAATCACAAAAATATAAGAGCAAACTGTTTAAAATATTGAATCAAAATCGAAAATCTAAGAGAGCACTGTTTAAAGCATCGAATAATCAAAAATCTAAGAGAGCGAAACTGTTTAAAGTCCGGGTTTATATAATAGCTAGCCTGCCCGCCGGTTTTGTCCCTCAAACGGACAATTTCCAGAATTTCGCATACTATGTTCCCTTTCGACAGTCGGGCACAGAGATTCTCCTAAATTTGCACTCGCGTCAGTTAAATCTCAGAAATTTTCCACACGGCACGCAACGTCTGAGAACAACTAATTAAATTTTATACAGAAATGTTATTTTTACACCTCTCATGTTTGCCCTCTTATTTTCAACCAATCGTGACCCTCGTGACGCTACACAAATCACGCCTTTAATTATTAGTGTCTCTGCTTGATGCATTTTCTCTTTCCTTTTCTACCTTGGTCTGAATGGTACAAATCGATATTCTTTACTATCCACGTGGAATCGTAAGTAAAATAACCCCGTATCTAGCCTTCCCGTTAAAACATCCGACCGTTTCCAATATACCTAGAAGCTGCATGTTTATCAGTTCGAATTTATTAGAATTTTGATATTTAAAAATACGCAGGTGTTCAATCGTAATATTTTAAATAACACTTCTACGATTTGAATATTATTTGGGTTTTTTAAAAGCTTTTATGCATGTAATACTTTAATAATCGTTCAATTAACTCCAATTAAAATAATGATGAATGGCATTGACTTCTACCCTTTAATTTTTAGTGAATCCTAATTAAATATTAATTATTATTTGTACATTTTGTTTAATACCGGTTACTTAAAAATTGAGTTAATTAATATAAATTTTGCACGTAATTTCTATTTGTTTTTTACTTGGAATAATTAAATTACATACAAGTTGAGCATTTTAATTCTGCTTCTTTTTATAAAAAGCGTCTAGTGCATAATTTAAATCCCTTATTTTTAATGAAACGAATAAATTTGTTTGGTCCACGTTTTAATAATGCGTACTTTTTCCCAAAGCTTCCTTATACACGGTGATTAAAATTATTTGATGTAATTAATTAATTTTCTACCCTGGTCTAAATTTGAGTAATAATATATATATATATATATATATATATATATATATACAGGGTGATTTAGTGTGGCAACGGTCGATAACTTCATTATTATAAAAGCTACGTAAACCAAATTTGGAGAAATATTAGGCATGCCTAAAGTACATATTTTAAAAATATTTGGAAGCATACAAGGTGTTTCATAATTCCAGGGCATATTAAACTTATATTTTTTTAAATAGAACACCCTATATATTATTACATTTTTGGAAAGCCCTGGAATTATAAAACACCCTGTATGCTTCCAAATATTTTTAAAATGTGCACTTTAGGCATGCCTAATATGGCTCCAAATTTGGTTTACGTAGCTTTTATAATAACGGAGTTATCGACCGTTGCCACACTAAAAACTCACCCTGTATATATTGAAATGTATAAGGGAGATACCAAGAGTTCTAAGGGTTGTTTAGTACAAGCTAGTATATGCCAAGCAAAATAATCCACATATTTGATCACATAAACTTAAAAATGTATGTTTGCCGTATTTTATGTATACTAAAATACCATTCAAAATGGTAGTTGAAATTAAGTGCCAAAAGGTAATATTAAAATGACTAAATGACGTAGTAAGATGTACAGTGCTCAAGGGTTTATGCCGAGTTTGAATATTAAAGGCCTTTGAAAGTACATTTGCCGTCCGGAAACCGGATGCGTCTATGAATGTTTAATATCGATTACGCATCCATTTATTTTGGTTTTGCATTTTAAATAGAATCAACTTTTGGACAATGTTTGTAAATTCTAAATTATTAGTTATAACAACATCAAATGTGATTGATGAACTGTAATTATTTTGGACCAATGATAGAATTTAATGTGATTTATAAAAATGTAGAAAGGACATGAGCTATGGTATGTGCGACACAAACGAAATGTTAGGATGTATTGGACGATTTAGTTATGGGGTGGTAGGCGAGAAAAGTTAAAATGGTTGCCGTAGAAAGCAAACAACGGGAGATTATTTTCGAACTTTATTGGTAAAAAGACGTGTTTTTTCATACTGTGCTAATTTGTAACGATTTTGAAAAAAAGTTAATAAAAGTATTTGTTTCTAAAAGAGTTTTGATTTAATAAAGTGTGGTAAAGAAGCAACAGCGACAAAAGCATAAAGTAAAGATTGGTGATTGTGTGACGGTGAAACGACGGATAAGTTAGATTTGGAAAGCGAGTGGTTATAAAAAAAGAAGTTGAATTTGGATAGCGTGTTAGAGGTAGCAGGATATTGGGAAGATTTATATAAAGGAACGGAGTTTGAATTTGGATAGCGATTTAAAGCGAGTTATAGATAGCAGGAAATCGAGTGGTTATACATAAAAGGAAAGAAAGTTGGATTTGGATAGCAATTTAAAGGTAGCAAGGACATCGGGAGGACATATAAAGGAACAGTAGTTGGATTTGGATAGCGAGTTATAGATTGGTAGCGGAGCAGCGGGCAATTTGTAAAAGGACAGCGAGTAGATTTGGATTAATTAAGAAGAAGCGGACGGATTTATTGAATACACGACGAGCGGGATTAAGGAGAACAATAATTGGTAGTGGAGGATTCGAAGCAGAAATTAACACAGGGGAAGTTATAGCACTGGGTATTCAAAATTCTAAATTCGGGTTAATTATTTCAGGTATTGGGGAGCAGCTTAAAATTTCAAGAACGACACCTGGAGGCGGTACAAAATTCAACCAAATAGGACATCAGTGTAAAGACGCATACGGCGACACGGATTTTGAGACAGCAGTCAGCGCGGCCAACAACGAAGTGTAAACCAGGTGAGTGCTGAAACATCTTAAACGTCAAAAATAGTCATAAATTTTGGTAGTAATTTAATTTGGCACAAAGCGTCGTTGATCTTAATAGAAATTTTGGCATATACAAAAATACAGTAAAAAAATTTAGTACTAAAACAAAAGAGTGCACTTTGGTTGGACTTGGTACATCTACTTATAACAGAACTCACTATAAGTAGTTAAACACCCTGAGATTAAGAGCTTAAATAGTCGAGGCATTGAAATAAATAATTTAATTAAAGAACCAACCAAACGTTGCAAATACGGGGTGTGCGTTAAGTGTGCACATTTCATAACAGGCGCTACAAAAAGGGGCAAAAAGAGAGTGAGTGACGGACAGTAAGTAGTAATAAAAAGGGGGGTAGTAATCATACAGATAGATAGATAGTAAACAGTATAATATATATATATATATATATATATATATATTGCTATGATAAGAGGGTAGTGTAAGGGTAGATTAAGTCATAAAGGTCGTAGGATAGATATAAATAACCTTAACTTTAAGAAAATCAAATAATTCCATCAAATATCGGAGTAAATCGACTATTCTACAAAAAGTCAATTACGAGAACACTGTACATAAAGGATATTTGATCTAATGCATGAGGAAGAAGCTCATTTAGTAATAATTCGATACCATGTAATTAGAATAGTAATGTGTGCGTCGTATAATATGTTTAAATATAATTTACGAGTAAAGATAAAGTTTTAGAAGCAACTAATTGTATCAAAATAAATTATCGGGAAACATAGATAAATTGGCATTCCAAATATTTAATAATTACGTGGAAAACATCAACGCATCTATATGCAAACGCATCTTAATACGTCATTGTTAGAAAATGGATACGTGACTACAAAGAATACATTTGTTCAGAAAACCGACATTCTGTAACAAACAAATAAACACCAGGCGGTTCATTATATGATAAGTTTTGGACTTATAAACTAAAACATAAAATTACGTGATTGAGTGTGGATAATAATTGGGAATCCTGAGAAATAACCATATAATACAAAACGCTTACGTGACTGATAAAGCATTGTCACCAAGAATTCGACAGGGATTTTGAGAAAATACCGAGTTTTGACAAAGATAATACAAAGTACAGGCATTGATCAATAAACACGCCAATAGAAACGATTGGTGGGAACGGCTTATAAATACAATACGAAATTAATAAAGAGTCAGTTCATATTCAACCAAGCACAAACTATGCTCAAATGCAGTAGAAATTTACGTGATGAAATTAATTAGTGAAACTTTAAAATTCAGAATAAGTAAAATTTTAAAGTGCAAAAAATTGTGCTACGAAAAATAAGCCGATCTACAAATAGACGTAAGTTAAACAATTAATTAAATTTATTTTTAATATTTAACAAAACAGGGCTTTTGTTGAGACGACATTTGTTGAGACGGCTTTTGTTGATGCCATTTTGTTGAGAGGGCTGTTATTGATGCCACTTTCGTTGATGTCATATGTACTAAGTTGATATTTAAGTTTATATGCAAGTCGATGTTCATGTCGAGAACTAAGCCCTAACACAAATCTAAAAATACGTCTAAAAGTGAGATCAAAAGGGTACTCAAAGTTAATTCAAGGAAAAATACCAGAAATCAAAAGTGGATAATTCTGGGCAATAAGTAAAGCGGACACAGCAAGGGATGCAGACCACAGACACTATGAGGGAACTCCAGTGACCGTTCCAGTTTAGCGATTTTTAAACATTTTATTATTTAAAGACTGTTTCAAATTTAATATTTGCTATACAATATGTATTTATAAGAGTCATCAAAAAGGTCATTTGAAAATATAAAAACAGGGAAAGCATCTTAGGACGTTCGAAGATACTTGAGAGTAATTAAAATATATTTTGCTGGCTTTCAGTAAAGCATAAATTTGGTAAATGTAAATATTCTATACAGGGGAAAATGTTGAGATTACACACCATTGCACATATTATCGATTATTATATTGTGTGATTTTGAACTGCTTTATTTGAATACATTTAAAAGGTGAAATAAGATTTATTAGTAAGTCAAGCATTCAGTGAGCTAGTTGTGGTAAACAAATAAAATATAACGTACAAATCGTGGGGCTTAATAGGGGATATTATAGCAATTTAATGACACGTCCAATCGTGGGGCAATTCACAGCAATTTAATGGCACCCATCGTAGGCGCTTGAAATCTGAAAAGACTATTTCATAACAAATTTAATGGTACGCCCAATCGTAGGGCATATCATTATATATATATATATATATATATATATATATATATTATTATTGAATCTCCCTTTTCTTTTTTTCTTTTACTCACTGACTGTGTACAATCACTCTCAATTCTATATTCTTAAAATTTTATATTTGATTTTACCCCTTTTTGTCGCGCCTTTTTTTTTTAATGTGCACACCTAATGCACGCCCCGTACTTGCAACGTTTGGTTGGTTCTTTAATTAAAGATTTATTTCAATGCCTCGACTATTTAAGCTCTTAAATCTCAGGGTGGTCAACTACTTATAGTGAGTTCTGTTATAAGTAGATGTGCAAAGTCCAACCAAAGTGCACCTCTTTTGTTTTAGTACTAAATTTTTTTACTCTACTTTTGTATATGCCAAAATTATACTACGATCAGCGTTGCTTTGTGCCAAATTAAATTATTACCAAAATTAAATGACTGTTTTTGACGTTTTAAGATATCTCAGCACTCACCTGGTTTATACTCCGTGCTTGGCCGCTCTGACTGCTGGCTCAAAATCCTTGTCTCCGTATGCGTCTTTACACTTTTGTCCTATCTGATTGAAGTTTAGTACCGCCTCCAGGTGTTGTTCTCAAATTTAGCTGCTCCCCAATACCTGAAATAATTAACCCTAATTTAGAATTTTGAATACCCAGTGCTGTAACTTCCCCTGTGCTAATTTCTGCTTCGAATCCTCCACTACCAATTGTTGCTATCCTAAATTTCGCTTTTCGTGTTTTCAATCAATCCGTCCGCTTCTTCGTATCTTATCCAAATCTACTCGTCGTCTTACTTCAAATTGTTCTATGCTCCGCTACCTAATATCGCTATCCAAATCCCACTTCGTTCCTTATATATTTTCCTCTCGATGTCCTGCTACAAATCTATAAATCGCTATCCAAATCCAACTTCTTTCCTTTATATATTTCCTCCCGATGTCCTGCTACAAATCTATAAATCGCTATCCAAATCTAACTTCTTTCCTATGTATAACCACTCTCGATGTCCTGCTACTTTTAAATCGCTACCCAAATCCAACTCCGTTCCTTATATATTACCACTCGATGTCCTGCTACCTTTCCCAATATCACTCCAAATCTATATAATTTTCCGTCGCTTCGCCGTTGCACAATCACCACTCTTTACACTAATTACTCTCGTCGCTGTTGCTTCTTTACGCTTCTTTATTCAATCAAACTCTCTAAAACTCAAATACTTTTATTAACTTCTTTTAAAAATTGTTTACAAATTAGCACAGTTTGAAAAACACGTCTTTTTACAAAATGAATTTCGAAAATAATCTCCCTTGTTTACTTTCCAAGGCGACCATTTTAACTTTCTTGCCTACTACACTTTAAAGTATATAACTAAATTGTCCAATAACATCTTAACATTTCGTTTGTGTCGCACATACCATAGTTCATGTCCTTTTACACTTTCCTGATTCACATACAATTCTATTATTTGTCCTAAATATTTACATTTCACCAATCATATTTGAAGTTGTTATAACTAATAATTTTGAGCTTACAAATATTGTCCAAAAGTTGATTTTATTTAAAATGAAACCAAAATAAATCACACTTGAACCTGGATGCGTGGTTGATAGTAAACATTCATAGACGCATCCGGTTTTTGGACGGCAAATGTACTTTCAATGGCCTTTAAAATTCACACTCGGCATAAACCCTTGAGCACTGTACATCTTACTACGTCATTTAGTCATTTCAATATTACCTTTTGGCACTTAATTTCAACTACCATTTTGAATGGTATTTTAGTATACGTAAAATACGGCAAACATACATTTTTAAGTTTATGTGATCAATTATGTGGATTATTTTGCTTGGCATATACTACCTTGTACTAAACAACCCCTAGAACTCTTGGTAGCTCCCTTATACACTACAATATATTGCCGTGGACTCGGGGAACTCGTGCCTTCACCTAACAATCATTCAAGCCCCTCGAATTGGGATTCATAAAATTGCCGTGGGCTCGGGGAACTAAGCTCTTAACATCAAGCCTTTTCTAAATGAGCCAACATAAAATTTTCAAAAATTATTTTAAAAAAATTCCTTACCTTTTTATTCTGACGCCGTTGAATTTCTCTGCTTCCTTGGCTAGCTCAGCTGGGCCTCTTCTTGAATACCTAATTTTACATACATACTTCTTTTACACTCACACACCATCAAATAAAATTACCAAATAATACGACAACCATACAACCTTTTATTTACACATATTAACAGATAAAATATATTTACACATGTGTTCCCACAGTTTGGTACAATAATTACCAGCTCAGTTTATAGAATATGTTAAAGTCCTTGATTTTTTAAAATGATTTTAAACAAATGTCGAGTAGATATGAGTAGATGGGCCCCACATGTAACCCTAATTTGACTTCACACTGGTGTATTGTGAGCTCATTATAACCCAGTTTTGTTTGTATATGCTTTATAAACCTTGCACTAATGAAAACAAATTTACAGACCCGTTTACTTCTTACAACACCATTTATAGCCTGAATAAATTTTTATTATATCCTAAATAAACCTTTTTCAATACTCAAAATTATTAAAACGTCCTGTACATGTATCTTTTAAAACCAGTTTTTAAAAAAATAAATATGCCACCAAAAAGTCAACCACACAAACACAAAATCTCCACCAATGTTTATATAAAACAGAAATTTCAAATTAATTACCTGGAGACATCTTCACTCTTTCTTACCGTCGGAGATGGCTACCAGAAACTTCTCGTCGTTGCATCCATCTACTACGCTGATTGCAGGCTCCACAGAACTCTATCATCTAATGTCTCCGCTACCACTCTTGTTCTCCGCAAGATATACGCTTCGTACCATTCCATACTAGATACCTCACGCATACACCATTGACTCCCAGTTCTTGCTTACCCCAAATATCATGCATCCATTTAATAAATTTTGTCGTAATAGCCGGACCTTTTTATTTAAATACGCACTAACTCGTGCACTCACTTTAATAACTTGAGGTCCGCTACTACAGTTTTATACTTTCAAATGAGATATTAAATGTAACTTTACTACACACACAAATTCTAACAAAAAGCTTTACTATTATGTTGGCCTGAACTCGTATTCAGAACTCCATGGAAGTAAAAGAGAAGAGAGAGCTTTAATATCTTTGCTCAGGTATTTATATTATTATTCATCCTCCTATTGGACCTGTTTCATTTGAAAAGCTTATTTTCCAAAGCAGCTTCTCAAAATTTTTAACGAAACCGTCTCTAAATTCTGCAAAATTTCTCGCGTCCTACGTGCTATTTGCCTCGAATTTGTTTTCTGCCTCCCCGTGTACGTTCTTTTCGAAAACTGTTGGCTCTCAACCAATGACATAGTTTTCTGTCGTCACAAAGCTCCACCCAACCGCTGTTCATCTTTGTTCTATGCATGTTCGTTGTCTCCTTTCGAACCCCACTTGAGTTACAGAAAATCGATATTGGCAATGTCCTTCATCAACTCCACGTGAATATCTTACGTGACTTTCAATCCAACGCTTCACTTATATTTGTCTATCTGTTGTATATTATCGATTGTTCATTCTACTCCCTCCTTAAGATGTTTGTTACTATAACTGCTTTACAAATTGACCGTTTAAAACAATTTCTATGAATTCTATATTAACGCCCGTTTTCACTATATAAATTAAATTAATTTGGCGGGTAAATAATTTGCTCTTTTCTATATACACAGTTGCTAAAATTTTATTGTATACACCTATTTACCTCTTTAAATCCACAATAATATATATATATATATATATATATATATATATTGCAGTGCTGCCTTGGGAAGAAGCCCTAAATCGCGCCCTACTGTTAGGCTGTCATAATTTATCGTGTGATCTTGGAAAAAAAGCTCGCTACTTATGAATTTTTACTTACCCTAGTTGAACTCCAAACCAAACTTTTCCAAACTTTACCTAAATAAACAATTTATGCTTCTCCAAGCTAATCTTCCACGGCTACTCATCTCTCTTTCAACACCTTTACATAAAAAAATTAAAAAAATTAAAAAATATAATCTTTTGACAAAACATACACCCTTTTATTCGAGTGATATAAATAAATTATGTTTCACACAATCTCAATATTTACAACTTATTTACAATAAAATAGTTCACACGTCAATTTAATCGAAATTCTCGTGCATTTTATGTTCCTCTATATCTCAACATTGCCTATAAAAGTAGCTGGGACTATCCTAAAACCCTGAATTTACTTTACGCAGGTCTATGATGAGCTCAGTATAAACCCCTTTTATTCTGTATGCATAAATTATTGCATTATCAAATTACGCTAAAGATCTGTTTACGCCTTACATCAAATAAAAATTTTATTTATGTATTTATAGGCTCAGATTTTAAAATAGAAAACTGTCTTTCCATAGGTTAATCAATTAATTTTCAGTTCATAAAATTATCACCAAGTAACTCAAATCACTCATAGTTGTTATAATTCAATACCAGCACCACAGTTCAATAAAAAGAATTCGTTACCTGGATGTTATTCGGAATCACCACTTCAGTAGATGACGTCCACCAAACTCACGTTCCTGGACTACACCCAACGTCTGCTTTCCAACTAGAACCAACATTCCATCTCGACTCGTTCATCCAATTCCCCCAACGATTTATGGATGACTACCATACAGCTCCCCGTCCAGAGTCCAAACTCCACTTAACGTCCAACCAGCACTCTCGTTCAAGATGTAATTCATTCGCTTATCTCAGTAATATCCAGCAGTACCCGTTATAATTATTTATACAAATATTCAGCCCGTTTACTTCAATTGCACCTACTTGTGCTTTTACAGCACTAAAAAATATGCGACGGACTGCACTATCACCAGGTTTTTAAGCTAGGATGTCTTCTTAACAGTGCTCAATGTAAGCGAAGTGAATCAGAAAATAAGTGGAAATAAGAGAGCCTTGCCACCTCTGGCAATGCTTATATAAGCTCAAAACCCCACTTTTGTCACGTATTTTCACACTGCTTTCCTTGAACTGTAGCAACGGCCAAACAATTCCACAAATTCTCCCGTACAAACAAACCTAGCGAACTTTTCAAACTGCTAATTTCACCACTTCAACGATAATTTACTCCGAAAATTCAATTAAACTGGTCAACCGTTCGTATTTTCCGTGTAAAACCGTCCCTCTACTGTTCCTTCTAACAAATACTAAACACACCTCTTATGTCCGCGTCTATATTTTTATTGCACTCGCGCCCTAATAATCACTTTGTGTGTCTCTGTCTTGTTACGCTACTTACAAAGTCGTCGTTATTTCTACTCTACTGCTATCTCTATCTACCGCATATTTTTCGTTCTTCTTATAGTCCTACTACTGCCATGTCGTCTACGGTTAGTGCCCCTTCCTACAAATGCGCCTTGATAACTTAATAACGTTCACAAACATGTTGCATCTCCGTCCTGCTTACTTGATTTTAAAACACACTCTTCTGTCACGCGCTTGAAAACTATTTGTCATATAGCCACCTGTTATATGTTCCATCTTACTCTGTTATTTTATAACGATTCTCTGTCCCTTAATTTTATTGATTTGTTGGCAGACTAGTCGTCTTGTTTGTTAACCTTGTATTGGTTCGTTGGACAATACTTTGAAATGTTTTCGTACGTATTCTAGCCTTCACCAGAATAGCTTATCTCCCCTAAACGTTTATTCTATGAACACCTTGGTTGTTTGTTGTTTTCAACATTGTAGCATTCTACGAATTGAATATATGTACGTTACTAAATTATTGATTTTTACCCTGCAAAGCTTCAATACTGCTAATTTTCGTACGCAATCTTCAACGTTGCATTAAATTAACGTATACAAATTATTGATTTGCACCTTCATTAAAATATGCCCTTTTATCCCAATCTAATAAACTCTAAGTGTAATAAATAAATTATTGGTTTGAACCTACATATTACACTGTCCGTTTTTATACCAACTTAATTAATTTGAAACGTAAAACATAAATTTGCGTTTTCTATACACAGGGTGCTTACATAACTACATGCTTTGCCTATTTATACATGGTTAACCTTACCCATCACCGCAATATATATTGCTGTGATATAGCCTTGCGTTGGTGTGCCCTTTTCTTTGCTGTGATATAGCTCCTTTAATGCCCCACGATTGAGTGTTATTTTTATTGCTGTAAATAAGCCCTTTCTATCCTATAATTCCTTGAATTTGTTTACTCGGCTAGTTCAAAAAACACAGAATGTCCTACTTCACAGCAATAAAGATTGTTTAACCCCTTTTCTTTCTATCACCTCTGTTAAAATAATTTAAATGCAGCAATACAAAAATTACATAATATAATGATCGGTAATATGGACAGTTTTTATATCAATGACTTATTGATTTGTTCAACATTCAAAAATTAGCCCCTGAATAAAAATTAACATTTATTTTTCTACCAAATTTATATCTCCTGAAAGCCAGCAAAAGTATCTCTGTAATTACTTTCAAGTACCTTTTGAACGTTCAAACGATACTTTATGTATTTTTCAAAATCTCAAACGACCTTTTTGTTGATCCTTACAGATATTTGATATACGATAAATATTAAAATTGAAAAGAGTCTTTTAATAACAATAAATAAGATCTCTAACCTGTGTTTTCTTTGCTTGGAACTGCCTCTGAATATCAGTGGTCAGCACCCCTTGATTGTTACAGCTCGACTTGCTTCACTTGTTAGCCAGAGTGATTAATTAATGGTTGCTTGAATTTTTCCCTCGGATTTCTGAATTAACTCTGAGTATCTTGTAGTCCAATTTGAGTACCTTCACGCTTTATAATATTTTTCGAAGTGTATTTAGATATTTAATTAAGATGTTTACTTCGACGTTTAATTAGATGGTTAATTAGAGGTATATTTTGACGTATAATTGGAGCCCTAAATTACTAAATATTAGAATAAATTCAATTTATAGTTTACCTTACGTTTTAAGCGTTAAACGGCTATTATTCGTTGCATAAATTGGCACTTACTTTTCACAATTTTTAATAATTTATTAACTTTCACTAAGCTTCACTTGTACGTAATCTTTCACTTTAAATTGACGTGGTCCATGCCTTGTTGAAGAGATACTGAATGTTTACGAGTTCCCTATGGTATTTATAAACTCCACCTATCCACGTTCTAATTGGCGTGTTTGTTAATCAAGGCTTGTACTTTGCGCCTATCTCTGTAGAACTCGGTATTTCTCAAAATTCCCTGGTTTTAATTGTTGTTGTCATTCAATCTCGCACGTAGACGTTCAATATTTCGCCGCATATTCTTAGAATTTCCAAATATTCATTGCATTTGGTCACGTCTTTATGTTTGTGTCGACCATGGTTCAAACTTTATCAAATCGCGGACCGCCTGTTATTTATTTGTTACTCCAAATACGTAGGATTTGTGTGCAAATATGATATTCCTAGTCACGCACTCATATTTCTAATAATGACGTATTTCAATGCGTTTGCTTATTTATGCGTTGACATTTTAATGAAATTATTAAATAGCTAGAATGCCAGGTTGTATATCTTTCCCGATTACGTGTTTATTTTGATGCAATCCGTTGCGTTTAAAACCTTATATTTACTCGTTTCTTTCCAATTCTGGACGTGTATATTTAACTTAAACGTATTATACCACGTACACATTATTATTTTAGCTAAATAGTATTTGATTATTGCAAAATGAGCTTTTTTCTTATGCATTAAATTAAATATAATTTATATACAGTGTGCTGGCTATTGACCTTTTGTAAAATAGTCGATTTACTCCTATTTAATGGTGGAATTGTTGGGTTTTCTTAATGTTAATTATATTTACATTTATCTTACCACCTCTATGACTTAATCTACCCTCAAACTACCCTCTTATCATAGCAATATATATATATATATATATATATATATATATATATATATATATTGCTATGTATTTTTCTAGAACTATCGAGCCCTGTCGTTGGTCCGTCCAATAAAAATTGATATGATAACGCCGTACTCGGTGTCAATGGCGTTTTCTTACTTAACTCCACCTCTCTGTGTTTTCCTAATCAAATTTCACTCCCACTAATTTTATTATTCTGCCACGGCTAGCTTTTATTATTCTACACAGAGTTGCACAACGTTACGATGATCAATTTTTCTCTCTTTTATCCTTTTATGATTGCCTCTTTGTTTGAATTATAAAATAAAGTTAATTAATTCCACATAATGAAAAGAAATATTATGTACAGCTTTTGAAAATTATTAAAATACACTCTTCAATCAATCAATATCACAAGTCTTATTTATCTCAAAATGTATATGCTTTGCAATCAATCTAAAGTCGCCAAAACTACTCTTTTTATCAAAGAAGCCTGGAACGTTCTAAACCCCTTTATAATCTTACGTGCTTTTAACGTATGCCAAGTTTGTTGCTGACTCTGTTACACTTTTATATTAAGTAAATTCAATATTCAAATTCAAATAGAAAAATGTCTTAAAACTAATAAGATCTAACTTTCTCTGCTTACTTCGTGCTTCTTTATTAATTCTTGCAAATCAAAATTGTACCAAGATTATCGACGCATCCATTATCAACCAACATCAATTCAGAATTATTGTCATCCACACATTTGAAATATTATCAACCAACTAAGTTTATCCATACACTCGGATTTATTATACACCCATTTGAATCATTACCATCGGCCTCAAATTATTGTCGTCACCATCGAATTTATTATACACCCATTTGAATCATTAACATCGTATACTCATTTGAAATACTTTATATCTATCCACTTGAATTATTATATTCTTACACCTTACTCGGATTATGGTTATCAGCCTCGAATCAGCCTCAAAGCCCTATTATTATCTTATCACTATACAATTTCACTATTAAAATATTATTACGCGTGACTCTTAGTTTCAGAGTATCGCAGCTTGGCCTTGTTGAGTTAAAACTGAGCTCTCTTATTATTGCTCGCTGTTGATATATGGGCTGATCCCACTTGGATGTGGGCCGGGCCCCTACCAAGTCCGTCGCTATCTAAACCAATGAGGTCTTTGTATATCCTACACTTGAAGTGGTTTTCTGATGTAACATATTCTTTTCCCAGGTAATGGTTGTTTGCATATAGATACCTCTTTATCAGACCATACGGTGTTTTGAGTAAATAATCGCTTTTCCATATTATACAAAAATACCTGATGTAATTTTAATTTCGATTTTCATGTATGTTTGTTTATTTACGCATCTTTAATTTGCATTTTCTTAACAAAGATGTTAATTGTTTCTACGCACTTACACAAAGCTTTGTTGACTTTTATCTTTTATCTCCGTATTATATCATACCTAATTAGAATCCTTTTGAATGCGTGTTTAATTACATTTATTATCATTCTCTTCTAAATACGCGTGCTTCTACTTAAAAATATCGTTGTTTGCATTACTTAAAATTATTAAAGCTTTATATACCGGGTGTTAAATATTTGTTATTTACCTAATGCATGAATTACCTATTTCTATGCTAAATATGCGTCCTATTGTTGTGTTCATTTGCGTCGCTTAAAACTAATTATGCTCTATATACAGGGTGTTAAATGCATACTATTTACATAGTATAAGAATTATTAAATTTTCTCTTAAATAAATGCAGTTTTCTGCTTCCTATTGTAATTTATGGTTTACTAAACGACCATTGCTATAAAATACACCCTTAAACAACCCCTTATCACAGCAATATATATATATATATATATATATATATATATATATATATATAGACGAACTGTTATGTCAATTACCTCCTGTCGGATTCTATTGCCAAACGTCTTTGTCCCCCTATCGTACCATTTTAGAAATTATGTAAAACATGCTCATCGTGCTTCTAAAAGGTTTAAAACAATTCCACTATTTGTATGCGCATCCATTCGACCACAATTACACTTAAAGCGATAAATATTAGTACCAAGTTTTGCCCGAAATCATACTTTATAAATTTATACAATATATCTTTCTAAATACTCGGTATCTCGCCCTTATTTTCCATTTAAGTCCGTATTGTTCGGGCATACATATAAAGTTAAGACGACTGGCTGCGTGCCAACCCCCAAAGTAGAGTCACGTTTAATATCACAGTCCGTAGGTAATATTTTGTGGCGATTCATATAAATTCCGCTCGTAAATTTAATAGATTTTGTTGGAATTTTATATATAAAGCGTTTCTTTATGTATGTTGTGAGCGTTTTCATGTATGAAATATACAAAGACGTGGCTTGTTACACAAAAGATCTTTGTTCTTGAACTGTTTGTTGGAGTAAAGTTTAGAAGAATTTTATAAAGTTTGTACGTGCATTTTAGTTACAATTTTCTACTAATTTGAAAAGACGTTGTAATTGAACGAACTGAAATATAGAAATGTAGAAATTGTTTTTAAATAAATGAAGAGTAACTCAAAACCTATCTGCTCATACAACGAAAGCGGTAATAATTTAAATTACGAAAAACTTGTCAGATTTCCTGAATGCGCTGCAACCAATATTACACCTATTAGGGAATCTACAATATTGCAACGAAAACTCTATTTGCAATACCAACAGTTTTTATTTACAAACTGATTACACGAGCCTCTCCAAGAACTCGTAGCTACAATAATATTTCTATATGTTCACTCAATAATTTATTTCCAGAGCCTTAACTAACAGTACAAGTATTATCTTTCTAACGCTAAAACTGCAATGGTATTTTCAAAATTACTACCGAAACACTGTAATAAATTTATATCGTAGCATTAAGAATTAATTGTTTATATGATCCCTAACAGTAGTTTATATTACATTACGACTTCCAAGTCTTGCAACTAAAACATTTTGCAGTCAACGTTTTACATTAGGACAAGTATTCGAATCCTGGTTGATCCTGCCCTCTCAGGGCGCGTCTAGTAGTCAGTGTTAACCTGGTGGTTTCTGCTGTCTTGTCTGTATCTTTTGTCGTGTTGGTGTTCTAGGTGTCTGTTTTTCCACCTAGTGGTCTGGATCTCGTGTTGTGTCCTAGTTGTTTTTTTATTTAGCCAACTAGTTCAGGTCTGGTGTGCTTTTGTCTGATGTTATGTTACACTTCTAGTAGTCGGCGTGGGCGTTTTTTTTATTGTTTCTCGCGTGCCTTGTAGCGGTGCGACGTCTCGTATGGATGGATGTGGTGAGTCGTCTATTGTTTGATACGTTTTTGTGGCATTTGTTCTACAGTTCGTGTTCTGTGGGAATGTTTAAGCCGTTTCGTATTGTATCGTTTCTGACGAACCACCGTGCGCCGGTAATCAGTCGAAGGATGATGTTCTGAATGCTTCTAGGCGTCGTAAGTTTGTCTTTGATAGGTATGTCAGTCATGTTTGTGAGCCGTAGGTGATGATCGGTTTTATGTGCGTTTTGTAAATTCTGGTCCGTGTTTCTGTCGGTAGTTTGTGGTTAAATGTCAGCATCGGATGTAGGTGGCCTTTGGTTTGTCTTGCTTTTTTAAGCGTCTCGTCTAGATGTTTGTGGAAGCAAAGGTTTTGTCGATCGTCACTCCGAGGTATCGTATGGTGTTCTTCCACGGAAGTTGCTGCCCTCCAAACGCTGGCGGAGGGTGTCGGTGTAGTCTGTGTCGTGAGAAAAGTATGGTTTCTGTTCTGTCAACATTGTTTTGTATTTTCCATCTTCCCAACCAGTCGGGTAGGGTGTCCAGTTGGAGTTGTACTCTTTGTGTCGCTAGTCCTGGGATGGCGTGCTGTTGTGATGAATAAAGTGTCGTCGGTGTATAGTCTGCATTTGACGTTGTCGTTGCATGGTATGTCTTGTATGTAGGCGTTGAACAGTGCTGCTGAGAGACATCCGCCTTGCGGGACTCCAGCCGTGATGGGTATTTCGTGCGATAACTGTCCGTCTACTCGTACTTGTAGTTTTCGGTCTGTGAGGTAGCTGTCGAGTAGCTGTATTATAGTGGTACTTGGTGTATAGGCGCTAGTTTTTACAGGAGTCCTCTGTGCCAAACCTTGTCGAATGAGTTTTGTATGTCCAGAGATACTGCTGTCGTGACGTGAGCTTTTTTGTAGTTCTCTGCGCTGTGGTCTCTGACGTGTATTATTTGTAGTGTGGTCGAGTGATCTTCTCTGAGGCCAAATTGTTCTTGTCGGTCTCGTAGGTGATGTTTCAGTTTTTGTAGTAGTAGTCGTTCGAATATTTTTGATAACGCACTGAGGAGCGATATCGGTCGGTAGTGTAACGGGTTTGTCCTTGTTTTTCCTGTCTTGTGTGTCATTACTGTGGTTGCAGTCTTCCATGTTGTGGGATAATGTCGTTGTAGAAGTATGCCGTTGAATAGTCTCGTGATGTATGCCAGTGTGCATTTCGTTATGTTTTTGAGTGCTTGGTTTGTGACGTTGCCTTTTCCGGGTGCTTTCCTGTTTCTGTTGCCAAGGATTGTTTGTTTGATGTCTTTTGGTGCTATAAGTGGTATGTGGTCTTCTGGGTGCATTTGTAGTTATTCGTCCATGGTTTCGTTTACGTGTGTTTCATGTTGCTGGTGTGTTGTTGGGTTCGGTGAGTATGTTTCTTGTGGTGATCGTGGCGAATATGTTTACCTTTTCACGGGCGTTGTAGATTTTTCCGTCTGGTCCGTCTAGTGGTGCGTTGGATAGTTGACGTCTTCTTATAAGTCCTCTGTTGAGTCGGTGTAAGTTCCCCTCAGTCTCGAGAATATTGTTGATATGTTCCGTCCACTGTTGCGTATTGTGTTCATCTAGTAGAATTTTAAGTGCAGCTTGTGTTGCGTTTAGTTGTGTTTTGATGGCTGGGTCCCTCGTTATCCGTCATCTCCGGACTAACTTCCTTTTCTGTTGGATGATGTCACGAAGGTAGTCAGAAAGTCGAGGTCTGTCAGTGTTCCGGATTCTTGTCGTAGTGCTGTGATTTAGTGCTTCTTGTAGCGTGTTTGTGATGTATTCTGTGGCGGCGTCAATTTGTTCGTGTGTGTCGACGGTCGGGTTTCCAGATGTTATTTTGTGTTGTAGGTACTCGTTGAACTTGCTCCAGTTTGTTGATGTCACGGTGTTATTCGTCTCTTGTGTATGTGGCGTTGTGTGAATCGTAGTTATTATCGGTAGATGGTCGGAGCTCAGGTCTTGTATTACTTCTGTCATGAAGTTGCACGGCATATTTTTCACAAGCGTTATGTCTAGTACGTCAGGTTGATGATCTAGGTTTAGAGGTATTCTTGTCGGTGTGTCTGGTCCGGTGATGTCGAAGTCTTTGCCCAGTGAATGAGTGAAGGCGTCAGTCCGTCGCGATTGTTGATTCTGAATTTTTGTTACATTTCATATCTCTGAAGGAAAAACAGTTCTAACTGTTATTATTTTGCGAATCTGTCATTTAGCGTGTAATCGTTAATTAATTTAATGTACTATAAAGAAGAACAACTCTTTCCGTTTATATTATTTTTACCTATAAAGAGTATTTAATGGAGACTCCTATACTCTCGATATCGTGAATACCTTGAACGTGACTTGAGTTGCATAAATTACAGGCGTTCTAGCGTCCACTAGAGCATTTGTTAAACATAACGCCTGCGCGAAAATGACGCGAGGGTTATGAGCGTTGGCAAATAGAGAATACGGCCATCTTGCAAGCAACCACGGGTACGTAGACTTCACTTCCGAACATGGTGAATTCCGCTTGTAAGTGGGAGCTAAGGATAGCTCTAGAAGAATGGTAGGGCTGCTTGGTTGTCGCGTGGAGGCTTCACGGAGAGCTCTCGTGTAAGCCGCCCAGTCAACACAAAGCAACAGCTACAACACGTGGTGAGAAGTCCATTAGTGCAAAATTTGAGGAACACGCTAAACAATGGAAGTAGATTTTGGTCGAGTATTGTGAAATTAGTTGTTTTAAAGCGTCCGAGGAATTATGGTTAATACAAGCATGTTTTGTATCTTTCGGAATATCAAACAGATGGAAAGCTATGCGTCCTAGTTCATCTATTACGTTCGTCAACATCACAGCTGTAGAATTAAAACATAATCTATCAGGTACTTATAAATCTTTTTGCTGAAAATCAATTTCGTGTGCTAATTAAGGTTAAAGCTTTAATTTACTCTTTACTAAATCATGGGAAACCTTCGTTAAATAAAGTAAATTTCAAGTTTGTTTGCAAAATGTGTTTATGCTCATATATTACGTAAAATTTAGTTTGAAAGTATAACCTAAAAATTTAATAAGTCAAATATTTTTCATTCGGAATTAGATTGTTTTATAAGAGAAATTTTTTTTAATCTTTAGATGATTTAAAAGTTGTTATTCAAAGTGCATTTAGGATGCACATGTTAAAGTGATAAAAATATGTATAAAGTCCACCTTTGGATGAAAGATGTTTTCTAGCAATTTGTTGTAATTAGTAAAATAACTAAGCTGCTTTTGACATATGTTGATCTGACTTGTATTATTTTCATGCTTAAACCATATGAACTGTTTATGTAACAAGTTCCTTAGATAAAAATCTTGTAAGCCAGAACAGATCTGTTTTATGGATGTTTAAGAAACTAAACTGTATTAAATAACTTATAAATGCTAATACCTCTCTATGTAGAGAAGTATATTCAGAAACTTCTGTAACTCATTTAATGTTGATAATTTTGATTATAGAGGAACACTCTAAGAAAGTTTTAAAGCTTAGTATATATTGATTAATAAATTTTAGTTACAAGTAATTTTTGCAACAAAAGAGAATCATATTTCCATTAAACTTTGAATTGATACCTTTGTCTTTTTATTTCACTTATTGAACTTAACATTGCTCAAATTAGATCAGCAAAATTTTGAATGTGGAAAAAGTTGATACAGTACCAATTAATAGAAACGGAATAAGTAATTTCCAATAGAGTATTTTCTCATAGGTAAGGTGTTATTAAGGTTTTGAATTCAGGCCAATCGATCTATAAAGATCGAAATATTTTGTTGTTGTAAGGCACAAACAGTGTCTTATATATTATTTTTTTTGTGTGACATTTTCTTGCAGGCCCGACATCGTGGAAGCTGGAGCAGAGGTCCAAGAGGTTTCAGAGGTATTGCTTATTGTGGTTTGTAAGTTTTTTTGATAATCATTATATCCTATAGGTTTCTGCGTCTTCCTGTAGGATACTTTAGTTTTGCTTATTGTCTATATAGATGCAGTGGCGTCCATTTACCTTTTTTTTGTTTCCGTTTGTAGTCGAGCCCACCATATACCCACGCCCAAACTCATTGCTCACCCATGGGGTAATTCCCAGACTAGACCGCGAATATAGTAGAGAAAAGCTTCATTTCCAAATAATTACATTTCACAGGCGCCCATGCGTGAGGCTAGCCTTGTAACTAATCATTTCAAAAATAATTTACATTTCACCCCATGTGGTGTGTTTAGCGTTTAAATCACCCATGATTATCGTAGCCGTGTCTCCTAGCGTTAGGTTGTCGATGTCTTGCGTAGATAGTGTTCTCGTTGGGCTTCGGTATACGAAGATGAGTCTCAGTAGCCGTTCGTGTGCGTATATTTCCACGCCTGCAGCATCTAGCTGCGTTTGTGGAAGGTCTACTACGTGATGCGTGATTTGTCTGTGAATAAGTAGGGCTACTCCTCCACTTGTTATTTGTCCTGGTTCGATGGTCCTGTCTTTTCTGTGAGTTGTGTAATTTGCGATCTTGAGTGCGTGATTGTGGTTTAGTTTCGTCTCCCCAAGTAGTGCAATGTCGATGTCAAATTCGGTCAGGAAGTGTCGTACTTCAGTTAGTCTGTGTTTTATTCCGTTGGCGTTCCAAGAGAGTAGTCGCAGTTGTCGTCGTGTTTGTTGATTATCTATTAAGGGTCGTGAAAATGTCGTACAGTGCCTTCAATAGAAGCGGAATAACGGGTTCCCCAGCCATGTAGGTCGATATGGGTCGTTGCGTCCACTGTAGTGCTTTGTTCAGTAGGCTGTTGATTCTACTGTCCTGGTCGGTGTTCGTTTGTGGCGTGACTGCTTCAGGTGCTGGGGCAGCTGGAGCAGTCTTTTCGGTGGTGTGAGCTTCTGTTTTAGGCGTTGCGGTGGTAGTCGGTGTCGTTATTTTTGTCAACTTGGTCTTCGTGGATCGTCTGCGTCTTCGTTTCTCTTGTTTCTCGGGAGCGGTGTCCATACTGACTTCGGAGGAGCTGTCGATGTTTGGTGTACAGTGTGTGGTGGATGTTGTTGCGGTAACCGCGTCAGTCGGTTTTGTCGGTGCTTCCTGTGGTGTCTTGCGTGATCGTGTCTTCTTGTTGCGGTCAACTTTCGTCCAGCCTTCCTCTTTGTCTGAGTCGGAGCTGTCGGATGTGTTCTGTGCGAGTATCGGTGCTTGTGGTTGATGCGTCTTCTTTTTCTTGTCGAGTAGTTCTTGGTAGGCTGGACGGTTCCTGTAGTTGGCGGGGTGTGGTCCTCTACAGTTAGCACATGTCGGTGTCGTTTCTCGTTTCTTTATGCATTCGGAGGCGTAATGTTCTTTGCTGCACTTGATGCAGTCGCCGTGGATCAATGTAGTAAGCGTAAGACTACGGATCCCAAGGTCCCGGGTTCAAATCCCGACACGGCCGACTGCTTGAAAAATGGCAGGTGAGCATTTTTCACAAATATTACGCCCTCGTTCGGATGAGAGGTTAAATGGAGGTCCCGTGTGTGAGTGTTGTCACGCACGTTAAAGATCCCTACCTTGCCTGGAACGGCAAGGGTTCGGCAAAATTCTAAATTTCCAGGCAACAAAAAACTCGCCTCCTGGCCAATGTAGTACCTTCGGGTGGATCATTGGAAATGTAAATGAACGGTCTGTATCCACAGTTTAGGCTGGAGTGTCCGTAGCGTTGGCATGCGAAATATTGTGGAATCTCCACCCTCGATTGGAAGACAGCAACTCTAACGCCATGTCAGTATAGAAGTTCTCGAATGTTATAAATGGTTTGTGATGTCGGTTCGTTTTTTACTATAACCAGAAATGTATTGCTGTATTGTTTATCCTTTCATTGTAGTCTAGTTACGTGTTCAATTTTAAATTTCTTGTCCAGCAGTTCATTGGTGACGTCCTCCGGTGTAATGTTCGCAGCTAGTCCTTTAATTACAACCTTAAGTTGTTAAGTTTTTCTTTAGGTAATCTTGTGCAAATCTGAATTTGTCGGCGTCGGCTGCGTGTATTCGTGCGCCTAGTCCGGTTGCACGTATGCTTAGGTCACGTTTCGTAATTCGTTTCATTTCTTTTGCGTGCTTGATGAAATCAGGAAATGTAGCAATGAAAATGGGCGGGATTCTGTTACTCGTCGCTGCGGTCTTGTTTGTAGGGTTTGAGGTCGTTGGTCTTGATGTGCTCGTGGATGATGGGCTGGAGGTTGCTGTGGCGTAGGAAATAGGTATTTTCGTCGGCTCAACTGGTGGTACGTCAGGCACGATCGTGTATTGTTTCTCAGTTGCGTTGTCTGCAGTCTTGCGGGTCCGTTTTGTCTCAGTCTCGGAGTCGGAGTGTTGTTCACGTACTCGACGTGCCTTGATTGTTTCGGCGTTCATGTCATTGTCGGTAAACGTCACCGAAGCACGCTTCGGGTTCGTCACGTCCCTCGCCCTGAGAAGGGCAATGTTTTAATTCTTGTAATTATAATTATTCTTATAGATTTGTACTAAAAAGTACAGTAGTCTTAGCCTAAGCTAAGCTGCAGTTGAGGTGAGCTCGTAGAACGATGCGATGTCTTCACGCGCTAAAGTACAACTCACTACTACACCACCACCGACAAGTATTCCAATCAATGCCGCAATTAGAATTGGACTCGAATAACTATACCCGCAAATTAATATACATTTTAATTATTCTTGAAGACTCTATTACCTACAAGATTTATGTAAATCGCCTTCTAGAGATTTCCTACTAAAACTTTAAATAACATCTCGAATGTACCTATCGTGATCTTTAAATGCAAAGTCTTGCACTTGTAAATCAAATTTTATCCGAAAAGTGTAGGGGAAAGAGGAGAGGGGGTGATAAACCGGCTAAGACGACAAATTGGTTAATTTCAGGAACAGTTGATAGCGCCATGTCCTTTACATATATCGTCAATGGATAGTCCTTTCTTTACATTCCACGAACGGTGAAATCTGTTATATTTTTGTGAGGTTATCATGCAATTTGTGTTATGTCAGTGTGTTGTAAGATTGGGTAACGATAAAATAAAGTGTACATCCTCTGTGGTAGCTACTTTTACTTCGCAGTAAGTATTTTGTTTGATGTCATATTATTGTATGTCCATATTTTATAAACCTTTCCCAAAACACACATCAATTTTCGTCTTGTGTAAAATTTAATTAAAACTAGTCGTCACGGATAAGTTAACGAACCCGCTAAGAGGATAAGATGGCAATCTCGTCATCTTACCCGACCTTTTATAAATATTTTGGAGTAAAATTTGTAGTGTAACCAACCTGAAGGCTAACCCAAACGCCCTCTATAAACGGCACACCGGTCTCCATGATCTAACATCTAGTGGCAGTAGCTCGACGACTCCTACGTTGTGTTGTTATCATGTGACCCAAGTTCACATTGGGAAGATGGCGTTAAGGCGGGAAGGTTTGAAATAAAACTACAGAATTTACCTAACTTGACTTTTAATCAAAAGAATAACCAATAAATAGGTCATTCGCATGTAAATTGACATTTAAAGCAAACAGTGCCGTACTCAACCTGGGCGATTGGGGAAAGAGCACGTCAGAAAAACCCCAAACTACCCTCACACCTTCAACTACATTTGGCACATTTCGACAAGGACGGGTAACATACAAGTACCCAGATTACCAACAATGAAATTGACGGGATGTTTACTGTTACCCAGACATACCACACATGACAACTGAAGAAACGTTAGTGTGAACCAGCTAGTATTTTCTGGTAGGTACTGAGATCGGCTAGGCCAATACTACCCAGCTAAGGTTGAAGAGGGAGGACACCAGGATAATGACCTGCACTTTGACTACCAATGTTCCTCCCCGCACTGACGTAAAATGTTAGTAATATTGAACAAGGCTTGAACACACGCGCCCACATACATACATTAACAGTTTCCAGCCCGTGTTACAAAATATTTCACATAGGCTAGCCAATTTCTTATCATTTACAAGAGTACAACTACAAGTACATTGACAAGACGACATGAATCGCTGAAATGAACTTATGGTATGATTGCGCATAGTTCAAAAGGCGCTTATTTTTGAATAGACTATCTCCAACATAGTCATAAATGCAAACGCGAAAGGCACAAAGATAGTCGGTCATATCAGAGATTCAATTTAATATCATCACAACAAATCTCACAAACGTTTAATACTGGTTAATTAAATAGGAGCATCGGTTAGATAATAGGATAAACACACAACAACAATATAATTAAATTTAAACCAAAATGTGAGCGATGCAGTCGAATATGTGGTTAATATGCTAAAATAAAAAAATTACACATAATAAAAATGTCAAGTGAATCACAAACAAACAAATATAACATAGAGATATAATACTGCTCATATTCAAACTTGCCTAATAATTTGATTTAATATGCAATACCTTTTATTAAATGTCATCATAGTAATTGTTCATTTACTATTGATGCTGCAATAAGTGCAATTCAATGGAAGTTCGAACTCTGTATTGAATACTAAATAAACATTATTTCAAATAAATAAATATTAGTTTTTGGACGTTAAACCAAACAACACTCATTTATACATAAACATGTTAAATAAAATCGTAAATCCCATAAAATTACGTATTAACCGAATAAGTAAAACAACTTGCAAATTCAGAGACTAAAGCAACAGGTAATCATAAAAATATTTCCTTCAATGTTTACATAAATAACGGTTTTACAATAAGTACCAACATCACACTCAAAACGAGGCTGGAATTACAAGACGTAATCAGATTACCTTAAATATCAACTACATTATAAACTTAAAACATTACCTTTAATAAAAAAACAGCTAAGTGAAATCTTTCAACCTGCCATCTTGAAATCTAAAAACAAAGTCCTTTACTCTCGTCGAATCGATCGAACCTACACATGCGCTCTTTATAATGTAAATTCTGACATCACAGAATGCGTTGAGAAACCTGCAAGTAGTTACGGAGCTATTTTAACAAATACCTTCAAATATCGAAATATACAATATAATGTTTGCAATAATTATCAACCAATCGACTTAGAAACACTACGGATCACTACAAGTTTTTTTGTTTAATTTGCAGTGAATAATTATGGGTAAAATTTACAAACGAAAGACGAACCGGCAGAGTTGGTCAAAGGAAACAATGGCCGCGGCTGTTCAAAATGTGAAGAGTGGATCGTCGGTAAATAGCACTGCAAAACAATATTATCTTCCAGAAGCGACCTTGCGACGTTATGCAAAGAAACTTCTGAGCAGGTAAGGCTTTTTTGTATACGTAGGTAATTAGTTTAATAGGTATATATCAGAAATTATGTTGAGGACTCGGTAACGGTTATTTTTAAGGCTATGCCGATTAGTGCCAGAAGATTCGGGTGCACATTTACAGATGAGCAGATGGAAAGCCTAAACCAATACGTGGATGATCTAAATAGAAGGGCATTTGGAGTATCCCGAGAACAGTTCGCAAAAATTGTATATGATTACGCTGAAACGTTGAAGATACCTCATCACTTTAATAATGAATTTTATTAAGAGTTTTATGACAAGATTTAAGTTTTCATTGACAAAGCCAGAAGCTACTTTAGCGGCTAGGTTGGCAGCTTTTAACAGAACAAATGTAGACGCATTTTTTGTGGTGTATCAGAAAAATTTTAGCCAAAACAAATTACGCCCCTTTTCAAATCTATAATATAGATGAGACTGGCTGTCCTACGGTGGCTACTAAAACTCCGAATATGCTAAGTCCAACAAGAACCCGTAGGGTTGTAAAAGTAACTTCTGCGGAAAAGGGTACGAATGTCAGTGTGGCGTGCTGTTTTAGTGCTGTGGGCCATTACGTACCTCCATTCTTCATCTTTCCAAAGGTTCGAATGCAACAGCATGTTACATGCCGAAAATCGGCTATGTACCATATTTAGATTAAGTATAAATATGTGAGTGAACTCCCGCCACTATTTTAAAATAGACTTGTTCATTTCCGTCATTTCGGACAGTTGCGTTTGTGCAACAGAATGCGCAGGCACGGAGTAATGGGGAAGTTCGCGGTTTGCGACACGACAGGGCAGGATTATTAGACACGAGACGTCGAACGATAACGTTTGCCTGTGTCGTGTTTTTTTATCTTTTCTCTTTTTTAGGATGTAGGTTTCCTTTTATCTCTACCTTCTATCGTTGCCTCTACCTGTATCCTTGCCGCTCCCCTACAAGCGAAAGAGGAAGACGAATAAATTTGGATCAACAAGGGCGTGACGCAACCCACCCGGAAACAAGGAGATACCCTGAGATTAACTGCATGGCGCGTTTAAGTGAGTACTTTTGCTTTACTTTTGTGTAAATATAATAATTGTATCATTGTAAACGTGTTCGGCATTTGATACAATTTGACACGTAATTATGTCATAATATCATTATTGTGCAATATTGTGAACGTGGATCATATCAGTGTTGCCAACTGTAGCAGTGGCGCTGAATACTGACGCGGGGGCTATAACAAGCACTTTGTGAACAATGCACCACCGGGGTCTTCGGGCGTGTGTAATGAGTCAGTGTGGATGAATGCAGAGATTTTTCTCGAATATTTAAAACATTTTATAAAAGTGTCTTACGGTTCCCGCGTCATATTATTGCGCAATCGTTAATATAGCGTACAATTACGCGGCAAATTGTATCAAATACCAAACGTTTAAAAGTGATACAATGATCAAATTTACAATATAAATGAAAGCAATGTACTCACTTAAATCGCACCTTACAGTTATATCTCAGGGCCATCTCGTTGTGGGTTACATCACGCCATTGTTCAGTCCAAATTCTATCCGTCCATCCTCTATACTTGTTCGTAAGTAGGGCGACAAGGAAAACCAGATAGAAGGAACGATAGAAGATAAAGATAAGGAACCTACCACCTGAAAAGAGAAAAGACAGACACGCAACACCGGTAGATGTTCTTGGCTTGAGGTCTAGTAGATTAATGGCGTCGTATCACACCGCGCGCACTTGCGCCATTCCCTCCGCGCAGACGCAACTCGGGGACGATGGAAATTGACCAGTTCATTTAAAAATATCCGCGGGAATTTATCTACATATTTAACAATGTACATTACCAAATTTGGAACGTAACAAGTGTAAGACTTTATATGGAAAACCTCATATTACTTTTTATAGATAATCATACGTCACACATTACTTTACAAGCCGTGAATGTTTGCCGAGAAAACTATATTACCGTACTCGGCTTTCCTCCACACACGTCATCGCATGCAACCGCTGGATGTCGCTTTTTACGGACCTTTTAAAACTGCTTATAGCCGTGCATGCAATGACTATTTGATGCAACATCCGGGACAAGTGATCACCATTAAAGATGTGGCAGGAATATTTAATGTGGCTTATGACAAGGTTGCCACAATAAAAAACGCTGTACAAAGTTTTAAAACAACTGGCATAGTTCCACTGAATTCTGAAATATTTGATGATTTTGACTTTGAGCCATCATTGACTACAGAAAAGCCATTGGATGCTTCTACAAATTTAGAAAAAGAAATAACAGGATTGCCTTATGACATCACACTTTCACCAACTCTAGCCACTAAAGTAGCAGAACCGCCTCATGCTATTGATGCTCATGCTCACTTAGCAAATGCGGACAATAGTGTAGTTGGATCATCTCAAAATCTACGGTTAGTGCGGCATCTATCTGGACCGTCTTATGCTGGTCTACCTCCTTTGCCTATTGCTGCTCCGAAGGAAAAAAAACAAGGAATAAGCTGCTGTCATTGCATATAACTAGCACACCTGTTAAGACTGCCTTAGAAAATAAAGAAATTGAGAAAAAAAGAAAAAGATGCAAAGAAAGAGTAAAATCGGAAGAAAAGAGAAGAAAACCAATAGAAAAAACTGAAACGCAAGAAAAGAAGGGGTTCTAAAAGGGGAAAAACAAACACATGTCAGAAATATAAAATTTGACAATGGTAAGGATTCCTCTGATTCCTCCATATCAATCGATTATGCGGAACAAGATGATGATAACGATTATGTCGACGATATAGAAGAACTCTGCTTAATTTGCAAGGATTTCGGTAAAGATGAAGTTTGGTACTTCTGTTTCTTATGTCGGAAATCGGCCCATGCCGCTTGTACTGGTATGACTGATGTGGAATCAAAACGTAAAGCTTATATTTGTGACTTTTGTGAATTCAAGCAATAAAATATATTTTAAGAATACTTTTTTGGATTCGCCATCTTACCCACCTTGTAAAATCATCTTACCCGCGTGTGGGGATAAGATGACAAGATCGACATCAAGGTATGAAAAAGTAAATAAAATAGGAAACCCTAAGAATATCGAAGCAACAAAAATATACTTTATTATTTAAATGTATAATGATCACTTTAAGATTAAAAACAAGATCTTATGTCGAAATCCTGTGTAAAAAAAGATATTATAAACTTGCTATCGTCATCTTACACACACAGACACACACACATTGGGCAGCACAGCTCCTATGGAATACTGCTTTACAAACTTCATACAAAACACATTTAGGGCCCCCAGAGGCACCTCGTTCACATACTTTACATAAAACTTTAGACAAGTCAACAGGACGCGAACCATCTTTGTCAGCCATCTTTAAAACAAATATATATATATATATATATATATATATATATATATATATTGCTGTGAAACCTACAAAATCCGTGAACTACGCTTTTCGAATCGGGCCTCACGAATTGGGCGTAAAGAATGCTGTGCAACCACCAAAAAGCTATTCATTACCTTACCTGTGTTGGTCCATTGACTTTCTTCTGTTAATCGCCTCGGCTGCTCCTCTAGATAACTTTCATCCTCATACATAAAAAAAACAAACACATTCCTACCACACACATCAACGTTAACTCTATTTACATCAATATTCATAATACATTAAAATTTCAAAATTAAAATTCAGCATAAATTTTAATATCAAAAATTTTCAAGATTAAATTTGTTATCATTTTCAAGTGCATCCAGAATTAAAGTCCTTGTAGGATACCTACTAATTACTATAACAATATATGCAGACCGGAGTCTGAGTACAAAGGGAGCATCTACCACCCCTTTACGTTAATTAACCAGGTTCGTCTAATTGAGCTCAAAGACATACCCAAATTTTCATCATAATCCAGAACATCAATACTAAATACCCCTTTCTACTTAAACAAGCAAATTTCACCTTAAAATTAAAATTTTATTGCTAGTACAATTTCACTACTGTCCATTTTGAGTAAATCAATTATAAAGTTATTCAACACACACAAAAATATCAAAGTTCAAACAAAATAGTATAATTTACCTGAAGGTTACTTGCACTCGTAGCTTCAATGTACATCGTCCCTTTTGTTAATCACACCATTCCAACTGGGTTATATTTACGGCTTCTGATTCTCAACGCTTTAAAATTTTCTCCATCACCATTTATTTAAAGTTGTTTCAGGGCTTTTCCGGAACTAATCTGTGTATATCTGACCCTTGTTTCGTGGATCCAGACACGTTTATGCACCATTTAAGTATTAATACCCCCGAAAAATAACAAAGAAATTCATACTTCTTTCACCAAGATACGCCAAAACTGCCTACTTTTGTGTATTTATTTGTCATAGTAAATTTTACCAATTGGTACTGTGATACTAAACTTTATTACCTTGTATCTTCTTTTCTAAGTGCACTAACGTACATTCATTGTAGCACGTAAAGAACAAGCTGTTTTAAATCACATAATATTCGAGCAAACTGTTTAAATTATTTAATATTAAAACCGGAAAACTAAAAAGCACTGTTTAACGCGTTCAATTAAGTCGAAGATCTAAGAGAGCTTCCTCATATTCACCTCCGTATATATAGCGGTTAGCCTGTCTGTCGGTCTGTTCCCCAAAACGGCCAGTTTCTAGAATTTCGTCATTCTATGTTCCCATTCCGCAGCTCGGCATGCGATTTTTACGAATTTTGTACTCGCCTCAGTTAAATCTCAGAAAATTTCCACACGGCACGCAACGTCTAAGAATACCTAATTAAATTTTATACAAAAATGTTATTTCTACCTCTCAATTTTGCCTTTTACTTTCAACCAATCGCAACCCCATGACGTTGCTCTACTCACGCCTTTTACTATATGTGTCGCGGTCTTGCGCATATTATCTGTCTCTATCTACCCTGTTCTTATTGATGCAAATTGATATTCCTTATTATCGATTATTTCAGTCCATGTGGACTATCTGGGTTAAATAACCCCGTATCGCACCTTCTCGTGAATATTTAGCCACGGTTTCTCCAAGATTCTTTGTAACCATTAATTATCTGCAACATTTTCGCCGTACGTGACTTTTAAACTACGCAGGTGTTCAAACATAATAAAAATTCTCAGAGCTTTATTTTATTGGGTTTTTACAAGTTTTTATAGATATTATACAGTATTGCCCGAAATAAACAGTACTGAAATTGTAATTGTTTTGTATATTTAAAAAATACATATTATTGACACTTTATTATATGTTCTAAATGTGCACCTCCTCGTTCGAGACAGACTTCATAACGATGTTCTAAGTTTCTGGTCATGTTATTGAATAAGGGTTGTCTCAGGGCTGCGAAGAAGACTCTAACGGCATCCTTTAATTCATCGATGGTTTGTGGTGCCCGTTTGAAAACGGCATTTTTAGCCATGCCCCAAATGTATGCGTCTGGAGGTGTGAGGTCTGGAGAATGTGAAGGATAAGGGAAGTCAGTAAATCGTGATATGAATTTGCTTGGAAAATGTTCTTGAAGAAATTGACGAATTGCGGCAGCAGTATGGCAAGTTGCCCCGTCCTGCTGAAAAATTGGTTTCGAAATGCCAAGTTACGTGCACGACAGAATTGACGTAGATCAGGATAAATCGTGTTAAAATTTGTCTGTACCTCTGTTGATTAAGTGTGACTTGCCTACCATTCTCTTCGATAAAGTACGGACCAATGATTCCGTGTCCGGAAACAGCACACCAGACACTCACTTTTCACTATGTAAAGGAACCTCTTGAACCTCATCGGGTCTGGCAAAGCCCAGAAATCGATTTGTGCGACGATTCACATAGCCTGACAAGTGAAAATGTGCTTCGTCTGAAAACCAAACATTTTCAAAAATTCAGGATTTTCATACTGTAACGCGAGAATTCTGGCGCAATATTCCACTCTACTGCGATAATCCCGAGGATGTAGTTGTTGATGTACCTGAATCACATACGAAAATGTACCCAGCTCCTTCAGGATTCTTTGAAAGGAAGTTCTTTTAAATCAAGTTGTAACGCTGTCCTTGCCTGGCTGACTTTCGGATTTTCTAAGATTTGCTCAAAACACGTTCATGGTTATTGTTGTTGTTAACTGTCCTGGGACGCCCCGAGTTTCCTTTTCGTTGGCACAATACACTACCTGTATTTCTAAACTTTCAATAACCTTCAAAATTACAGCATTACTTGGAGAACGTTTATTAAACCTTTGTGTGAATTGATCAGACACGTATAGCAAACTTGCACCATTACGTCGCCGATTCCGTATGAACGAAAATAATGCTCTACCAAACACTTTCTCCTCTGTACTTAACACCATTTTTAACAATTAGGCCCTACTAATTACTTGTTTGAGGTTTCTTGACGGGTCTATACTAGCTAACTGGTGTGACAGCGCACGCATAAAAACACCGCCAACTTGGTTTCAGTACTGTTTATTTCGGGCAAATACGTATTGCCCGAAATAAACAGTACTGAAACCAAGTTGGCGGTGTTTTATGCGTGCGCTGTCACACTCGTTAGCTAGTATAGACCTGTCAAGTAAACCTCAAACAAGTAATTAGTAGGCCTAATTGTTAAAAATGGTGTTAAGTACAGAGGAGAAAGTGTTTCTGGTAGAGCATTATTTTCGTTCATACGGAATCGGCCGACGTAATGGTGCAAGTTTGCTATACGTGTCTGATCAATTCACACAAAGGTTTAATAAACGTTCTCCAAGTAATATAATTTTCTACCCTGGTCTAAATATGAGTAATATATATAAATATATATATATTACTCATATTTAGACCAGGGTAGAAAATTAAATAATCACATCAAATAATTTTAATCACTGTGTAGAAGCTTTTGGAAAAGGTACGCGTTATTAAATAACAGCGTGAAGCATAAAAATTCATTCGTTTTATTAAAATTAAGAAATTTAAATTATTTATAAGACGCTTTATATCAAAAGAAACAGTATTAAAAAGCTCTGCGTGTAATTTAATTATTCCGAGGAAAGAAACAAATGGAAATTAGTAATGAATAGCTTTTTGTAGGATTCACAGCATTCTTGACATCCAATTCGTAGGGGCTCGATTCGAAAAGCGGAGTACCCGAAATTTGGTGGTATCACAGCAAATAAGACGCCCAATCTGTGGGGCTAGAATGTTTTTTTTTTAAGGGCCAGTTCTCGCATTCAAAGGAGCATTACACAGCAATATATATATATATATATATATATATATATATATATTGCTGTGATAAGAAGGTAATTTAAGGGTAGATTAAATCATAGGGGTCGTAAGATACACGTAAATATTATTAGCATTTGGAAAACCAAACAATTTTACAGAAAGTCAATAGCGAGCACACTATATATACCATAACTAATTTAATTCATAAAGGGAAGCTCATTCTGCAATAATCAGTTCATATTTAGCAAGAATAATAATGTATACGTCGTAAAGTACAGTTCGAATTAAATATACACATCTAGAATTGAAAAAAAACAAGTAAAAATAATGTTTTAAACGCAACGAGTTTTATCAAAATAAACATACAATCAGTAAAGGTAAACAACCTGACATCCTAGCTATATAATAACATCATTCAAAATATTAACGCATAAATAAGTAAACACATTCAAATATGTCATTATAGAAATGTTAATACGTGACCAAAGACATTGTATTTTCATAAAATCCAACATATTTGGAGTAATAAACAATAAATAACAAACGGTCCGTGATGTGATAAAACTTGAACTACAGTATACATAAGTAAGACAACGTGACAAAATATAATAGAAATTTGGATTTTCTGGGAAATATGCTACATAATATAGAACACCTACGTGAGAAATAAAGCGTTTTACCAAGAGTCTAGACAGATAATTTGGAGAAATACTCGAGTCCTGTAGTAATAGCGCAAGATGAAACGCCTTAATCTACAAACATGCGAGGAAAACCAATAGGAAAAATAGGTAGGTGGAGTCTTTAAATAGCACACAGACCGCGTAAACAGGCAGTATCTCTGTAACTAAGGCACGAACCACGGCAATGAGAAGTAAATTACTATGCAAAATGAACTTAGTAAAAATAAATAATTGAGCAAAATCAAAGTGCAAAGTAAATTGCCAATTAATGCAATAAAAGCGGCCGTTTGCTTTTAAAAACGTGAGGTAAATTATTAATTAAATATAATTCTAATATTTAAGAATTTAGGGCTCTAAATAACCTTCAAACAACGACGTATGAATTTTAAACAAAAATTAAATTCCAAATAAGTTCTGAGGAAACTTCAAATTAAACTACCAGTCATTCCAAGTAATTATAAAAAGTAAGCAAACTCTAAGAATTAAAATAGAACTAACCAAATATCTGGGTAAAATCCGAAGGGAGAATTCAAGCAGATTTAAGTAATTATTCTAGTCAACAAGTTAAGGAAACTACGCTAAGAGTCAACTGGGAAAAGCCGTAACAGAGAATCAAATGGGAAACGATCCAGGGGTGCTGACCATCCACATATAGAGGCTGTTCGGGATTGATTAATTTCATTATTCAAATTCAAATTTTTTTTTTTCGTGTTTATAAAATTGGTGTGTTGGGACGTTATCACTCCCGCCAACATATTTTGTCAAAAACAAGTGCATCTTATCACTTATTATTTCGGTGTACAACATGGTGGACATAAAAGGTGCTGCCTTGTAAACTTCAGGGAATGCGGCCAGCAATTTTCAATCTATGTGGTGACTAATGGCAGAAAGTCGCTTGTGTTGAAAGTGAAACAGTTCCTCAGGTGAGTGTATTTTCGTTTTAACTACACCAATTTCGTGATATTAGGTTAAACATTTTGTACTCACATTTCGTGCGGGTTTTCAAACAATTTCTATAGTTATTCATTAACATTTTGTTCCTTCGATCCAAATTTTGAATTAGTTCTTAAAATATACAGTTCACAGTTCATTAAAATTGACGCGTTTTTTCAAGTGATAAAATTTTTATGCTTTGCACGTGTTTGAAAATGGGTTTAACCTAAACATTAAACTCTCCAAATAGCTTATTTTTATTATTAATTGTGAATACTTTGGGTAATTTGAACAAATTAATGCTATTTATTTGATAAGATTACATATGGTTTACACTTTAATAGATGGGTATAAATTTGACATTCTCATATTTCCTTATGGTGAGCGGTGCAGTGTTGCCAACTCTTTTAGGTGCTGTGTTGTCAGATTGTGGTATTCTTTCAAAGAGTATAGGAATTTCTTGCTAAAAGGTGATTGGTTGTTTAAGGGAATTTATGGGATGTTTTTTAGTGAAAGTATAAATTAATATTTATATATATTTTTGATTTAATTGCTATTTAAAGCATTTATTGGACATTTTTGTGAATAATTCGTGATTTTCTTGTTTGTGTATTTGCATTGTGCACATACAATTTTTATTAGAGTGTTTTGTGTTTACGATGGTGAAAATGGAAATTGAAAAATTAGCAAATAAACGCAAGGTGTTACTTCACAAGGTTCGAGCTTTGTTAAAAATTGCGCAAGTAGCTCAACAAGATCCTGTTTCGAAAGTTAAATGATTTTGAGGTTCGTTTTGAAGATTTATCTTTATTAGTTGGTCAATTTGAAGAGGTGCATTTTGAAATTGTATCTCAAGTGGAAGATAAGGATATTGAGGAACAGGCAACTATTCAAACAGAATTTGATGATTGTCAATATTCTATAAAAGTGATTTATAGGGATTTGACTCTACAGAGACTTGTACATGTTCCATCTAGTGCTAAAGGTTCACGTGCAAGTTCAAATCATTCTCATCCAAATTGTGAAAATGCTAATTTGCACAAAAGTGGTGTTAATGCAAGTTGTAATAAAATTAAATTACCGAAAATTGTGATTCCAAAATTTGATGACAGTTTCAAAGACTGGCCTACATTCTATGCTTTGTTTCGTACTTTAATTCATGAAAATAATAGTCTTTCAGATATAGAGAAGTACCAGTATATGGTGTCCTCTTTATCTAAAGAAGCCCTTGCGATGGTTCAGGGACTCCCTTTGACTTCAGATAATTATAAAATTTCTTTTCAACAATTGGTGGACAGGTATCAGAACAAACGTTTTCTGCTTACTAGTTATTGGCAGTCCATATATAATGCTCCAAAAGCTCATATGGATTCTGCAACTTCTTTGCGTTCATTGCTAGCAATTTTCTCAGAAAATTCATTGGCACTTGAGCAATTTAATTATGATATGTGGAATTTTACTCGATTAAATCTGTTGTTACAAAAATTAGATAGTGTTACTAGAAAGCGTTTTGAAGTTGAACTTCATGATGTGGAGCTACCAACGTATGAAGATTTATATGCCTTTTTGTTAAAACATTGTAAGGCATTAGAGACTAATTTAGTGATTACAGGACAGCCTACATCATCTCTTAAATCAAAACCAGAACAAAAACAATCAGTGAAATTTGGTCAAAATGCAAATCGTGCTAATCAATCTTTTACATTTGTGACCAGTGCAAAGAATTCTAATAGCAATACTTTGTACAATTTTAAGTGTGTGTGTTGTAAAGAAGATCATTCACTTCTAAAGTGTGATCGCTTCTTGCAATTAGAACCTTTGATCGCCACAAATTGGCGAAGGATTCTAATCTGTGTTTCAATTGCTTAACTGGTGGACATGCTTTGGCGAAGTGTTTGTCAAAGTTTCGATGTCGTATATGTAAACAGCGACATCATACATACTTACATTTTACAAAACCGGAATCTTCCCATCCTAGCAGTTCTACTGATAAGGAAGTTTCTCAACAATCTAGTGCATCTGAACAATTGTCGGTTCTAACCAATACAGTGTTCAAACATTCCGTGGTCTTACTGTCCACAGTTCTTTTGCATATTCGTGATAGTGCCGGGAATCTTCAAACTTGTAGAGCGTTACTGGATAATGGAAGTCAAGCAAGATTATGACTCGAACATGTGTGAAAAGATTAGGTCTAAAAGCAGTTCCATCCTCAATAGATGTTCATGGTCTAAATACAATGACTATGTCTAGTTGTGGTGTGGCTTCATGTTTTATAAAACCTATACAAAATTCTAATATTCAATTTGAAATTGACGTGATTATTGTGCCTTCAATCGCTAATTCCGTACCGTCTGCCCCAGTTTCGAAACGTTGGGATCATCTTAAGGATTTATCTTTGGCCGATCCTTATTATGGTCGCCCCCGTGAAGTAGATTTGTTATTAGGAGCAGATAGTTATTCTTCTGTGTTGCTACCTGGTTTACGGCATGGACATGTTGGTGAACCTACTGCAGTGAATACAGTTTTTGGTTGGGTAATTGGTGGAAAAACTGGTTGCTCTTCTAATGCAAAAGTGAAATCATCGTGTACAACTGTGAGTGTTCCATTGGATACAGTTCTTCGACAATTCTGGGAAACCGAACAAGTTCCAGAAACAGTGTTATTTTCTCCCGAAGATAGTCAATGTGAGGCTTTTTCAAAGAAACTTACAAACGTAATAAAGAAGGTAGATTTGTTTTGCATTTACCTTTTCGTGAAACAAGTGTGGAATTAGGTGATACCTATTCTATGGCGCTAAGACGTTTCGAATTCTTAGAAAGACGTTTAGCTAGAGATTGTGATCTTGCGGATAACTATAAAGCCTTTATGAAAGATTATCTAGATTCAGGTCATATGTCGTTAGTGACTAAATTTAGTGGTGAACCATTGACAGGTTTTTACATTCCTCATCATTGTATCATCAAACCTGATAGTGCTACATCAAAGTTGAGAGTCGTGTTTGATGCTTCTGCGAAATCTTCAAATGGTACATCCTTAAATGATATATTATTGGTTGGTCCTAAGTTACAGAGAGATTTAACAGGTATTCTTTTGAACTTTAGGTTACATCAATTTGTTCTGACCACAGACATAAAACAAATGTATCGTCAAATTGAAATATGTGAACAACATCGTGCTTTTCAGCGCATTCTGTGGAGATTTTCTAAAAGCGATTCTATTGGAGAATACCAATTGAATACTGTAACCTACGGTGTTTCTTCGTCACCCTTTTTAGCAATTCGTGTTCTTTTGCAACTTGCTGAAGATAATTGGAGAAATTATCCTTTAGCTGCTAAGGTGCTTATGTCTGACACCTACATTGATGATGTAGTGACTGGATGTAATTCTATAGATAGTGCTTTAAACTTACAACAACAACTTATATCTTTGTTATCCAGTGCTGGATTTATGCTCCGTAAGTGGGCTAGTAATCATTGTGAATTATTATCGCTTCCTGTGGAAGATCTTCAACCGTTATGTTTTGATGATTCAGATTCATTATCAGTGAAGGTATTGGGCCTTCAGTGGGATCCTCGAACAGACTGTTTTCAATATAAGGTAGAACCTTCAGCTCAAATTTGTACCAAACGAGGTATTTTATCAGATATTACTAGAGTGTTCGATCCGATTGGTTTATTAACTCCTGTGATTTTTCTTACTAAACATTTGATGCAACAACTTTGGAGTTTAGGTTTAGATTGGGATGATAAACCCCCTTCAGAAGTAGTTGATCGTTGGTTATCTTATAACCTACAATTACCATGTTTAGCCAATCTTACCATTCCTCGACATATTCAAATAGATAATGCACAATCGGTGTAGCTTCATGGGTTTTGTGATGCCTCTGAAGCAGGTTATGCTGCTGCCATATATATTCGTTGTGTTACACTCGAAGGAAACATTTCCGTAAAATTAGTATACGCTAAATCTAAGGTTGCTCCTCTTAAGAGAATTTCTTTACCGCGTTTAGAGTTATGTGCAGCCGTGCTTTTATCCAATTTAGTGGAATACGTGTCTTGTGTTTACAAAACCTGATTACTCCTGATCAGATATATGCTTGGTCAGACTCGACAGTGGTGTTATCATGGATCAAATCGTCTCCTCATCGTTGGAAGACATTTGTCAGTAATCGCATCAGTCATATTCAGGATAAGATTGCCCCTCATCAGTGGTATCATGTCAGTGGAGTGGACAATCCCACAGATTGTGCTTCGCATGGACTAATGCCTTCCAATCTTGTAAATCATTCAATGTGGTGGTTCGGTCCAACTTTTCTTTACAACTCGAATGAATATTCTTCATTTGATGCACTGGAAATAGACCCAGTAATAGAAAGTGAACAAAGAAAATTAAATTTGTTAAATGTTGTCCCCTTTGATGAGATAAATGAATTATTGAAGAGATTTTCATCATTGCGTAAAATACAAGGTGTTGTGGCTTATTGCTTACGCTTTGGTAATAATTTGCGAAGTGAAGTTCATCAAAGAAAAACAGGTTCGCTTGTTATGACCGAGTTACATAAAGCATTACTAGTGATTGTGAAAATAGTACAGCATGAAGTTTTTCTCAATGAAATAGATTGTATTGAGAAAGAGAAAGTGTGTGCAAAATCAATTCAAAAATTGGCTCCGTTTATCGATTCTGATAACCTTGTGCGTGTTGGTGGTCGTTTACGACATTCTGAATTATTATATAATGCTAAGCATCCTCTACTACTTCCTCGAGATCATAGACTCAGTGAGTTGATTGTAGAATATACACACCGTAAATATCTACATCCAGGTCCTCAAACTTTAGGTTATTTGATTTCTCAACAATTTTGGGTGTTGGGTTTAAAACGTGTTATTAATCGTGTTCTTTCAAAGTGTGTTCAGTGTTTTAAAGTCAAGCCTACTTCATTGTCTCCGTTAATGGGTGACTTACCTGCTCCTCGAATTTCTCAAATAAAACCATTTAGTCATGCAGGACTAGATTTTGCTGGTCCTCTTGCTATGACTTCAAGCCGTGGTAGAGGTGCAAAACATACCAAAGTCTACATTTGCATTTTTGTGTGTATGGCCACAAAGGCTTTACATATTGAACTGGTTTCTGAGCTTTCATCTGATGCTTTTCTTGCTGCCTTGCGGCGCTTTATAGCACGACGAAGTCGTTGTTCCGATTTGTATAGCGACCAGGGTACCAATTTCGTCGGAGCATCAAGGTTGCTCATTGCTTATGCTCAAGAGGTATCAGGATCTTTAGCCATCAACTGGCATTTGAATCCTCCCGCCTCACCCCATTTTGGTGGTATCTGGGAAGGAGGTGTTCGGTCCATCAAGACTCACTTATATAGAGTTATTGGCGATCAAGTGTTGACGTACGAAGAACTTTTAACAGTGCTTGTTCAAATTGAGGCTGTTTTAAATTCTCGTCCTTTGTACAGTCCCAGTTGTAATCCAAATGATCTATCGGTCCTTACACCTGGACATTTTCTTACTTTGGAACCGTTGACGTGTCCTCCGGATCCTGACGTTACAAATCTGAAACTTAATAGACTTTCTCGGTGGCAACTGTTGCAGAGAATGCACCAAGACTTCTGGAAGCGTTGGTCTTCAGAGTATCTCCATTCTTTACAACAGCGTGAGAAATGGATAAAATCCTCTTGCCATGTTAATATTCATGATTTGGTGTTAATCAAAGATTCCAATTCGCCCCCACTACAGTGGAAACTTGGTCGAGTAGTTGCTCTTTTTCCAGGTCGTGACGAGGTAGTTAGGGTTGCTCGTGTGCGCACTCAAAATGGCGAATTAGATCGTCCATTAATTAAGTTGTGCCCACTACCACTGTGTGCAATTATAATTATTTATGTGTGTAGAATCAAATTTTGTTCAAGTTACATTTTGTATTCACGTGTTCAAGTATATTGATGTACATTCATTTATTTATTTTCAATTAATTAAAATAACATTGCTTATTTTGGTGAGCGTTATGTTCGGGATTGATTAATTTCATTATTCAAATTCAAATTTTTTTTTCGTGTTTATAAAATTGGTGTATTGGGACGTTATCACTCCCGCCAACATATTTGTCAAAAACAAGTGCATCTTATCACTTATTATTTCGGTGTACAACATGGTGGACATAAAAGGTGCTGCCTTGTAAACTTCAGGGAATGCGGCCAGCAATTTTCAATCTATGTGGTGACTAATTGCAGAAAGTCGCTTGTGTTGAAAGTGAAACAGTTCCTCAGGTGAGTGTATTTTCGTTTTAACTACACCAATTTCGTGATATTAGGTTAAACATTTTGTACTCACATTTCGTGCGGGTTTTCAAACAATTTCTATAGTTATTCATTAACAGAGGCAGTTCCAAGAAACAAACAGGGAAAAACACAGGCCAGAGATTTATAATCCTTTATTAGTATAAGACTGTATTTTCAAATGTTTAACATTTTCAATTATTTATCGAAGTATTTGTAAGGGTCATCAAAAATCTTTTGAGAATTTATAAAAATAGATAGAGGATCGTTTGAACGTTCAAAAAAGTTTCAAAAAAATTATAGTGGTATTTTTGCCAACTTTCAGGGAGTCTAATTTTGGTGGAATCAAATAAATATTAATATTTTATTCAGGGGCTAATTTTTGAATATAAAATCAAATTAATAAGTTATTAAAATACAAAGTGTAAATATTGACGATTATTATTCGAATTTTTGGTTTGCTTCATTTACATTATTTTAACAGATAGGAGCTAGAGGAAAATGGGGTTAAACAGTCTTTATTGTCATCTCGTTGGGTACTCTGTGTTAATTAGATTGAGCTAGCCGAGGCAGATATATAAAAAGAGGGATAGGATTTAGAGACGCAGGGCAGAAAGCCGAGTACGAACATAGCAATAAAGTTATATGACACATCAACGTGCAGTGAGAATACAGGAAAAACGTAAATAGCATAGCAATATGTGTATGTATGTATATATATATATATATATATATATATATATATATATATTACTGTGGTTCATAGGTCATAATAGGCATTAGCAAGCTCAAATATGTAGTTATTGCAAGGTAAAGAATGTATAAAAGGGTCATGCAAAGTTTGAGACATTTTTGAGAAAGACTGGATAACATTTGATTAATTTTCATTAAATATTAGGGTTAGTTATACATAGTGGTAAAATTTCACTGTAAATATTAATTAATATTAGTTAGGAAACTTAATTTTGTGGAGCATAATTGCATAAATATATGTGAAACGTAATTTGGTTAAGCATAATTAAGATTTGTTTTAAAATAGCGTATGAATTGTGTAAATACAAAGCTTTCAGGTTTGTAGCATAAAAATGAATAATAGAAGAAGGTTTAGTTAGTATAGCATATTCCAAGAGGCAGTTGTTTAGTTGAGCTTGTGCACATGCTAGACTAGAAAGTTAGAGGCTAACGAGGAGAACAAAGAAGCGTTGTTTTCGGAAGATATCGAGTAGAAAGGAAATAAGAAATCTGGGTTCGTTTTACAAACAGAGTACGACTGTTAGATTAAGTAAACAAAAGTAGGATAGACGATGTTACCGGTGGGTTAGGTAGAGCAGAGCTTGTGAATAGCGGGGAATCAACAACCAGAAATAACATAAGATGGGAGATTTTGAATACAAGTTGAAGTGAAATGAGAGATATGCGCGTACACAGGAGGCGTATTTAAGAAGCTAAAGTAAAACGACAGTTATTGGGTTTTCGTGAAAGGCAGCGCCGGTTGAAAATTTTGTATTGAGGGTTTCTGCGTAAAGCGCTGGTTTGGGGTTAAAAATTCTGGGATTTCAATGACGGGTAACAAATTGTACCAAGAATATCTCAAGGATAATTGTGTGTTTTGTGGAATTGAGCGACCGTTGTGTTGTTTGTGCTGTGTTACCAAAAAAGTGTTATAGGGGTATTAAAAATAGATGCAAGGAGTGGTTTTTAAAGCTTATATAAACCAGAAGGAGGTAGTGGAGGCTCTTTTGCCTTCGATCGTCAACCAAGCTACTTACAAAAGTAATTAAGTGAAATTTAGATCTTATAAAAATTTAATTAGCACAAGTGGGCGCACAGATATTTTGACAAGTCTGAAACAAACAAAAATGCAGTAAATGATTGCAATTAAACATCAAGCAAATATAATTTTAGTACTTCTGGTTGGAGACTGTGTGTGTACTCTGAGTACCTATTGAGTTGATAGATGGATCAGTAGCAGGTGTACGGGAGCATGGTAGTACCGTACATTTGTGTGGAGAAATCTGATTAGAAGCGGTCTGTTCCGGATGGTGAGAGGCCACCTGGAGATTGTATTTGAACGGACAGTCGAGAGGGACGATCACGTAGGAGATGGTGTCCAACTAGAGAGCTGGATGACGCAAACGAATCCAGGTAACTTTACCTTTATAAAACATTTGTTTTTCTGTGTGATTTTGTGGGTGACAATTTGGTGATTTTTTGTGTATTTATTATAATGTAGAGACATTTTAATTGATGATTTACATTGAAAAGACTACATGAAAAATTATTTATGTAATATTTTAATGGTATCACAGGAATCTGTAATTTTAGCTCTTTGTGAAAAGTGAAAGGGTTTTTGGTAATTATAGTGCCGTAGTCAGCACATAGATAAAGGAAGATTTTTACTGTGAGCTTGTATTAGACCTGGGGTTTAGAGTAAAGATTGGGAATAAGTCCAGTTACTTTTGGTTCATGATTGATGTAATAAAATTTCAAAATTATTTTATTTAACAATGAGATTCATTTTGAAAATTGATAATATTTGTTAGATATTGAAAATACATGAAGAGTGTAAACTGAAATTTTGAATAATAATTAGATATGCTAATAAATCGTGATGTACTTTTGGCAGTCAACTTTATTTTTAGTATGATAGGATTTTCAGGAAACGAGTGAGCAGCCGTGGCGAATATTCCTGAGGAAGCTAGAGGTTTTGGCATCCGAATTGGAAGGCATCTTCAGAGGATATTGTTGTATGGTGATATGAATTGCAGTATATGTGCTAGAGCTTCAATTTCAGGTAGGTAAAAAATTTTGTAACAACTTTAAAAAGTTAGGGGAGCTTCGGCAGGAAAGATTCGTGCAATTTTATATAGATGACAAGTTGAAGAGACCTGTTATTTGCTTGTCCAGCAGCTTTTAGAGTTGGAAGAGACATACTGTTACAGCTTGTCCAGCTTTCGCATGCATCTTATCTATACCCAGCGCCTCATTATTTTTCCGACTAATGTTAATTCAAACTCATCTCTAAGTATATAGGATATCCCAAGTCAATGTCTGTTTCCTGTTCTAGTGCTTCTAGTTACTGTCCTGCATGTAAATTTCCTACACATTCTTGCCATCTGACCTCCTTCTCCGTATTTTCTATAAGGATGTCTCATCCCCATCTGTTTTTCCTATTTCTATTTTAGTTTGTACCTCATTGCGCTTTTCATCAATCCATTGCTCCTTAACTTCCTGAATTTGCAAATAATTTCCTATTTTACGGCTCTGTACCTCCGTTTTCCTGCTTCGTCTAGTCTGTTTTTATGTTTTAGCCTTTCCTCTATTAAATTCAGAATATCCTTTGTTATCCATGGTTTCTTATTTTCTTATAGTTTATACCCCAGTATATCTCTGGCTGCAATGTCTTAGCTGGATTTAATGTTATTCCATTGTTTCTACTTTCTTAGTATCAGTAATTTGTGCGATGTCTTTCAGTAATTTGGTTCTACTTTTGACATTTTATACTTACAAGGTAAATAATAATTTATAAAATAACTATGGCCAGATATAAGAAACAAAAGGAGTTCCTTTCCTTTTATATGAAATACAATAGATTTAATAGATATGATGGAACTAACTATAAAGAAACTTTGAATTTACTTATTCCAATTATTTATAGAGATGCTTCACATTTTCACTTGCAGATAAAAACTCGTTTTCTAAATTTTATTTAACTGTACTTAAAACAATATTCACAGTAGGAATAGAAATAAAATCAGAATCTGTTCGATCTTTAAATAAAATAGTATCAGATCTACGACAAATGTCAAAACTTTTAATGCATGCTGAAAAACTAAAAAAAAGAAAATATAATTTAAAATATATATCAGAAATAATGGATTACCTTTTCAATACATAACAGAGCATCTTTAAAATTAGAAACACATAAAGATCGTTTAATCCAATCAGGAAGAGCATTCTTTGTTGAGTGTCTATCGTATCGTTGATCAAGTAATACTACACAAGCATAGTCATTACGATGTCTGACAGACCTTCCAATACATTGGTTGACCGACTTCATGCAAAGTGCTTCGTAAAATTTTTGACCCGTGCCATAACCCTACAATATTAAAAACAATTGTACATTCAATTTTTCATAATGATGTAAGTCATAATTTGTTTATAGTTTGTTTTCAGTCACTCCACAAACATGTATTACAATGCGAAATATCAATGAAGAGACACACGACTTGTAACGTCTGCATTCTTAGAAAATTATCTTTGTACATACTGCTAGTCACCATTGATTCTCTCCTTTGTAATTAAAATATTTACCTACCGCGTGAGGGTATCCAATTAACAATAAATAATAAATGGCAGGACCTCTACCACTATCGTACCCTCACGTTTCGGGACATTGCCTTGCAAGCTGCAGCAGTCGGTGAGAGGAGAGGTTCATTAAACAAACACACTAAGACGAAATTCCGATTGTTTTATTAAATGGGCTACTAACTAAAACTTCACCTAATTACATATGCATACAAAAATATACAGTAAATAACATTATTTACAATAGGGCGCCACCATGGGAATTAAACGGCCCATGGACCAATTGCGGTAATAGCTCTCGTCGCACTTTGTTCGTGGGCGATGAACCAAGATTGCAGGACAGAAAATAAATCACTTCACAGGGGCTAATCTTTTAAAGTCTCCGGCTAGCACAAACACAACTTAACTAAACAAAACTAAAATCCTTATTTTATAAATATTGATAACAGTTCTGGGTGAAACCACCCCAATACAATAATTAATTAATTCTACCGTACTTGCATATGGCGACGACCCTCCTTTAACTACGGGGTCATCAACACCAGGAAAAATACGACCTTCTCAAGGGTCAAATAGTACAGTAACGTGACTCCTGACCTGAGCTTTGCATACTCAGGTAATCTCGTGGCTTAGTGATTAACGGCCTCTGACACCGTCGAAACACAATATAATAGGAGACCCTTCTAAAGTGATGCGGTCTCTAAAACAATAATCTAACGGATCAATTTACTTGAACTGAGCTTTAACCCGGAATTGTATTTTATGGAAGTCGACAAGTACTGTATTTAAACAAATAACAGACTTATGCTGCATAACACAGCCTTGAGTTCATGGTAATACCACATATACTAATTACTTACTCAGAGAAATAACTAACTTAGAACATAACGGCACGCACTTGAATTCAGAGAAATAAAACACTTCACTCAATCGTGCAAATAACCGCCAGCTTTAAACTCTAATGCGTCTGGAAATAAACAACCCCCATTACACCCGGCTGGCATCCTTATATACATTTAAGTTAATTGAAAAATAACCACTTGCCTAGCTCTCATACTCGACTTAGGATACGCCGGTCGTAAATCTTTAAGATTAATTAAACTGCCAATTGCACTAAGATAGCCACACAAGTAGATCTCGGGACTAATTTTTAGTTGAGTACTCGGCTAATTGAAAAATTCCTTCCGACCACCCAGACATAAATAGGGTCCTAGAACATGATTGACATCTAATCATAGATAGCAACTAATCTGACATGTTTAGTGCCTTTCAAGTAAAGTGCCTTTAGAAAAATTAATTAACTCTTAGATTATATCTTCCTGGAACTTCGCTAGGACGCTACTTGCGTAATCTTGCAGCCGTTTACAATTGCAGACATACTTATGCTACAAGACCTTCATTCTAATAATTAGAATGCTAAAATTATACTAGAAAATAACTGTTTTTAGAAATAATAGAACTATTAGAGCGTCATAAAACAGTATGTTACACCTTTAGTTAAATATTCTACTGCCATGTCATTTTAATTTGACATGATAGTGATCTTAAACTTTAACATATTAATTGTCAAGTTTATTTTGAAGCATTAGCAAGTTACCGTTATATTTTTTTTACATTTTGAAGGTCACGAAAAATATAACAAAAATGCCCATACGAATGGTCAGCCTTACTTCATGATTTTTTAGTACAATGCTAAAAACACCATTGGGCATTGGCTGCACAAACATCTGTTTAGCTTGTAAAAATATCAATAGATATTGAATAAGTAATATAGAATTTAAATTTACAAACCCTATATTTCTGAAAAAGACAAATGAATATTACTGCAACATAGCAAATAAAACAAAATCAAAACATACACTGGCATAAAAGAGGACATGTAACATGTAACATGTTTGCATGTGCTCTGTGCTTTTTAAATTAATTCTTAGAGTTAAACTGCAAGTTTTATAGTTTTATTTATACTATCTGAATACTAATCTACTGGGTTATCTGGTGACATTAGTGTTTTTAAGTGCAGTGTTTTTATTAAAGAATAGTTCCTACTAGAAGCAGTTAATTTTTCTACAAAATTGCAAGGACATTCATAAAATTAGTTATCAATACACAGTGATATTCTTATCTTCAGGTGTTTTGTGATTTCTAATAAATATTGTTTGGAATTTGAATTCAAGACAGGGCAGTATTTAGCAGCATTCAACTTATTATTTATTTATGTTGGAAGGTATTTGGAGTTAAAGTTTCAATCATGGGTGAAGATGGAGACAAACCTGTCACTATTTCTATTATTAAAAAGTGCAATAGTTGTCTTAGAGGTGTCAAAGGTGATGTGAGATGCATCTCCTGTGCTTCCTCTTTTCATCCTGGCTGTGCAGTAAGACTAAAAGGTACACTTATAATTGGATATGATAGGTTGTTATGTGCTGAATGTGCTGCACCCTCCATTATCTCTGATGAGGAGTTTGGTGATGACTTAGGTCAAGATTCCAAAATTCTACGAGCAATCTTAAAATGTATGCAAAATGCTGAATTTTTCAAAATAAGTTTCTTTCAATGGAAATTGAAATTGCTGATTTAAAGAGCAAATTAGTAAGTTTTCAAAGTGGTAGTTCCATGGTGAACCATGCTTCAAGTTCTCACAATCATATATTGGGTACACGGTTAACACCTACTCAGGTTTCTAATTTACCAATAACTAATGACCAAGTTAGTAAGGCTATACATTCAGTAGAATATGCTGTCGCAGCAAAGAATAGTAGCAAAACTATGAATACGATTATTTCTTTGAATAGTGATTGCTCAGTTCCTGTGACTATGGCATCTAATGTGGAATCCGTTTCTAACACTGAGTTATGCAATGAATCCAATTCAGAAAATTGTATGAATTCTGAGACTTGGTTGGATGTTGCTAATAGGAGAAAAAGCAAATTAAAATCAAGAAACAAGGTTATCATTGGTACCCAAACTGTGTTACCCAATTCAGCTCTTTTTTAGTGGTAGTGTAAAGAAAACTTGGCTGCATTTGAGTAGAGTTATGGCTAATGCACAAACTCCAATTGTGGAAGCCTCACATATTTTGAGATACATGCAGGAAGATGGCGCCAATGGTGTCTGCTTTAAGATTGGCACTAGAGGTAATTTAAATTCTTTTAAACTGGGAATTCCTGCTGATATTGTTGAAAAGGTCATGTCTCCTTCTTATTGGCCTTGCGGTGTTATGGTACGCTTTTTTGAATTTAAGGACAGTGATAAGGACAAAAGGGAATCTAAAATAATTGCTAAAAGTTCTTTGCAAAATACGACTGTGACTAACAAATTGCCTAATACTGAATTACCAGCTTCATGACTAACAAACCCACAAGTTAATAACAGACATTCGTCATTCATCAACGTTTTTTACCAGAATGTTCGTGGTCTTCGTACAAAAACTGTTGATTGCTACCGTGCCAGTTGTTCTTTCAATTTTGAAATTATTGTCTTGACTGAGACATGGCTGAACAATGATATTTCTAATTATGAGTTATTTCCTTCTACTTACACTGTCTTTAACACCAACAGGAACTATTCTGCACTCAATTGTGACCGTGGTGGTGGATCACTTGTTGCTATTACTTCTAATATTAATACTTCCCAGCTTCCTGGTTGTTCCAATATACATTTTGAGGACACCTGGGTAAAATCGACCTATTTTCGCAGTGTATAATAATATGTGGAGTATATTTTCCACCCAACTCAAATTGTGAATTATATCAAGAATTTATGGACAATGCTGCAAGACTTCAAATGGCTCATAAAAATCCCAAATTTTTAATAATCGGGGATTTTAATTTGCCTAAAATTAATTGGGTACCTGACGTTGATTCTTTCAGCACATGTGGCACTTTGCCAATCGAGGCTGAAAATCTAATTGAGAATATGCAATTTCTTAATTTACTGCAGGTTAATGGTGTTTCTAATTCTTCTGGTAAGTTTTTGGATCTAGTTTTTGCAGATGAGGGGGTTTATGCTCTAGTGCGTGAATCTGATGTTGCTTTAACTACTGTGGACGGTCACCATCCTCCCTTGCTTATTTCTATCAAGAGTAATTTTATTCCTCGTATTAGGTTTTGTGAGAATGTCCATGTCTTTGCTTATAAAAAAGCAAACTATGATGAACTTAACAGTATGTATAAGTCAATTGATTGGTCAGTTTTAGACAACTTTCAGAGTATAGATGAAGCCATAAATTTCTTCTATTCAACTGTTTATGAAGGTATTAATAAATTTGTTCCCATATTAAAAAGAAAGTCTGGAAAATATCCGTGTTGGTATAGTAATTCTTTAATTAAACTCATTCAATTAAAAAATAAACTATATAATAGGTATCAGCACTCTAGATTGGAAACGGACTATGTTAGATATTCCACGGCTCGTAAGGAATCAAAACGTTTGATTGACTTTTGTTATTTAAAATTCATCTGTAATAGTGAGCTAATGATTTCCGCCAACACAAAACATTTTTGGTCTTTCATTAAGTCATTAAAGAGAGATTCAGGCATTCCAAAACGGATGTCATACAATGGCAAAATTCTAAGTGATGCTCGTAGTTTTGCCAATGCTTTTGCCTCAATGTTTGAATCTTGCTATGTTAATCACTTGAATGATCCTCCCTCTTCTAGCAAATGTTCATATTCTTACAATAGCACTACTCTTGTTTCACATATCTTTACTGAAGATGAAGTAAAAAGAAAAATTCATGCCTTAGATTCATTTAAGTGTGCGGGATCTGACGGCATTCCTTCCTTATTCCTACACCAATGCTGTGATAGTCTATCGCAAGCTTTAGCGATTCTTTTTAATAAAAGCTTTAGTAGTGGAACATTTCCCCTAGCTTGGAAAAGGTCATTTTTAATCCCAGTATTTAAATCGGGTGACCGTTCTAAAATCGAGAATTATCGTGGCATATCAATTTTATCCTCTATTGCTAAGCTGTTTGAGTCCATCATATGCGATGAGTTATTCAGTGTATTTAAAATTGTATTGCTATTGAACAGCATGGCTTCTTTAAAGGCCGCTCCACTGTCACTAACCTTGCCTATGTATCACAATTTTCTTATAAATAGCTTGGAAAGTGGATTACAAGTTGATACAGTATACGCAGATGTTTGAAAGCTTTCGACAGTGTTTGTCACACGTTACTCATTGATAAACTTCGTTTTCTTGGTATTACAGGTTCGTATTTGAAATGGATATATTCCTACTTAGTGAATCGCTCCCAATGTGTGAAAATTGCAGGCATAACATCCAGAAGCATCAGTGTTTCGTCAGGTGTGCCTCAAGGGTCACACCTTGGCCCAATTCTTTTTATTCTCTTTATTAATGACATTGTTTCTGCATTTAAAAATACGAAATGCTTACTATATGCCGACGACTTAAAGTTTTTGGGTGTATTAGTTCTATACATGACTGTCTTAAAGTACAAAAGATATTGACAATCTAGTAATCTACTTGGCTCATAATAAACTCAAAGTAAATATTGGGAAGTGCAAAATTATGAGGTTCACTAAATGTAAAGACTTGATTTTGTTTGATTACTGCATTGGATGTTCTAAACTCGAAACTGTGGTAACTATCTCTGATTTAGGGTTGTTTTTGATGTTGGTTTAAATTTTATTAATCATATTAATTCAGTTGTCTCTAAAGCATTTAGGATGTTGGGATTCATTAAAAGAAACTGTATACACATCAACGATGTCCAAGCTTTGAAATCATTATACAATTCTTTAGTTCGTAGTATTTTAGAATACAATTGCATCATTTGGTCACCTTATTATGCCACTCACATCCAGAAAATTGAGCGTGTACAAATCAAGTTCATTAATTTCATTCTCTGGAAGCTTGGATATCCGTATGCGAAAGTTCACATGACATTCGGCGTCGATTGGTCGGTTATCAATCACTGCTGGCTCGACGTACTGCAGCGTTTATAATATTTCTTTATAAATTGCTACATGACATAGTTGACTGTCCGGAATTACTAAGCATGCTGCAGTTTCGGATACCAGTTAAAGTCACCAGGAGTAATGATTTATTCTACATCGGTAGTCATCGTACTAACTATGGGGCTAGTGCATTTAGTGATAAGTTAATGGGAGTTTACAATGCTTCTATACCATCCAATATCGATATTTTCAATGTCACGTGTAAATATTTGAAGACATCTTTATCCATTTTGTAAAGTGTTAACTATGTTGCTCATTTCTTCATGTATATTATTACTATTTGGGTATTACCTGTAAGTAATTAATTTATATAAATAAATAAATAAATTTATATAAATAAATAAATAAATAAATAAATAAATAAATAAATAATATTATACAAAGAACAGTAATCATATTGATTTATGATCATCTACAAAACACTCTCCTAAACATAGAACAGGTTCGTTTGGGCAGCCCACATACATATATTGTTTTTGTGATTTTCGTTTAGGAACTTTGCTTGCAGCGTTTGCGTAATAGGGTATCAGCACGAGATAATAATGAAAGATGATCGCCCTTTCGTCAAGAAGGCGTATCCAATACCGTTGGTGCATAGAGAGGAGGTACGAAGGCAGATTTTAGAGATGGTTGAGTGGGGAATTATTGAGCCGGCTCAAACAGAATACGTATCGCCCTTAGTTTGCATAGAGAAAAAGGACAAGAGTGTGAGAATTTGTTTAGATAGTCGATATATAAATTCACGTATAGCCAAAGATTATGTCATCCCGCCTAACCCGGCAGAGTTACTGGCCAGTTTTAAAAGGGGGCAGGTACTTAGTTGCGTGGATTTGACGGTGTCATTTTGGCAAGTAGAAATAAAAGAGGAGCATCGTAAATATGTAGGATTTTTATTTGAGGGCAAAACATATCAATTCACGGTTATTCCTTACGGATTATCAACCGCTATGGCTGGAATAATTCGTTGCCTAGACCAAGTGTTGGGTCTGGAATTTGCGTCGTTTACATACATCTACGTTGATGATATTCTAATCTATTCAGATACCATAGCTGAGCACATGGAGTATCTAGACAGGTTGTTTGAAGTGTTGAGGAAAGCGGGTATGACTGTCAAGCTGAGAAAATGTTTATTTGCCGGTAAACAGGTTCCGTTTTAAGGGCATTTAATCTCAGCAACGGGGGTCTCTGTCGATCCCCGCAATAACAGAGAACTTAAAGCATTTTTAAGATTAATTAACTTTGAGAGAAGATTTTGTAAAAATCAAGTGGAATATACCATTCCGTTGTTGCAGCTGTTGAGGAAAGGGGAAAGATGGGAGTGGAATGAAACACAGCAGGAAGCTTTCGAAATAATTAAAAGAAAATATTTAGAGGTAACAATGGTTACTCATCCAGATGTAGCAAAACCTTTTTATTTGCAGTCCTATGGCTCCGATTTTGCTATAGGCGCGTGTCTATATCAGTTAGGTGAGCAGGGTGAACGGGAAGTTATAGCATATACCAGTAGAACGTTGAAGGGCAGAGAGCTTCGATATACAGTTACGGAAAAGGAGGCCCTTGCTGTGATCCATGCATTACAGCAGTGGCGCACATTAGTTTTAGGGAGGAAATTAATACTGGTGACTGATCATGTCATTAACTTTTTTATTTACATGTAAGTTGAAATCGGCGGGGTTATCGAGGTGGATATTATTTATGCAAGAGTTTGAGATAACTATAGAGTATTGCTAGGGCAGGGACAATGTAGTGGCCGATGTGCTATCCCGCATACCTGTTAGAAGCAAGAAAAATGCTAGGCCCGAACAGAAGGCAAACGTAGCCATAAATTTTCTACAGTTAGCTAAGGAATATAAGGAGGTTAAAGGTAAACTGAAGATGATCAGAAGTGATCAAAGGGTAGAGAAATGGATAGGGGAGAAGATTGAAGTGTTAGAGAAGTATAATGAGAAAGCTGCGACAGAAAGGGAGAAGGGTATTAAGAAGTGGTACAAGTTGCATGAGGGAGTTTTATTTAAAAGGAGTGATGAAAACTCGCCCGGGTACAAAATTTGTGTGCCGCAGGGTCAAATGGTGTACTTAGTGCGACATCAGCATGCGTGTATTGGGCATTATGGGGGCGCGAAGACATTTGAGTACATGAGAAAGTTATTTTATTGGCCAAAGATGCGAAGGTAGGTACGGAATATAGTCGCGTCATGTTACATCAGTCAAAAGAGTAAAAGTTCCAGGATAAGTCATGGGGAGTTGAATCCGGTAATTGTAGGGCAACCCGGAGATTTAGTTTGCATCGATCTCATGGGGCCACTGCCTAGGTCGAGAGGCGGCGTTACCCAACTATTGGTTTTAGTCGACGCTTTCAGCCGTTTTGCAAGGTTGTATCCATTAAAGAGAGCCACGGCGGTTACAATTTCAAACCGTATAATTCGTGATTATATACCTAATGTGTAGATGCCAAAGTGTATCTTGAGTGACAATGGTACGCAATTTGTGTCTAAAGTTTGGGATCGAGAGTTAGGTAATTTAGGAATAAAGATCAAAAAGATTTCGCCATATTTCCCTCAAGGAAACATGACGGAACGTGCTAACAATGAGATAGGTCGGTTGTTGAGAGTTTACTGTTTTAGACATCATACTAGATGGGCTTATGAGTTACAAAAGGTTGAAACCCGTTTAAATAATGTCACACATGAAAGCACGGGGTATACACCTTTGTTTTTGCAGAGAGGTGAAGTTCTAGATAATCCGTTAGAAGAGATATTGGGGTTACCAATTAATGTTGAGGGAAAACCGAAGCAAGCAATTGAAGTACATTGGGAGATGTAATAGCATGAATAGAATGTTAAACCGAGCTCATAAGCGGCAAGAGAAATATTGCAGGGATAATCGGGTTATTACTTTTAAAATCGATAACCTTGTACTTTTAAAGAAAAGTCATCAGTCTTCAGCCGTTGACGGCACTATCGCAAAATTATTTTTATTATATGAGGGCCCGTTCTGCGTAGTGGGAATTGCAGGACCAAATTCATATAATTTAGTAGATCAGGAATGGAATAAGATAGGAAAACACAACATTGTTAACCTGAAGCCTTATAGGGCATAGTACTAGTGAAACAAGCTAATTGTTGTTTTAGTATACGTTAGTGAATTTTCCTTCGAGAGAAAAAGGGGAAAATGACAGTGTTGTCGGGTTATTTGTTTGTTCTTTAGATGTAAGTTTGCAATGTTCGGTATAGTTTGTAGGTTTTATAACTTAAACATCAATTTCAATTTAGTTTAAGTTGGGGGGGGGGGGGAGGGTTCATGTAAGTAAGTAAGTAGATTTATTGCATAACTCAATATAGGTTATTAAAGTATAAAACAAAATATTATACTATAAAGCAAATTATTAAAATACAGTTAATAATATAATTAGTTTTCATTTCTACAACTTAAAATGGCATACTCTTTTGCTAACTATTCTTCGAATCGTAACTCACGTGCAGCAGCAGATTTGTACTTTGAAAGATACATGGAACGTAAGCAACCACATTGTCGGGTATTTAGCAAATTTGAAAATAATCTTAAGGCATATGGTGCATTTACCAAACCTAAATTCTTAAGAAAATATGAAGAAACTGTTGAAACGAATGAATCGGCGTTTGTTAACTATAAACCAGAATCTTCTACTGCCGAAATTGCAAACCACTGATAAATTCTAAGGAAACTGTGAGGTGTATTCTGAAAAGTCGGAAATATCATCCCTATCACCATTCTATTTCGAATACATTGTATTCAGTGGATAATCAAAAACGGATAACATTTTGTCGTTGGTACCTTAATAAATGTGAAGAGGGTTCATATTTTTGGAGAACCATTGTTTACTGATGAGACTAAATTTACAAATAACGGAATATTTAATCGACATAACAAAATATTTTATTCTCAAGAAAATCATAAACTTGTGCGTGAATCCAGAGATCAACATCAATTTGGTATTAATTGTTGGTGTGGAATATTTTGTGGAAAAATTATTGAACTTTTTTTATAACGACAATTTGACCTCTGCAAATTACTTAAATTTTTTAAAACACCAACTGGAAGAATATTGGGATGAATTAACTCTTAACATCCATTACAGACTAAAGTATTTCCAACACGATGGTGCCCCTGCACACAGTGGTACATCAGTGAAGCAATATTTAACTGATCGTTTTGAGCACATGATTGGTAACAAAATGGAAATTGATTGGCCTGTTCGTTCACCACAACTCATGCCATTAGATTTTTATTTGTGGGGTGATTTAAAAAATAAAGTGTGTTCTACTACTCCTCAAACGCTTGAGGATTTAATAGCTAGAATTCATACAGCAATTGTAAGCATTGATGCACAAACAATAGAAAAAGCACTTCGTAATGTTAAAAAACGATGTGGGGTGTGCCTTCAACAAAATGGTGGGCACTTTAAACACCTTATGAAGTGATATTGTATTTAAAATTTTTAACATAATTTGTTTTTGATATTTTTGTTAAGTCATACATAAGCATTTTATTATTTAATACCAAGTTTCGTAAAAACATAACCTCACTTATTTACTCGAACATGACCAAAGCCATGTAAAAACAAATAAGTTTATCTTATTCGCCTTTTAAAATAATGTAAAAAACATCTACAACGTTTTACTGTATCTATCACAATAAATGAACCAAGTAGCAAAACAAAAAAAATCAAAATTTTGTTATTTTGGTATAACGCTTTTGCTACACCCTGTATGTTAATTATCTCTTCATGGCTGAACTTGGCATTAAAAACTGCACTACTTTCCTTATTTAACCTTTTCTCTAACGTCACAAATAACAGAGTTACCCATACAACGTGTAAGAAATAGGGCACCCTGTATATAGTTTTATTTAAAAACTTAGGTAAAATTGAAAGTGGTGATCGAATTTTTTGGTTAAATGTAAGTTCCAAAGCACTAATTCTATTTTCTAATGGAGTCGTCCTATATGCTAGGAATGATAAATTTATATCTGAATTCTTTTTATTAGGTTTTTTAGCAGTTTTCACCATAAACTCTACATGCTCATTTAATTGTGGGCAATAACTGCTATTTCTAATAAGCGTAAATTCATCAATTTTTGCAAACTGCTTAAATTCACTTTGAAATTGTGGTCCATTATCGGTGCAGACAATTTCTGGCATACCAAATCTAGAAAATAATTCTTTAAGTTTAGCTATAATTACATTTTCCGTAAAAGAATGAAGTTTGGAAATTTCAAAATATCTCAAAAAGTAATCGTCTATAAATAGGTACCAACAGTTGTTAAACTTAAATAGAACTCGGCAAATTTTTTCACAGACTTTTTGGAAACTGTTCTTTTAAAAAAAGTTCTCTTTATTTTGGCGATGCTCACTATTGTAAGCAATTCCGAACTAAATCTATACAGATAATCCTAACCACCATATACTCATTTTTACACGAGCTCTGCACTTTACTATACCGAGATGTCCTTAATGTATAAATCCTAGACATTTTTCTTGCAACTATATATAAATTAGTAATCGAGATTCTCGTAGTAGATAACCATCGCATTTGAAAATTTCTGAACGGTATTGGTAGTAAGGTTTAATTTCAGGGTTTATTTTATATTTATTTTAAGTCATCCTTCTTTTGAGTACTGAAGCAATTTTTTAAAAATAGAATCTTTTGTTCTATTTTTATTTCATCTAAAAAATAAGGTTTTACTTCAAACGAAGTAGTAATTAGATTTACCAAAATTTCTGTTTCTATTGCTAGTTCAGTGAATTCTGGAACTTTATCATTTGAAAAGTGTATAGATAAAGCATTATTTACTAACTCTTTACCTGATACATACTATGCCTCATAGTTATAATGCAGCAATCTTAACCTAAATCTTTGTAATCGTGGAGTTAATTCATCTATAGGTTGTGTTTGCAACACTTGCACTAATGGCTTGTGATTTGTTTCTAGCAGTACTTTTATGCCCGTAATATATACTCAGAATTTATTACAAGCCCGGGTTAAGTGTAGACCTCACATTCTATTTGTGCATAGATCTGTTCATTTTTTGACAATAATCTTGAAGCATAGCAAACTATTTTCTGTATTCCTGATTCATTTTGCTGAATTAAACATGCCTGTATTCTGAAATAGGATAATTTTCATTGAATTTGTTGTAATAACCGTTTTATTTTTGTAAAACTTTGCTTTCGGGATATTCCCCTTAGAAAATTAAATGTTCTTAAACAAAAAAGTTAAAGGTTCCAATATCGAACATCGATTAGGTATAAAACGACTCAAAAAATTAACCACACCCAGAAGCTTTAATAGTTCGTTTTGTATCTTTTGGCTTCGAAAATTTAGTTATTGCTTCTATTCGCTTGCGGTTTACAGATATATCTCTGCTAGATATGCAATGCCCAAAAAGTCTATAAAGTCTACAGCAAAAAGACATTTATCTTTATTTAAGATAGTACCTTTTGCTTCATGTGGTTTAAAACCTCTAGAGAATTTAACTATGTTTATTTAGGGTAAGGGATTATACTAAAATATCATCTATATGAAATGATCGAACCCTTCTAAAATTTTATTTAAAAGTACAGAAAAATATTCTGGAGCACAAGCAATGCCGAAAGGCAGATGGTTGGATTCAAAATGCCCAAACGGGGTTATAAAACACGAGTGTTGGCACTCATCTTTTAAGCAAATTTGATAAAATTCCGACATTGCGTGTAACCAACTAAAATATTTAGACCCTTGACCCTGAGCCAGAATTCTTTTGACTTTCCTGAGAAACTGTGTATGCTAAACTGCTTGATTTAATTTAAGGCGAATACGAGCAACTGCACTGTTGTACACTTCTTTATTCTGACGTGTTCGATCGAACTTTTTAAGTGCGCACGTTTTTAGTTTTGTCGTGTTCGAGCAGTGAGCGGTGCAATTCAGTTCTACACTCTGTGCGCATTTTTCTGCACATGCTCTGGTAGCTCATGCTGCTTAGTGCAAATATAGCTGCTTTTGATTATGGAGTTTTAAAACCTAAGGGTGACTTTGAGCATTAAATGTTTCTTCATCTACATCTAATTGGAATTGTATATCCCCATTTACACAATATATTTTTTTTCATCACGATTAAAAAGTTAGGTTTTACTACAAGTTAAGCTGCTAAAGTGGGAAGCCAAACTGAATAGTAAATTTGCATTCGAACCCAAACCGCACTCGCACTAACACCATACAAACCTCGTGGAGTGTATGACGTCATCGTCGTGCAAATAGTGTTGGTAGCTCGAATTCGCTATTAGTATAATCAACCCATAACCGGATTTTATTGTCCTTGTTAACTATACCAATCGGACTTACCCAAGGAGAATGATAATCGACCGGTTCAATTATTTTTGTAGTCTTTCAAGTTCGCGTTGAAGGGGTTTCAATAGTGGAATCGGTACGATCCGGGGCACTGATTGAACAAAAGGTTGAATGTCACTTTTTCTTAGTATATTCATTTCCATTTTGAATGTTCCCAAATTATTGAGAATTTCAGGGAATTGTTTTTTTCGATTACACTCGCTGCAAGTTGAATGGTATTTAATTTGCTTTCAATTCTAACCCGAAATGCCAAACGTTGAATACTCCTTAACCTTTACATAATTGATTTTATGGCTTAGGTGTACAAATTTCTATGGTAAGGTTGTAACAGGTTTTTATTTATATTTTCGTCGAGTTTTCAGGAAGTCGTGGTCCAGGTTCTCATCAACTCATCACATGGATCTTCCAGTTGTAGTAGTGCCTTAAAAAGATAAGGTAAAGATAGGTGGGGCTAATAACCAGGTCATTATATCGAAAAACACCCATTAAAGCACTCTGACCAAAAAATTATCGCTCTAGTTGAACCCCGGTATAAAAGTGTCCACATAATTCCCAAGAGAATTAGTTCAAGGTCCAAAAAAAATTTAATCATGTTTTCCCGAAAACAATAAAAAAATCCCGCAAGTGATGTAAACCCTCGAGAGCATATAATATTTATACATATTACATCATTTTAAGCCTACAATTTAACTATTAATTTATAACCTAACTCAAGGCCAGAGCCAAAAAACAATGAGAATTACTTTTACTTTTAAAGGAAATAGGTAAATTTAATGAGTATAAGAAATGGAAGCTGGTTATCCAATGATTGAAAATTGGTTAATTCACTTAATGTAACAACTTCCTACATCCAAACTACTAGCACACAACTGACCACCAGCACAGCTTACTACACAATATAGTATTATGTATAAATGGGTGAGTGGAATAGAGAATTAATAGTGCAATGACCTGTGTTGTATATTGGAATATTTAGTTAATGTTTCTATTGCTGTGTCAGTCTAATCTGAGTGTATCTGTGATACATTGTGTTAATATTGGATCAGAGCTGCCACAACAAGGAATATAGTTTTAGTTAGTTACTGATGATGACCTGTGTTGATGTACCTATTTAATTATCAATTATTAATCATTATTGAATTCAATAAACACACTAACTCCGACTATTGTTTTCTAATTAATAAAACATCGATATATCAATAAGATATATAACATGGAGCTGCGAAGGCGAACAAATGATTAAAATAATCGCGAAAAAGTTTTACGCTAACACGTGCTTTATTGGTGTCATCAGCTAATCTAATTAAAAATGGAAGCATTTAAGCCACCAAAAAATCCAATATTAAATGAAAATTTAACACAAAATTGGAAACGTTTTCAACGATCCTTTAAAATATATATGACTGCATCTGGGAAAAGTTCTAATACACCTGAAGTTCAAGCTGCAATACTTTTAAACTTCATCGGTTAAGAAGCACTACAGCTTTTTAATACATTTAACTTATCTGAGGAAGACCACAAAAATGTTAAAAAAATAATTGAAGCGTTTGATATTTACGTCCGTCCAAGAAAAAATGTTATATATGAAAGATTCTTATTTTATAGCCGAATCAAAGAGAAAATGAAGAATTTGAACATTTTTTAACTGACATAAAGAATCTTAGTTCTACTTGCGAATTTGAGGGGTACAAAGATGACATGATTAGGGATCGAATTGTGTTAGGTGTCCGAAGTCAGGATCTACAAGAACGATTGCTTCGTACAGAAAAACTAACATCAACTACAGCAATTAATATTTGTAGAAGTGGTAAAAGATTTACATAATGTGCATGCTGCAAATGCAGTTAAATACAAGAGTAGTATTTCCAAGACTAATCATAAAATGCCTGCTAATAATTCAAATATTTATCTTTGTAAGAAATGTGGGTATAAGCACACTTACAAGTCATGCCCCACATATGGAAAAACTAATCAATTTACCGTAGGTTGTCAACAGGTCCGAGAAAGACAGTCTAATACATGGAATGCTGGAATGAGACGAGTTCGAGAAATACAGATGTTAAATAATGTACCAGAACTACAAGAAGATTCTGATGGATTGAAAACCTATTCGAATGCCTTCAAATAAGAAGAATTGATACAATTCAGGCAAGTCTACTTAGTAAGGTATACAATAAGCATAAGCAATGGTTTGAAGGTTTAATAATTAATGATAAATTTCGAATAAGTTTTAAGTTAGATACTGGTAGTGAACTGAATTTGTTACCATTAAGAATATATCGACTAATGTTTGGAAATAATTTTGAGGGGCTAGATACACAAAATATATATAGTATTGAGACATATGGAGGTTATCGTATTAAGCCGCTAGGAAAAATATGTTTATCTTGTAATGTAGGTGGTAAGAATTTAGAAATTGAATTTTTTAGTTGTCGACTGTGATAATTCACCATTGTTAGGATTGGAAGCATGTGAAGAGCTACAATTAATTAATAAGTGCAGTGTTAATTCTGTAATTAATACTGTATATATGTATAAAAATAAGGAAAATTTTATTAAAAATAATGCGACAATATTTGAAGGTTTAGGCATCTTCCCTGATAAGTATAAAATAAAAGTAAATACTAATGCGCAAGGCATTATAAAGCCTCCTAGAAGACTGCCACAAACTTTAAATAATAAACTTAAACTAGAATTAGATAAATTAGTCCAGGCTAAAATAATCTCTAAAGTGGATGAACCAATAAATTGGGCTAGCAATTTAGTAATTGTTGAGAAAATGACAAGAGTTTGCATATCTGTTTAGATCCTAGTGAATTAAATAAAGTAATTACTAGAGATTATTATTTAATTACCAAATTAGAAAATGTAAGGGATAAATTAGTAAACAAAAAATATTATACCTGCTTAGACATTAAACAAGGGTTTTGGCATATCCAGTTAGAGGAAGAGTCAACAGACTTGTGTTGTTTTAGTACTCCGTTTGGATACTATAAATTTAATAGACTGCCTTTTGGGCTAGCCTGTGCTCCAGAGACGTTCATTAAATTAAACGAGAAATATTTTGGTGACCTGAATCCAAATGACATAATAATATATTTCGATGATATACTGCTTGCAACTGAGACTGAAGAGGAACATGATATACTACTAAAAACAGATAGTAGAACATGCAAAGAAATATAACGTTAAATTTAATGTTAATAAATTACAGTATAAACAGAAAGAAATTAAATTTCTGGGTCATATTTATAATGAAAAAGAGGTCACTATTGACAGTGATCAGGTAGAAGCAATTTTAAAGTTGCGAGAACCGGCAAATAAAAAAGAGTTACAGAGTATACTATATATGATAAATTACTTACGAGAATTTATACCAAATCTGGCAAATCCAACAGGTAGCTTCAGAGAATTACTAAAAAAGATACAATTTTTATGTGGACTAAAAACCATAAAGAATGTCTAAATAAATTAAAAGAAATAATTGCAAATTTACCTATACTAGGTGAATTTGATTCCAAAAAAGAAATCGTCATCCAATGTGACGCATCCAAAGATGGCTTAGGCTGCTGCCTATTACAAAACAAAAACCCATTTCATTTGCATCAAGAAGTATGACCTCTACAGAAACAAGTTATGCACAAATTGAAAAAGAATTATTAAGTCTGGTTTTTGCTTGTAGAAAATTTAATTTTTATATTTACGGGAGAAAAATAATAGCATACACTGATCACGCTACTTTAGTGTCAATTATGAAAAAGGATATTTCCTTAATACCAAATAATAGATTACAAAAAATGAGACTGAAATTATTTAATTACGATATTGAACTTAAATATTTACCTGAAAAGAAAATGTATTTAGCAGATTTATTATCACGTAATTACCTACCTGAAACCTTTAAAGATGAGTTAAACATCGAAGGTCAAGTGCATTGTATTAATCGTTATACAAAAAATTACAATAAACAGTATGATATTGAAAAGGCTACCAATGCCGATTATGAGTTGAACAAAATAAAGATCTATTACAAACAAGGGTGGCCCGATTTAAAATATGTTGAAACTAGTATAAAACCGTATTATGGATTAAGACATGACATAACTGTAGAAGATGGTATTGTTTATTATCAGAGTCGAATAGTTGTATCAGCTAATTTAAGACAATCTATGTTAAATTTATTGCATGAAAGTCATATGGGAATTACTAAAAGTACAATGCAAGCAAAAAACCTCTTTTATTTGGCCAGGAATGTCAAAAGACATTGAATTCATAGTAAATAAATGTAAAATATGTGAAAAATATAGAGCCTCTAATAGGAAAAATACACTACTACCTCATAACGTACCTATGCTGCTGTTTGAAAACATTTCTGTAGATATCTTGACATATCAAAACAATGATTACTTAGTATCGATCGACTATTACTCTAAATGGGTCGATATAATGAAATTAGCTAATAAAACAACAACTGAAATAATAGGGAAATTAAAAGAGTTCTTTTCAACTCATGGTATACCAAAATGTGTTATATCTGATAATGTACCATTTCGATCGTATGAATTTGAACAATTCTCAAACGACTGGAATTTTAAACATATCACATCAAGTCCTAATTATCCACAAAGTAATGGTATGTCTGAAAAAGCTGTATATATATCAAAACAAATATTAAGAAAGACAATAGAAACTAAAAAAGATATTTTTATTGCACTACTTAAATACCGAATACTCCAATACCTAGCCTAAAAGCTTCACCTTTTGAATTATTAATGTCACGTGTATTACGTACTAAAATACCCATATCGAATAAAAAATTACAACCTAATATTCAAGAAGATGTTCCAATCAAAATTAGAAACACCCAAAATAAATATAAATCTCATTATGATAAAACTGCATCGCATGCCGAACGTATATTTAAATCGGATGAAAATATAGTCATTAAAAGTAGGGGAAAAATATGGGTTCCAGGATGTGTAATAAACCCTACCCCAGAACCAAAATCTTATCTTGTAACAGATAATAAAGGCAATATATTGCATAGGACAATCACTCATCTTAGACCAAGCTTAAATGGTTGTGAAATAGAAAATAAAATAATTGAATCAAGTGAAGAAAATACTGCTGTAGCCGTGGGAGAAAAATACTGATGTGGCCTTGGGAGAAATTGAAAATGTAGCCGAACATTCTGTTGTAACTACAGCTGATCATTCCAAACCTATAAATTTACAAAGAACCAGATCAGGTCGCATAAGTAAAAAATCTGCATGGACTAAAGAGTATTACTTAGAATAGTAGTCATTAGGATATTGCGTTTTGTATATTACAGTGGGTTACATTGTTAACAAATTTTAAAAAAATATTACTTCTTGTTTTGAAAGGGAAATGTTGTATATTGGAATATTTAGTTAATGTTTCTATTGCTGTGTCAGTCTAACCTGAGTGTATCTGTGATACATTGTGTTAATATTGGATCAGAGCTGCCACAACAAGAAATATAGTTTTAGTTAGTTACTAATGATGACCTGTGCCGATGTACCTATTTAATTATCAATTATTAATTATTATTGAGTTCAATAAACAAACTAACTCTGACTATTGCACTTGCTATAGATAAAACATACCTCATTACTATCCAAATACTTCATTTTTTCTTTCAACTCTGGTGAATTTATGTTAGCATAAGGAAGTCCTACTACAACAATGCATCTTCCAAGATCATCGCTAAAGTTAAGTCCTTCGCTTAATTTTCCACCTGTAATAATTAAATTTCATGATAATGTATAAATGAGTCATGTTATATATTACCAACAACACTAAAAAGCATGGCTCCAATACTACCAGGCTTTCTAATAACCTTAGCATACGAATCTAAAATTGTATCAACAGATGCAGAATCTTGTGGTTCTCTAAATAGTACTCTTTCTCCAAAGCTTGTACCTTTTAATTGCTGCCATACCCATTCTTCATATTTATACGAGGGAAAAAATACAACAATGCCCCCTTTCACTCGTTTTGACAATTCTTGTAATATTGTTTTAATGGAGTTTGCCTACAAAAAGAGGTTGAACAATAAACAAAAATCTATTTTTAAAAAAAAAGCTTTAAAATCAAGTAAATAACAGTAAATTTAATAGTATGTGCATTCCAAATACAAGCTTTTAGAAATTTTAGTTAAATTAATATTACATAGTTGCAAATACAAAGAAAACCACAGACACTTTAATCATATTTTATAATACAATGTAATAACTAGAGACTATGTAAGGGAAATGCACAAATCTAGGTTACAGGAGATTTAATTTTTTCACACAATATAATTGCAATGCTTTAAATGATTCACATAAAGAAAAATTAAGCACGTAAAAACCAGGGACAGGCATGCATCTTTCACGTGTTAGATATATTAATGACATGCCCCTCTGATGCAAGAAAGTGGAAATAATCACATCTCTAAACAGGTGCTGGAACAATATAATTCAATTACTTACAACAGATGTGGGGCTAAACAGGAAAAAGTTTGGTTTATCAAAACTCCCTGCTAATTATGGCAAAATAAATGAGGGACCATGTGGTAACCTTACATTGGATTTTCCAATGCTCCGCCCGAAGGATAGGTTTTTTACCTGGAAATTTTTTATTTTGCCAAACTCTTCCAATTCCAAGCAAGGTAGAGGATCTTTTACGTGTATGACAACAATCACATATGGTACCTGCATTTTACCTCTCATCCGAGCGAGGGCAAATTTTTGTGAAAAATGTTAGATTTTTCAAGCAGTCCGTGTCGGGAATTGAACTCAAGACCTTAGGTTTAGTAGTCGCACACGAACCAAGTAAGTCATGAAGTTGCCTAACCGGGTGGTAATCCTACATTTGATTTCCCAATGCTCTACCCGAAGGTACTACATTGGCCGTTTGTAAATGCTTCGAAGGTTAGTTCAAATTCTGCAAACACATTTAGTCAGTATTTTAATTCTCGTTAATGTATAAAAGAAACACATCTAGCAAAATTTAAATAAATCGATTTAAGTGTCTTGAAGGTCGAACATAATTTTATCGTATCTTTTGTTCACGTCCAAACCATGCATAAAGCTACGAAGTTCTTCAACAGGCTACTCCGGCTTCTCACAAACACTCGCTGATAGAACTTCGTGCAGTTAAGATGTGGAAAGTTTTGAATGTCGGCGATCTTCACGTCGCACTTAATTCACATTAGCCTTCCAACACGTACCCCGATCTGGTCGATTCAACTATGTGCAACAAAGATAAAACAAGAAATACAAAAAGCTTAGCAAGAAAAATAAATAAAATGATTTAACAACTACTTTAGAAATAAAAATAAAAAACAAACACTTAGGATTTGGTTTTGCTTCATGTAAAATTGCCATAACTACATACATGAAATGAGTTCATTCGTTGAGTATTAAATTGAAAATATAACATCTAAAACATCGTGTAGATCATTACTAGAAAATGGACTACGAATAATTCTTGTTACCTTGATAACTTCCTGCTGTTTGGTCAACTACCATCTGGGAGTAAACCAATTTTTTTAGAGGAAATTTACCGGCCATCTTGCTGTTTGTGTTCCAAAGCCGTTTCACCGTTGGATGTATTGGTAATTTTAAAAGTTGACTTTTGCTATAAGTCGGTAAGTCAACTTTTTATTGAGTGACAAGCTGTTTGTTTGTTCCCTGTGATTGGATAAATTTAAATTACTCATCTCCTATGGAATTGTCAAAGACGTTGAGTTGTTACGTAGATCTTGATAAAAATTTAAATGTTAATATTTTTCTGGAAATTGAAGCTTAACGCAAATGTTATTTATAACTTGCTTTCCGAAATACAACTAGTTATTTTGAACAAGAATTATAAATTTAACTGGTTAAATATGTACTTAAAGATTGTAAATCTATATCAGATCTGGCATTGGTAAAAAAATCAACCTATGTTTGTGCTTTACTAAGTTTACAAAAGTTATTTAAACATCTCGCTGAACAAATAATTGAACGCTTTCTATTACTTTTTTTTTTTCCTATATGACTCATCATCATCATTAGGTTTTCAGTCCCGGAACTGGTTAGATGCGTACCCTCAATGTTTCCTATTCTGAACTAACCGACACAGTTCCCTGAAATTTGCACAGTCTGCAAGTATCACTATCTGCGTGCGATAGTCTGATCTAGGTCTACCTCTACCTCTTTTTTTCCTATCTCTGCTTGTAATATATCCCATACTATTCCCCAAAAATGCCTTAAAACATATCCTGCCCTTCTACTTTTCCTATTTTATTTGTTTTCCACAGATATCTTTATTCCTCTATTATTTCTATAACCTATTTATTATTAACTTTGTCTGTCCATGATATCATCCACATACATCTGAAGCACAGCACTCCAGAAGGCTTCTACCGTTTTTCTGTCTGCTTTTCCTACTGCCTCTATTTCATAGATGTACTGTGTTGTGCTCCTCATATATGCTTTCAACAATTTTCTTCTTGTTTCTTGTCTTTTAATATATCCGCTGCTCTTTCTTGTTAGATGCAGTTTGGTCCTCTTCTAGTGTTTTACTATTATATACCCTATTTCCCCGATATTGAGTGGTATGTGAAGGGTAGGCGGCTCCGTGGCATAGCTCGTATGTGTATGACTACTACACCCAAGGTCCCAGGTTCGAATCCTGACACGGTCCGTTGGAAAAATGTTAGGCAAGCATTTTTCACAAAAATACACCCTCGTTCGGATGAAAGGTAAAATGGAGGTCCTGTATGTGTGTTGTCACGCACGTTAAAGATCCCTACCTTGCTTGGAACAGCAAGGGTTCGGCAAAATTCAAAATTTTCCAGGTAAAAAGAAACTCGCTTCCTGGCCAATATAGTACCTTCGGGTGGAGCATTGGAAAATCACATGTATGGTATGTGAAGGGAGGAAAGCAGCCTGTGGCTGCCAAGTTCCCCAGTACTTGAACATTTGCCAAATAATAGTTTTTCCAATATATCCTTTCACACAATCAACATTAGTTGAAAATATTTCACAACCAACTCCTGTAGTTGTTTATAATAATCATCAGATTTAAGTGCACTTATTTTTTCGTCATTATTTCTGTCTTGAAGCTGGTTGGATGCATATCTCCACTTATTTATATTCTGAGCTATCCTACACAGTTCCCTGAAATTCCCACAGCCTATATACAGCTCGGTTCCCCTTCTATTGTTTTCTAATTATATACCCTATTTCACCAAGATTGACTATAATATTTGATTTCAATACACGTATAAAATTTAGCTATATCTAATTCTCATTTCTGTTAACATTTTAAGACCTACTATTAAAAGTAAGACATCGTGCTTACTCAGTGATTAATTTTAGAATTTATTTATGTTACAAATTGAGTAAAGAGCCACATTCACACAAGTAGTGTGATGGTGTGAGTTCCAAATCCAACTGAAAACTAAACTTAATATTTTTTAATACTTATAGTATACTTTTTTAAAAAAGACGTTAACTGCTGTTTCATGTTATTTATTTAACCTCATGTATTATTACAGGTACAGAGTCTGTACGAATTTAAGATCAAACTTTCATGGCTTTGAAGCGAAATTTAATCGTCGTAATTTCTACACTTTTGCTTGATGATATTTGCTTGTATTTGTTTATTTTATAAGTGTAGTGGCGCCTTGGTTTATCCATTAATTATTAACCAACCCCTTCCCAGTCTCAACCCTGCAGAAGTAGAGTTCAGAGTGTCTGGAAATCTCCTCAAAGTTAGTTACCATCTACGAATAAAAATTACATCTTAAGTTTGACTTTTGTGAGAAGTTGACGTAGTGTTGGGTATCCTCTTTTCACTAGCAACCCACAAAACAACCCCTTCAGACAAAAACAAATGTTATACGCTTTCACATTCGTCAGGAGGATAATATATTTCCCATCATTGTATTCAAAAACCAGATAGCAATACTACTAAATTAAGAGGTGTATTCAATGTATCAGCAAATCATCCATCTTTAAATGAAGGTTTACTTTACAAAAAGTATATACTAAAAATATTAAAAAATATTAAGTTCAGTTTCAGTTGGATTTGGAACTCACACTATCACACTACTTGTGCGAATGTGACTTTTTACTCAATTTGTAGCATAAATAAATTCTAAAATTAATCACTGAGTAAGCACGATGTCTTACTTTTAATAGGATGTCTTAAAATGCTAACAGAAATTAGAATTTAATATAGCAAAATTTTATACGTGTATTAAAATCAAATATTATAGTCATATCTCGGTAAAATAGGGAATATAATTAGAAAACAATAGAAGGGAACTGAGCTGTATATAAGCTGTAGGCTAGCTCAGAATACAAATACGTGGAGGTACATATCTAACCAGTTTCAAGACCTAAAACCTAATGACGAAAATATAAGTGCAATTAAATCTGATGATTATTATAAACAACTACAGTAGTTGGTTGTGAAATATTTTCGACTAATGGAAGCGAGTTTTTTTTACCTGAAAAATTTGGAATTTTGCCGAACCCTTGCTGTTCCAAGCAAGGTAGGGATCTAACGTGCATGACAACACTCACTCGCAGGACCTCCATTTTACCTCTCATCCGAACGAGGGCGTATTTTTGTGAAAAATGCTCGCCTAACATTTTTCAAGTGGACTGTGTCGGGATTCGAACCCAGGACCTTGGACGTAGTAGTCACACACATACCAACTATGCCACGGAGTCGCCTCCCCCTTCACACACCACTGAATATCGGGAAAAGAGGGTATATAATTGTAAAAAAAATAGAACGGGACCAAACTGCATCTAACAAGAAAGAGCAGCGGATATATTAAAAGATAAGAAACATAGTAACAAGAAGAAAATTGTTGAAAGCATTTGTGTGGAGCACAGGGCAGTACGTCTGTGAGATACAGGTAAGGAAAAACAGACAGAAAAATGGTAGAAACTTTCTGGAATGTTGTGCTTCAGATGTATGTAGATGATATCATGAATAGATAGACAAAGTTAATAACAAATAGGTTATAGAAATAATAGGGGAATAAAGATATCTGTGGAAAACAAAACAAAAATAGGGGAAATAGAAGAGTGCAGGATATGTTCTAAGGCATTTTGGAGGAATAGAACAAGATATGTTGCAAGCAGGGATAGGAAAAAAAGAAGTAGAGGTAGACCTAGATCAAATTATCGCACGCAGATAGTGATAGATGCAGACTGTGCAAATTTCAAGAAAATGTGTAGGTTAATTCAGAATAGGAAACAATGTGGGTACGTGTCTAATCAGTTCCAGGACTGAAGACCTAATGATGATGACGAGTCATATAAGAAAAAAAATATTAACAGCAAGCGTTCAATTATTTGTTCAGTGAGATAATTAAATAACTTTAGTAAACTTAGTAAAGCACAAACATAGGTCAGTTTTTACCGATACCAGATCTGGTATAGATTTACAATCTATAAGTACATATTTAACGAGTTAAATTTATAATTTTTGTTCAAAATAACTAGCTGTATTTCGGAAAGCAAATTATAAATAACAAATTTGCGTTAAGCTTCAATTTCCAGAAAAACACTAACATTTAAATTTTTATCAAGATCTACGTAACAACTCAACGTCTTCAAAAAGAAGGCAAATAATTTAAATTTTTCCAATCACGGGGAATAAACAAACAGACTGTCACTCAATAAAAAATTAACTTACCGACACAGCAAAAATCACCTTCAAAATTACCACTAACATCCAACAGCGAAACGGCTTTAGAACACAAACAGCAAAATGACCGGTAAATTTCCTCTTATAAAACTAGTTTACCCCAAATGGTAGTTGACCAAACAGTAGAAGGTCTTTGAGGGTAACAGAAATTATTCCTAGTCCATTTTCTAATAATGGTCTACACGATGTTTTAGATGTTGTATAGTCAATTTAATACTCAATGAATGAACTCGTTTCATTTACGTAGTTATGGCAATTTTACATGAAGCAAAACCAAATCCTAAGTTTTTGTTTTTATTTTTATTTCTATAGTAGTTGTTAAATCATTTTATAAATTTGTTGCTAAACATTTTGTTTTCTTGTTTTATCTTTGTGGCACATTGTTGAATCGACTAGATCGGTGCACATGTTGAAAGGCCAATGTGGATCAAGTGTGAAGCAAAGATCGCCGACATTCAAAACTTTCCACATCTTAACTGCACGAAGTTCTATCAGCGAGTGTCCGGGAGGAGCCGGAGTAGCTTGTTGAAGAACACGTAGCTTTATGCATGATTTGAGCATAAACAAAAGATACGATAGGATTATGTTCGACCTTCAACACACGTAAATCAATTTATTTAATTTTGTTAGATGTCTTTCTTTTATACGTTAACGAGAATTAAAATACTGACTAAATGTGTTTGCAGAATCTGAACTAACTTCCAAAGCATCACAAATGGCATGTGCACATGTGCACGCATGCATGCACATACGCATGCGCGACCTACCTTTTATCTCCCACACGAACCAGGGCATATTTTTGTGAAAAACATTTTTCAAGTGGTCTGTCGGGATTCCAACCCAATACTGGGTTTAGTAGTCACACACACCAACTAAATCCTGGTGCTGCCTAACCAGGTGATAACCACAGAATTTGACATAACCTACAAACACTGAAATAGATTGGGACAGTTTGCTTTCTAGCAACATAGTTGGAATTACATGCCCAAGGATGAAATAACATTAGTATTAGTACAACCGTTCAAGAAAACATGGGGGGGGGGTAAATTTCAATCAAATGTATAACACATAATTTTACATAAGAATAAAATTTCACAACTGTAGGATGAATTGCGACATGTAAGAATACGTAGGCGTATGCTGTTACTAATGATGCCTGTTTTCTACTACCACTATTATGAAACATGTTTATTTTCCAGAACCCTTTTATTTGAATACTTTTGACTTAGAATTATTTTTGGTTCTATAAATTTTCGTTTTGTAAAATATTTAATCCTATAATTATAAAGTAATGAGTATATCTTGTCCCTCATAAACAAAGTTTCACGTTCGAAAAACTTCCAAGTACGATTAGTTTTGTGTTCAAGTTCAACTAAGGTTAAGCTAGAAATCGTGTAGTTTTTGATACAAGGTCACGCCTGATGTGATTGGTTTCAATACGCAACACCAAGCTGCAACATTCAAAACAGGTCAGTCGCTTCTTATCTGTCGTAGAACGAGGGTGTCTTTCTCGAATTCTAGGGCAAGCGAGTGGAGAATCGCATTGAGTTTGCGACCTCCTAAATTGGAGTTGTAGAAAGGCTGGGGTAATGTTAATCAATGCGCAGTTATACCAAGTTAAACGATGTTATTTTAAGTTATATCCAATTAAATCAAATTAATTTAAACTATGAAATTTGATAATCTTTACAGCTAATAATGTAATAAATTTTTACAACTGGAAGGCGCATTTAAAATATGCTTCAACTGTAAATGATAGTTTGTCGTAAGAAAATTTTTACGATGGCACTTATGCAAAGGCGTAACTTGGTGGTGATTTGGATAAAAAAATTCCCACCTCACTTCTTCTGAAGTGGTCATCAATGTCATTGGTTAGCACCAGTCTGAACACCCGTTCTACCCTCTTCGTTAAAATCTGAGATTGATGCTAACTCCCTAATGGGATATGGCTATTATTTGGTTCGTAAGTACTTTAAGGTTTGCCACATTTCGTGACATAGCAAAACAGATGATGAGTCTAGATAATAAAAATTTTCCTTGCTGTCCAAGTACAACGATTTTACTTTTGAAGTTTGAAGTTTAAACAAAGATTCAACGTGATAGACTAGAGGGTTGAATAATTTCTCAATAGAAATTAAATAAACATTTAATTCGGCTAAACATTGCTTACGTCTATTTTATGTATCATATTAATATAAAACCAAATTCTGGTTTAAATCGAAGATAGGTCGCTCTGTGGCATAATGGTATGTGTGTGACTACTACGCACAAGGTCCCGGGTTCAAATCCCGGCACGGTCCGCTTGAAAAATGTTAGATGAGCATTTTTCACAAAAATACACCCACGTTCGGATGAGAGGTAAAATGGAGGTCCCGTGTGTGAGTGTTGTCACGCACATTAAAGATCCCTACCTTGCTTAGAACAGCAAGGGGTCGCAAAATTCAAAATTTTCCAGGTAAAAAAAACTCGCTTCCTGGCCAATGGAGTACCTTCAGATGGAGCATTGGAAAATCACAAGTAATGTAAATCAAAGATACAAGATCTGCTCTCTACGGTATAATCTAAAAATGTAAATAAAATTTTTTAAAGACCCAAAATTAACTAGGGGCGACGACAAAATTTAAAGATCAACTAAAATTGTACCCACAATATTTCAGTTATAATAAATGTAAAAATTCTTGTATTAACACTTATTATTGATGTCTTAAATGACACAAGGTATTCATGATTGAGGAATTATCAGCGATAAAATTTTATCTAAAAGGTATTGAATCTAGCATGAAAATGTCATTACAATTTTAACCGTATTTACAGAACAAGATTGTATAAAATTTAGGTCCAGCACAGCTGAGGGATGAGGTATATTTTTCATATTTTTGTTGTATTATCTAGGGACACAAATAGCGACCCCTTATGATTTAAATATTTAACATTTTCTTGCAGGTACAAGGTTAGAGGTGTGACAACAGAGCTTTTGTGGTCAGATGCGCTTGTACACTAAATAGTTTCTACTTTTTCCTATTAGTGCGTCCCTGTTATAAATAAAAATTAACAAAGTAGTGGCGCATTGATATTATCGTTAATACATACATATCCCCCCCCCTCCCAATAGTCTCTCGAAACAACTGCAGAAGTTAAGTTCCAAGTTAGTCTGGAATATTCCAAAGATCGTTATTTTAAACTGATTAAATTAAAAGTTTTTTGTGGCCTTTGTGAATATAGAGGTGAGTTGTATTTTCTTTGACAACAGCCCCAGGTTCAGTGTTTCGGCTTGAAATTTTTCTTAATTTAAAATTATTGTAATTGCAGTAGAACACATTATGAAAACCTTACACGCTATAATTAAAACAACAATAGTATAACAATTTAGCTTTGCATCTCACTACAGTATTTAAAAAATGAAAAGTGGGTGGGGATATGCTAGGACTGAATTAACAGAGTATTTAAATTCAAGTGAAATCAATATCGGACACCCCATACCACAAACATTCAGGTTTTTTTACTGGCTGGTTTTGCAATACCATCTAATGTGCCATCAACAGAAATTACCCTGTATTATTTGTGAATTTACAAACGCAGTAATTAACTAAAATAAGTATATCTATTGCAATAATTTGTTGTAGTGAAGGTGGAGGCAGTTAAACTACCAACAACACATGTCTAAGCTCTTTGACACAAAATTTCTGTAAAAGAAAATGTCAAAAACCTTGAACGTATCATAGTTGGATTAACAACTACTAATTTCATGGTGGCAAACTACTGAAAATGCATTACGAGTTCTGGAGAGGAATATTGCAATTTAATTGAAACTACTTACCATACTAAACCTATTTTCAAAATTAAAAAGCAGATTCTCATTGTTAAACCCTTTTCTAATAATAAGCGGAAGAATATTTTGAGGTGGTATGATATGATCACAAGAAAATTCAATAATACGTTCTGGAGCTATACCAGCACCAACAAATAATCCTCGAAATTCTGATACTGGTTTCATTGTTCCACCTGCCACAACAACCTATACAAAAATACTTTTACTTGTTAAACAATACAAACAAACTTACTGCTCTAGCATTTTTAACAATGTCATCAAACTGGGCTGCTGGATTTAACAATAAAAATCGTAACCTAGTGTGCATTTTATCTTGGCTCTTATCGAGAATAATACGTCCATCTCCATAGCTGTATGTTAGGGACTCCATAAAATTAATATAAATTAAAAACGGATTACCAAATATTACTGGCAGTTTTGGCTTTTCTTGGGAAACTGGTTCCTGCTTAACTGTCATCTTTTTGTTTTCAATACTAGAAAGAAATTGTTGAATGCCACTTTCTTTTCGTTCTGGTTTAGCTTCAATTACCTCTAGGTCATCTGAATATCGTTCGGAAAAGCTGTGAAGCTGAAAATGATAGTCTTTGTATATATATTATTGTGAAATTTATACGTTAAAAGGGGTTATATAGGTCATTGTATAATTTATTACAAGTTGTCACATGTAATTACAACTGATTAAAAATTTGGAACGAAGTCCGTAGCTCTAGCATGGAAATTTACAATTTAGTGAAAAATTTTCAGTAATTTTAAATAAGTAAATTGTGCTTTATGTGTTATAATGTAAATATTACGAGCGGGTATAGTGTAGCATTTAAAAGATAGCGTAGGGTAAATTAAAACAAATTTAATCATTGTATAAAGTGTAATTAGTAAAACATTACATTTGTATAACCTTCAAAAGCTCAATAAGTGGCCGTTACAATGTTTGTTAAACAGAGGGTATAAGGAAATATTTTCTTAGTATTGTTTGTAACAGGCATAAAAGTGTTTTAAACATGCTTAACGGTTACAGAGGGGCGGACAAAACATCGCGTTATTAGTATTTGTATACGAGTTTGAAAGTAGTTTTGGTCAAGTATTTCTTAATATTGTAAATATGTTCAACCGTCGTTAAATTTATACGTATTTCAACAGGAAACGTGCATACTTGGGGGAAATGCAAAGAGACAAGGAAAGAATGGATTCAATATGTACGAGTGAGATGCCGCATGTTCTATAAACATCACTGGAAGATTGGAATATTTAGTGGGAAATAAAAAAGATAGCGTACAAGTACAAGCTGCTACAAATAAATAGAGATGGAGTATCAGATAGAATATATCTGTAAATGAGACAGCATGATTTGGAATATTGTTTGGAGAAGGCTATTGCTTCAAGGGCAAGAGCAAGTTGCAAAGAAAGCAAGGGATGGAAGATTGTATGTATTGGATGGAAGGAGACAGATAGTTCCGTAGAAAGGATGTTATTGTAAACGTTTGGAGAGTAGTGGCTTGGATTCGACAAAGTTGATGTCGGTTAGAGCGCAAAATTTGTGCCTTCGTATAAAAGAGCTTGTTTATAACGTCAAAATTCTGAGATTTCAATGGCAGTTGAATATTAGGGTAAAATTTTACCGGAATTGATGAAGGCTAAACAAGTATTTTTCGAAATTAGAGTGGCAGTTGCGTATGTGTTGTGAGGGATTTTAAGAAACGTGTTAACCGTTTGAAATTTATCAAGAAGGCGGTTTTGTTTAGATCAACAGAGTTGCGAGTATTTTGAAGCTTAAGAGGGGAAAAAATAGATTATATAAACACCAGTAGGAGATAGTAGGGCTCTCCCTCTTTTTGAGTAGTGAACAAGAAATAATACTTGAAATAAAAGTTATGCACAAGTTAGTATAAAATATTTGTACTGGCAGTACTTGAATTAATGCAAAGATGCATACCTTATGAAAGTAAGTACAAACTGCTTTTTATATGTTGTTGGTGCAAGGCATGCACAAAATGCAGCAGTGATTGTTCATGCATCGAATTGGTAGTGTATCCATGTTAAATTGGACCAGTAACAGAGTTGGTGGAGTCTGGCTGTACCGTCAAGTGGTGATAGAGAAAATTGAGTAGCAGCATGCTGTCTTAAGTGGTAAGGCGGCTCCGTGGCGTAGTGGTATGTGTGTGACTACTACGCCCAAGGTCCCGGGTTCGAATCCCGACACGGTCCGCTTGAAAAATGTTAGGCAAGCATTTTTCACAAAAATACACCCTCGTTCGGATGAGAGGTAAAATGGAGGTCCCATGTGTGAGTGTTGTCACGCACGTTAAAGATCCCTACCTTGCTTGGAACAGCAAGGGTTCGGCAAAATTCAAAATTTTCCAGGTAACAAAAACTCGCTTCCTGGCCAATGTAGTACCTTCGGGTGGAGCATTGGAAATTCACATGTAATGTCTTAAGTGGTATCATACAACTTGGGGAGGTTCCAGAACGTGCACTCATTAATGAGGGCAACAGTCATCAATGGTATGATTATGGACACATGTGTGGTAGTGCATTCCAGGTAACAGATTTTTGTGTATAATTGTTTTGTGAATTTATTTTGATATAATGACATTTTATGCCTTATGGGTATATTTCTATAAATTTTTAACGGACTAAGAGGTACCGAATAAAAATTTCTGATTTATTATTTGACCATATTTTATGTGGGAATTTTACATGTGTAAAATAATTTATGTAATAATTGTGTATGTATAAGGTAAAAGGGACTTATGGTGTTTGGCTGTGCGAAAATTAGCACGAGTGTTTATAGGTTTTACTATGTCTTATTAAAACTGGGGTAACGTAAGGGGTATGAAAAGGCTCTGTCACTTTAACATAAAATTTAATCTTTGGATGCAGGTGCATCTAACAAAATAGGATCACAACCAATCAAGTCCTGTCCAAGACCTTATATTTTCCTACTTTCAATTACTAGCTCGATTTGAAATGATCATTTGAGCTTTGCATAAAAATCTAAGTTATTGTTTCATCTTTTTAACTGTAATACTTTAGTATTTATCAACTTACCTTGTGTAAAAAACTACCTTATATATATAGATAGATAGATAGATAGATATATTAATAATAATAAGTACAAGTAATGCTAACAAATTATTTCTTATTTTATATTTTAAATATATGCTTTAATATGGAGTAACAATATAAATTAAGATAAGGCACCTAAGAACAAAGAGTTCTTTACTGACCAGGAATCGATGTTTAATATAAAGATGAAATTAATTTATTGGGATATTTTTGGTCATAAATAAAACAACTGTCAAATAATCTTTCGTTTTTAGCTTGACGTTTCGATCATTATTCAGATCTTAATCATAAGATAAAACTTGATTATTCTTAAAAAACAATTTTAATTCTGTCACTCAAGTTTTGCTTATGTCATTCAAAATTAGTTTATACTAGCCTTAAATTTAAGAATAATCAAGTTTTATCTTATGATTAAGATCTGAATAATGATCAAACGTCAAGTTAAAACGAAGATTATTTGACAGTTGTTTTATTTATGACCAAAAATATCCCAATAAATTAATTTCATCTTTATATTAAATATATATATATATATATATATATATATATATATATATTATAACTGTCAAGAAGGGGTGGGCTTATAAAATGTTTAAATAGGGCTTGAAACGACTTTGCTAGAATGGGGGTATATTTGGTTTTGTTGGAGTATTTTCTTTCAGGTATTTTTGGTTTATAAATTAACAACAACTATTCCACGTTTATAAATTTATAAAGCTTTTGAAACTGCATTGCATTCAACAACATATACCGGCCATAGACCAGGCTAGTCTGGAGATTACCAGTTGCTCGAGTTACTTATTATTTACAGGAGGTGCCTGCAGTTGGTCACTTGGCTTCAGGACGGCTGGAAGGCGGCGCTTGTATCTGGATTCCAGGTATTAGTATTTAATATCTACGCAGTGCTTTAATCAAATTTATAAAAGTGGAACTAGTGTTTGGGAATACTTTAGGCATTTACAATTATTTGAAGAATGCTTGTGTATTCGGTTGCAATTGTCATAATTGTCCTAAGATAAAAAAAAGAAAGATCAATCCTGTAATCATGAATAAACAATACAAAATAGGTGGTAATTGATTATAAAAGGGTTCTCTATAACTCAATATATACAAAAATATAACAGATGGCGCCCAACGTGAGGCTCGAATAGGTAAATAACTTCGCAACAAAATATTTGTTCGCCTAAAGGTGGGGCTCGATAGGGCTGATTCAGATTTGCAGAGGTTGTGTAGCTTAGTGGGGCACATCATTGAAGTTTATTTTGAAAATTAAAGGGACATGTCTGATGAGGAGAGAATCACGAGGTCAGGGAAAGTTTATGGAGTTGAGACTGGTGGGAGAGGGCAACCGGTGGTTAAGACTGTAGCGGCAGGGGATGCTAGGGATGAAGCTGGGGGATATGTGGAGCCGGAGGTGATTATTGTGAATTCAGGGGTACATCGGGAGAAAATGAAATTGATAAGGGAAAAGAGAATATGCAGATCCAAGATGTGATGATGGTTTTGTTGGAATTAAAAGGGTCGTTAACTAAGTCGCATGAAGAATTGAGAGGATCATTGTTGGCCGAGGTTAGAAATTCACAAGCGGAAGTTAAGGAAAAATTTGATATGATGGAAATGAAAATTGAAGGAATTAATGTATCAATACAGAGCAGTTTGTGTTCATTTAAGGATGAAGTTCTGAAGGACGTAGAGGATAGAGTCCAGGTTGTAGAAGGGAAGGTAACAACAGGTTTAAATGAATTAAGGGAAGAGCTGTACATGGTCGAAGTTAGACAGACAGAAAAATTGCGGAATTTAGGTGAAATAGTTCGGATTCAGACGGAGGACAATATTAACTCTAAAAACGAAATTATAGGCAAATTGCGGGCGAGTCAGGAGGTGGCAGAGAAGCTGAGAAGGGATACGACGGTTCTGGGGAATACGGTAAATGGATTGTCTGGTCTTGAAGGGAATGTTAGACAGATGAGAGAACAGTTGGTTGAATTGGAAAGGGGAAGAGTTGTTTGTGATGCAGGATACCAGTATAGGCTAGGGAAAGAGACCTTGTCGAGGTTTGAAGGCAGAAAGAATGAACAGCCGATGGTCTATCTTAGCAAGTTGGACGAGATGGTAGAGAGTGAGCCTGAGAGGGTGAAGATGCAGATGGTGAGCGTGACATTGGGGGGTTGTGCAGAGAAATGGCACTGTATCGTGAGGAGGCAATATAGTTCGTACGAGGAATTTCGAAGGCTATTCATAGAACAATAATGGGGAAACACGCATCAGGCTAATATTCGAACGGATTTAAACACTGGGAACTATAGGTCATACCAGGGATCGAGAGAAAATTATGTGATTGAAAAGTATAACCAGGCGCAGCACCTGATTCCTAAATTAAGAGAAGATGAAATTATATTATTGTTGTCAAGGCATATGGAGGCGGAAATAACTAGGGCCGTAGCGATACAAAACGTTCGGATTGTAAGAGACTTTTTGGAAATGATGCGAAATTATGACGTAGCTAGGACGTTTGAAACGAATACCAGGAAAATAGTGATAATAGGAATTGGGATAGGAATAGGAATAGCACAGACTACCAGAGGACTGGGGTGCAAGGATACAATTATAGGGAGAATGGACAGGACAACTACGGAAAGCAATATCAGGGAAATCAAAGGAGAACTAATAATAATTGGGAACAACGTTTTAATAGAGACGATAATTATAGGGGAACAATGACTGGAACAGGACGGATAGGAATGACAGAGGTTTTGGACAGCAAAGGACGGGTTTTGGGCAGAGATGGCAGAGAGAAGGGAGCAGAGATCAACGGATGAGGGGAAATACCGACAGGGATTAGAGACCGAGAACGGGAGACAGATAGAAACTTGACGATCCAACACGTAACAACAAGAGACACGCAACAGAGATCGGAGGATAGGATAGAGAAAGTGGAGGTCCACGATGAACCCACGGTACAAAAAAAACGTCGATTTATTAGTGTTAGGAAAATCAGATTTAGGGACACAGCATAGTATTAGTTTAGTAGATAAGTTGTTAGATAATAAGTTTGAAAGAAGGCGGAGTTACCATTTATTCATATTAGTTTAGGGATTCTGTTTACACGGCATTGATAGATACAGGGTCGCAGTTATCGCTGGTGAGAGAGGAAATAGTTTTGAAACATGCAGAATTATTCAAAGGGAAAATTTGTAGGGTTAAGAGTATTAATTTATGGTCTGCGATTAAGAGGAAGTTAACTACGATAGACAAAGTTGTACGAGTATCGATTGTATTAGGAAGTACCAGACTAGGTGAAGTAGAGTTTTGGATAGCAAGAGGATTATATTTAGATTTTATTGTAGGGATAGATGTAATTGAGGAATTTGGACTGGTTATAGATGGTAAAGCACGAATGGTAAAGGTATTAAATTTAGAGAAGAAATGGGTGGTGCCTAAGGATAATCGGGATACTAGGGATGAGATAAATACAGATAGTATAAGATCAGGAAAGACTAAGAATAGAATTTATGATGGAATTGATGAGTTACGGTTATGTAATATATTTGAGAAGGTATTTGATGAGGAACAGATAGGATTAATAGGGGTGGATATGAAGGAAATGTTATATGAGGTGTTTAATAGACATGCAGGAGTTTTTAGTAATGAGCCTAGGTTTGCGAAGGAGTATACGCATAAGTTAGAGGTCACAGACGAGGGAAGTTTTCGTACTAGGGTATATCCAATACCATTTGCATTAAGGGTCGAGTAAAAATGAGATTAAAAGATGTTAAAGAGGAATTATTGAATCAGCGAGAACACCCTATATCAATCCGGTAGTGGTTGTGCCTAAATCTGATAATTTAGAATTAAGAATATGTTTAGATGCTAGGAGATTGAATGCGATTACTAAACCACAATTTGAACAACCAAAATCACTAGATAATTTGTTATACAAGGTAAGCGAGATGAAAATTTTAGCAAACTGGACTTAAAGAATTCTTTTGGCTAATTCCTTTGCATGAGGAAAGTCGAAGTATACTGGATTTAGCATTGAAGGAGATTTATCAGTACAGAGTTGTTCCATTTGGTCTTTCAACGTCATCCGCTGCATTAGTTCGAGCCATGCAGAAGTTATTAGATGAGTACGAAGACTTCTGTACGCACTATGTCGATGATATTTTGATTTTTCTAAGAACGAGTTAGAACATTTAGAACATTTAAGAAAAGTGATCCGAAGGTTAGACGAGGGAGGTTTGAGGTTGAATTCGAAGAAGTGTGAGTTTTTAAGGACCAGGTAAAGTATTTGGGGTTTGTCGTTGGCAGCGAAGGAATTAGAATTTGTGAAAAACGCTTGGACGAGTTGAAGAATTTGAAACAGCCAAGAAATTTGAAAGGTTTAAGAGGATTTTAGGTGTATTAAATTATTATCGTCGATTCATACCAAAATATTCGGAGTTGTGCATTCCATTGTTGGAGTTGTTAAAAAGAACGAAAGGTGGAAATGGAACGAGCAAAGGAGCAGGCATTTCGGGAGTTGAAGGCGGTATTTTATAGGGAACTGTCATTAAAATATCCCAATTTTACGGATCCATTTATTTTAAGGACAGACGCTTGAGTTTTGCAATAGGGGCTGAGTTGGTGCAGGTTCAAGAAGGAGAGAAGTGCCAATTTGTTTTATTTCGAGGGCTCTGAAAGACTGCGAGACTAGGTATTCGACAGCGGAAAAAGAGATGCTGGCAATCGTATATGCTGTGAAGAAGTTAAGATTTTATTTATTGGGTAATAAATTTCTGGTTGAATCGGATAACACAGTGGTCACGTTTCTGAAGAAGAAAGAGTTTTGAACAGTCGATTGTATAGATGGGCGTTAGTATTGCAGGAATATGATTTTGAGATTAGACATAAACCTGGTAAAGAAAATGTTACGGCTGATTTCTTTAGTAGGAAGGATGAAGGGTTGCTAACGGATAGTAGGAATGGATTTTGATTGCATTGCAAGTGTTTGAAGATCTGGGAAGATGGTCGAATGCCAGATTTCATCGGATGCAAGCACACGAAGAAATAAGGGTGATCAGAGAAAATTATTCAGAGAAATTTAGAACAAGACAGAGGTTTTTATATGGTCGAGGGAGTTTTGGTGAAAAGGTTATGGGATGATGAATTATTAGTGTTAACGACACAGGTAGCCGTTGAGCTGATCCAGGAAATTCATACTACGTTTGGTCATATAGGGATTCGTAAGACGTTCTTGATATTTAGGAAGCTTTCTATGCACGAAACGATAGAAAATTGGTGAAAAATTGCATAAATCTGTGTGAGACGTGTTTGTTAGGAAAGGATAAGAATGTGGTGTTGCAGAATCAAGTTAGATGTATAAGAGCGGAAGGTCCATTAGATATTGTGGCAATGGATTACTTGAGTAATTTGATACCGAGTAGGAACGGATATCAGCATATTTTAGTTGTAGTTGATATTTTTACAAAGTTTGTGCAGCTTTATCCAGCGAGGAGATGTAATTCTAGGCATGTATTGAGTTCTGTAAGAAAGTTTGTAGAACGAATAGGTAAGATGAATAGGGTATTGTTGGACAATGCAACGTATTTTCGTAATCGAAGGGTTGAAAGTAAATTAAGGAAGGATGGAATAAAGATGACATTCTGTAGTATCAGACATCCTCAAGGAAATCCGTGTGAAAGATATATTCGAGAAGTAATAAAGTTTTTGAGGTTAATAACGCAGGAACAACATGATCGGTGGGTAAGGTATTTACCGCAAATAGAAGAATATATTAATTTTGTACCAAGTTCAGTGACAGGAATGTGTCCTGTGACATTGATGAAGAAGGTGATTCCAGCAAGACCGTGGAGAGCTGAACAAAAGTGGAGGATATAACGGAGTTGTTGCATAAAGCCAAACAACAAGTCGAAACGATACAAAGAAGGGAGTTGGAGAAACGTAACAAGAAAATCAAGAAGCAAGTGGTTTTTCAGTTGGGGATCTTGTTATTGTTAAAAGATTGAGAATGTCAAATTGGGAAAGAAATATTTGTGCCAAGTTGTTATTTCCATACGAAGGTCCTTATCGAGTGAGAAGAAGTTTTGCAGAAGGAATACTTACGAATTGGAGAATGACAGGGGTGAATGTCGGGGACGTTTTCATATAGAAAATTTGTATCCATATTTCCATGTGGAAAGTAAAGTATCGCAAGAATAAAATTAACACTGTAAATAATACTAACGAGCGTAAAACTATACAGAATATACAGAAACTAACACTTAATCCTCATACATAAAGAAAAAAAACTATAGTGATTTTAACTAAAATTTAAAATTTCTCAACCATTAAAAGAATTACTTATATCCAGGAAGCAAATTTTCATTTTATTTAAAATCAGTGGGGCCTTATATACTGTCAAGAAGGGGTGGGCTTATAAAATGTTTAAATAGGGCTTGAAACGACTTTGCTAGAATGGGGTATATTTGGTTTTGTTGGAGTATTTTCTTTCAGGTATTTTTGGTTTATAAATTAACAACAACTATTCCACGTTTATAAATTTATAAAGCTTTTGAAACTGCATTGCATTCAACAACATATACCGCCATAGACCAGGCTAAGCTAGTTATAAGTTTGCATTGTATACGTATTTTAATTGTTATGGTTGCACGTATATGAAATTTAATTTGGAGTTAGCGTTTTCAGAACCATTTGAATGTAAAAACAAATATCAAAATTGCTTGGTATACTGCACGCTTTTAAAATTTTAAGGAGTTAAGTGATACTCCGTAAAATTGGTAAATCAATTTCAGTTTGAATATGTTTTAACAATTAAAGATTGGTTATGTAATGACAGGACGTTTACCGAATAAGACATAAATGTCTGTTGCGTACAATTTAAAAGCTGAACCATCAAAGTTTGTTAGCTATTTTCAATATTGTAAAAAGTTCAATATACATAAATCACTGGATTACAAACCATCTAGAAAATGAATGTATCTAGAGAAAACAACTGTATTATTAATCAATTATTAATAATTATAAATTACATAGTGTGCGTAGAGATAGTTGTTATGGCAACGAAAACAAAAGAAGACGGATTTTATTTATAAGGGACTTCAAATTTATATTACTGAAAAATAGACGTGTTTTTGTACTGTTATGAGTTTTATTACATTTAAAAGTTACGAGAAAGTTTTGAAAGTCAAGTTGTACCTGGAGATAGCAAATAGTAGCAGTTTTACGGCGAATAAAAGTTAATTAAAGAGGAGTGCTGGTCTGTACCGTTATTGTTTGAAGACGAAAGCATAGTGGAATTGGAGTTATCTGAGTATTTGTATAACATAAAATTTGTAGAAATATTAGTAGTTTTATAGTCTGGAGATTACCAGTTGCTCGAGTTACTTATTATTTACAGGAGATGCCTGCAGTTGGTCACTTGGCTTCAGGACGGCTGGAAGGCGGCGCTTGTATCTGGATTCCAGGTATTAGTATTTAATATCTACGCAGTGCTTTAATCAAATTTATAAAAGTGGAACTAGTGTTTGGGAATACTTTTGGCTTTTAAAATTATTTGAAAAATCCTTGAATATTTGTTTGGGTGTCTAGTTGAGAGGTGTTTGCTTAGGACGGACCCACCCTAGGTAGATTCCGCCACGTGTTTGACGGCCCTGTAAAATATTTAAGTGCAGCAGCCGTGTAAAATATTTAAAGATAAATTGTGTGGCATAACTCAACAAGGCTCTAAAATAAGACAAGGAGTGACAGATAGATATATTACGCCTATCACTAATAAGGTAGGATCACAGTATATATAACAGATTGTCATAATTGTCCTAAGATAAAAAAAAAAGAGAAAGATCAATCCTGTAATCATGAATAAACAATACAAAATAGGTGGTAATTGATTATAAAGGGTTCTCTATAACTCAATATATACCAAAATATAACAGATGGCGCTAACAACGTGAGGCAGAGTAGATTTGTTAGTTGTACGTTGCATATATTCTATTTAAAAGTGAAAATTAATATTTGATTGACGTTTCATATATATTTATTTGACAGTTGTTGAAGGTTTTGAATTTATTGTAGTAGGCTAAGACGTAATTTGATATTCACACTTTGGTCAATTTTAGCGGCGGTAAAACATTAGGTGGGGCTCGAATAGGTAAATAACTTCGCAACAAAATATTTGTTCGCCTAAAGGTGGGGCTCGATAGGGCTGATTCAGATTTGCAGAGGTTGTGTAGCTTAGTGGGGCACATCATTGAAGTTTATTTTGAAAATTAAAGGGACATGTCTGATGAGGAGAGAATCACGAGGTCAGGGAAAGTTTATGGAGTTGAGACTGGTGTGAGAGGGCAACCGGTGGTTAAGACTGTAGCAGCAGGGGATGCTAGGGATGAAGCTGGGGATATGTGGAGCCGGAGGTGATTATTGTGAATTCAGGGGTACATCGGGAGAAAATGAAATTGATAAGGAAAAGAGAATATGCAGATCCAAGATGTGATGATGGTTTTGTTGGAATTAAAAGGGTCGTTAACTAAGTCGCATGAAGAATTGAGAGGATCATTGTTGGCCGAGGTTAGAAATTCACAAGCGGAAGTTAAAAAAAAATTTGATATGATGGAAATGAAAATTGAAGGAATTAATGTATCAATACAGAGCAGTTTGTGTTCATTTAAGGATGAAGTTCTGAAGGACGTAGAGGATAGAGTCCAGGTTGTAGAAGGGAAGGTAACAACAGGTTTAAATGAATTAAGAGAAGATGAAATTATATTATTGTTGTCAAGGCATATGGAGGCGGAAATAACTAGGGCCGTGGCGATACAAAACGTTCGGACTTTAAGAGACTTTTGGAAATGATGCGAAATTATGACGTAGCTAGGACGTTTGAAACGAATACCAGGAAAATAGTGATAATAGGAATTGGGATAGGAATAGGAATAGCACAGACTACCAGAGGACTGGGGTGCAAGGATACAATTATAGGGAGAATGGACAGGACAACTACAGAAAGCAATATCAGGAAATCAAAGGAGAACGAATAATAATTGGGAACAACGTTTTAATAGAGACGATAATTATAGGGGAACAATGACTGGAACAGGACTGATAGGAATGACAGAGGTTTTGGACGGCAAAGAACGAGTTTTGGACAGAGGTGGCAGAGAGAAAGCGAGCAGAGATCAACGGATCAGGGGGAAATACCGACAGGGATTAGAGACCGAGAACGGGAGACAGATAGAAACTTGACGATCCAACACGTAACAACAAGAGACACGCGACAGAGATCGGAGGATAGGATAGAGAAAGTGGAGGTCCACGATGAACCCACGGTACAAAAAAAACGTCGATTTATTAGTGTTAGGAAAATCAGATTTAGGGACACAGCATAGTATTAGTTTAGTAGATAAGTTGTTAGATAATAAGTTTGAAAGAAGGCGGGAGTTACCATTTATTCATATTAGTTTAGGGGATTCTGTTTACACGGCATTGATAGATACAGGGTCGCAGTTATCGCTGGTGAGAGAGAAATAGTTTTGAAACATGCAGAATTATTCAAAGGGAAAATTTGTAGGGTTAAGAGTATTAATTTATGGTCTGCGATTAAGAGGAAGTTAACTACGATAGACAAAGTTGTACGAGTATCGATTGTATTAGGAAGTACCAGACTAGGTGAAGTAGAGTTTTGGATAGCAAGAGGATTATATTTAGATTTTATTGTAGGGATAGATGTAATTGAGGAATTTGGACTGGTTATAGATGGTAAAGCACGAATGGTAAAGGTATTAAATTTAGAGAAGAAATGGGTGGTGCCTAAGGATAATTGGGATACTAGGGATGAGATAAATACAGATAGTATAGGATCAGGAAAGACTAAGAATAGAATTTATGATGGAATTGATGAGTTACGGTTATGTAATATATTTGAGAAGGTATTTGATGAGGAACAGATAGGATTAATAGGGGTGGATATGAAGGAAATGTTATATGAGGTGTTTAATAGACATGCAGGAGTTTTTAGTAATGAGCCTAGGTTTGCGAAGGAGTATACGCATAAGTTAGAGGTCACAGACGAGGGAAGTTTTCGTACTAGGGTATATCCAATACCATTTGCATTAAGGGTCGAGTGAAAATGAGATTAAAAGATGTTAAAAGAGGGAATTATTGAATCAGCGAGAACACCCTATATCAATCCGGTAGTGGTTGTGCCTAAATCTGATAATTTAGAATTAAGAATATGTTTAGATGCTAGGAGATTGAATGCGATTACTAAACCACAATTTGAACAACCAAAATCACTAGATAATTTGTTATACAAGGTAAGCGAGATGAAAATTTTTAGCAAACTGGACTTAAAGAATTCTTTTGGCTAATTCCTTTGCATGAGGAAAGTCGGAAGTATACTGGATTTAGCATTGAAGGAGATTTATCAGTACAGAGTTGTTCCATTTGGTCTTTCAACGTCATCCGCTGCATTAGTTCGAGCCATGCAGAAGTTATTAGATGAGTACGAAGACTTCTGTACGCACTATGTCGATGATATTTTGATTTTTCTAAGAACGAGTTAGAACATTTAGAACATTTAAGAAAAGTGATCCGAAGGTTAGACGAGGGAGGTTTGAGGTTGAATTCGAAGAAGTGTGAGTTTTTTAAGGACCAGGTAAAGTATTTGGGGTTTGTCGTTGGCAGCGAAGGAATTAGAATTTGTGAAAAACGCTTGGACGAGTTGAAGAATTTGAAACAGCCAAGAAATTTGAAAGGTTTAAGAGGATTTTAGGTGTATTAAATTATTATCGTCGATTCATACCAAAATATTCGGAGTTGTGCATTCCATTGTTGGAGTTGTTAAAAAAGAACGAAAGGTGGAAATGGAACGAGCAAAGGGAGCAGGCATTTCGGGAGTTGAAGGCGGTATTTTATAGGGAACTGTCATTAAAATATCCCAATTTTACGGATCCATTTATTTTAAGGACAGACGCTTCGAGTTTTGCAATAGAGGCTGAGTTGGTGCAGGTTCAAGAAGGAGAGAAGTGCCAATTTGTTTTATTTCGAGGGCTCTGAAAGACTGCGAGACTAGGTATTCGACAGCGGAAAAGAGATGCTGGCAATCGTATATGCTGTGAAGAAGTTAAGATTTTATTTATTGGGTAATAAATTTCTGGTTGAATCGGATAACACAGTGGTCACGTTTCTGAAGAAGAAAGAGTTTTTGAACAGTCGATTGTATAGATGGGCGTTAGTATTGCAGGAATATGATTTTGAGATTAGACATAAACCTGGTAAAGAAAATGTTACGGCTGATTTCTTTAGTAGGAAGGATGAAGGGTTGCTAACGGATAGTAGGAATGGATTTTTGATTGCATTGCAAGTGTTTGAAGATCTGGGAAGATGGTCGAATGCCAGATTTCATCGGATGCAAGCACACGAAGAAATAAGGGTGATCAGAGAAAAATTATTCAGAGAGAATTTAGAACAAGACAGAGATTTTTATATGGTCGAGGAGTTTTGGTCAAAAGGTTATGGGATGATGAATTATTAGTGTTAACGACACAGGTAGCCGTTGAGCTGATCCAGGAAATTCATACTACGTTTGGTCATATAGGGATTCGTAAGACGTTCTTGATATTTAGGGAAGCTTTCTATGCACGAAACGATAGAAAATTGGTGAAAAATTGCATAAATCTGTGTGAGACGTGTTTGTTAGGAAAGGATAAGAATGTGGTGTTGCAGAATCAAGTTAGATGTATAAGAGCGGAAGGTCCATTAGATATTGTGGCAATGGATTACTTGAGTAATTTGATACCGGGTAGGAACGGATATCAGCATATTTTAGTTGTAGTTGATATTTTACAAAGTTTGTGCAGCTTTATCCAGCGAGGAGATGTAATTCTAGGCATGTATTGAGTTCTGTAAGAAAGTTTGTAGAACGAATAGGTAAGATGAATAGGGTATTGTTGGACAATGCAACGTATTTTCGTAATCGAAGGGTTGAAAGTAAATTAAGGAAGGATGGAATAAAGATGACATTCTGTAGTATCAGACATCCTCAAGGAAATCCGTGTGAAAGATATATTCGAGAAGTAATAAAGTTTTGAGGTTAATAACGCAGGAACAACATGATCGGTGGGTAAGGTATTTACCGCAAATAGAAGAATATATTAATTTTGTACCAAGTTCAGTGACAGGAATGTGTCCTGTGACATTGATGAAGAAGGTGATTCCAGCAAGACCGTGGAGAGCTGAACAAAAGTGGAGGATATAACGGAGTTGTTGCATAAAGCCAAACAACAAGTCGAAACGATACAAAGAAGGGAGTTGGAGAAACGTAACAAGAAAATCAAGAAGCAAGTGGTTTTTCAGTTGGGGATCTTGTTATTGTTAAAAGATTGAGAATGTCAAATTGGGAAAGAAATATTTGTGCCAAGTTGTTATTTCCATACGAAGGTCCTTATCGAGTGAGAAGAATTTTTGCAGAAGGGAATACTTACGAATTGGAGAATGACAGGGGTGAATGTCGGGGACGTTTTCATATAGAAAATTTGTATCCATATTTCCATGTGGAAAGTAAAGTATCGCAAGAATAAAATTAACACTGTAAATAATACTAACGAGCTTAAAACTATACAGAACATACAGAAACTAACACTTAATCCTCATACATAAAGAAAAAAAAAACTATAGTGATTTTAACTAAAATTTAAAATTTCTCAACCATTAAAAGAATTACTTATATCCAGGAAGTAAATTTTCATGTTTATTTAAAATCAGTGGGGCCTTATATACTGTCAAGAAGGGGGTGGGCTTATAAAATGTTTAAATAGGGCTTGAAACGACTTTGCTAGAATGGGGTATATTTGGTTTTGTTTGAGTATTTCTTTCAGGTATTTTGGTTTATAAATTAACAACAACTATTCCACGTTTATAAATTTATAAAGCTTTTGAAACTGCATTGCATTCAACAACATATACCGCCATAGACCAGGCTAAGCTAGTTATAAGTTTGCATTGTATACGTATTTTAATTGTTATGGTTGCACGTATATGAAATTTAATTTGGAGTTAGCGTTTTCAGAACCATTTGAATGTAAAACAAATATCAAAATTGCTTGGTATACTGCACGCTTTTAAAATTTTAAGGAGTTAAGTGATACTCCGTAAAATTGGTAAATCAATTTCAGTTTGAATATGTTTTAACAATTAAAGATTGGTTATGTAATGACAGGACGTTTACCGAATAAGACATAAATGTCTGTTGCGTACAATTTAAAAGCTGAACCATCAAAGTTTGTTAGCTATTTTCAATATTGTAAAAGTTCAATATACATAAATCACTGGATTACAAACCATCTAGAAAATGAATGTATCTAGAGAAACAACTGTATTATTAATCAATTATTAATAATTATAAATTACATAGTGTGCGTAGAGATAGTTGTCATGGCAACGGAAACAAAAGAAGACGGATTTTATTTATAAGGGACTTCAAATTTATATTACTGAAGAATAGACGTGTTTTGTACTGTTATGAGTTTTATTATATTTAAAAGTTACGAGAAAGTTTTGAAAGTCAAGTTGTACCTGGAGATAGCAAATAGTAGCAGTTTTACGGCGAATAAAAGTTAATTAAAAGAGGAGTGCTGGTCTGTACCGTTATTGTTTGAAGACGAAAGCATAGTGGAATTGGAGTTATCTGAGTATTTGTATAACATAAAATTTGTAGAAATATTAGTAGTTTTATAGTCTGGAGATTACCAGTTGCTCGAGTTACTTATTATTTACAGGAGGTGCCTGCAGTTGGTCACTTGGCTTCAGGACGGCTGGAAGGCGGCGCTTGTATCTGGATTCCAGGTATTAGTATTTAATATCTACGCAGTGCTTTAATCAAATTTATAAAAGTGGAACTAGTGTTTGGGAATACTTTTGGCTTTTAAAATTATTTGAAAAATCCTTGAATATTTGTTTGGGTGTCTAGTTGAGAGGTGTTTGCTTAGGACGGACCCACCCTAGGTAGATTCCGCCACGTGTTTGACGGCCCTGTAAAATATTTAAGTGCAGCAGCCGTGTAAAATATTTAAAGATAAATTGTGTGGCATAACTCAACAAGGCTCTAAAATAAGACAAGGAGTGACAGATAGATATATTACGCCTATCACTAATAAGGTAGGATCACAGTATATATAACAGATTGTCATAATTGTCCTAAGATAAAAAAAGGAAAAAGAAAGATCAATCCTGTAATCATGAATAAACAATACAAAATAGGTGGTAATTGATTATAAAAGGGTTCTCTATAACTCAATATATACCAAAATATAACAATATATATAAGAAAAGTAGGTTTAATGAGTCTTAAATTAATACAAAGTAAAAAGGAATTATTGGCAAGTGACTCAAATTCAGCCATGAGGGCATCCTGTCGACGCGTTTCGCCCTAATTGAGGCTCATATACGAGTCACTTGCCATTAATTCTTTAAGTTTTAAGACTCATTAAACTTCTTTTAAATTATATATATATATATATATATATATATATATATATATTGTTGTGGATTCAAAGAGTTAAATTTGGGGTAAACAACAAAATTTCAACCACCCTGTATAGAGAAAAAACAAATTAGTTACGCGCAAAATTTATTTAATTCATTTAGGGAGAACGGACAAGTATTGACGTATTTTTATAATTAATAATTGAAAGATTGAAAAGTACATAAAGAAAAACAGTTTTAAAACAAATAGAATACGCATAATTAATTATAATTTATTTTTCCAACACGTAAAAGCATAAGAAAACCCACTAGGGGAAGAAAATCAATAATTCCAAGGCAAAAGTTCGTTGTAACAAGCAAAAGTCAGTTTTATACAAATACGACAAAATATAAAATCTAAGAATTGTTGTGGTAAACGGTCGATAATTAACGAACACCTGCGTTTTAAAAAAGGTTACATGCGTCAAAATTATGAGCATATTAAGACATGACTTCATAGAAAATATTTTCAACCGTCAGTTTGGTTTGAATAACAAGCTAACAAAGTTCTTAAAGAGCAAGGAAAATGCACAATCGGATATATACTACAGATAGAGACAGGGATAAAAGCATTGATATTGAAAACGCACGTACTAATCCACGTGGAGTGAAGATGGGCTGTCAGCAATATCGATTTTCTATAACTCAAGTGGGGTTTTGAACGCGACACCAGACATGCATCAATCAGAGATAAAGATAGTTAGGCGGAGTTTTATGGCGACAGAGAATATTACTATTGGTTAAGAACTAACAGATTTCCAAACGTAGACAAACGCGACAGGTGGGAGCAATTTCGGATACGTACGGCACGTAGACGGAGTAAATTTCAGGAATTTTCAACACGGGTGTATCAAAATTTCTAGAAACTAAATTTGAAAATAAGCTTTTCACGTGAAGTGTATCCGGGAGTAGCAATTTGAACGATATAAATACTCGAGCTGAGTCACTAGGATTCTCTTTGTCTTCTTGTCGCTTTTATACTACTTTACTACGATAGACCAGTATTATAGTAGAGTTTTGGTTATGTGAGTATTAGATGTGTTCATAATACTGTAAATATAGTGCTAGCATGTGTAAATTATTAGTAGTGGCCTTCTATTTATTAACGCGAAATACGTGTAGTGTATATTAAATTAATAGAGGTCTGGCTACTACTATACTAAGTTAGAAAATCAATAAATGGAAGTATAATATATGTGGGGAAGCATCACAAACAACCAGGAGTGTAGGCTGATATGGAATGGTACTTTGAAATGAAGAGCTTGACTCGCAAATTGGGGTTATCGTCTATGAATCCGCTGAGTATCACAGCGCATGGTCACAAAGCCAAGGGAATCTGGTGATCGTCGTCGAAGGAATGGAAGCCTGAAGCATTCTCCAGGTAATTTATTTCAAATTTATGTTGTCTAATAAACTTTTGTAAAATTTTGGTGCTGTGTGAGTGAATTTTGGGGTTTATTTATGGTTATATAAACTTATTGGAAAAGATACATGTACTGGACAATTTATTGGGGTTTAAATATTGAAAAAGGGTGTATTTAAAACTTACTAAATTTTATTCTGAATATAAATTGCATTGTACAGGGTAAACGGGTCTATCAATTTTGTATTAATCTATGCAAGGTAAAAGGCATATACTAAATAAACTGGGTTATTATCCGCTCACCATACTCCAGTGTACAGTCAATGTAGGGTAATATGTGGGGCCCATCTACTCATATCTCATTAAATTTGTTTGCAAATAAGTAGAAAATCAAGGACCTTAAAAACATATCACATTTTGAGTTTGTAATTAGTGTACCAAACTGTTTTTATACATGTGAATAATTTGTCTGTAAAAAGCGGTAAATAAAAGATTGTATGATTGTTGTATTATTTGATGATTTTATTGAATGGTGTGCAAGTGTGGAGGAAGAATGGTTGTATATTTAGGTATCCGAGAAGAGGCACAGCTGAGCTAGCCAGGGAAGCTGCTGAAGATTTTTGAAGCAGAAATAAACGGGTAAGAAATTTTTTCTAAAGCTGTACATTTTTGAAAATCATTTCATGACACTGGCTCGATGTTAAAAAGTTTAATCCTCGAGAACACAGCAATCTTATGGCGCCCAATTCGTGAGGATCGAATGAGTTAGGTAAAGGACTGATGTTAAAGCTTTGTCCCAGCCTCGTCCAAAAGAATTTTTCTAACGTTAAAACACAGCAATTGTTACGTGCCAAATTTGGCACTAAACATTCTTTAGTTTAGTTTTGATGTGCGGGAGTTCGCGCCATAAATTTGAACGGCTTGGCGCGTGTATTTCCGTCACGTCAGAGGGCGTTTGCGCCAGATCGCGCTGACGCGAGTGGCCGGAGAACAAAAGTGGGGAAGTTTCCGAGAGGCGCTGAAACGTGGCTTTTTGCCTTTGAACTCGAGTGGAATGGTCGTGTCTGGTATCGTATCTTATCTCTAGTATGTAGATTTGCCTTTTGCTTATCTTTGTTTGTCGTTCCCTATAAAACCTGTTCCTTATCGTTCCCGCTACATATTAGGAAAGAAGACGCAATTTGGAAGGCAACCTGGCAGAACCGGAGTCCACGCCCCGCTAGCAGCTAACCGGAACAGCCACCATCTTTAAATAATTTGGAAGGGGGCCACCAGCAATCCCGAAGGACGCTAGGCGCACCATCCGGAAATTATCTTGAAGGGAGCTCCTAGCAACCCTGAAGGAAGCTATCCTGTGAGACGCCATCTTTAACTTATTCCGTAGGAAGCTGGACCTATTCATGTGAGTATTCAATTTTTACGAACTGTTTGCGAATTTGATATATATTCCGTCAATTGCGCGTTTTAATTTGCATATTGTGTGACGTCATTGACAGATGGGCGCGCTAAAATCTGTATAAAGATTAGTGTTATCATCTGCTGTTGCGTCACTTATACCGCGCTTGCGGGATTGTAATTCAAACTTTTAAATGTAAGACAATATATATATATATATATATATATATATATATATATATTTGCAATGTTGTGGTAAAAAGTGTCAATACGTAGTAATAACTCCAATTCTCAAATTGCACTGCTTTGAAGAACTTACTAAAGTAGTATGTGAAAATAATTCAACTCAACAAGCTTTTATTCAACTGAATCACATACTAGATTTATTGGGTAACTCAACAGGTAGTGCACACACTTCAGATGCCGGTGCATCTAACAAAATAGAATCACAACCAATCACTAATATTGATAGTAACAATTTGAAAACGAGTCCAAATAAAGCTAATTACAACTACCACTTCTGGTAAAAATAAAATTACTGCACAACAAGTAAGTAATGCATTACATCGAGCATATGCAACAGTTGTTACACATAACTTGATAAAAGAACCATTTGAGAACGATATGGAAAAGTCTATGATGCCACTAACCAGAATTTCACACATGTTCATTCAAAACGTAATATAACAAAGAGGAAAATCACAAAGGTAATTATTGGAATTCAGGATAATGCAACTTTAAAAACTTGTATGAGATTTAGACATTTACATGTATCCAATTTGATCCCAGGTACACTACAGAAGATATAATTGCTTATCTTAAAAGCAATGAATTTGAAAATATTCATTGCAATATCATGCAATCTAAATGCCCAAATAAATATACATCATTTAAAGTCTCGGTACCATTGCCCCAATCAGAAGAATTCAAAGAGGCGAGTATGTGTCTTCCGGGACTAGGATAAATCCTTTTTTATTCTGTCTGGCCAAACCCCTGCTCATAACTTTAATATATTACTCAACAACAATATAGGTAATGAAGCTGGGGCATTTATGTTTAGGATGTATTATCAGAACACCAAATACGAAACACCAAATTCCCAAATTACATACATTATACAATTTTTCAATTCAGGCTGACTATGATGCCATGGCATTCTCTGAAACTTGGCTGAACTCTTCGGTTTATCATGCTAAATTGTTCCATGAAGATTGTGCAGTGTTCCGCTCTGATCGTAAGATTGTGCTTACAAACCGTTCCATTTGAGGGGGTGTTTTAATAACCCTTAATGAAAAGTGTTATTGTGACACAATTGGATGTATCCAAGTTTTCCTCTCTTATACCAAGATTAAAAATAATACCACTAACTGGTAATATATTACTGTGATATTTGGGGGTTATAAGAGTATTACTATTCATTTTGCAATTTATTTCGTTATTTAACATGTAAAAACATCAAATTACAATTTGAAAGCGCTTTTCAAATCGTTAGTATAGAAATCAATAATTCTACAGTAATAGTTCAAGAAAAGTGTAATTTTAGCAAAATCCTTTGGCGTGTGTTGTAATATAAACTTTCTGCGTGTAAGATAGCATCCAAAAGGTCATAAACATATTTTAACAGTCGTATTTTAGTATAAGAATATTTTTCAAAAGCTTTAGCATTTGAAACCATTTTAGTTTTAGCGTTTAGTTTTAAAGCAAAAGGGGCAGTTATATTTATTTGAAGCAGTTTGTCGAAGCTTTCCTAGTAACTAAATTAACGAAGGTAACCGTCTTAATTTCCGGGTATATTTTTGAGGAGCGTAGAATAACGTTTAACAAACAACGGCAAATTCTAAGAAGTGTTGGTTATCGCTATCAATTAATGATAGATTTATAGCCTTGTTAAAAAGATATGAAGCTTTTATAGGTGGAATGGGTAAAAGCCACAGACTGTTACAATGAAACTTGTCATCAAGGAAACAAAGAAGGATTATTAGATAGCATGGATACACGTAGGATAGATATAACACGTGGTAACATACACATAGTTGAACGTTAGAGTTCGTTGAGCGGGAGTGGATAAACGGTTGTTGATTGTTACTCATGGACAACAAAGAAACAAAGAGAGGGTATATGATGGGATGTGTACAAGTGAGATAGGCGTAGATTGGACGCTTAACGTTCGTTAACAACGGGAAAAACAGATGAAATAAAGGACAGTTGCTTTAGCATGTATGTTAAAATGAGATGAGGATAACATGTGTTATGAACATAAGGTAATGAAGTGAGTACAGAGTAAGAGAGAGGTGATTTTGGGGCGTAGGCTAGAGAGATATAGATACTACACTTGTTGCATTATGGACGTATTAAATGTTAACTTTGTCAGTTGGGATTTAAATATACACCACGTGATTGGTGAGAGATGTTTTGAGTATGAGAAAACAAGTAGAGTAAGAGTGTGGGTTAGAAGCGTTAGTTGGATTTTCAAGGAAATGTTTTGGAAAAATCGTGGCGGTTACAGAAATTCCGAGGAATTTTGAACGTACGTTAGAATATTACTGGAAAACGGTGGCCGTTGGAGTTTATTTGTGAGGTGAAATTTTACGAACCATGAACGGTTGCAAGTTTTACGTAAAAGTCAGTGTTTGTATTGTTGAAATTTGCAGGAATTGACAAGCTTTGTGGGGTGAGAAACCGGATATAAACCCCAACAGATTGTTGTGGAGGGGTCTTAGTTTTCGTTAGTCTCAGAGTTAGTATAGCATAAAGCTTTCACGCAATCTACAACCAGCTGATGTCTACAAGAATAAAATACTGTAATGAGTAGTATAAAAGAGTACTTTATGTAACTAAAGATTGTTTTAATTTTAATTTGCACTAAGTGTGCAAAAGCATACAAATGGAAATGGAGTAGATATCAGTGGTTCGTCAATTTGGTTGTGTGTCAACATTCAATGATATTAGTAGCGGAGCTTGGGAAAATTGGATGCATGTTTGTGGTAGAGGTCATGGTTAAATGGTTGCTGTTGGCAGTTATGGTTATTGCAAGTCAAGATGATGTTCCTGTATGCCGCAGTCTCTGAAGGAATGATAGCAGGCCGTATGCAGAAATAGTATCTAGGTAACTGTTGCTTTAACTGTTGTTTTTATTGCCTATGTGTATAAACTACTGTTCAATGACTTTTGTGCATTGTGGGTATAATTTACAAATAAAAAGGAAACTTGGAAAGAGTTACTGATTGAATTTTTTTATAATGTATTATTTTACTGTATTTTTATGTGGGAATTTATATTAAGAGAAAAAGGTTTAGGATATTGGTAATATTTGTTTGTACAAAGTAAAAGGGACCTTTTGCTGTTTGATGTGCGAAAAGTAGCACGAGAGTTTATGGTTACTAGGAGCTCTTATTAAACATAGGTTAGAGTAAAACATGTGGTAAAGCCCTGTTACTTTCTTGGATAATCAATGAGAAATAATTGATCTGGGGAATTATTAATCTCGAAATTATTATTTTATCAGGGGTTGTATATAATGTATAAATAATATGTGAAGGAGAAGTTTACGTGAGATTTGGCATATATATTTTTTATGAGTATGTAATAAATGTATGTGATTTACAGTAGCAGTTATTTTTTTGTGTGTTAGTTGAATTGCAGAAAGTAGCCGAGTAGCCGTAACAAACTTCATTGCAAAGCAGAAATTGTTAAGCTTTTTATGTACTAAGTAGCACCGAAGGTTGGTAGCATTTTTGTACCCAAGAACAAGGGACATCATCAGAACCAAAGCAACATTTGCAGCATAATGGCGTCCAAATCGTAGGGCCGGAGTAGTAGCATTTTAGGGGTTTCTTTTTTAAGCAGTCTTTAATAGACGGCAGTTCGCAGCATTTTTGGCCCCCCAATCGTGCGACTTGAACTACACATGTTCATAGTTTATTTTCCTCCTGCTATATCTCTTGAAGCTCGTGATGTTTTCTATAGTTTATTCGGTAACTCTGAATGGACTCGTGGCGAAAATAGATTATTACTGCTAGGTGATTTCAACTTTCCTACCTATTATGATAGCCGCTCTGACAAGACTTTAATAACTAGCATCATAGATGTTTTAGGTATTTAGGGTACAAACAGGTATGCTATTACACATAGTGCTGTGTAAACTTGACACTGCAGTCACACCCTCACGTGACTCATCTCTTCCTGAAGATGGGCACCACCCACATTTATATTTTGCGTTCCCTTTATCCAAAGCATATATACTTTCCTGTGCTCCGTCTTTAGCATTATCACGATGAGGCCAGTAAAAATTTTTATTTGTTATTAGATTCGGCATTAGCTGCTTGCATATTTAAACATGTTAATCGCGATAGTATTAAATTTCCACCTTGGTCTCCAATATCAAACTTAAAAAACGCTACATCATTTCTACAAAAGAACACTCGATGCTGATGTGTACAGTCATTTTAGTAGTTTTAGATAAAAACTTTAATGTGACAAATCTGTCTTAGATCAGAAATATTTACTAAAGTTCAAAGACAACTTATGTTCTAACCCTAATCGCTTCTGGAGCTATGTAAATGCTCTGAAGAAAACAAGCAGGATTCCGAACGCCATGAGCTATCGCAATAAATTCCTTACTCACCCACAACATATAGTTGATGCATTCGGCAAACTCTTTCGAGCTTCCTACATAGACTCAACATGCGTCGATTTAACTTTCTTTGTTAACAACATTAATGTTATCAGCTGTGGACTCCCATCATTTAATGAGACATGTATTAAAGGCATTAAAGAGATTAAAACCCAAAAACACTAGAGACTCAGATGATATACCCCAATTTTTAGTAAAGGATTGCGGCAATCCTTGCTACACCCTACATTATTCAATTTAGCTCTGAAGGTAGGAAAATTTCCACAATGCTGGAAGGTGTCTAGAATTAGTCCAGCGTATAAGAAAGGTTCTAGTCACAAAGTGAAAATTGTAGACCAGTTACAATCTTGTGTAATTTTGGGAAAGTTTTCGAAAATGTTCTACAATGTAATATCTTCTCATGTCGGGCCTCTAATATGTCCTCAGCAGCACGGATTTGTTCCTGGTAGCTCTACAGTTATCAATCTGGTGTGCTTTAAGCAATTTATGGTTGAAACATTTGATATGGAGGTCAAGATGTTTTGTATGCCGATTTCTCTAAGGCCTTCGGCAGAATTAACCATGGAATTTTACTAAGCTCTCCAAAATTAAACCCACGCTACCGTTTTTAGCATTCCTTAAATCGTATTTACAAAATCGTAAATTAAGAGTAGAATATAATGGACATCAGCCGATGATTTAAAATTGTATATGTCTGTACTTTCAATTAATGACCAACCAATTGCAAAATAATTTAGTTAGTTTAAACCTAAGGTGTGTTACTAACAATTTATCTCTAAATATAACAAAGTGTTATTCAGTCAGTCACACCCGTAAGATTAACCCTGTTTCCTACTTTTACACTATCATGGGTAAAACAATTACGAAGTATAGTGTCATAAAAGATCTTGGTGTAATTTTTGATTCACGACTTACATTTCTCGAGCAGATTAGCATTAAAGACCTTGGGGTTTGTAATCCGTAATGGGCATCAATTTTCAACCATCTTGATCCTTTATAATGCTTCTGCTGTTTGGAATCCTGGTTATGAATCACACAGTTGAGCGTTGGAGAAAGTTTTGAGGCGTTATGTTAAATTTCTATGGTACAAATCTGATGGTATCTGTCCACAACATGGCTTTCATCAGGCTGTTGTTATATAACAGATTTAATTTAAATGAACTTAGTACACGCAGAAATTTCTTTTCAATTAGTATGCTGTTTAAGTGATAAATGGTCCGCTTGACAGCCCCATCTGGTTAAGACAGATTTCATTTCATGCACCTGCTGTTAGCACTCGTCAAAACTCTCTATTTTACTTACAAACCTCTAGAAGTAATATTTTGAAATTTTCTCCAATCCACACTACAGTTCTTAACTATTGTGATGTTCAGGATGATGTCGACCTATGTAATGAATCTCTTCAACAAAGAAGGGTCATTGTGCTCCAGGCAAATTAAATTAAATTAAATTAACCATTTTGTACTTATAAAATTAGTAATCAAGTATTCTTGATATTTGTATATTGATTTAGAATAGATAAACTTGCAATTTCTTTAACATTTTTCTTCTGGCTTATTTCATTTTTTAAGAGAGTTCTAAAAGATATGACCTGATCTACTAAATTATTATATAAGTCTCTTGTATATTTGTTCACAAGAACAATTGACTTTGCTTTCAACTTCGGTGGTGATAAAAATGAAAAGTTTTCAAACCCGTAAATCCCATTTGCAGTTGATTTATTATAACATCCAACGAAGCATTAAACACTTTCACTTCAAAAGATTTCAGGGGATCGTCGATTTTGTAATCTGAAGCCAGATCATAAAAAAAAAGCGTTTTACAGTTCGCTTACGCTTTTCCTTAGTTTTACAGGATATACCTACCCCAAGACTGCGCTAACCGTGCTGCATCTTCCAAAAGAGCAGGAAAGTTGACTCTTAAAAGTTTTAATTTATCATATGCACAGCTCCTGTACAGATTTTGATACAATGTTTGTAATTTCAAGCAAGGGTTAAGGCAAGTATGAAATCAAATCTATTAAGGTGATTCCTAATGGATAGAGTTTCATCTACTACAGGTTTCTTGGAAGCTTGTAATATAATTTTGGTCAAGCATTTCGTAATAGATTTGAAGTTAAATTTTAAAGCAATTAAACAATCATTACGGGATGACCATCTTGTAGAACATCATTTTTTTAACGTTAAGGATTTTTTTTTTGGAAAAATCATCCTTTACCTTAACATTAATAATCTCGTGTAATTCCTTCCAGCGAGGTAAGCTTTCACTAAAGAAAACATATACCCTCTGTACAATATCGAAAAACTAACGTATTTCAGAAATATGGTTACTGAGTCGTTTATAACTAAATTCAAATTGTGTCCAACGCATTCAGGCAAGATTGTGGTGATATTTTCCCTATGACCCTCGAAAGGCAGGGAACACACAGCCATTGTTCAGACGTCAACAATTCTCATAAATATTTGTTTCCATTTTCCTCGCTCGTCAGAAATTTTGTCAGCTATGATTTGACTTTTTTTATAGTAGCGAAGGTTAAAAAAGCTTGAAGATAAGCAGTACTTGTTTCGTTTCATGTCTTTTAATCTTTTTACTTAGACCCTTCTGTCTCGCCAATTCTGAGCTTCGATTGATTCCCTAAAAAGCTAACATGGTTCGCAATAAACGCCATTTAGTTTTTGTGAGTAGCACAACCACAACCTATCAACGTGTTGTCTAGTTTTTAATGAATAGTACGATGAATTAAACGACCTTTAACTTTTTTCATCTTACAAAAGAAGGCCCCTTTGATTGGAAAGGTTTAGATGCTAAAATTAATTCTTTGACTTGTTAAGATAAAGGTCCTTGAAAATTACCTATATCTGTGCTTAGTTCTGTAACAATATTTTTAATGTCAACATCATAGTTTGTATCAATTAACTTATTTTCTAAATTTTCATATGGATCTGGAGTATGACAGTTTTCATCACTGTTTTGAGAGTGAGATGCATTATTGAAAAGGGTATCATTGCTTGGTCCCGCTTGAACAATTTGGTCAATTTCAATTTGTGATCCAGATTGATCGTCACCTTTAAGTGTCAATTTTCTTAAGTTTTCTGGTAGATTCAAACTTTTGATGTTTTAATTTTCTTTTTTGAAAACTGCTCAAGTACTCACGTTTCTTTTCCATTATAAGGTTAATCGATTGATCTAAACCCCAATGGCATACAAAACAAACCAAAGTAACTATATTATAAACTAATTAAGTTTCTAAAATTATAAACAACAAAAATTTGCTACGTATCTAGATGTAGCCGGAAGAAAAGTAAATACCAGGCTAACTATCAATCGCGGAGAGTGGGGGGATTCGCCTACATATACCCTATTCACGTTAAGTATGGGATGACGTCATAATTCAAATAAATGCTGCGTTGTCATGGTTAAGCTATTTTCTGTGTATTTCCTGATCAGAGTAACCATTTCTTGTGCGTGCGAATCCAAATGTTTAGGTATTCTAAATGTTAAATACTCGAAACTTGCAATGTATAAAGTGTTTTAGTTCTGAAAAGAACTGTTTTATTTAGCAAATATAAAGCACAAACCATTTACTGCAAAACTAAACAATGACAATAAAATGAGAAATGTCAAAGTAATACAACTAAAAAGTGTTGCAACACCGAACAAAACTGCCAACTGCTACACACTAAATCCTAATATCATTAAACCTACGTTCATAGTTACGTTCACATTTTACAATCTCTAACACTTTATTACTGTTTATGACATCATCCCATATTTGACATGAATAGGGTATACCCAAAAAGAAACTAAAAAAAAACACATCGCCTACGATTATCTATTAACAGATAAAAATAAATAAAGGATTCTGTACAAACAAGCAAAAAGAAAATAAATTAAGTGTTATTATTTCACAGCAAACAATTATATTGTACGAACAATTTAGAAATTTAGATACGAAGCGCGCATCTCTTATTTACACAAAATAAAATTAATCAGCAGTAAATAAACATATGAGTTTTTGTCAAGCGTATTTAAAATTTCACCTAATACTTTTAGTAAAATAACTATTCAGTAGGAAAGAATTAAAGTATGAGAGCTTTTGTCAAACGTTTTTAAAATTTCACCTAATACTGCTTGTAAAATAAACTAGTCAGTAAAGCGAATAAACATGTACGTTCTTTTGACAAGCATGTTTAAAAATAGTACATCGCACCTGTAAAGCGATAATATCGAATCGCAGCAACAAACAATAGTCCTACAGTGTCGCGTTTCTTATCACGTAACTGCACCAAACGTTGATACGGAATAAGCCATTGATACACACAAGAGAAAACGAGTTGCATACCTGTAGATGTCCAGATACTTAGCTCGCAATCCATCGGGGGTGAGTCAGCACAGCAACGCCATGGTCGTCAGCATACATTTACCCTGGTACCATAACTGTAGCAGCGGTCTATGGACAAAAGCAGTTGGTCTACAGACAAAGGCAGTTGGTCTACAGAAAGAAAGAACGCATTTGGCCTCCAGCTAAAAAAAGGCAAGACACCTAGTTGTCGAACAAAAAAAAAAACAAACGTGCATTGCTTTTGAAATACGGTGACGAATAATGTAGAAAGTATGTCGATGCACAAGCTGTAGAATCAAATTCAACAATGGTTCAACTAACATGAGTTAGAACTGCAAACTCTCGCTTATCGAAGCGCGATTGAAACTGGAAAACCCGGGTTTTATCGGATAGTGCACGACCTTATTTCAACCAGTCTTTACATCGAAACAATAGAGAAAATCATTATATGCAGTCATAATGTATACCAAGATAACAGGTACCTAAAACAGGGCATAGACTATTTAATTGTACCATAAACTTGTTTCGAAATAAATAAGTTCAAAATGAAAATTTGTAGCAAGCGTATTTATTATTAATTATGTTGAAGAATTTAACAGATTAGCGGATACCTAAAACAAAGCATAAACTATTTAATTTATCGAATAAATTTTCGTTTTAAAAGCAAAAGGGATTTGAGCTGAGAAATTTATTCGAGAGCGTATTTCTGATTAATTATGTTAAAGGATTTAACCGTAGAAACGAAATTTATTCGAGCGGGTATTGAATTAACCAGAGAAAAAATAGGGCAACTAATTTATGCTGAAAATAAACGTAACAAATTATTACTTAATGCGTTGCACACATATATTATATATTACAAACATGGTGTTTCTAACAATGCAACTGACTACTGACAACAATGTAATGTAATGTTTGTTATTGTACGTGAAGGCAACAGGCGATGACTTATCGTCTAGTCATTATCTTATCGGTTTTTACCTCTTATCTCGTGGCTAGAAACCGAAGAATCTGTCCTGGGGGAACACGAAAAGATTTCATTTAACATTCTTATTTACGAAAAAAGAACCTACTTTAATAGTGTAAACCGATGTCAAACATAATGCATTTATACATTCAATTTCAATTGTAGTGTTTTAGAGTGTAAGGGTTAGGCTCAGGTATTCACAAATTTAACAATATTGTGTATAAATATCTGTTTTACGTGTACTTACCGTGTGATAGTACTAAATTTAATTCGTCTTACAATATTGGCTTTCGCATTTTCAACTCAACTGGTTTAAGTTTCAAGTATTATTACAGTAATTAGGAAATCTGACATCTAGCATGTGTGTATGAGTCTCACAAAATTAATTTTTTATTTTAAAAACATTCAGTTATCAGTCCCGTTCCGGGGCCCCTAAGTGCCGAGGCCCGTCCGCCTGGTGGGTCCTGCAGGCACCTTATCACCGCCACTGATGCGACACCCAAAGATTTCAAACGTAACATCATAATCACTATACCAAAAAAGGAGACATAGATAGATGTGAAAATTTGCAAAAAATAAATTTGGCAGCACACATGTCAAAAACATTAAACAGAATTGTACAAAAACGAATAGAAAAACGGGATGAAGAAATACTAGGAGATCAATTTGGGTTTAGGCAAAACATCGGTACACGGGAGGCTATTTTAACTCTTGAGCATGATAATGGAGAAAACACTACAAAAAGGAGAAAGTGTGTATTAGGGTTTGGAGATCTGTATTCGACAATGTAAAACGTAAAAAAATGTTCGAAATACTCAAAAAGATTGGAATCAGTTATAGGGATAGACGGATAGTACATAGCTTATACAAAGAACAAACGACGGTAATAGAATTAGAGCAGGAACGTAGGGAAGTAAATATTAGGGAAGGCGTGAGATAGGGATTTGCACATTACCCGTTAATCTTTAACTTGTACATAGAAGAGACAATGAATACTGTCAAATGCAGGAAGACATTTGGGATTACTATGCAGGGACAAAAAATTGATATGTTTAGATTTACAGATGATATAGCAGTATTAGCATCTAGCAAGAAAGAGTTAGACGCTACTCTTAATTAAATGAAAACAGTTCTAACAGAGATATGATATGAAAATTAACAAAACTAAAACTAAAGTACTAGGATGTAAAAGAGGGGGAAATAAATTAAAAACCAGAATTCAAATAGGAAACAAGAACTTACAAAAGGTTAAGGATTTCTGCTACCTAGGAAGCCAAATAATGCAAGATGGGAAAAGTGCAACAGATATAAAACAAAGATTAGAACAAAGCTGTGCTGCACTTAACACGAAAAAGCAACTACAATATTTCAAAGGAAACAAACACAGAAACAAGAAAAAGATTGCTGAAAGCATATGTATGGAGCACGGCACTGTACAACTATGAGATGGGGGACAGTAGGAGAAACAGATAGAAAATAGGTACAAGCCTTTCGGAATGTAGTGTTTCAGATGTATAATGGGAGCATGGACAAACAAAGTTAAAACAAAGGTTCTAGAAATACTAGGGGAAGAAATATCTGTAGAAAACAAAAAAATAGTAATGGAAGGGTAGGACACGTTCTAAGGTATTTGAGAAATAGTGTAGGATATATTACAAATGGAAATAGGAAAAAAGAGAGTAAGAGGTAGACTTAGAACAGACTATTACATGCAGATAGTGAAAGATATAGGCTGTGGGAATTTCAGGACAATGTGTAAGTTAGCTCAGAATATGAAGCAATGGAGATACGCTTTCAATTAGTTCCAGGATTAAAGACCTAATAATGATGAATGCTGCACAGCACTTATTCGTACCAGCACTATTTGTATGGCCTACAAAAGATTTTCTGCTTCAAAAATCACAACATATTTAAACAAAAAATAATTCTAACTTAATGCGAAACACCTAAATATACAAACCTTTTGAGCTATTTTGGTATTTCTGCAAAATTTGATTAAGCGAAACATATTATAATTATCAATTTTTGCTGTTAAAACAAAATCCTGCACTGTATATACTTCTGTTTCAATTTCAACTGACGGTTTTTCTTCTACAAGTTGCACAAATATAAAAATTTAATTAATGCATTTGGTACTTACGCAAGACTTCTATTAACCTTGCAATTATAAAAATCAACTGGTTAATGCAAAGCAAATTCTGAGATGAAAAACGGGTTGAATATTTTTGTTTGTAACATTTTAATCTCTTCTGTGCTTCTTGTAACTGAAAATATGTAATCTCTGCACTATACATTTGTGCTAGAGCTTCTAATAAATTATGAGCTTCGTCAATTATTACTACATTATTCTTTAATTTAATTCCTAAAAATATTTAAACAATTAATGTACATAACAGCATACATTACCCACCATTTGCTTCTCTAGTTGTATGGTGTAATAATGTATTATAAGGCACAAGTACTATCTGTGCATCTTCTACTGCTTTACGACTCGCATAATAAGGACATGCTTTTAAATGTTTGGCTTTTGTTACTAAATCTTCGACATCTAATATTTCCAGTAGTGCAGTTTCACTAAGGTCTTTAATGTTTTGTTGCCTGTTGTAGGAGCAATCAGAATTAGATCCCTTTTTCCTTTTAAGCACTTTTCCAGACTCGTCGGTTTTAGTGGTGCTTTTCGAAGTTTTTGACTGCATATCAAGACATCTAGTAAATAATTTTGTTTTAATTATAATATTTTTTACTTTGCAAATTGTTCAACAAAAACAAGACACCTACTCGAAAAATTAACAATTGAAGTAACATACAGAGGTGCACAACTAAGTTTCTGGGATTCACACATGGATAATGCTAACGACACCTCCATAAAAAAATTTGTGAAACGTAGTTAGATATTTACCTCAAATTTGGCATTTGTTTCGATAATTTTTAACTTACCAGCCACAGCCTGCTCGCGAGTTACGTTTACTAATAAATGCAATTTAAGCAATGCATTTAACCAATCAAATAACTCGAGAACAATTTAATTTTGTAAATAATAGTAATAATGTACATAGACTAATTTTATTGTAAAATCATTTATTTATTTATCAACAGATCACCATTTTAAAATTTAGATAATGAATCAATATGTGCATGAGTAAAAGTAAGAACTAATAACAGAAGATGTACAAAAAAGCAATGGATAATAATAAAAAAAGACGCAACGTTTAATTGGAAATGACTCAAACGGGCCAATGAATTTCAGCATTATTGTTATTTTCAAATCATTGCTGTTAAATTGTTTATTAATTTCAGACTCACTAAACATAGACTTGGGTATATGTGCATGTATTATACAGGGGTATTCACAACTTCATAGAAATATTTTAACTGATGCTTAAGGATGGGCCATGGATTGGTATTTATGCACAAAAAATAATTATTTAAAAAAAAAAATTGAAAGGGGTGCTTTTGGGATACATATAAAAGTAGGAAAGCTACCCATCACATGCTCTAACTGAAATTTCTTGCTGGGAGACCTTCGGTATAATGTTTATGCTATATGATAAGCCTATCGTAAAAGCTTATGGTATAGTTTGCAGTTTAAAGTTTACAAACCCTCAAATTGACGTATTTTATTATAAGCAATGCCAATGACACCAACAGGACGTTTCAAATAATGTTTATTCGTTACTTATTAGTAAACTGCGCTTTTTGAGTTTTGATACAAACAATGGTTGTTCTACTTTACAGATAGCAAGCTTGTAAAACACTACTTTAAAAGCTGGTAGCACATGAATTCCTTTTTGGTATCAGTGTTGAAAATACCCAATAACCGCAGTCATAAATTTAAAAGGATCAAATGACAGTAAGCATCTGTTGGTACACAATAAAATTTGTTATTTAATGTTTATTCAATTCAAGCTTTATCATACATGTGTTTTCTGTAAATTTAATTTCGTGAAAAACATCAAAGATTTTGCTTTTGAAAGTAGCGTTTTATAAGCTTGCTACCTGTAAAGTAGAATATCCATTATTTGTATTAAAGTTAAAAAAATGTAGTTAACTAATGAGTAATAAATAAGTATTATTTCAAGGGTCCCTTCGGTCTCGTTGGTACCACTAATAATAAAGCCTATCAATATGTAGGTTTATAAAGTTTAAATCCCAAACCATACCATACCTTTAATTATATTCTTGTCATACGACATAAACATTATACCAGAGGTCACGCACCAAGGAATTACAATTAGAGCATGTGGTGGGTAGCCTCCTTAATCTTATACCCTAAAAACATCCGGTACAATTTTACTTTTAAAAATATTTTTTTGCATAAATACCAATCTATAGCCTTTTCTTAAATTCAAGGTGTCCCAAAATCGCTGGAAAATAAAGCTACCACGTATTGTAGACGTTAAAATAAGTCGATTAGACCCAATTTACCTATATACCAAAATGCACCGTTTGTCCGTGAGAAGAGTTCAGACACAAATTCAGTTGGCCGTGGACACAAAGACAACATTTTCTTTACAAGTGTTCAATGTGACCTCCACCTTCATTAATGCAAAGGTCACTTCAAAATATGAAATCATGCACCCATCTTAAAACATCATCATTTTGTCGTAATGCGTTTACAGCATTTTGAATTCTGTTCCACAATTGTTCGGGATTATTAATTTTAACCTTGTACATTTGTGTTTTTAACGCACCCCATATGAATAAGTCACAAGGATTTACGTCAGGAGAACGCAGAGGTTATTGAATGGGTGCTTCGTGACCTCTACCAATCCATCTACGAGTAAATTGTTCATTAAGATATTCTCTTATGGCACGTGCAAAATGAGGTGGTGCAGCGTCATGCATGAAGAACATGTTTCGACGAACATTACGGGGCAAGTCTTCTAGTAATTCTGGCAAACTTTCTTGAAGAAATCGAATGTACTAGCACCATTCAGACGATCAGGCAATCGGAATGGCCCAACCATAAAATTGCCAATAACTCCGACCCAGACATTAATTTTAAATTCTCGTTGATAATATCTACTTTTAATAGCATGCTGATTTTCATCTACATACACATGCTCATTGTGCAGGTTCGTCATGCCACGACGTGTAAAACAAGACTCATCAGTATACAAGATATTAGTGTGGAATCCGTTGTCAACTACACTGTGTTTCCAAACAATTTGTGAAAAATTTAAACGGGATCCGTGGTCAAGTGGCAGTAATTCTTGCACTAGCTGAATGTGGAATGGACAAAGTAATTGATCTCTAATGATCCAACTTATGGTACCTTTCGGAATCCCAGTCTCTCGTTGCAATGTTCTGGTACTGGTCTCAGGATTGTCATCAATCATTTGAAGAACAGTATCTTCGGCGCCAATTTATTAAATTTGAGGTGGAAAATAATTCAAATGTAAACAAAAATTCATTACCTATAATTAATTTGAATGTGGAAAATAATGTTATTAATAAAATAAAATAAAAGTTAAATTGAAAGTATAAGTAAAAGTCATATTAATTAAAAAAATTCCAAGTGGAAAAGAGTAAAAGTGCTCGATTGAAATACGTGTGTAAAAAACTCTTCCGTTGGTATAAAACGGCACTGAGTAGTAAACTGAGAAATCAACTATTACTGAGCGTTAATCTAAACAACTAAATAAATAATTAAATAAATAAGATTAAATTACGACGCTAAAACACTAAATCACTGGGATAAGACTCTAAATAAACGGTATGATGCTTGAAGAACGGGGTTGGTACTTCAAATCATTGGACAAACCTATTCTCATAGCATTATATATATATATATATATATATATATATATATATATATTGCTATGGAGTTTTCAAGCCCCACGTTGGTTCGTCATAGAAAACTGATATGATAACGCCGTACTCGGTGTAATAAACGTTCTCCTTAACGCCACCGCTCTGTGTTCTCTCAATTTAATCTTTTACTTTTATTATTATGCCACGGCTAGCCCTTTTTAATCTACACAGAGTGCACAACGTTATGATGATCAATTTTTCTCTTCTCCACCCCTTTATGATTACCTGTTTGAATTGATAAAACGAAGTCAATCTACATTCATATAATGAAAGGAAATAATATTTACAATTTTAGAGATTCTTTAAATACACCCTTCAATCAATTAATATCATATTTGTTATTTATCCCAAAATTTATATTCTTTTAGTTTAAAATAAAGTCACCAAAAACTACCTCTTTACAAAAAAATCTGGAACGTTCTAGACCTCTTTATGATTTATTACGTAAGTTTAACGTATGCAATGTTTCTTGTTGACTTCTTTACAAGTTTTGCATAAATTGAATAAATTCAGTATTAAAATTTAAATTGAAAAATATCTTAAAATTAAGTAGATCTAACCTGTGATCTCCTAATATGTTGTTTCGTGTTGTGGATCAACGCCCCCTTATTGTCTTCAATCAAATACCAATGCTCTGCTTTGTTGAACCAATATTTAGTACAGTTACCCCTCGTTTTCCAAAAATCACCTCGTTCTTTATTTTATATTTCTCTGCATATGCTTTGAATCTCTTCCCTTAAATACTTTCGACGCAGATAAAATTCTTTTCGACGCAGACTAGAATTGTACCAGAATTGTGCCATAAGTCAATTAGAATTGTAATGATTTCCAACGCAGATTAAAATCCCATTAGAATCCGATTAGAATTAGAAGCCGTTTTCTATTTAAAAAAAACGGCAAAAACTCTTCATGTATGCTTAACGTAATTGTTGCACAGCACTACTTTCACAATAACATAAATTTGATATATTCTAAACTTTATTTATTTGACGCGTAGATTTCTGGTTCAAAGTGCCGTGGCTTCGACATGCTTCAAGTGGAAACTCTAAAGTACTATTTTCGTTTATGTACTTATTTAGACTGATTTTTGAAACTGCGTTTTCTTATCAAAGCGCATATTGTGCTTTCTTTATCACAAGCGTAATTGTATGCGGATTTATCAAATTTTTGTCTTATCTTCTGTGTATTTTATTTTATAAACTTGTTAAACATTCTCAACGTAGTTTAAATACGATTATTTCTCTGCTGAATACGCGTTCTATTGTTGAAAGATGTGCTCGCTGCCATTGTTTAAAGTTAATTACGGTCTATATACAGGATGTTAAATGCTTGCTATTTATATAATGTACGAATTACTAATTTTTGTGCTAAATAAATGCAGTTTTCTGATTATTATCGCTATTTACAGTTACTACTCGACCCTTACTGTTCAATACACCCCTAAGTAACACCGTATCACAGCAATATATATATTGATATGATAACGCTGTACTCGGTGTAATGAGCGTTTTTACTTAACGCCACCTCTCTATGTTCTCACTTCAAATCTTACTAATTTTATTGTTATTATGCCACGGCTAGCCCTTTTTAATCTACACAGAGTGCACAACGTTACGATGATCAATTTTCTCTTTCCACCCCTGTTTGAATTGATAAAACGAAGTCAATTAATTTCATATAATGAAAAGAAATATTATTTACAATTTTTGAAATTCTTTAAATACACCCTTCAATCAATCAATATCATATGTATCATTTATCCCAAAATTTATATACTTTGAATTCAATCTAAAGTCACCAAAAACTACACCCTTACAAAAAAATCTGGAACGTTCTAGATCTCTTTATGCTTTCTTCTTAATCTTCTTTGGGAATGAAACCACTCATAGTTTATAAAATCTATTTTATTTACGTTTCGATCCATGACCTAGGATCGTTGTCAAAATAATAAAAACTTCAAGTTTGACGTTTATGACATAAAATAAGACATAAAATCAGAAATCTCTCAATTGTATAAATAGAAACATGTTAAAAAATGTTTCCCAAATTATTGAATTTATATAAAATTCACCAATAAAAAAATTAATCAGCTGATTTCACGTTAAGCGTATTGGCTACCATAGGAAAGTCGATCCCAGGTCGCAACACAAATTGAAGGCAATCATTCTTTTAAACTTTAAAAATTTTTGCTTAGTGAACTCAAACCAAATATTTCAAACACCAATAAATCAAAGTAACCTTCAATTTATGTCATAAACGTCAAACTTGAAGTTTTTATTATTTTGACAACGATCCTAGGACATGGATCGAAACGTAAATAAAATAGATTTAAAAAACTATGAGTGGTTTCATTCCCAAAGAAGATTAAGAAGAATGCTAAACAAACCACAACAAACATACAGGGAGTATCTCGTTATGCTTTATTACGTAAGTTCAACATATGTAAATGTTTCTTGTTGACTTCATTACAAGTTTTGTATAAATTGAATAAATTTAGTATTAAAATTTAAATTGAAAAATATTTTAAAAATAAATAGATCTGACCTGTGATATGTTGTATATTTGTCTGCAAATTCTTTGAATTTCTTTCCTCAAATGCTTTTGATGTAGACCAGAATTATACCAAAATTCGATTAGAATTGTCCCCTTTTGAATCCACTTATAATTAAAACTTCTATATACCATAAGTATTATTGTCGACGCTGATTTGAAATGTCCAGAATTGAATTATTCTGGTCGACACATACTTGAAATATTCAGAAATGTACCAGAAATATTATTGTCCACGCATACTAGAATTGTTCACAGACTTGAAATATTATTGTCGTCACCGACTTAAATTATCGTCAACGCAAACTTGAAATATCCAGACTTGAATTACTATTGTCGACACATACTTGAAGCCCTATTATTATAAATTTAAATCAATTACCCAAATTATACTCACGTTTTTAAAAAAAAACGGCAAAAACTCTTCGTAATTGTTGCACGATTTTCACTGTAACTTGAACTTGATATTCTATTATACTTTATTTATTTTACGAGTGGATTTTTGGTTAACAGTGTCGCAGATTCAATGTGCATCAGTTGTCAACTGACTTGTGTTATCACTGCTCTGTGTTAAATAGCATCTTCCCACTTACATGTGGGCTGGGTTTTCAAGCAGTCCTGCAGATTATCTCAACCAACCAAGGCCCTGTCTTCAGCATTCACTGCATTTTGAAGTGGTTTCTGATGTAATTAATTCGGATTTCCATGTAATGGTGTTTATGTTATTGATACCTTATGATTCGTTTTGCCATACGTTGTTTTGTGTCGATATCACCTTATGGATAAATGTACAAAATAAATGATGTAACTCTAATGCTGTTTTCGTTTGTGTATTTATGCATCTTTGAAATTGCGTTTTCTTATCAAAATGCTCATCGTTCCAGCGTATTTGCATAAAGCTTTGTTAGTTTTTATCTACTCTACTGCGTATTTGTTTTATAACTAATTAGAACACTTCTCAACGCGTGTTTAATTACATGTACGATTATTTCTCTTCTGAATACGCATTTTATTGTTGAAAGATATTCTTCCTGGCATTACTTAAAATTAATAACAGTCTATATACAGAGTGTTAAATGCTTGCTATTTACATAATGTACGAATTACCTATTTTCTGCTGAATACGCGTTCTATTGTTGTAAGATATGCTTACTTGCATCGTTTAAAATTAATTACGGTCTATATACAGGGTGTTAAATGCTTGCTATTTACATAATGTATGAATTACTTAATTTTCTGCTAAATAAATGCAGTTTTCTGATTCCTATTGCTATTTATTGTTACTACACGACTCTTACTATTTAATACACCCCTAAACAACCCCTTATCACAGCATTATATATGTATGTATACACACGACTAGAGTAATTTTAAAGGATTGATTCCTGTTATTCTGTGAACAAATGAAGTGATTTAAAAATAACTGTGTTTTAAAGAAATTCATGCAAGGGAAGTATTGTAAATGTTATAAAAGTGTTTTGCAGTTAGTTCATTTTCGCCGATTCTGAAAAATTGGCTTCAATTTCTGTGTTTTATGTAACTTTACATAAATTCTATTTAAGTTAATTCTTCTGCAAATAAATTCGTTGCAATTTAATTTTTTTTTGGCTTTGTGCCGAGGAAGATCTTGTGCAGTTTTATTCAAGGAAAAATCTCATACAGAAAATTTGGTAGTGATTCAAAAGAGGAAAAGATCCTTATTTAAGAAGCGCTTACATTTCTAGAGTTGGGAGTTTAATGTATTGAGAATGAGTGCGTCAGGAACTATTTTAAGGCACCAGAGACGAAAGGTTAGATTAGTTTTTAGGATTTGTGATTTTTTCTTTCTTTATGAAGATATTCACATCTGCATTTAGTATTAATAGTTTTATTGTGAGAAGTAGTAACTATAAGGTTTAATTAATTGAAAATTTCAAGATTTCACTTAAGGAATTATTTATATAACAAAGGTCAATTTACACATATCTTTGATAAAATGTACTGCTTTAAAAGAGTAAGTAGATTATGAGAGTATACTCTGATGCTAAAAGTTCAACGTAAGTTTATTCTCGGTGTAAAGTTGAAACTTTGTCTTCTATGTGATTTATACTGCATAAATTTTGGTTTTTCTCTCTTATCATTTGTAAATATTTGTACTTTACAATTTTTAGTAACGGTTAATATGCTAATATATTCAAACAGGAAAGTCTACTAGCTGAAATAATATAAAAAGCGGTATTTTAAATTTAGATTTGAGATTCTGTGGCCCTTGTATTGGGAAGTGATGCTTACTTCAAACTATAAAGAGAACAAACAAATAATTATAGCTACATGTTGCTGAAAAATGCTAAATATTTCATCACATACAAAGATCAGCTCACTCAAGTCGCAGAGAGAAATGAAAAATATAGAAAATTTCAATAGACCAGTCAAACCTTGTTTTTTGCATGATAGTAGGTTAGTAATAAATTTTCAAACTAAGCAACTTGTTTTACCGCCATCTATATGTTACAACAAGATGTAGATAGGATTGTCAACTGAACCATTTCTAATGGTCTGTCGTTCAACATAAATAAATGCAAGTCGATAACTTTCACCAAATAGCGCAATCCCATTAGTTTTGAATATAAAATCAATAATAATAATATCGCTGGTGTAACTAAATTGAAGGTTCTGGGGATATTATTTACCTTAAATTTTAGTTTGAAAGAACATATTCAGAGTATTGCTAATTCAGGTGCTAGGAGTCTTTTTTTCATTATAAGAAACTCTTACCATTTGCAAAATCTGTCGGTTATAAACCTTCTTTATAGATGCTTAGTTCAATCCCAACTAGAGTATGCTTCTATCATTTGGTCTCCTCAAGCAGTTACAACCTCTAACATATTAGAAATGATTCAAAAAAGATTTTTTCGTTATTTATATTTTAGAATTACTCGTATATACCCATCTTATTCAATATACATCTCATATAATGATCAAAGGCAATTGATTAATAGGGAAATTGATGTAAGCTTATCAAAATTAGTGAATAGAAGGCACTACTTGGGTGTTGTGTTATATATACACTATTAAACAACAAGATAATTATACCACCCCTATTATCGCTTATCTGCTTTAAGGTTCCCTTAATTAAATTGAGACCCGATTTTTTATTATTTGTTACTACTTCCTCTGAATCTCCAGTTTATAAAGTTTTAGAAGTAATTAATTTAATGCTTAGTTTAAGAATGATTTCTATATTTTTAATACTTGTTCTAGCAAAATTGCTATGTTATGCAACTTAATATTTTAATGAGATATTAATTTTTCTATGTACTGATATTCAGCGCAATGTAATTGGGATTTATACTCTGTATTTTGCGTTTTTAGATTTAGAAAAAGCATTTGATAGGGTTAATTGGATTGTTATGTTCAGGGTTTTGCGAAAAATAGGAATCTCTCATAGGAATAGAAAAATTATTTACAGTCTATATAAAAACCTAAATTAGATTTGATGAAATAGAACAGGAAGTTAAAATTAAAAATGGTGTTAGACAGGGTTGTATACTATCTCCCTTGATTTTTAATGTGTATATTGAGGAAGCTTTAAACTTAGTTAGAAAGAGGAAAAAGATAGGTATTAGTGTACAGGGACAGAATAGACATGTTACGTTTTGCAGATGATATTAGCCATTATAGCAGAGTCTAGAAAAGAGTTAGGAGAGTTTTTAAATATTTTAGATGAAATACTACAGAGTAACTATAGTATGAGAATTAAATCAGGAAAGGCAAAGATAATGACAAGTGAGTTACAGCCTAGTTCTAAACCAAAATTTAAAATAGGTAATACCGAGTTAGAGGAGGTAGATGAATTTTGCTATTTAGGTAGCAGAAGGGATATAGTAACTAGAATAGCTCAAGCTAAAAAAATGTTTGTAAAAAAGAAAGACTTACTAATAGCTAATAGTATTAGTTTAGATATTAGAAAAAGTTTCTTAAAGTCCTACGTCTGGAACGTTCTATTATACGCTAGTTAGACTTGGACAATTAAAGAGGTAGATAAGAAAAAGATAGAAGCTTTTGAAACTTGGTGTTATAGGAGAATGTTAAAGATTAATTGGACAGATAGAGTAACAAATGAGGAAGTTTATAGAAGGATAGGTGAGGAACCAGCAACTTTGCTCGAGTATAATAAAACCAAAGAAACAGAAGAATATATTGTAATTTTGCTTATAATTAGATATCGCTAGCATTAGAGGTGGATACTTTAATGTTTAATGTTTTCTTACCTTTGTATGTGCTATTATTAACATTTCACTTCAAAGTTTGAATTGGATAATGTTATTTGATGCTATTGATATAATAAATGTGTATTTCATGTATTTTTTATAGGATAAATGATAGATGTACTCGGTAGATCTTTAACCTTTTGCGTGAGCAATTTGCACAATTAACACTACTTCTACAGCTGTTAATTTTGGTTAACTGCTATGTGCACAAGTAGCCATAAAAGAATCTCACTATTGGTTATCTGTTGTTTAGTTTAGTTCGACGTTATGTTCATGTATTATGCTAAGGCGTGTAATCAATTATTGGTCATGTTACAAATAATTTTCAATCTAGGTTATCAATATACCAAACCTTAATTTATCATCTCGTTTTGTTTAGACAGTCGATCATAACAATAATGTCAAAGGTAAGATAAATTGCTATTGATATACTGACCACATTAACACAGACCGTTTAACACAGGTTTTATTTATTTATTTTTATTTATTTATTTAATTACAACTATCTTACAGACTAAACATTGGTCCAATTACAAGATAGGAAAGAGGATCATACATCAACAAGATAATAAACATTACCTACAATCTGAGTTGAATATACAATTGGTTAAAATTACGATACCTAACAAACAATAGTTAATTATTTATTTAAAATTACCCGCTTTAATTGCGACGGGCTTCTATGGAAGATGTCAATTGTATTTCGCACATTATTATAGGTAGCGTACATTATATACAACGGAGAAAATTTCAGAACCTTTGTTCAAGGTGTGGAGCTAAGAAATGTCCACGGATTGCGTGCAGATATACGTGGCACATTGAATGATAAACGCTCTAGAATTTCTAGACATTGAAAAGTATAGATTATATTATGAAGAAATATTATGGCATGAAGGAACCAGTTGTTAATAAAACAGGTGTTAAGTCCCGTGTAAACACTAAATAACGCCTGTTTTACTAAACCGGTTTAATAAAACTACACCGCTTCGGCAAGAGACGTGACTTAGTGAACACCGGTTTTAAAAGCCATGTAAACACTCCTAGAAATAACGCCGGTTTATAAAGCAGTATTGCCAACCCGCACACTCGACACAAATTTTGGATAGCGTATCGATAGCCGACTAGATAAACCTAAAAATATTTTATTGATTTTATACTTAAACTTATTGACTGCAATATGTAATCTTAATGCCAAAGAGATAATACATAAATATTAAAAACGTTGTTTATAAATTACCATTGGTATCACTGACAACGGATTGAAAGTTTGTTGGATTTTAGGTCCTAAATAACACCCTTTGCAATTATACGTGTAAACGGATGTTATAAAACCAGTTTAATAAACCCGTTTTTAATAAAACCTGCGTTAATTGTCTGTGTAAACATAGTCACTGTTACCAGCACAACTAATAAGCAACCTTCTCTCCTACAACAGCAATTCATACATTTATAAACGGCCCAAGTAAATATATTGCATTGAGCCCTTTATAGTGTTCCAGCAGTGTAACCAAAAATAAATCATTTTTTGTTTAAAAAACAAAAAAAAATACTTTTCGTTTATAAGCGATACATTCTTCAATCTAGTAACTGCAGGATTAATACAGTAATTTTGTCTGGATGCCATTGAAATTGTTCTTGTATTTTGACCAAAAGGTGATTTAACAATTTCTCCAACTAGTTGAGAAAGCTGAGAATGCGTTCTACTGCACACCAAAATCTAAATAATACTTGTCAACTTTGTGTATTTTTATAAGGCATTGACTTACCTTTACAGGTTCATATTCTTCATTTCCTTCTTCATCAGAAGAGTCATTTTCCAATACTGGAACCACATCTTCCAATAATATGTCTTCTTCATCTTCAACAGGTGGTTCGGCTATGTTTTCTGTGTTGCTGGTAGTCACATCAGTTTGTTTATTAAAAATTTTCAAATAATTTTTTGGTTTCTTTTTTAAATGTAGCTGTTGTAACTTTGCATCATACTTAGCAATTTTATTTTGTTCTAATCTAAGACAGTTTAATTTATGTGTCAGTTGAATTTCTTCCGATTGAGTACTTAACCAATCTGTACTGTTACTAGACAATTTTTGCTTTTTATTTTCTAATTCTATAATATCACATTCAAGAGATTTACGTTCATGTTCATTATGATCCTTTAGCCATCTCAAAGCTCCGCATATAATACTCAACGATTTTCCCTGAAAATTAATTTTAAAACAAATAAGTTCAAATAATGATATCTTACAGTTCCAGTAGGACTTTCAAATATTCCAAATTGTCTGTTTTCTATCACTTCGTACAAGCTTTTCATAAAATCATGCTGGATTGGATATGGAGTAAATGGAAAATCAAAATGAACCGGAGTCTCAAGCACTAAATAGTAAAAATAACATCCAATTAATTCAAAATAATGTAAGTACAATAGCAAAATAACTAAATCACGTGCAAACCTTTCTCGCTGCATACAGCTGTATCGTGAAACATCTTTCATGTTTGTATAATTCACAATCTTCCGCCACTTTTCCTTAATAACTAATAATCCATAAAGGTTACCTATTCTTGTTCTCACAACAAACATTCAAAGCGCGGGAATAATTTAGGTTATACATTTGATGTACAGGTTGCTATGGATAGCATTACGCTACCGTGTTCGAATCAAATATGAAAGTGAATCAATATAATTTCAAGTCAGTCACTTCCAATAAGTATTCCGTAAGTTACATAAAATTATTTTTTAGAATATTAGATTTTATTGATTTTGAATTAAATGGATATTCCAAAAGTTGTTAGCTTTGTGGAAACTTTACGAGAAACCGGATCTAATAATGGAAACCCGAGCTTTCTGCCTGCAGACGAATAGATTGGTTAAAAAACAAGTAATTGATAAATTTTAGAAATTGTCGACTTTGAGCAGAGATCGGTTCAAAAATATGTATTATATTCAACAATTTATAGATCAATTTCAAGAACCTGGTGCTCACCGGTTTAAACCGACTTATTATAAGATGCTCTACTTTAATTCTTCATCAATTTTCTGGTTGTTTTCTAGTAATTTAAATATTGGTACTAAATTAGCAACGTATAGGATTTTCACTAATTTGCTTATTTCTATAATAATTAAGAGGTTAAGTATTTATTATTTGGTGTTTTTGTGAATTACTTAAAGTATTATAATTTTTGCTAACTCAAATTGATATAAATCACATCAATTTGTAGAAGGTGTGTAAATAGAAAGTAAACATTGACAAACAGTTGTTGCTTCTGAAATCACCAGAAAAATAGTTGATAAATTCATGTGTGTAAAATTATTCATGTCATTAAGATTCTTGACAATTTTCTACTTATTTCTTAAGTTCTAAAAACCTAGCAAAGTCCTTTAGCCCTGTCGACTAGATCGATCGTCTGTACACATGCTTCTTTTATAATGTAAATTCTGACGTCACGAAATGCGTTCAGAGAGCTGAAAGTGGTGACTGAGCTATTCTAACAAATACCTTCAAATATCGAAATGTACACTATACTGTTTGCAATAATTATCAACCAATGAGAAATCGACTTAGAAACACTACGGATCACTTCAAGTTACGGAATATTATTCAAAGACGTTATAAAAATGGGCCAAGCTACAATATTTGTAACTACTATAACGTATGCGTCTCATCTTCGGATGGTGTATTTAACACACGCATTTGCTCTATTATGTTACCTTTTACGCGCGGCATGACTACTCGCCATTTTGTAACATATACCAACCACGTTTAACGGGTGATGCAATCGCTATCTAAGTCAACATGCACAATTTAAGTAAAATCAAATTACTCACGTGATGGGTATCTCGGAACTCAATCTCAGGATCCAGCGATGGTTAAGTTGGGTTAATTACGCCATTGTTGATCACCAAATTGCCATCCGTTTGAAACCTCTACTGCACTCGAAGGGGGATGAAGGAGATAAGGTACCAGGTACGGTGAGGAAAGGTATAGGAAACCTACATTCCTGTTTCTTAAGAAAACACACACTCCACTCCTGCGCAGACGCGACTGTCAGCGACGACGGAAGTTAGCGTTATTAATTTAAAAATACGCGGCAATTAACTTACAAATTATATCTAAACCTAAAAATGCTACATAGCCAGTTTGGCATGTAACAATCATTGTTAAACATATGATGATTCCGTGTATAACCATAGAGGACTTATGTGTATAAGCTCGTTTGTTTGGTCGCTCTACAAACGTATGTGTTTTATTATCAGACACTATGTATTTAGCACAAAACAAAGTGAGATTAGATAAGACTTTTAGGTATATCTTGGTAATAGGTAACCACTAGTGATTTCTAAATTACTTCTATTTTTAAGCAATATTCCTATTGGTGAGGACCACATAAAAGATAGAAAATATATTTTTTGGGAATGTTAGAAAAGCAAGTAGTAATAAATGCACGTCCGATTATGTTGGCCTCTATTTATGCAAGTATCACTGGGTCCATTCTTATAACGTCTTTGGTATCATTAAATAAATGTCTGACTATCGTTGTATCTTTATCTTTATAATTCTACTTAATAGCGAGGTTTTGCAAGGACATTTTTATGTTGTTACGGTAAATCTGTACAGGATAAAATAGTATAAATGTTATCGAAAAAATGTTGTTTACTGTAGTTCAGTTATGTCACCGTTGTGTTTGACAGCTAAAAATTCAATGTGGTGTAGTCCATTCGCTTTAACTTTAGGATGACGTCACAAGTGGATAAAATGCAACGTTGACAATGTTAGTTTGAATTGTAATATATTTAATGAAAGATACACGAATATTTCTATTGGCAAGAGGAATTGGTGGCAACACCGTGCAGAACTGCCAACATTTATGTGTTGAACAACAGTATTCTTCAAGCGGAATTCTAGGTATTCATTTACGTATAGTTGCTGACACTTTATTACAACATTTGACGTCATCCTAAAGTTAAAACGAATGAACTATAGAAAGTGAAGTTATATAGCAGTCTAATATCAACAGCAGTAATTTTTTTCTTAAGCATCCTCCTGAGTTTTTGCGCTCGAACGAGTCCTTGCTTAGGTTACTGTTAGAAATAGATTTTATTATTAAAAAGCACAAATCACTTAACACGCATATCAGAACAGTTTGCAATAGTTTTAGCAACAAAAGAAACAAGACTATTCTGTAATGCGTGTTAAGTGATTTGTGTTTTTTAATAATAATATCTATTTCTAACAGTAACCTAACCTCAAAAAGCCTATCGCGGGACTCGTTCGAGCCTAAAGACTAAGGAAGATAGTTAAGAATAAAATTTTTGCTCGCGGGACTCGTTCGAACGTAAAGACTCGGTAGGATGGTCAAGAAAATTTTTTTTGCAATATCAACAAGTATAACGTTTGACAATTGCTATTGCCACTTACATGTTGCAGAAGTTTAGTGTCCAATTTTGTGATTGGTTGTATAAAAGAGCGAGTTACGTTTCGGGCCCTGGGAGCTGCTTTTTTAAAAAAATTTCTTCCGAAACTTCTTGTAACAATCTATTTATTAAACAGAAATTACATGTAGAATTTTGACAAACAATATTGAATTATCCTAAGTCGAAGTTTACTAATAATTGAAGTTAATATACGGTGAGTAGCCTAAGCAAACAACAATGTAAACGCTTAAATACTCAAAACTGGCTGCTTTGATTTGGGGCTCCCGGGGTATTTGTTGCCCCTGCCCCTCACATATCTGCGGGAATCGCAGAGCTCATGTTTGCTTATTTCTTTGTTCTATTCATTATACAATGTAACAAGCTTAATTCTAATAATTGCGGTTTCTTAACCGTCTGTGGTCTGCACCTGAAGTATCACTTACGTCTAGAATACAATGTATTCACATCCGTTCTCACAACTTGCTTGTGAACTTTCAATAACCTTCTCTTATTTATCCTTGCATTTACAATGCTGTATCTAACTTAAGTTTCTTAATAATTCCTTATTTAATTGTACATATATGGATTGGGGGATACGTAAATAGCGTTAAGATTCAAATTTACTCTAACGTTATAGTTTATTGTTTTAAATTATAAGTGTACTGGAAATTTTATTAGGCAAAAAGTATACAGCTATAAACTCCATAATGTGTTTATGTATGTTACTTAAAATAAAGTGTATTTTCTCGAGGTTTCATCAAAATCTCACAGAGTTGAATGCATGTTGACCTGTGAGCCTGTGACCTCTGTTGCATATAAGCTAAGCCCATGTATGTTCTCTGTGGCTACGCCTTAATGGCAAATAGCATCCCTAAAATACATAGTCTACGTAACTAATGAAAATTTTTTTAAATATAATTTCCTTATCTCCATTGTTATAACTGCATTTTTGAAATAAAGATAACTTTTATATCGAAGTTAGTTTGAGTTACGTCACGATAACTATGAGTATTTTATTTAGTAAAATATGTACCCCAGGTAGGTGGATACGTTGTTTCTGAATTCCACCTTGCTTGAATTGGCATTGGAATTTTGGGGGAGGGGAGTGGGATGGAAGCTGCAGAAGTTCAAAAGGTTGTGCAAATCGGAGCAAGGAGCGTTTGGAATTTCTTGAGAATTTAAAAGTTATAAACTTTGAAGTTAGAAATAGTTGGTTACAACTTGATTCGATAGGACTTACTGTCAATAGAAGCGTGTAATTCTTTTAACTGTTTCTATGAGAGTTAGTTAAAAATGCGAATCGGGATAAATACTGTTGCGAGCTACTATTAGACAACCCATCAAATACACAGGCGCCGTAAGCACTGTATATTCTCCATGAACCGAGAAACTTCTAGCAATTACAGGAGGATGAGTCATCTTTTTAATTTAGGGTATATATAAGACCGCTTATTAATGTAAGAGTGGAGTCTATATCAGAATGTCGAATATAAATTATTTCATGTAAAGTTAAATAGTTGAGCTTTTGGAAGTCCAAGAGTATACATAAATGTTATATTATGTGTCTAATGTACATGCAGCTTGTAGAATACATAAGTAGACAAAAGTGTAATAAATAAATAGTTGTGTTAGTGTTGTTAATGGACCTATGGTTAAGAAGTTAGTTTAAGAAGATATTAGTGCTTGTAAATTCATTAGTGTGATAGTGCTTCATTGTTAATTGGACTGAAAACATCTATAAATAAGGAATATACTGTTAATAAGACTTGTGAACATCGAGTAATAAAGACTCTTGTTATTACTTGTTTTAAATTAGTGAAACGCGGTAGTAATAGCCCGCTACAATACCTTTTGTATCGAATATGTGTTGTTCTGGAACATCCAAGCCAGCTACTTAACATATTTCAATAGCGTAAGTTCTGTAGGGACTGTGAAAAACTTTCTAAATTCGGCTAATAGAAAGCTTGTCAATGTAGAAACAGGAATTTTTATTATGGGACAACGTATAATTCGATTATGTTTTAATTTAAAAGGGCAAACGATAATCTAAAGTAAGGATGTTATGTTTATTTCTTTATAAAATTGCCGCTTTAAAATGGAAGGTGATTGGAAGTATGTTTTTGAAATAAGAGTAACTCAGTGAGTTTTCTAGCTGCAAACACTTGTATTACAAGAAATGAAAGCCTCAATATGAAAAACAAATTATGTTCTGAAAATAATATCAGAGAGATGAAGAAACGATATCGGAGAGATGAAGTTGTGACGTTCCTTTGAAATGTTTTATAATGATATTTTATTTTAATAAATTCTATATCAATAAATTCCACCAATACAATTAAGTTATTTCCTTTAAGAAATATAATTGATAGGTTACGTGTATTCTTGATCTAAGAAAGGATTATCATATATTGTTCATTCTCAAAAGTTGTCAAATTCATTATAGCGTACTTTGTATAAAATTATTACAGTTTAGGATTAACTTATTTCGATTAATAATGGATCCTGTTGGCGCCTTTGATCTCATCATCTAAGTGCAAAGGCAGGTCACATGCAAATTGTGCAATGCAAATAAATAAAGTCTCTGTTTCTGATCTTAGGCAACCTTTCAGTAAGTTAATTGTACATATATATTAGATAGAAAAAGCCCCACAAGTATCTTTTCAAATTGCAGTATTAATTTATTTGTTCGAAGTGTGTCGAAATGTCTCGAATTATTTTATGAAGGGAAGATCCATTTCTTATAGAGCACTTTGTATTTACCATTCAAACAATCAACATGTAGCTTGAGTAGGTTAGCTTCTATGAAGAATAGATTATCGAACAGACTGGAAATAGTCAAGTACGTTTGGATAATATCCAAGTTGGTTGCTTTTAATTTTAGTAGCGCAGTGGTTACCGGATAGACAACTTTATGTTGGACATAAGCATATTGAGAGTTTGTACGTCAAAGTAGATAGATAGTGGTGTCTGCATTAGCTACAGGCAACAATCGCTCATCAGGTGTTTATAAAACTTCTTAAACTACAGCCAATAAAATTTGTAAGTATGTGAACATCTTGAATTCATTGCATGAACTGATAAAACCTTTCTACAGTACGTCTGTGTGATTATGTTAAGAATTTAGATAAGTAAATTTTGATATGTATGATTTTTAATGTTTGCTTAAGAACGTCTATCATGTATTTGTAATGAAAAACGTACGTGTGTCATATAGTTGAAAACACAACCATGCAATAGTGTAAATACTTTTTAATTTATGTGAAGGTATAATTACAGTTTTGTTGTAATAGATTATTTTGTAATTACCTAGAGGCGTGATTGAAAATTCATGTTATTTTGCATTTGATTTTAAAAAGCTTGTAACAATTTTTTCTTTGCTTTGTAAAAAAATTGCTTTTCAAAACAACTTGGAAGTATTAAGCCAATAGATAACAAATTAGAAAAAATTTTTGGTCCCAAATAGAAAACAATATGCGATTTGTTATTTTCTAGTTTGGTTCAATTACAAGGCTAAGTTCAACATTTTGTACCCTCAATCATATAAAAATCCATTCGGCTGTTTTGAAACCTGGTTTGTAGAGTCATAAATAGCAATTTAATTCTTCAAAAGTCCGTGTAAACACCTTATTCTTCACGAAATACCTCAAGATTTTCAACTTGTTTCATACACAACGCACGTGGGCCTTAAACATTTGCTCTGGTAAGATTTCTTTCAGTTGAACTGTCTTTGCAAGTAATTTTTGCATCCGCTCACTTCCACATCAGCTCCGAGTCAAGTAGGTTGGAAAGTCATTCATGGTGGGATATTATGGTCAAAAATGTAAGGTCTTAATCTATTTTTATTACAGTAGGGCCAACAACAAACACCCTGTAGAGGCAACAACAAAAACCCTGAAGGGCCGTAAAAATACAAAAAGCAGACAAAATGTAGTAGAATCCAGAACCAGCCACTAGCCCACATGTACCCCTATAGCCAAACAACACTGTTAAGCTTCCTCGAGTTCATCCAAAACGTAAGACATCAATCTGGAGCCATCGCCTTGGTTATTGTGAGCAGTCAGCTTCCCGTGGTTAAGGGTGAATAATTTTTGCATGATCCCAATTTCCTAATTATAAAATTTTTCTTAAATATATTTTGTTTCTAAAGGAAAGAACGACAAGTTCAGAACATATAGAAAATTAATTTTTGTAAGAGCATTGCAAATGTATTCGAATTTATTTCACTTTGTTTGCGATTATAACCATTGGATATTGTTAGGTTCGTTTTTACACTGAACCAGGAAACCGAATTTAGCACTACCTGATTTAATGTTGGTTTCCCTAACGAAAGTATTATGCAACGCGATTCCCAAATGCTTGATCTAAATGGCGTGAAAGTGTCTGTAATTTTGAATCTGAATTTGGGGAAAATTTTTTGTCCTAACTCTGTGAATATTGCGCGCTTTTTCGTGATTGGCTATTTTTTATAACCAGGGAATGAGTTTTATTTTATTGGCCTAAATAGTAAAATCGATCATGCGCAGTCAGAATGCAAAAAAAATGAGTTTAAAAATTTTGTGTATCAGCTGTTCAATAATGAACGATTGACATAGTTGGGTATTTTTAATGTTTGTAGTGACAATGTGTGTATCATGGGGACTATCGCATCAGTACTGCAGTGGCATTGTACGTCATGCAGTCTGATAAATCCAACAGAAGAGCTCAAATGTATTCGTTGTGGATCATTAAGGCAAAAGGACATAAACAAAGAAGATGACATAACAGAATCGTTCTTTAGTGATACATTTAGAGGGGTTGCAAATTGTACAGTTATAAGAAGGCCTAACAAATCGCTAAATACTTTTATTTCAAACCACTTGCCTAGGTATACAAAAAACACAATGAGTCTTTATTAAGACATGGCCTTCATAACGAAAATCAATAATTATAAGCAACTTTTTTTTAGGGGATTGGATATAGGAATCAGCCCTACATCAAGGGAAGATTTATTTGTGCCAAGCAATATCACACAAAATTTGAGTAGATTTCGAAGCCTACCGGTGCTAACCCACAAGTTTCAATGCTTAAATTGTTGTTTGTTATTGAACAGCTGTTTGCTACAATGCCTTTTGTGTAACTGTAGTGAAATCACAATGAATGTTGCACACGTGCCATGCAAAAATTGTATTGCAAGTAATGAATTAGGTTTAACACCGATTGAGCACCCACAGTTATCAGCTAGTAGTAGTATTTTGCGAAAGTACGATATTGCAGGGTATGAAAGACCACGTTTATGTACTTGTCAACAGAATAAGAATAATTGTGTTTCCTTATCAAATATAAAGAGTTTTAGCTGTGCAACAGTGCAACACAATAACTGTGATTCTATTATGGATAGTAATACTTCAAGTAACCATTCAGTTATGTCTAGTGAAACTAGGAACAACCTTTTTTATGATTTTAAAAGAAGTAGATATTCTCGGAGACAGCGTAAAGCACCTGGTATCACTTGGACTTGTAAAAGGTGTACACTTTTAAACAATGGTAATAATGTGTTTTGTGAAGTTTGTGAGTCTCCTTTTGAACCGGATATCAACAGTAATATTAGTCCAAGTGTCATAATAAAGGTAGGCATAATGTATTTTTTTTAGATTACAGTAAGATTTGATTGCATTGTACCAAAAGTATTTAAAAGTTTACCTATCAGCATGATGTTAATATCAATTAGAGGCATTTTCACTTTAATAAGAACCTGTCATTCGACTGATGGCACAGAAATGTAATATTAGTTATGCAGTCGAATTATTAGGTGATGATTAATAATAGATTAGGTTCAAAATATTGAACTTTCTATTTATTAGAGTCTGGAATAAGACACAAACGTAATAAAACGTATATTGAAACACAACTTGTTTGTGAACTGTCAAAAGTATTCTAACAAAAACTAAAAAAAAACTATTTTGAAATTACAGCTGCTAAGATACAGAACGTACGTTTTGTATATGAGGCGCTTATGCATCTTTAACACTTCCTCCACAACTAAACGTTCAGTCAGCAATATACACAGCACTAATGCCGTTTCGTAAATTTGCAAAACCGTTTTCTTGTAGGTGGTTTTTTCAGAATGTCTGTTATCTGTTCTTCACCTCTAACATGTTCAATCCCTAGTTTTCCCTTGAGAAACTTTTCCTGCACAAAGAAATATCGCACATCCACATGCTTGGTTTTTTTGTGAAATTCGGGATTTTTCACTAATTTTATAGCACTTTGATTGTCTACAAAAAGTGTAGGCACATTTTCCAAATGAGCAACTTCATTTAATAAGTGAGAAAGCCATATCACTTCTTTAGTGCTTCAGTTGTGGCTACAAACTCTGCTTCAGTCGTAGACACTGCCATCGAACGTTGCTTTTGACTTCTTTTTACTTTGAGCCAGTCCACTTCTGTCGGTTTATCTAAGGCTCAAGCAGCTATACCCACCGCATATGCAATGTCTGGCCGAGTGGCAATCATTAAATGCATTAAGCTTCCTACTGCCTCTCTGTAAGGAACTTGGTCACCAACAAGTGTTAACGTACCTCCTCCGGAACTATCGTATGGTGTACATACAGCATTCGCTGTACTCATGTTAAATTTTTCGAGCACTTTTCTTGTATATGCAGGTTGCCCAATAAAAATCGATCCATTTTCCAGTTTTCGAATTTGAATATTTAGAAAGCTCTCTAAGGAGCCAATTCTGATTTTAAATTCTTGGCCTAACCAATTTGTAAATTCATTTACTGCTGCAGGGTTTGTTCAGGCTACCAGTCCATCGTCGACGTATATTACCACTAGCAACTTGTTTTTATTTCAATGTCTTACAAACAAACATGGATCAGCAGTACTTTGCACCATCTTTTGAGATTTCAAAAACTCTACCAGCCATGCATTCCAGCATCGTGTAGATTGTTTGAGACCATAAATACTACGATGCAATCTGCACACTCGTCCTAATCCGACGTCGTATCCTTCCGGTTGCTTCATATACACTTCCTTCAAAAGTGTGCCCTAGAGGAATGCGGTTTTAACATCAAACTGTACAAGATACAAATTTTCAGATGCGGCCACTGCTATCAAAGACCTAATTGTATCGTATCTTGCAACTGGACTGAACAGTTCTTCATACTCAATTCCTGGCCGTTGTGATTAGCCCTTTGCAACAAGACGTGCTTTATGTCTATCTACTGAACCGTCTGCATTTAATTTTCTTTTTAGAATCCGTTTATTGCCGATGAGCTTGTTTTCTGCCAACGACGCCATCTCTTCGTCTATAGCGATTTTCCATTCAGCAGCTTCCTCCGAAGCCAAAGCCTCGCCATATGCGTTAGGATCATCGTTGATAAACATTGCTGCCGCTTCTGCACACATGACATACTCTCCATTTCTTGCCCAATCAGGTTTTCTTCTTATTCTAGATCCTCGGCCAAGTGTTAAACTGTCAACATTTTTATCTTCGGCATTTCCGTCGTTATCTGTAGTATCAGATTCTTCTTGATCGTTATCGACACGCTTACATTGTATAACGTCACTAATTTGAACTCTTTCTGATGAATCTGTAACGTGCATTTTTATAGCTTAACATTTTACGCTTTTTCCCAATTAGTAAATACATTTCTGTAACTACTATTTCTATATTTTATATTTATTAACTTCTTAGGCGAATGCGTCGTATTATAATGAGTGGATTGCATCGTTCTTGTCTTGCCGTTCGTATAGATTTTGTTCCTTATGTGGATATACAAGATAATAGACGATAAGAGGTTGTAATAGCAACGAGTGGAATAAACAGATGAGTAGTTGTAGTTTTGTTCTTGGTTCCTATATATTAATTACGTTGAAAATACTGTTTCTTCTTTGCTTTGACAATAGTGAGAATTAATGCGGTATCAATTTTCGAATTGTTCATGAACAAGCACGGCACGATTTTAGTTGTTTTTCTTGTGAAATAAAAGTTGTATATTAACTGTAGTACGTGTAGTGCTAATTCTGATTGAAGTAGTATGGTTGATAGGCGAACGTGTTTGGTCGACGCACGTGTTTTACGGAACATTTGACGGACTTACTTTAGTGATACACGTGCTTTACTCATTGTGTTTTTTTTTGGTGCTTTTGTCTTTTGATACTTAAACTGTGTGTGCGATCTAGTTTCGCGGTCCTTTTTTTTATCAGAGTAGTGCATACTTTGGATTATCCAAATACAGTTGATAGTGTAGTTTCTGAATTTTCTAACCCCAAAGAATCCAAAACAGATCATTGCTTGCGCAAATTTCGTTATTTACGAAATATAACAGATTACCGGTTTACAAAGGTATTGGTTGAAGTTTCTCACTGCTTTTTGGATGTTTATGAAAATAATATACATTTGGTCCCAGTTGAAATTAAACTAGTGCTACAGAATATTTCGAAATTATTGTCTCAGGAAATAGAATTAACAAGAAATTTATCAATGCTACATAGTTCCGTCGCGTGATAATGTCTGCTGCTAACACCAGTGAAATACGTAGGTGTGATTAGGGTAACGTGTGATAAATTCCTTCAACACCTTCCCAGTCAAGGGTGAAGTGCTGCATTAGTGCCGGACATCGTGAATCCCACACTGCAATTGCAAGGAAGCGTTACTGAAGGACCTTTTGTAAGTTGAACTATTTCCTACTTGTTCTTACTTTAAATATCTATCCGTTGTGTTGCCATATCTTTGTCGTTTGGATACCTTTTACAATAGAATTGCACGCTATTAAGAAACAAAAAAAAAAAGAAAAAAAAGAAACAAAACAAATTAGTTTGAGTAATTTGAATATTTGGACAGGAAAGAAAAAAAATCAATGCTACTGGATTGCTCATATCAATTGTGTCTTATCTATTTATCTTTTGTTAACATTTTGTCTGATTTATGTTTAATTGGTGTGTGAGGAAACGTTTCTGCTACTCCCCAATATTACCTCACTTTGTACTAAAAATTTTTTGTATTGCTTTTACCGTTGTTATATTATATAGATTATCTAAACAGTTTTTTTTTACATTCTACAAAGTACTGAACAATCTATGCTCGATCAGCATGCTATGCTTTTTCTTTATTTCAGGTTTGCAGGACTAATTTTTTTTTATTGCAGGTTTACTATTCTAATTTTTTTTATTGCAGGTATTGTTACTAACTCCTTACAGCCGCGTACATTATATGTTGGTCTGCTTTCTACAACCCCCCTAATCTCCAATTGAGCCCGGTCATTTCTTTGATTGTCTTGGTGTTACGCACGGCTACGAGCCAACGTAGCATAAATTTGGCGCCCAACGTGCTGCCTCGAAAAACGGGCGGCTCCGTGGCGTAGTGGTATGTGTGTGACTACTACGCCCAAGGTCCCGGGTTCGAATCCCGACACGGTCCGCTTGAAAAATATTAGGCGAGCATTTTTCACAAAAATACACCCTCGTTCGGATGAGAGGTAAAATGGAGGTCCCGTGTGTGAGTGTTGTCACGCACGTTAAAGATCCCTACCTTGCTTGGAACAGCAAGGGTTCGGCAAAATTCCAAATTTTCCAGGTAAAAAAAACTCGCTTCCTGGCCAATGTAGTACCTTCGGGTGGAGCATTGGAAAAAAAATCACATGTAATGCCTCGAAAAACGTAACAAATCTATCTTAACTGTAATTGATTCAGTTTCCACCTCAGTTTCAGATTTAATAATTATCTTTTCAGGTTTAAAACTAACATCATGACTAACTATAGTTTTGTTTGAATCTGGTAGCCATATGCGGTATCCTTCCCATTTACCATGATAACCAACAAAGTTTCCAAAAACGCTGCGAGCGTCCCATTTACGTCTTCGTTGTTTTGGTACGTGGGTAAAGCATTCTGTTTCGAACACACGCAAATGTGAGAAGTCATTGAACGACTTCCCAGTCCAAAGCTCAATGGGCGTCTTTTTGTGCATGGGGGTAGGTCCAGTTCGGTTTAATACATAAACCGCGTTACTACATGCATCAGTCCATAATTTCTTTGGCATCTCACGTGCTTCTAACATAGATCAGACAGCTGCTACTATTGTTCTATTTTTCTGCTCTGAAGCACCGTTCTGCTCTGGCGTGTAGGGTGCCGTTGTGCGTAGTGTGATTCCACATTCTGATAAAATTTTGAATACTTTTTCAGATACAAATTCACCACCATTGTCGCACAAAAGTTCCTTTACTACGTGACCTAATGTCTTTACCTCTTCCAAAAAATTATGCAGACAGTTTGCAACTTTACTTTTATGCTTAACAAAAAACACACGTCTAAATTTGCTATAATCGTCTTTAAATAAGACAAAATAACGATTACCTCCCAAAGAAATGCTTTGCATGGGTCCACAGACGTCTGCATTTATCTGTTCTCTAACAACCACAGGTCGATTTGAACGAGAACCGAAGCTACGGCGATGTGACTTTCCAAGAGCACATCCATCACAGAATTCACCATCTGTCATTACATTTATTTCTTTTAGCTGCAGGAAGTCTTTTACGTGTCGTTTATTTTGGTGACAAAGTTGTTCATGCCATAGTTGCAACGTGTCGGCACCACTTATATAAAATACAGCCGGTTTGTCTGGAATTATTACTCGCATATTTAGCACATAAAGGCCACCATACATACTTTTATACTGTAAGGTTCTATACTCTAAGGTATACTGTTAAAGTCCCGGCATAATTTATAAGAGCCACTACGACAGTTGGTAACATAATAAATACATGCAAAATGTTGCGCAATAAGGGGTTACGTCATATTAATGTTTCAAATTACTGTATCACATGCAAAAAATGTTTATTTTGATTATAGGAAAAGACAAAAGGTACTCACGTAAATTGTGGAGCTCTTCACAACATTACAGCTATTCTCGCGTTAGTTGGGCGTTGTGGGTGTGGGTCGTCCTTTGCCCTCGTTGATGTCAAATTAATCTGTCTTCTCTCTCTCTTCTTTTGTGTAGTGGAACAACAGGAATAAGGTGAGGAACGATACAGAGCAGAGATACGACAAAGGAACCTACATTACCTGAAAGAGAAGACAAAAAAGGCACCGGTGAACTTCACCGTTTGACGTTTCGTTGACTAATCCATGACATGACGGAAATCACCACTTACTTTTCCACTCCGCGTCTGCGCAATCCCGGGCGCCAACGCGACTATCTAAAGTGACGGAAATGCACGCACAAGTCTTTTAAACTATTGGCGCGAATTCACTTGCAAATTAGAAACTTACAGAAATGTTTTCATAGCCGATTTTCGGCATGTAACAATACGACCCATTAGTCTTACTTTTCCGTCCAATTTAAATTTACATTCGTAAGTATCTGCTTCAAATGTGCATTTCTTTGCTACAGCTCGGCCCACAGAAAATAAATTACGACCGGCATCAGGAACATACCAAAAGTCTTCAAGAAACGTCTGAACTACTGATAAACCAACCTTGGTTTCAATATTTACATTTCTTTGTCCAATGGCATAAATAACTCCACCATCAGCTTTTCATAATGGTTGAGGTGTAGAATATGCTTTATACGTAGCAAAATATTCTTTATCTGAAGTTATGTGTGCCGTTGTGCCAGTATCAGCAATCCAATTTTCAGACGGGGATGTACCATTGTAGCAAGAGAATGATCCAGCATTTTCACTAGGTTTAATTTGACCTGAGGGTGTATTACTTCTGTCTTTTTTTTGTTCTGCCACAGGTAGATTCTGGACAATCCTTTGCAAAATGCCCTCTTTTGCTACATTTCCTACATTTGAATTTTTCCCAGCGCTTTTTCTTTTTACCATTTTGTAAAATAGCACCTTGAGCTTTAACATTTCTTGCTGTTGAAGCAGACTCCGGTGTGCCGCTACTTTTAACATAAAATGCACTTTTTTCGGTTTCAGCATTATTTCTCTGCTCAATGGTGCGCAGTTTCTCCACAAGCGTTTTCAATGTACGCTCGACACAAGGCTTCCCACACGTTTCGAAATTCACGGTATTTTGGACCCAATGTAAACATTATACGTCCTATTAATAATCTTTCAGAAAACGAGTGTTCACCTTGTTGTCTCATAGCATCATTCATTTCTGCAAAATGTTTTTGTAAACGCGCAACATGACTAGCTATATCTTCTGATGGATTTCGAACCCAGCCAAAAAATTCCTCCAGTAACCGGTCTAACCTATGTTCACTGCTCTGTTCGTATACAGATGTCAGAGCTTCCCAAACACTGTTAGCTGTTATGCAAGTCATAACCAAAGTCATTGGTTCATCAGATAAAACACTTAAAATATACAACATCGCTTCAGTATCACCTTGTTCCCATGCTACAACATCCTTCTCGTACTGACTTTTTAACGCCGCTACTTCGTCGGGCTTTCCTGACTGTACTGACGGCTCCTCTGGTCGCTTTAGTACTCCAGTAACCACGTCTGTAAGGTGATGTCGTTTGAGTAATAATGAAATTAGCATTTTCCATTTAATCCAGTTGTTAGCACCTTCAAGCTTTTCTATACTAATAGCTTTATGTTCCATTCTAAACAGAAAAATCGAAGTGTTTCAATGACAGTTATATTCCTTCTTTGCGCAGTGGAAGCGTGCTGGGCCCATAACCTAACAGATTAGGTTCAAAATATTGAACTTTCTATTTATTGGAGTCTGGAATAAGACGCAAACGTAATAAAACGTATATTGAAACACAACTTGTTTGTGAACTGTCAAAAGTATTCTAACAAAAACTAAAAAAAAAAACTATTTTGAAATTACAGCTGCTAAGATACAGAACGTACGTTTTGTATATGAGGCACTTATGCATCTTCAACAATTAAGAGAGTGCATTTTATAAATACTCCTATACAAAGGTACTTTTTTTTATTAGCTCCACATAAGAGCACAGTAATTGACAGAATTTAGTGACATGATGTAAAGTTATCTCATGCTGATAGTAAAAATGAACAATAAAGCTGTTGTAATAAAAAAGTACTGTTTGGGCTAAAACAAGAGTGATGTAGATAGTTCAGACTTTATTCTAGAACCAATAGAATGAACTGTAGATAATGCGCTTTGGTTTGTTTCTTGTTTGTTCTTCAGAACACATACCCTCAACAAAGGTACTTTTAACAATTTATTCTGCACATTTGCAACAAGAACCATCTGTCTATATTACAGGGATAATAAGGAAAAGCATTCCTATAAATTTGAGAACAGTATTTCTACAGTTAAAGATTATAAGAACTTTCTGCATATATACTTGATGTTGACAGACTTAAAAATGAGTTTGTTTTTATGCCTACTTACTTTTTATATATAAAAGTATTGGATAATCTCGTATACATAATGATCCAAAATAAAATGAACACAACAAACAAATAACTTAGAGAACTCTACACAAGTACTATAACGCTGGTCTATATGAATGTAATGTAATTTGTGATTCTAGCCCTTACGCTTGGTCAGCCAATTTTCTTTGCTATAATTCTTCTATTTCAAGCCCCTACGATTGGATCGCCTTAAACATTTTTATATTTTTCTAGCCCCTACGATTGAGTCGCCAAATAACTTTTTGGTATTCTAGTCCCACGTTCGGGTCGCCAAGTTTCTTTGCTTTTTTATGATGTTCTAGCCCCACATTGTCGGTATCATATATCTTTGCTATGATAAACGCTGTATGCCGGTGTAATTAACGTTCAGTTTCCTGCTGCTGCACACCAAGTGCACAACGTTACGATAACAAAGAATTATCCCCCCTACTTGGATGAGAAAAACGAAATTGACCAAGATTTGTATAATGACAAAGAAAAAAATATATACACTTTACAGCTTAATATGATTCACTATTCGACAGAGTAAACCTCTGAATCAAATAATAATATCAATTTGTTCATCCCCAAAATTATAACTCCCTTTAGTTGGTTTAAAGCCAGCAAAAATGACACTGTACTGTATTGGAAACACCCTTGAACGTTCAATGACCTTTCCCTTTTACGTAAATTTTCACGTTAGTGAAGCTAGCGGCCATTATCTACCGGCCGCTAAATATGGATACACATACCAAATCTCCATCACTACAATACCACTCCTACTCAACCGAACAAGCATTTCTATTGTTCAATTATGTTTCTTATATTGACCCAATTATCTTTATGCATTTTAAATCTAAGGGTGATTGAAACTAAATAACTTTGAGATTTCTATATTATCCTTACGTGTATATTTTAAGCAGTTGCTCTTTTAAATTGAAAAACATGTTAGTTTCTTAACTTGTGTAAAACCTGCGCTCTTGAAACTTGTTACAGAGCTAGTGTAGGTATACTAAAACAACACATACGTTTACAGAAACGTGTTCGCCCCGGTTCACAAATTTTTTGGAATTTGCGTAATGACATCATAAGAAAATTAAAGAAATTTTTTTTTAGCTTCTGTAGGACCTGCGCTGTTGAAACTTGTTGGGGAGCTAGTGTATGTGTACTAAAACAACACATACCTTTTACAGAAACGTGTTCACCATGGTTCACTAACTTTTTTGGAAATTGTGTAATAACACCATTAGAAAATTAAGAATTTTTTTTCGTAGCTTCTCTAAGACCTGCGCTCTTGAAACTTGGTATGCAGATAGTGTAGGTGTACTAAAACAACACGTACCTTTTACAGAAACGTGTTCGACCTGGTTCACAAATTTTTTGGAATTGGCATAATGACACCATAAGAAAATCAAAAACATTTTTTCTTAGCTTCTTTAAGACCTGTGCTCTTGAAACTTGGTAGAAAGCTAATGTAGATGTACCGAAACAACACATACTTTTTACAGAATCTTGTTCACCCCAGTTCACTAACCTTTCTGGAATTTGCATAAGGACAATTTAAGCAAATTTAAACATTTTTTTCCTAGCTTTTGTAATACCTGCGCTCTTGAAACTTGGTGGAGAGTTAGTGTAGATATACTAAAACAAACCATATTTTTTACAGAAACGTGTTCGCCCCGGTTCACTAACTTTTTTGGAATTTGCGTAATGACACCATAAAGAAAATTAAAAAAAAAAATTTCTTAGCTTTTGTAATACCTGCAGTCTTGAAACTTGATAGGCAGTTAGTGTAGGTGTACTAAAACAACACATATCTTTTGCAGAAACGTGTTCGCCCCGGTTCTCAAAATTTTTGGAATTTGCATAATAACACCATAAGAAAATTAAAAAATTTTTTTCTTAGCTTAAGTAAGACCTGCGTTCTTAAAACTTGATAGGCAGCTAGTGTAGGTGTACTAAAATAACACATACTTTTTACAGAAACGTGTTCGCTTCGGTTCACAAATTTTTTTGGAATTTCCATAAGGACAACTTAAGCAAATTAAAAATTTTTTTCTTAGCTTCTGTACTACCTGCGGTCTAGAAACTTGGTAGGCAGCTATTATAGGTGTACTAAAACCGCACGTACTATTTACAGAGACGTGTTCGACCTGATTCACAAATTTTTTGGAATTTGCGCAATGACACCATAAGAAAATTGAAAACATTTTTTCTTAGCTTCTGTAAGACCTGCGCTCTTGAAGCTTGGTAGAAAGCTAGTGTAGATATACCAAAACAACACATACTTTTTACAGAAACTTGTTCGCCATGGTTCACTAACCATTTTGGAATTTGCGTAACAACAACTTAAGCAAATTAAAACATTTTTTTTCTTAGCTTTTGTAATATTTGCGCTACTGAAACTTGGTATAGAGTTAGTGTAGGTGTACTAAAACAATCCATATCTTTTACAGAAACGGTTTCGCTCCGGTTCACTAACTTTTTTGGAATTTGTGTAAGGACAACTTAAGCAAATTAAAAAAAAATTTTCTTAGCTTTTATAATACCTGCCTGCTTGAAACTTGAAAGGCAGTTAGTGTAGGTGTACCAAAACAAGCCATATCTTTTACAGAAACGTGTTCGCCTCGGTTCACTAACTTTTTGGAATTTGCGTAATGACACCATAAGGAAATTAAAAAAAAATTTCTTAGTTTTTGTAACATCTGCTCTCTTGAAACTTGGTAGGCAGTTAGTGTAGTTGCACTAAAACAACCCATGTATTCTACAGAAACGTGTTTGCCCCGGTTCATAATTTTTTTGGAATTTGCGTAAGGACAACTTAAGCAAATTAAAAAATTTTTTTCTTAGCTTTTATAATACTTGTGCTCTTGAAACTTTGTAGGCATTTAGTCTAGGTGTACTAAAACAACCCATATCTTTTACAGAAACGTATTCATCCCGGCTCACTAACTTTTTTGGAATTTGCGTAATGACACGATAAAGAAAATTAGAAAATTTTTATCTTAGCTTCTGTAAGACCTGCGTTCTTGAAACTTGGTAGGCAGCTATGGTAGGTGTACTAAAACAACACATCCCTTTTACACAATCGTGTTCGCCCCGGTTACACAAATTTTTCTGAATTCATGTAGGGACATCTTAAGGAAATTAAAAAATTTATTTCTTAGCTTCTGTAGACCTACACACTTGAAGTTTGTTAGGCAGCTAGGATAATGTGCTGAAACAACCCAACGGGGCTGGCGCTTACATACAAAAATCATTTATTATTGTTAGTTGTACGTCAAGTCTATTGTATTACCATACACCTATTAATCATTCTTCTTGTCACTATAGAGATGTGCTTGTAATACGAAACCTCTAAATCACTTTCTTATCGCTTATCTTATATATGAGGCTGCTTTTTATAAAACAGCGTATGCGTAATTTGCAGACTTGTTAATTACTTTTACAGTATCTTATATTAGATTTTATCCTCTAATGATAGACTTGGTCAACATATAATTTAATTAGCTTGTAGTTCCAGGGCGAGCATAACGTTTAATTTAGTAGTGCGAGTTCTTTCTGTGGTAAAATTTTTTACATTAATATTATTTGTTAAAGATACTTCTTAAAATTAGTTCCCATTAAGAACGAGAATGGGTGGCAGTAAAAAATGCAATCGACTTTCCATTATCTGTTTCAAAACAAGGGTCGAATTGTTTATAGCAGACGATCATTTCAGGCAAACATTGTTAACAACCGAAAGTCATCATAAGAAAAATGGCATTTATTCAAAATTGTGTCGTTCTTTTAAAGCTGAATATAATGTAAAAAATAAGAACAAATACAAGCATTGGGTTAACTTATATACAACAAAGTAAGAATAATTAAGTTAGTGACTACCTTCATGCTTATTGCAAGAAGTTACAAATCATTAGTGAACGTATAAAGGACACCGCAAATTACGAATTTCCACTGTTATGTTTTAATAACTAAATGAAATGAAGAGTCAAGCAGTAAAATCTTTAGTTGGTTTTTAGGAATTGTCCCAATAATATATAAATAAGTATTTTTCAATTGTAAAATTGTAACAACACTTCAAATTACTTAAAACAAGTAAGATAACAATAACATTGCTGTTCCATACAAGATTAGAAATTAACAATAATAACAGCAGAAAGATATAATTGCTGAGTTTGAGAACGTAAGGTAAAATGAATGTATTCTTTTGTGATTATATCAAAACTACACGTACTCATGTGTTTGTAAATATTTGTATGAACAAACAAGATGACCAGCGCTGCATGCGCACACATACTTCCAGCGTTATGTTTGTACAAGCGTGTTCCTATACTAGTCATCATATTTCCTAGGTGTAATTTATACATAATTGGAGTTTTATTCATCCAGTATTTTTCTTAATCTTTCTTGGTGATTAAACCACTCGGAGTTTTTAAAATTGTCTTTATTTACGTTTTCATCCCTGACCTAGGATCGTTGTCAAAATAATAAAAACTTAGACATTTTTATTATTTTGACAACGATCCTAGGTCATGGATGGAAACGTAAATAAAGACAATTTTAAAAACTCTGAGTGGTTTAATCCCAAAAAAAATCAAGGAAAATACAATACAAACCACAACAAACATACAGGGAGTATTTATTCATTCCGTGTTGTCGACACTAGGACAATTTAGCTTGTACAAATATTGACGCGGTATCCAAGAAGGATTTGATTTTGTTGTTCATACTATATTTCACTAGGTGTGAAGTGGTTGTTGAGCTATAACAAAGTTTGTCCTGTCTTTGGAAGATCAACAGGAAGAAATATAGCAACACAGACTACGGAACAGGGCTTATTCCGAATTGGTTGAAAAACCGACTTTGCCTACTTCGTGCATTGAACTGTCAGTATTGATTGCACAAACACCCAAAATGAAAGATACAAAATAAACTTTCATGAACGTTAGTGGCCATTACTTGTATCGTAAGATTATCGTGTAGGTAAAAACACCAGTTTCCCTACACAGTCTAGAATGTTTGCATATACCTTTGCTTTCCAACAAGTCTTGACTCAATATAGGAGCGTTATTAGTATGAACATGATGTTTTTACAAACAAGTAAGTCATGCATGTTTGCACGTGTAGGGTGCCCTAATCGCTTTTAAAAAGATAAGTGTGCTAGTCCTGGCTTATCGTAAAAGATTCAGTTGCATTCCATACCACAAATGTCTCTTAACCGAAAACTTTCTTGATACCCTAAAATGAGCTTAAATAATCCTCTTACACAAATCATCCACTTTCCAGACGATTCAAAATCCTACAGACCAATAGGTCTTTCCCCGATCCTTGGCAGAAACGCGAAATGCATCAATCACCACCAAAATTAATTCCCATACAGAAAACCACTCTCTTTTTTCCGATTACCATTTCACCTTCCGCTGAAGCCGTAGCGCCAAGCTTACAATCCGCCTCCTATTCTTCTCAGTGAAAATATTGACCCACATATGCATCATCGCCAGTTTTCTAGATTTTCGTTTCGCCTTTGACCTCCTATGGTGATCCAACATCCTAACTCAGTTAAAAGTTGTAGACTTCCTAACCATCTTAAACTTCATACAATCTTGCTTTTTTTTTTTTCATATAGTGTAATCTGTTCAGTTTCAACTTCCAGCATAGGAGCTTTCTTTGCTGACTACCAACTTTCAAGAGCGCAGATCTTACAGAAGCTAAGAAATGAATATTTTTAATTTTCCTAAGATGTCCCAAGGTATGTGTTGTTTTAGTACACCTACCGTAGCCGCCTACCAAATTTCAAGAGCGTAGGTCTTACAGAAGCTAAGAACACAATTTTTCAATTTTCTTATGGTGTCATTACGCAAATTCCAAAAAAGTTAGTGAACCGGGGCGAACACGTTTCTGTTTAAGATATGGGTTGTTTTAGTACACCTACATTAACTGCCTACCGAGTTTCAAGGGTGCAGGTATTACAAAACGAAAGAAAAAATTTTTAAATTTTCTTATGGTGTCATTACGAAAATTCCAAAGAAGTTAGTGAACCGGGGCGAACACGTTTCTGTAAAAAAAAAGGGGGTTGTTTTAGTACACCTACACTAACTGCCTACCAAGTTTCAAAAGTGCAGGTATTACAAATGCTAAGAAAAAATTTTTTTAATTTGGTTAAGTTGTCCTTACGCAAATCCCAAAAATTGGTGAACCGGAGTGAACACGTTTCTCTAAAAGATGTGGCTTGTTTTAGTACACTTACACTAACTGCCTACCAAGTTTCAGGAGTGCAGGTATTACAAAAGCTAAGAAAATTTTTTTTAATTTTCTTATGATATCATTACGAAAATTCCATAAAAGTTAGTGAACCGAGGCGAACACGTTTCTGTAAAAAATATGGGTTGTTTCACTACACTAACTGCCTACCAAGTTTCAAGGGCGCAGGTATTACAAAAGCAAAGAAAAAATTTTTCAATTTTATTATGGTCTTACAGAAGTTAAGAAAAATTTGTTTAATTTTCTTAAGGTGCAATTACGCAAATTCAAAAAATTTGTGAACTGGGGCAAACGTGTTTCTGTAAATGGTATTTGTTGTTTTAGTACACCTACACTAGCCGCCTACCAAGTTTCAAAGCCAGGGCTTACAAAAAAAGTTTTTTTAAAATTTTCTTATGGTGTCATTACGCAAAATTCTGAAAAATTTGTGAACTGGGTGGAACACGTTTCTGTAAAAGTATGTGTTGTTTTAGTATACCTACACTAGCTGTCTAACAAGTTTTAAGAGCGCAGGTTTTACACAAGTTAAGAAAATGACATGTATTTCAATTTAAAAGAGCAACCGCTTGAAATATACACGTAAGAATAATATATGAATCTTAAAGTTATTTAATTTCAATCACCCTTAGATTCAAAATGCGTAAAAATAATTGGGTCAATATAAGAAACATAATTGAACAATATAAATGCTTGTTCAGTTCAGTAGGCGTGGTTTTGTAGTGTTGGAGATTGGTAAGTGTATCCATGTTTAGCGGCCGGTAGATAGTGGCCGCTAGCTTCACTAACGTAAATTTTCACGTATAAAAAGATTTTTGGCGATCCTTTACATAAACATTCTGGTATAATAAAAATACAAAAAATGTTCAATAAAAAAGAAAATAATGCCTTATGCTATTTAGATAAAGTTCTGACCTGTAGTTTTCCTTGCGTGTCTTTTTGTTCTGCTACTGCGTGCTGTGGACCAGTACCCCTAGATTGCTTTCAGTTGAGTTCACTTGTTGGTTTTATGATACCGCTTGGCCAAACCCCATTCAATGCTTAAAACAATTCTTTGTTTTGTGTTCCGATGCGTAGATGTAAACCAGTATCTTTATGCAATTTTAGATTGATTTAAATTCGAATTTATTTCTTAGAGTTTCCCAGAGTTTCACTTATCACTTAGATTTATTACTTAGAGTTTTCCAGATTTCTTATTTATTATTTAGATTTCTACCAGTTACTTAGAGCCATTTTCTAGTTAACGGCAAAACTTTTTGTCGTGTATATTTCACTACTATTTTAATTTCAAATTTTTTTGTTACGACTTTCACTAAATACAATTATTTAATTTTCTACGCGTACTTTACTAATTTGTGGTTTTAGTTGTTTGTCTAATTTTCTTAGAGTATTTATACAATTCGAATGCCACCTCTCGGCCACTCTTCCCGCGAAATACCTCATTTAAAATAATACTTCCTCAAATTTTGGTTCAACCGTTTTCAAAATCTCCGAAATTTAGCGCGTCGTTATGATATTTTCCGAAAAACCCGCATTCAAATTTTCCCGTGCTTGTCTGTTCTACAACTAACTATATCGATTTTTCAAGCTCTTATGCGTATTAGACGTAATAACCCTTTCAACTAAACTCAATTATATTAATTAATAATTTGCATTGGCTTCTACAATTTATTTTCTTTACGAACCTAACTAAATTTTAATCACTACTTGTAAAATTTTGTTAATACTTGTTCCTTTAAATTCGCTAAATGAAATAAATTTCGTACGTAAATTCTGGTTGTTTCCTCTATACAGGGTGTTTGAAATATATATATATAAATATATAAATATATATATATATATATATATATATATATATATTGTCGTGGAAATTATAGGTTAAGAGGGATAGATAAGTCAAGAAAATAAACTTGTAACGACCGTGTATATAGGAAATAGGAATAATTTATTTACGCGCTAAATTAATTAGTTTTGACATTATAAACGGACGGATAATAGCATACTTTTGTATTTATAAATCGGAATGTTAAATTTGCATAATGTGTAGAAGCTTTGAAGTACGTGAAACTCAAGGATACGCATAATTAGCTTTAATATTTTAAAAGTTGTAAATCAAGTACATCAAATAATAAAGAGAGCTTTTGGGTATATAAAACCAATAATGTAAACGCATATTTTCCATTTAACTAAACAAAGCGTTCATTAAATACAAATCCTAAGAAATGCTATAAGTTAAACAACTTGGAAAATACGATTTCAAACAGACAGTTGCTTCATAGAAAAGCCTAACAAATAAATAAACAAGTTCAAGGAACTGAAATGAACGTTGGAATATAATTCTGTAGAAATTTAATTAACGGTCGATGGAAGAGCTACGAAAACAACAGATGGTTTGAAAGCAAAGTGAGACGGAATATCGAGAGCGTAAAGCAGACAGAGATCACATATAATATACGTTGGGTAAAACACTCGTTTAAAGTACACAAGTTTGGAGGTCAACCACAATATCGATTTTGTTTCTTGAGTGGGATTGTAAAAGAGACAACGAATATGTGTTAGAGAGGGTAAGAATAGTGGAAGGCTGGACATAAGAATGGGGGATATGTGTATGATTGGTTGAGTGCTAGAAATTTTCAAGAAGATTGCGACTGTTGTATTTTGTTGACCAGTTTTTGGACTAAAGCGACGATGGAATGAGAATTCTCAGTTTTACAAGTTTGTTATGTACAAAATTTTTAGAATCGGTTACAATAGGGGAGCTTTTTGACTGAAATAGGGTACAAGAGGGGTGTATTGACGGATATAATTACACTAGGAGACGCAGTAAAGCTCTCTTACTTCGCTTATCCGTTTGACTTCGCTTAGCTTTTAATGTAACATCCAAGTTTAAAATTTTATAAAATGGTGTTAGCACAATCTATCGAAAGTGGAATAAAAGTGTGAATTGCACAAGTAGGTGTTATTTAGTAGATGGTGCTGTAACTACATTCAACGAACTAACGGAGGGATGTTACTAAGGTAAGCGTGCAGAGAAATGTTTGGAACGAGGATGCTTGAGGTTTGGTAGTTACGGAAGGTGATTAGCTTAGTCTGTAAAATTATCTGGGTAGAAACATTGAAGGCGTCTGCAGAGATTTGGATAGCGAGTGGAAATGGGTTTGATCTACGTATAGCAGAGAGGTGTATGGAAGCAACGACGAGGTTTTTTCGGACAACATCTTCAGAGGTGACGATGGAAAAAGCTTACTCCAGGTAACGAAATTAATTTCTATTGCTATTGCTTGAACATTTTGTGCTGTTATTTTGTGCTTGAGTGATTTGACACATTGGGGGTGGATTTTATGAACATAAAAGCTCATTTGAAGGGCATGTGTAAAGGACAATTGATATTGATTATTTAAAGGTGTAAATAAATGACAAAAAATTTTTGATGTAAGGTGTAAACGGGTCTTTAAGGTTGTTTTAAACAAAGATGCGATGTATTTAGGCATTTAGAGTAACTGGGTTTATACTGAGCTCACTATAGACCAGAGTAAAAGTCAATTTAGGGTTTCCAGATGGACCCATCTACTCATATAAAACAAAAGCTGTCGAAATAAATTAAAGTCATGAAATTTTAAAAGGATGTAATGATTGAGGTTGTAATATTTTATGAAGCTGTATATCCAAATGTGTAAATATTTACTTGGTAATGGAAACTTTTAATTTGTATGAATAAAAGGTTGTATGCTTTGTTGCATTATTTGAGTGATAATTTTATTTGGCAGTATATGTGAGAAAGAGTGAACTTAGGATGGTAAGTATCTATGAAGAAGCAGATTTTAGAGCTAGCCGTGGTATGCAGAAATAAGCAGGCGTTCCAGAGATCGGAATATTTTTTTTTATTTTCAGAAAAAGATTTTAGGATAGCCCAATTTGTGGGGCTTGATTTAAAGGACTTCCACAGCAATTTTATGTTGGCCCAAGCGTGGGGCACGAGTCTAGAGGTTTAATCACAGCAATTTTATGGCGACCCGAACGTGAGGGCTCGATTTCCACATAAAATTTGAAAATTTTATTCCAGGTAACTGGCGAGCTGAGTGAGAGTGTGTGTAGTGTAAATTTGTAAATAATTTTGAGTGTGTCAGGAAGTGATTTAAACATATGCAGAGAAAGGAGTGGCTAAGAAGTCAAGGGGTTGAGATTGGATGTGACGACAGTGCGTTATTTGAAAAATCAGGAAAATGGAAGAAGCAGGAGGTAGTAGGGATCAATCAAGGACAGAATCGGGCGAGCAAGGAAACGAGATGATCATAAGAATGTTAGAGAGGATGAGTGAGGAATCAAACCGGAAATTGGAGCAAATGAATGCAAGATTAAACCGGAAGTTTGAGGAGATGAGGGAAATGAATACAGAATCAAATCGGAAGTTTGAGGAGATTAGGGAAATGGGTGAAGAATCGAGAAAAAGAATGGAGCAGATGAATGAAATATTAACTGGAGTTAGGGAGACGTTAAGTGAAAAAATAGATAAGACAACCAGAGAATTCTCTGAGTTTAAAAATAGTTTAACTGTGAAAAAGGGAAGTAGAAACTAGAGGGGATAAGAATGAAAGGGATATAAGAGGTTTTAGTCAGGAAATGGGACAATTGAGAACTGAAGTACGGATCTTTTGTGAAGATGAGATTAATGTTAAGGTGACGGAGGTGACAGATTCCTGTCGAGATTAGTTAGGAAGGGTCGAAAGAGAGGTAAGCGGCATCAAACAAAATGTGTCGACTTTGATGGGGGATGGTCCCAGATTTGTTACAGGGAATATGTCACTGGACCAACAAATGAAATTTTACGGGGATAATTGAGTGAACCCACAGATTTTTATAAATAATGTTAGAAGCTTAGTAGGGAATTTATTTGACAAACAGGCAAAATTAAATATAGTAAAGGCGTTATTGAAAGACCATACTGAGGCCTGGTATAATCTTATAGGACAGGAGATACAAACATATAATGAGTTTGAAGACAAATTTTTGAAACATTACCGGAGCGATCACAGACAGGTTCAAGTACGGGACGACTTAATTACAGGAAGGTATAAGGGTGAATATGCAGGAAGTAGGGAACAGTATGCTATACGAAAGTACAGCATAGCTAACCAACTAAGCCCACCATTGACAGACAGACAAATTATTAAATACCTTTCACGACACTTTGAGGTTGAGGTTCGGCAACATGTAGCATTGCAGAACATAGTAGATAGAGAAATGTTCTTAGAGTACCTGCAAAGGTATGACGATGTGAGTAGTGGACGACCTCGTGAAAATAGGGAAAGACAAGTGAACACGGTTAGATTCGAAAACAGAAGGGACAATTAACAAATACGGGGGACAAATTTTAATTTCAATAACAGACCGAACTGGGAACCACGACGGACATTCTTTCGTAGCAACAGTGTAGGTAGAAGACCCGCACCAAGACCTGGGGGGGTACAGAGACAGAATAGTTCACCGGACATGAGGGGGACACAGACGACGACACCTAACAGAGAAAATGAGAGGACAGACAGGGTAGAGACGCCATGGACATACGCGGAAATAGTTGTTCTCTCATGCCTTAGAATGTATCCTATCATCCTATCGCTCCTATTTTTTTTTTTACAGTTTTCCAGATATTTTCTTCTTTTACTATTTCTAGAACCTCTTTGTTCTTAACTTTGTCTGTCCATGCTACCATCTTCATCATATGTCTGTAACACCACATTTCAAAAACTTCTTTTTCCTGTCAGTTTATGCTACTATCCATGTTTCACAGCCGTACATTGCTGTGCTCCACACATATGCTTTCAGCAATTTTTTCTTAGTTTTATATTTGTTGTCTTAAAACATAGCAGCTGTCTTTTCTTATTATAAGCACACCCTTATGCTAGTCTTTTTTTATATATCTTTTGCATTTTTACCATCTTGTGTTACGTTGCTTCCTAGGTGGCAGAAGTACTTAACCTCGTGTAAATTCTTGTTTCCTATTTTTTATTCTTCTATTTCTTCCTTGCTAGATTCCAATATAGTTTTCCTAATATTTACTTTTCTACTTTCATGCTCTAATTCTATTACCGCTGTTGCACTTTGTATAAACTATGTACTATTTCCTAATATTTCTTCAGCCTATTTTTTCATTCGTCTTTGTACAATTCTAGTTAATATTTTTCATACATGTGTTGTCAAACTTATCGTTCAAAAATTTTCACGTCTATTCGCATCTTTTTTTTTGGTATAGTGACCATGGTATTACATTTGAAGGCATCTCGCCTGTGTCATACATATAACTTACAAGTTGGAAAATACTTTCTGTTACTGCTTGTTGAGCGGCTTTTAGAGTTTCTGCATGCACCTTATCTATACCTGGTGCCTTATTATTTTTAAGACTCTAATGCAAGTTCAAATCTATCTCTAACCATAAGATATCCCAAGTCGTCCTTTTCAATGTCTGATTCCTGTTGTAGTGCTTTTAGTTCTTGTTCTACATATACATTTTCTATATATTCTTGCCATCTATCCACTTTCTCTACATTTTTAATAATGATTTCTCTTCCCTCACCTGTTATATTTTTGCTATATGGTTTTATATCCCGTCTGTCTTTTGTAATTTCCTCTTAGTTTGTACTTCTTTGCGTTTTCCTTCAATTCATTGTTCTTTAGCTTTCCTGCATTTGCGATTACTTACTATTTTATGACTTTGTGCCTGTTTTTCTGCTTCATCTGCTTTATTTTTGTATTTCTGCCTTGCTAAGCGTACTTGGTAATTAATTTGAACTTATATTAACAGGTTGAGCGGGTACATTTTGATCTGACCCATTATATGGTTTTAAATTACATACATTCTGGATACCCAATGAGAGACTCTGACTATCCCAGATTTCATAAGAATTTGACATTTGCCTGGCCATAACTGTAGCAGGTCTGGAATAAAGTAACAAAAAAGAACTTTTTAATACCCCATTCTTCACCGGAAGACTGGAAATTAGTACGAACCAATACTTTATCGCCAACCTTAAAATCAACACATTTTCTAATAACTTATTGATGTCACATTCTACGTTTTTTGGCTTTAAACTTCAATCTATTATAGGCCAATATTATAATTTGGTCCCTACCATAGGAAAAATAATATTCTTCACCATGGGATTGTCAATAGATGGCCCTAAATGCAATTTCAAAGGAGCAAACTCAGTAGATTTATGGAGGGCCCTATTTATTCAATTTTTCACAGAATCCAATACCAAAGCGTACCCTCCTTAAACTGAATAGCGCGACTTCAAAAATCCACACAATTTCTCTATTAACACACTCCATCATGTTTTCCTGAGGAAAGTATACTGATGTGGGACCCTCCATCACACCAAAAGATTCTAGTGCTTTCCATATTTTTTTTGCTCGCTAACTGGCTCCTATGATCAGAACATTTTGTAAAATTTTCACTTGTTTTCATTTAGTCCCTTTTTAGATATTGACCTGAGAAAATTGACGTTAAGAGGTTTTTGACAATTTTTGAAAAGCTGTAATAAAAAAGGAATGCATTCTCAGGACTAAAACTTAAACTGCAGGTAGTTATGTAAGTATTCAACACAGAAATAACGTATTATTAGTGAGTCTCTTTTACTTCATAAAAATTTATGGTCTTAAACAGTAATGATTTATAAATTTTTTCAAGAGTTTTTACAGAAAGAGGTTGACTGACTCTCTTGCATAATAGAAAAATTTAAAAATGTATACCTAAAGTTCATTTCATGCTGAGCATACTGGTTTTCAATTATTCTGATATCTTTTAAAATAGCTAGGCAATTAAACTTTCCGCAAACCATGTATTTCATTAAAATGTGCCCAACCGCCATTTTAAAAACGGTTGTCAGAAAAAACTATGACAAAATTTTTTTCAAACAGTGTTTTGTGACTGTCTACCTATAGGCAACTCATGATAAGAAAATCAGGAAAATTAAAAATATAGAGCCACTAATTTTATCTATGTTGGGTGATTTGAAATGGTTGACCCTTTCAGAAAGCATAGATTATTGATAACCGAATACATTTGCTGTGTGACATCAAACAATAAAGATAGATTGAGGTACTTTAACTTAAACTACTCTAATAGCATTCTACAGGGTGTTGAACAAGCATTTATTTCAATTGTATTAGAATGAGTTTTATAGGAACAAATCGAGTTATTACATTATAATGCGTGTTCAGGGGCGTCTATTATAACAGGTAGTTATACAAAATATCTAAACAGAGATATCGGAATATTTGAGAACATTGTAAATTGAATGAAACTATTTAAGAATGTAGAATTGAACGTAATAATCTTTTTTCACCACTTACATATTAAAAATAATTTTCGCCTAATCCTTGTTAATAATTAGAGACCCCCAACACATCTCATATGTGAGTCACAAAATTTACATAAGTTTTGCCGGATAATTTAAAAATACTTGTATTACCCTATCTCTTAGTGTAGTTGATCTACAACCCTGTGCAGAAATTTTTGTGAGGGTCAAAACGCTTTGAGCTCTAATCCCAAAATTGGTGAAATTAACTATCCATTGACAAATAATTTTAATGCGCAAAATAAAAACTTATTCCAGCTTAATCTACTTAATAATATTCAAATATGTTGTTAGGTTACAAAACAAAGCTATACTTGCAGTTTGTATTGTTAAATTCTTTTCTATGATTTCCTGTCTTTGTTTACAAAAATATCGTTTCCATTGGAATTAGCTGTATATAAAAATTCTTGGTTCGAAATTTTTAGAGCTACATTTTAATTAATTTCTCATCCGTCAAAGTATATACCTTTGAAAGTACATTTATTTTTAATAGATCAAAATTAACGTGTGACCTTGCTGTACCCTATACAGTAATTATGCCACATAACTTATATTCAAACTTCTATCTTGTATGTGGAATGCAGACGGAATGAATTACAAATCCTGAATCTTACATGTTGGATGCTAGGAGAATGAACTACCCTGTTCTAATTCATTTCCGTCTTTATATAATAAATATTATCAATACGTCATAGGTCTCGATTTTTCTGATTGTTTTCGAGGCATTAGTCACCGCATGATGCAACGATTACCGCGATTTGACATTTTACCGTTTTTCAAGCTGTCAGTATAAAATTTATGGTGATCGTAAAAATTCTTGCATCTTTTCATTGGTTGTCACTTTTCTATGAACTTCTGTAATAGTTATACCTATTAAAACATATTATCTTATCTGTTTTATGAGTTTTTTGGTATTATTGTACTGCGAATTGGACCGTTCATTCATAGAAGATGATTAATTTGCTAATTTAATAGCTTTGAAAACACCTCTCGAAGAAATGCTATACTTCCATGTTTGTAAAATACAAGTGACACCGTGTATCAGATAGGTTTGATCAAAGTTCTGGGATTGATTCTTGACATGAATTGCTTGAAAAATGTTAGCCGAGCATTTTTCACAAAAATTCGCCCTCATTCGGATGAGAGGTATAATGTAGGTGCTGTGTATGTGTGTGTGGTGTGTGTGTTGTCACGCACGTGAAAGATACTTACCTTACCTGGAATAGTAAGGGTTCCACAAAATTCAAAATTTCCAGGTAAAAAAACTCGCTTCCTGGCCAATGTAGTACTTTGGATGGGGCATCGGAAAATCTAATGTAGAGGTTTGTAGAAGACAAGTCGTCTGAGAACAATTACATACGTAACGAAAAAATTGGGGTTCTGTTGTATCTGTTTACACGTCTACTAACAGAAAGTTACTTGATTTTGGAAATTAAAGCCATGAAGACCTTGGCATAAAGACACATGATATGGATGATATATATTACATTTTAAAATTTTATATACACTGCTATGGGACAATCTGGAATTGCGAGCTATTTCTCGTGTTCGCACATGAGGATTAACAGCCACTGCTACTAATACAGCATTTTTATTATTTTTTCCAGTGACTGTTGCTCAATGGCTTCTTTTTTTCGGTTGAACATTTCTGTTAGTAGTGAGTTGTTTGACTGTATGTTAAAATGAAACACGTGACCAAATTGTATCCGGAAAACGTTGAGCACATCGATTAACAGCATTATTAAGACTCCTGACAGATTTTCCATGAATCAGAATCATTTCAATTTTCTCTTATACAGTTAAATACTCTATTCTAAAGTAGTATCAGCAGCCTAACGGAAACCGGTCTTGTTGTTTGCTTAATAAGCTTTCAGCTGAATGAAATGAGCTGTTTTTAAAGTTATTTTTTTTTTCTTGCAAATTCATTTACATAAAAAACAAAACAAAATTATAACAAACATGTAGACAAAAATAACACAAATGTTAAATGGAAGCATAATGAAATATTTTCATAAAAAGTATCTTGACATAAAAAGAACATTTTTAAAATGAACTGCCAAAAATACGTAAATTTGAAAGCAAATGTAATCAAGCACACTGACAAGTTGACGAAGTACTCAAAAAGGACGTCTGTTCCTAGGTTACGATATTAGTTGTTTCTGGACGTCATTTTTCAGTAATTGAAAATATGAAAAATAAAATTTGTTTTAAGACTGATTTGGAGTATTTACAATGAGTAGGTGGTATTTTTTATTGCAAACGTATAGCAGTCATATGCATAGGTTCTCAGTAGGAGAAATCGAAAAAATAGAATTTTGTCCGTCCATGACAGTGCTATCTATTATGAATCGACAAAATGTTTCAGACATATTTTTAGCCGTAGAATCTAAATCCTCAATAAAAAAGAGGAGTTACTATTTAAAATTTCAAAGTTACACATCTCTTTATATACAAAGATGGGAGAAGGGGGAGTAATTTTAGCACTACTGTATTTCATTCGCGTATTGATTAAATTTTGATTATATAATATCGTGATGTTTGTAAGCCTTAGCATTGAACGACAATAATACCTGTTGCGATGTTGAAACTGTAGCTGTAACCCCTACGAGTTGGGAACTAATAATTTATCTGCTGTGATGTCTGTTGAAATTATATAACTCGCTTCTCAACACAGTAGACGCGGAATCTCAAACCTAAATGCAAGCATCCACTTCTGCGGTTATCTCAGTTACTAGAACATTAAAAAGCCTCTCCAACTATAATTACAAAGATTTTAAAGTACAAATATGCACAAGTAATATAAGATAACAAAAACTGAACATTTTTTCAGTATAAAATCATAAAAAAATAAAAGAGAACAAGTTTCAATTTACACCCCGAATAATCTTACGTTACACATTCAGCATCAGAGTATACTATCACGACTGTTCTTACTCTTTAAAAAATATAACTTTTTTCAACAATACGTGTAATTGTTCTTTTTAGTACAAATAATTTTTTAAAGTAAAATCTTGTGATTTTAAATTAAATAAACCTAAGAGTTGCTACTTCTCACAATAAAAACATTAAATACTAATTGCAGATTTAAATGTCTTCATAAAGTCTCTAATAGAAAAAAATTACAAATATTAAAAGCTGCTCTAACCTTTCTTCTGGTCCCTTGAAATTACTCCTGACTCGCCAGATCTCAATATTTTAAACTTCTAACACTAAGGATGTAAACGCTCCACGAACGCACCTCTTATGAATCACTATCAAACTTCCATGGCAGCGTGTTCGTTTCTTGAATTAAATTACACGAGACCTTCATAAGCACCAAGTCAAGAAAACTAATTTACAATGACTAGAATGGAAGTAGAATTAAATTAAATTGAATTTAATTGAACTAGTATCGAAGCCCTAAAATTATCGTGAGTATTAGTTTGTAGAAAGTTATTTTATGGCTTACTGTATAATCCTTTTAACAAAAATTATATTTTAGGTTATGATTAAAAATCTTATTCATCTTATTTGTTTTACATCTACTTGCAGTTTATTGAACACAAGATTCTCAAGAACCAAGAAGAATTAAAATATTATTATTGAAGTTCGAGAACAAATTAAATATTCTATATAAATTGCATGGGTTATATTTAGGTTTCTAGTAACTCTCTGTGTTTCCTTTTAATTATTATTAAAGTTTGATAGTGACTAGAAGTAAGATCAAACAGCTAGTAGAGCCGCATGATGTTTCAATGCAGTCCGGAATAAATTCTGATCTAATGCTAAAGTGAAGTGCTTCTGTTAATGCTGGTTGCTTGTAGAACGTCACATCTACCAAACATCCTTCTTTTGGTCTAAATCTAATACGCTGTCGTTTAGAGCATTATTTTGTATATCTCTGTTATTTTAAATCAGAAATACGTCTTAGCACACAAATCAGCAATGGGCATGAAATTTTAATTTTACAGTCACGTGTTTTAATCTACACAAAACTTATTTTTCTAAAATTACATTGCTAAAACTGAATATACAAATAACAAAATGATACTGAAAAAATTTGATGGTAGTTTTTCTTTTTTAAAAGATTAACCTTAAATTAATTTTAGGTGGATAACTGGGCCAACCATGATAATACTGATCTCGATTTACCAAATCAGCCTATTTTTCACCAAAAAACCCCATATCGACGTTCGTATTCAGATCATTCTAAAAGGCAAATAAATGCACCGAATTTTAATCGTCGGAGCTTAGGAAGTGATGTTTTAGATACTGGAACTTTTCCAAAATCTAGCACTTCAATGACTAATATTCAATCATCGCAACAGGGTGATAACTCAAACCGATGTTCAATTCTTTCTAGTAAAAGCACTGAAGATGTATCTACAATGGATAGTAACGGTAAACCTATCTATACTTACATTGGAATTTCTGCTCCTGAAACAGCAACAACTTTAAAACGCATATATGAAAATCAAAATATCATAGAAGCACAGAAATTGTCGATAATTTCACCTAAACAGATAGATGAGTAAGTATTGATTAAAAAACAACATATAAATTGACTAAAAATAGTTTATTTATTTTGTAAGTATTAAATTTGTAAATAACGACATAGATATATTGACAAAGACTGCTTATAGGTGACAACTGTTTTTTATTTTGTACATACTAATGCTGTAGTTCAATGCTTTAATATTATTTTAGCTCATGGGATGCACATGAATTTTTAATATGCAGAAAGTGTTTATACAATTTAATCTTTGATTTTTGCTTTTCTAACTACGTGGCTTTATAGGAATTAATTATACAAATTAGTTTTGAGTATTTGTAATATTAAGAAATTGGTTAAATCTCGGTTTGACTACGTGTATGTAGTGTGTAACAATACAAAATGGAAAACAAGTACAGTAAGACCCCACTTTACGCTTAGGATACGTTCCATCAAAGTAGAGCGTCATGCGAAACAGCGCTAAACGAGGCTATCTTAACATTTATATCTTACAAAAATACTTAAAAAAACAAAAAAATTCTAAGCCAGTCAGATCATTCAGTCTATTCTGTTTCCAATTTTCTGCCTTTTTGTCAAGAAGGCATCTAATGTAGTTTGCGTTTTCCTTTTGCGTTCTGTTAGAAGTTGTTGATAAGTGGATAAAGCCTATAACGCCTGTAAATACTCCCTGTATGAAGAATCCTATAACACCTGGTCTTGCTTTTGAACTCCTGTCAAAATTTGGATCATTTTCAACAAATTGGCCCATAATTTCAGTTATAGTGGTCAAACTCCTTTTTACAAATGCCATCGAAAGTTCTTTTGCTCTTCTTAGAAATCACTACCATCAATATTTTTGTTTTCTTCTTGCTCAGTTAATTCCTTGAGCTCATCATTAGAAAGACTAGCTGCTGTTTCTTGAACTATTTCTTCAACGTCTTCCACATTTACCCCATCTTAACCGATTTGTTTCGCTAATTCCACTATTTCATCCATATCGACAGAGTTTCCAATGTCTTTGCTCTTACTTAAATCTGGCCAAATGTTCTTCCATACTCCTTTCAAAGATCTTTCTGTTATCTCATTCCAAGAAAGGTTTATATTTGCTACAGCATTCATGATATTGTAGTTTTCCAAAATTCTCTTATCGATTGCTTCTCTTCTCCGTCTGTTTTTTCAAACATCTGCTTAAATGTTCGCCGCAAGTAATAAGCCTTAAAATTAGATATATCGCCTTGGTCTATCGGTTGGATTAAGGCAGTTGTGTTAGTCAGCCAGAAAGTTACTTCGACTGCAATGCATGTTGTTAAGTCTGATAAATTTGTTGCGTGGCTTGCAGCATTATCAATTAATAGTAGTGCTCTTTGTTTTAAGTTTTTTAATTTTGCAATAATGTTTAACAGACGGGCAGAAATGTTTTGTGAACCAATCCTGGAAAATTTTCATAGTTATCCATGATTTTTTATTAGACTCCCAAATTACATTGCTCTTGGGTTTTTGGAGTGGTAAACTAGTAGTGGTTTTAATTTGAAATCTCCGCTTGCGTTACCACCCAGTAGAAGTGTTAAGCGCTCTTTTGCAGCTTTAAATCTCGGTGCTCGTTTCTCTTCACGGGATAGAAATGTTCGTTTTGGCATTCTTTTCCAAAACAGGCCTGTTTCATCAACATTAAAAACCAATTTTGGAGGATAGTTTCCTTGTTCAATTATTGTTTTTAATGTCGCTGGGAATTCAGCTGCCGCTTTCGTATCACCACTTACTGCTTCTCCTGTAATCTTTATGTTGTGAAGATTATCTCGATGTTTAAATCTATTAAACCATGCTCGACTAGCAACGAAAGTTTCACTTATGTCACTTGTCTCAGCCTGAATGTAATGAAAAATTCTTATAGCTTTTTCCATTATGATAGGTTGGCTTAATGGCGTAGTGCGTTCAATTTCGTCGCCAATCTATATAGACAGTCGTTTTTCCTTTTTCTCTATAATGTTATTTTTAGAACAGATAATTCTAGTTGCAGAGTTTGACCTAGTTGCAGTTGCCAATGGCAGTATTTTTTCTTTATTCTTAAGAATTGTCCTTATTGTTGAAGTTGCCAAATTCATTGCAGCACTAATTTGAGATTGACGTTCACCAGAATCTAATCTTCTAATCACTTGCATTTTAGTTTCCAGTGAAATGCTTTTTCTGTTTGCTTTCTTTTCTTGTTTTTCATTATCACCCATGATAATAACTAAAGTTCATAATATTTGTCACTGTACTAATCGTTTAGTATTATACAAATTTATACTTACAATAATGTCAACAAATATTTCAAATGATAAAAATGCGTCCGTACAGCACCGCACCAAACAAGAAACACAACTATACACTGTTTCGGATATGTTATGTACATGTATGTATTGGAAGCCGAGCACTGTGCACAATTTCAGGGAATCCCCGTAGTGCTGCGCGCAATTTCGGGGAATCCCCATGTTGAAATAAAAGAGCACTAAACCGAAAAAGCTTTAAGCGGGGTCTTACATATCATGCAATAATTAAATATGATAATAAAAACATTTTTGATGTCAAAAAAAGGTTTAGTGGTTGAAATTGCTCGACAATGGTAAGACGTAAGCATGTTAAACTATAGACAAACCAGTATAATATAACAAAATATAATTGAATTAGAAATGACGAAGTGGGCTAACTCAAATTTGAATTATGTGAGCACGATTTTCGTAGTTCACTTATATCTTCTTCTTATTTATTTTATTATTATAAGTACATTGTTCATATTTTAATATTCTACACGTATTTTTACTATTTTTCAGTCAATTCAACCACTGATCATGACCAGTTGTTAAGGTTGAAGGTACTTTGATTTCATATTAAATTATTCTATATTATACTTGTTTATATTTTGCCCTTTTATTTCTAATATTATTAAAATCTCCAGTTTGGGTATCAATTACTAAGTGTTCTACTCTTGCTTAGTTAAATATTAAGCTTCAAATAATGCAATTTTTTTGTACAAATCTTAAAATTACAACACTCACCATTCACTTCTTTGTGACGAACTCATCTCAGAGATCTCAGTTGGATCTGTTTTTCTGTAGATTTTTTGACGTGGTGCCCTAAAGTAAAACTACGAAAAAGGATAAGAGGAAGAGAAATTTGAGCACTATATCGGCGCATGGTTTCAAATCCCAACAAAACACACCATTTCAGTTGATTCTGGGTATTGAAGTGATTGACTTTCATGTAAATCATCTCACTTGTTTCAACACTATATTCATCAATCTTTGAATTGACTATTTTAAATTGACTGATGTCCTACAACCAATTGGAATAAAGAACCTTGACACTTCGATACTGCGTGTTTACAGTCATTTCCTGAGAATACTAAAGTCCTCGAGAGCATCTTAAATATTTACACGTAGTAAATCATTCTAGCCCCAAAATGTAGCTACTGATGTATAATTTACTCAAGGGCAGATCCAGGAAATTGGGACTTCTTTACTTTTAAACTAAACACGGTAAATTTAATATGAGAAATAGAAACTGGTTATCCAATAATTGAAAATGCATGTTACGAGTTAATCCACGTAACACATATCAGTCGTGGCAAAACTGCAAAAAAGAAAAAGAAAGGGAAGAAAAAAGTTTCGTTTCGCAAGTCCGGACAACTACTTGTAACATACAGGTCTTAATAACTAACACATCACTCAATAAGTCCGTAGGATAACTAAGAAAAACACATTTTTTTGGCGAAATTCGATTTTATTCATCAACATACATTCCTTCAAGAGTGATACAATCAGTCCAACGCCGTTCTAGCATTTCGATACCTTTTTTGTAAAACAATTCGTCTTTGGCCTCAAAATAAGCTTCAGTTTCAGCGATCACCTCTTCATCCGAGCCAAATTTTTTTCCGGCGAGCATTTTTTTCAGGTCTGCGAACAGGTAGTAGTCGCCGGGGGCCAAATCTGGAGAATACGGTGGGTGCGGAAGCAATTCGAAGCCCAATTGGTGCAATTTAGCCATCGTTGCGATCGACTTGTGACACGGTGCATTGTCTTGGTGAAAGAGAATTTTTCTTCTTCATGTGTGGCCGTTTTTGGCAATTTCTTCCTTCAAACGCACTAATAATGCCATGTAGTATTCGCTGTTGATTCTTCTTCCTTTCTCAAGATAGTCGATGTACAAAATTCCGCGCATCCCAAAATACAGACGCCAAAACCTTACCAGCCGACTTTTGCGATTTTGGCCGCTTTGGACGTGGTTCTCCGGCTGCAGTCCACTCAGCTGACTGCCGATTAGACTCTGGAGTGTGGTGTTGGATCCATGTTTTATCCATTGTCACATACCGACGCAAAAGTCCTTTTATTCCGGTTGAACAGCTCCAAACAGCTCCCAGAATCATCGACACGTTGTTGTTTTTGGTCCACTGTGAGCAAACGCGGCACCCACTTTGAGAACAGCTTTCTCATGGACAAATGTTCATGCAAAATAGTGTGCACACTGCCTTCTGATATCTTCAAGGTGTCAGCTATCTCACGCAATTTCACTTTTCTGTTTTCCAAAACGATTCGGTGGACTTTTTTGATGTTTTCCGGTGTAACCACCTCAATTGGCCTTCCAGAGCGTTCAGCATCGTCCAGTGTCTGTACGGCCACGCTTTAAAATCAGCAAACCACTTCTCCACCGTTTGCCTCGATGGAGCAGAGCCCGGATAACACTTATCAAGCCATGCTTTGGCTGCGATGGTATTTTACCCATCAAAAGCAATGATAAATCAACACGCGAAATTGCTTGGAATTCATTTTTTTGAAAAACTCAAAAGTATCGTCACTTGAACCTCTGTAACTTGTAAACTAATCGTCGGATTGTCATGAAATTTTGACAGATATCTTTTTAAGGTTAGTACTTCCTACAAATCATATGGATTATTACATAGCAACGCCATCTATGTATCATCCTACGGACTTATTGAGTGATGTAGTAGATAAAATTTCAAGGCGCGCCATCTGATTTTCCGTGAACAACCAATACTAAACCAAGAAACGAAAAGGGAGAAGTAGCTATTAATTACTTGATTACCTCAATATTGTGTGCACGGTTATTTTTTGCCGCACTTCCCACTAGCAAAACATTTTGTCGGAAGGTAAAAGACTTTTCTTAATATAATATCTTACAACTCTAAATTAAATTCTAAGTCTTAAGATATAACTTAGTTTAACTAACTATTTCTTCAAAAAAAATTTCTGTAAAACATTTTAATATATAAAACAGTCTATAAAAATATATACAAAAATACAAATATTACCCTGCCTATTTAGCATCAGAATTATGCAAATTTTTAATAGTATCTCCTAACAAATTATAAAGCTAAAGCCAGTTAGGTTATTTCATTCAACTTTTACTTTTCACCCAAGTTATATAAATCTTGGTTTCAAAATAATTATTTAAAGGTTTTCTAATAGTTTTGTCCAATCATAAGAACAAAAAGATAATTTTCCAAGTTAGTTTCAAAGGTAATCTCAAGATCAAGATAATTTCCCAAGATGAGCTCAAGATAGGGATAAAATTTCAAAGATAATTTCTAAAACTAGTCCCAAGGTGTAGGTAACATCCCAAGTTAATTCCCAAAGGTAATCCCAAGATAAAGGTAATAGCTCAAGATTATTTTCAAAAATAATCCCAAGATAAAATTCTAAGATAATTCCCTAAGATAAAGGTAAACATTGCAAGATGAGACATAACTATATTTAGAGAGTGGTCCTATAGAATCATTAAAAGGGGAGTTTCCTTGCCCAAGATGGAGGTTTGAGACGTGATGTCTGTTCTGTTGAATGCACAAGGGACTGGCTTATTGTGGGTACAGGAGTGCCTGTGCTCCAGGTATGGATTCGATAAAATATGCAGAAACAAATCGAAAGCATTGCCTCCACTTAAGGCAAGGACAGTGCTGATGCATGGCTGAAAACGAGATCTGCACTACATGGCCCAGTACTGTAGGTTGTCTGGTTCCCAGACTATACGGCGACTAACAGAAAAGGTATTAAAAGAAGAAGGCTGGAATCGGTTGAATGCCATAATAGCTTCCAAGGTGCATTGAGCAAAAGATGGTAGACAAGGTGAATAGAAAAGTGCTACTTAATATGCCAAAATAGAGTCAATAACTCGGAGTGGAGAATTAAAACAGGCCTGCCGAAGTAAAATAAGGCGGAAAAATAGACAGCGGGATGTTAAAGTTAAATTTTTAAACGAGCGTTCTAAAAAGAACAAGAAATGTGGAGGACTTCCTGTCTTGCAAAAGAAACAAAAACCAGACCATATCCTGATCTTCTCAAAAGTAGGCATACTCAACCCAAAGGAATTAGAAATCGATAAGAGAATGATATATACAGTAAATTCGCACCACCATAATCAAGAGAGGTATAGAAAATGCGACAACGTCTTACCCATATGTTAGACAAAAAAAAGAAAAGATGCAATGAAACTTCTAGGTCACAAATTAAGGAAGAAAAGGGAAGAGGGAATAGAATAGCATACTGAGTGAAAACTTCACAATGAAAACACAAGAAATAGAAATTTCTCATCTTCGTAACTGTGAACATTGACTTCTTTTGACATAGGCATGGTTTAAAAGTACCATGTTTACCCTATTTGAAAAGCATTAACTCAACATTAGCTGTGACAAGTCCTAAAGATTTATTGCATTATTTATGCCAAAGCTATATCAATCACAAAGGAAAGGGGTAGGTGTAGAGTAATGGCAACTGAGAAAATATTTAAGAAATTTAGTAAAGATGCTTTGAATATTTAGGCGCAAAAAAATTTAAAAAAATATATTGTACAAATAAAAAATAATATTAACAAAAACTACAGTTCCAAGTCATTAACTTTATTAAAACCCAAACACTAATTATTACCTAAAACTCCTGTCTAGATACGAGAAAATTATGTTTTCGGTATTATTTTAAAATAAGAAACGAAATTATGATGAAATTGAACAATATTTTACGGTTTGATAGAATTGATAGTTTAGATATTATTTACAATACCAACATAAAGAATGTTACATACAATTTAAATTAATATAACTAGTTCGTGATGTAATCAGTAAAAATTGTTTGTCTTTTTTTTTAATTAATACTAAGAAAAAGAGTAAACTTTTGACATTTTTAATTAATAAACAATATGATGTCATTGAAAACTGCCCCATTAGTTGAAGCACCAGTTATTACATTCCCAGTTTGGCTGTCAATTATTATATTCATGACCAGGTGTTAAGATTGAAGGTACTTTGATTTTCATATTAAATTATTCTATATTATACTTGTTTTTATTTTGCATTATTATTTCTAATGCTATTACGGTCCTGGTTTGGGCGTTAATTATTAAGTGTTCTATCCTTACTTGCTTAAATATCAAGGTTTGAATAATGCAATTTTTTTGGTACAAATCTTAAAAGTATAACATTTACCATTTAATCTTTGGTGACGAACTCGTCTCAGGGATTTTTCAGTTGGATCAGTTTTCCTACAGATCTTCTTTAATGTGGTGCTGATTGATATTCATCGTTGTACCTTAAAGGTATGGTACGAAAAATGGCAAGAGGAAGTGGAATTTGAACAGTACATCGATGCATGGTAACGCATCCTGACAAAACACAACTGTTTCAGTTGATTCTCGGTACTGAAGTGGTTGACTTTTGTTTGTGTAAATCACCTCGCTTGTTTCAACACTATATTCATTACTCTTACGATTGGCTCATTCAGTTTGGCCGATGTCATGGAATAAAGTACCTTGTCACTTCAACAATGCATAATTACAGTCATTCCTCAAGAATTTACACATAGTAAATGTAAGTACTAGTTTATAACCTACTCAAGGCCAGATCCAAGAAATGGGGATTATTTTACTTTTGAACTAAATACAGTAAATGTAATGAATATAAGAAATGAAAACAGGTTATCCAATAATTGAAAAGACATGTTACGAGTTAATTTGCTTAACACGTAACATTTTGTTCGAAGTAAATCATAATCAGTTTTGTTTTTGGGAAAGACAGTAGCAGTTAGAAGCTACATTATCGTTATAATTTGGTTCGGTTTCAGCACAATTTTAATATTAGTTAATTAATTTATTAAATATATTAATATTAATAAAATTGTCAAGCTTCAAGTTAATATAGAATAACACTGTAACAATTTGAACAAACAAGCTGTGTAACCAGTCCTTAATGCTGAGGAGTTTTTAATGCTCTAATTTGTTATAAATAGTAATATCACAACTCGTACAGCTATAATTTTTAGTATTAAAATATCTTTATTAAATGTATTAGAAATCCTGGTTTTATACTGGTACGAACACTTGCAATTTTCAGTTATGTTGTAGCAAGTTCAGATTTTGAAAACCTAATCAAAACGTGTGTTTGTTCATTCGTGATTCATATATCATATTGCATGAAGAGGAAAAATACGGTTACTTCATAAGGTTTTCAGAATTTTAGGATTAATTTTTGTCAACATTAAACATCATTACCAACTAGTCCACATTGTACCTCTGAGCAGGTGTACATTTTAGGCATAATATCATTTACTGTGAGATTGACTTTTCTTAATGCTTTCTCATGCTTCCCACCGCATTTGGTTTATCTCTACTTTTTGAAGATATTTAAATTTTTCAAAGCATACCGAATTATCTTCACTTCTATTCACTTGCAATCTACCAAATAACAGTGCTGATGGCGCTTTCCTTGCCAATCCGTTTGTAGAATTGTAGATAAAAAGCTTCAATTTTTTATATTACAAAGATCCAATTAATTTGTTTTTATCCCCGATTTTGCTTATGTATTAGCATTAATAACCTATTCATGTGCTCTATTTGTCCATTCGTATTACGTGCTCTGTATGTAATTAAAATATACTTAATATTTTAGTCAAGGTTTAATCGATTACATTTTTGGGTAGTAAAACGTAAACTTCTACTAGAAACTATTAATTTATGAGTACGAGTACTAAAATTGTTCAAATACTTAATAAATGATTATTTGGGATGGGGAGAATTGCAATACTTGTTTTAGTTACAAATTTATTTCAAGTTTTATTTTTATCTCAACTTGTTGATGACATACTTCTAGCTATATACTTGTCAAAAGAGTGCAAAATCTAAATATTCATTTTATTTTTATGACACGATGACAGCTCTATGCCATATTCCTATCACTTTCTGATATATGCATTTTATTTTAGCCTGCAATCATGTAAAGATTCGGGAACCTTAAATTTAAGAGAAAGAAGGTGGACTTGCCGACAATGTTCGTACGCTTACAACACATTTTATGTTAGTTGTTGTGAAATTTGTAATAGTCCTCGATCACAACCTTGTACAATAACTGTTACAGATGACATTTGTGATACATCAGGAATGGCGTTATTGTGAGTTAATGAATGTTGTTGCTTGCAGTAACTGTTAATTTTTATTTTTGCACGTGTATGTTGTAGATTTTGTTTCTTTCTGTTTATATTTGAATGTTTATATGTTACAATAAATTGAACAATTACAGAAATTTAGAAAATCGTATAGAATAGCATTAATTATTTTATATGGTATTTTATATCAGACGAATTTGTCTATAATTTACACTAAATTTTAAAAATTAGTACTAACCTAAGAATAATTGCCAATTGTATTAAGAGAATTTTAAGACAAAGGAAACGAAAATCTTAATTTTTGTCTGCTGTGTAAGTTTGTACGTTACATGACCACAAAAATAGTTATGTAATTTATAAAATATGTTTTATCTTTCTACCTCATGCTAGCACCTTGATTGTATAATTTGATATGTATAAACGGTAAAAGTAATTACTGATATATTTGTTAAGTAAAGATTAAACCCTTGACTAGCAATTTAAATACGTCTTGATGAGGTCGTTTCTTTCTGAAAAATGAGAGAGGTCTGAATATATTTTAGGTTAAGCATCAGTTTTAGAAAAATAGGTGGACACAAATTTCTACTTTGGTATTTATTTATTTTATTTATTTCTATTTATACATTCAGCCAAAAATAAAATAAAAATCATATTACCCATTACATGCCTAACTTAAACATAATAATCCTAAATCTGGAGTTTCCACAAATGCCCTTAACAATACATAGAAAACAATGGAATACCAACTTTTTGTTTCATAATTTAATTGTCCATAAAAAATACTTTAAAATTAATACACGCCTATTTCCTAACATTTTGAAACGTTCAACCTTAATTTCTCAAGTATTATACTTAAATTTAAAACAAAACGAATTCCATCGCTATTCCATCGTTCAACAAAATAGTTATTTTTCATGTTCTGTTAATTTTCCACTATATAGATACAAACTATATTCGACTTACATTTAAAACTATTCAAGTAAATATTTATAAATTATAAACAAAAGCTCAAACTTTACTCAGGTTTAATTTTCAGTTTATGTTTAGAATTTAAGGACGGCTAGGAACGCCATTGTTTCACGTTTTACTAATTCGACACTTTAGGTCACTTTATTTCATCTATCTGAATACCAACATTTTATTGTAGAGTGAAACCAGTCTTATCACCTTTTCATTGAATAATTTCATTATTTGATGCACGGCCGCGATATAAATTACACGATACACATGTGCTTGAGCTTTCTGGCTTACTTATTTATCAAAGTACAAAAACAATTCGACGCAGGCCATTTACACTGAGGTACCTAAGACCTTTGATCTACTTTTAAATTATTAATTAACCATTTGATCTGTTAACCTCCCTTTTTGTCAAACTTGGTTATTATATAATGTTCTCCTTTCTGGTAATCGTTATTAATTGCGGTCAAAATCTATTAACACAATGTGACGTTTGATCCATATTGAATAAAAGGATATTCTCACGTTAATTACATAAGGCGCGTACTTTGTATTGTTGCAATGATGATATTTTACACGTCATTAAATATCGAGCCATGTCTTAGCTATGGTTTTGCATTCTTGCTGTTTCTGTATTTCTTGAGCTTTAATTTTTATAGCTGTTTTTATGAGTTTGTGGTTGTACGGTATAACATCTAATAGTCGATGGTTTCTCGAATCTGTGTGAATTTGTACAAATAACTTTATTATAAACGGTTACTTCCTGGTTCTATCTGTAATGTTTTTGAATTTAATACGAAAGGATATAAAGTACAGATATTTACTACTTGTCCTTTGAAGATAACCACTGATTGTTCAACTTCCTGTGCTATCTCAGAAAATATTGTTACGGGTTTGTGTTTATAAACTAGATTAACTGCTATTCTTCTGCTAATTACGATTGAACAACAGAAAGTTTATTTTCGTTCAGGTAAAGTTCTATGTTAACAAAAGAATCATCACATTTGAATAGCACTATCTATTTTTGCTGTTTGTCATTTAAAAAAAAGTGTCAGTCAGATTTTAAGTTGTAAGTTCCTTAAAGGTATACACAGATTATCGAGAAATAACCTCTTTTTTTTGTTCTGTAACAATATTATATTCATGCAGGTGTAATTTTGAATTTGCTTTTGTCTTTAGCAACTTTACATGAGAGGTGTAAATATGTATATGCATTTAGACATATAACAAACTGAGATATTACAAGGATTTTGATAATTTTAATAGATTGAATTAAACTACCATTCTGAACGAACCTGCAGCTTGAAGAAGTTCTAGAATACTAGAACGGGTAGAATGGCATCCGTGTTTCAGTGAGCTAAACAGAAGACAGGTCCTTGAAAGAGGACATTGACAATAGGTGTCAGTATGGCATTCTAAGACACACTACTGTGATATGGAAAACAGCGAGAACCCACTACATTACCTACCAAACACAATATACCAAAAATAGTTTTAAAAATGATATCTTCTGGAGTAAACGATTTTGGAGCTTAAATAGTTCCCCCATTTTGTTCCTCAGCAGGGGACTACTTCGGAAGTTGTGACTGGCAAGCTCCATAGGAAGAAAAAAAGAATCGGGAACATCTTGCGAATCGTGGTGTGAAATGTTAGAAGCATGAACCAAGTTGGTAAGCTAGAGAATTTGAAAATTGAAATGGATAGGCTAGCATTAGATGCAGTTTTCAGAGGCGGGGGACTTTTGAAGCAGATACTTTAGGATAATTCTTACAAGATCAGAGGAAGAAATGCAGGTATGGGGGTAGTTTTGCGGAAAAAGGTAGGACATTGTGCAGAAAACTACTTACAAAAACAAATGAAAGAGTACTCATGGTTAGATTAGAATCTAAATTATACAAGTATACATCTCACCTTTAGTTACAGCAAGATAGAGGTAGAAGTGATCTTCAAACATGCTAAGATTCGTAAAGGGACATGAAAATTTAATAATTATGGGAGATTTTAATGCAGTGGTAGGTGAGGATAGGGAAAAAGCGAGTATGTTTATTTGGTTTATAGGAATGACAAAAGTTAGGAGTAATGGGCTGGTAGAATTCTGCGACAAAAACAATTTGACCATCACAAATACTTATTTTAACAACATGTTAAAAGACGATACACGTAGAAGATGCCAGGAGACAGGGAGATATCAAATAGATTACATTCTTGTTAGACAACAGTTTGGGAATTAAGTAAAAGACTGTGGAAGCTACGCAGAAGTAGTTATAGACACTTACCACAACATAGTAATTATGAAAGTCGCACTTATATTTAAGAATTAAAAAAATAAGTTACCAAAAAAGTCACTTTGACTTTGAGCAATTAAAAGATAGGGATACCTACAAAGGATATGAGAAAAAGTCAACAGAATTGCTGAAAATCATCGGGAAAATTTCTTATACTAAGGAAGTAGAAGCAGAATGCTTAGACATTGCAGCCAGATATATTCTGTAGTAAAAACAAAAAGAAAATAAACCATGGGATATTGTAAATTTAATAGAAGAAAGGCAAAAACACAAAGCAGATCAAACGAAACAGGAAACAGAGATACAAAGCCATAAGGAAACCTAAAGAACAATGTGTTACACGTAATTCTGGTGAGCGCTTTGTTACTGATCTTATTCTTTTCTTATTGATCTGCTTGAAATAGGACTGATCATTGAGGTCAGGAAACTGAAAATATGAGACACGAAAAGATGGGGTCTAAATTTTTGTCCGAAGACCCTACCGTCGGTTTACAGATGTTTACAATAGGAACAGTTGGATCGTGTGACTTTTTTGCAACCACAACTGTTCAAATTGAGGACTTGCAGATGGACACAAGAAGCGGAAATACGTCTGACCTGATCACAAATACAACATATTACCGGTTTGTTAGAAGTTAGTGCAGCAGTAGGAAGGAATTTAGTCCTTCAAGTATGTGCAGGACTGGTAGCATTCGACCGATCACAGAAGCCAACAGTATTTCTAGTGTAGGGGAGGGTTGAAAAGTAAAGTCTGGTTCCACAAATGACCATTGATTCTGACTGCGAGGCACATAACTGACAATCCTCATCTTTTATGCTCCAGTTTCAGACATTCTTCCTCCAACTCTTGTAAAGAATTCACCCTGGGTAATTGGTTTAGATAAAAAGAAGACATTGTAGCAGACGACGTACAGCCACATGTTGTTGGGCATACCACCATAACGCCAAAACTGGCAGCCATGTAGGATAAATATCTTGTCTTCACGTTGGGCGCCAAAAATAACATTTTTGAAAATTTTTCGTTTTAAATTGGAGGAAAAATTCTGTATTGATAAGGTCATTTAGGGGTAGTTAAGACCAATAGTATAGCACACTTCATATAAAATACACGAGGGCTCAGAAAACGAGACAGTTTTCTGAAGAAAACACGATGATTAGACTGTAAAGTGAATGACAACGTCCTGTATATAAACCATAATCATAATTAATTTAGTTAATGAAAAATATTTTGAAGATTTATTTGAATAAACTAATTCGCAAGTCGTAAAACAACATAAACGCAAGCTGAAACACGACACGCATGGATAATGCATCATTATTACGCCAAGAATCTCAATTGAAACAAGTAGGTTTAATAATGCGTAAGATAGCAAATGCATATAATTTAATACATAAATAAATAAATTGTATGTGACCAGAAAGCTAAAATCGACACCTGATATATTGGAAACAAACAAGGCATGGTGAATAAAATCAAAGTTCACCAAATTCATTTGAACAAAGAATGGTATACGTGATCTAGTAATATGAAAATCCAAGGGAATGAATGCTATTAACTCGAAATATTACGTGACAAAAGCAACGCATTGATTTTAATATACAATAAAATACGATGGAATACCCAGAAACCTGGTATGAAAGAATCATGCATAACAACGAACTCTGCGCTTGTCAATAGCTAGACGATTCATTTAAATACGACCGGATTTGTAAACAAATGAGTTCAACATGAAGTAAGGCTTAATTCACATCACTTAAAAGGAAAATATTTACGTGAAGTGATTTATTGTGAAGTATGAAATAATACAATGGTAATTATGGAAAATTAGGAGGTTTGTCGTTTAACCCTTCAAAAACGTAAGTAACTAAAAGTTGTTTTAATTTAAATTCTAATATTAACATTAACAAAAAGGACTCTAAATAATTACTGGATAAGGATTCTGAATGATTACTGGATAAGCGACTCTAAATAATTACTGGATAGCGTTTCTGAATAATTACCGGATCAAATGAGGAAATGCAACAAGCATTTACTTCAACTATTAATTACCAAGTTAACAAAGGACACTAGAATAATTTAAATCTATGCTAAGAAAAGTGCAGACCATGTCCAAAGCAGATTTAACATTGGGAGTATTAAATCACTAAGCGGAATACGGAAGCAGTTGGTACAGGGACTGATTCGGGCTGGAAACAGGTTAGCCAATCTGAATGTTTTATTAATTTTATTTGTGAATATTTCGTTGTACATTTCTAATCTGAATTTAAAAAATTGCTTTCAGGATAATTTATGTGAGGGGTCAGAAAGGATCGTTTTTTGTACACGTTGTAAATTCGTAAATATTTAAAGAAGTTGAATGAACGTTCATGGAGCTTCAGTTAATAATAATAAGGGAGATTTTTGCTGGTTTTTTGATCAACTTTGGGAATGATAATTATTAATTTTTTTATTCAATTATTAAAAGAAAGTTCTATTTAGAAATTTTTAAACTATTCATACGTTGTAAATATTTTTGAGAACATTATAATAATTTGTGCTTAATGGTGTTTTGGTTTAAAGATTAGAACAGGAAGGAGAGGTAGTAGGTAAATTTAAAGTCTTTGCTTGTCGTATTGTCGGAAGCTCCGTGCGTAATTAAAAACTGAGCTAGCCGACGCAATTAAAATTATATATTAAAAATCAAAAATTGGCAGATTCAAAATTTTAACCTTTTTAATTCACAAAAAAGAGCGTACGGGTCATTGCTACAGTATCACACAAAGATAATTGTCATGACAACGTGGGGCTGTACTAAAATATCTCATCACAATATATATATATATATATATATATTGCTGTGATAAGGGGTTGTTTAGGGGTGTATTGAGTAGTAAGGGTTGCGTAGTAACTGTAAATAGCAATGGGAATCAGAAAACTGCATTTATTTAGCAGGAAAATAAATAATTCGCGCATTAATTATGTAAATAGCAAGCATTTAACACCCTGTATATGGACCGTAATTAACTTTAATCAATGCCAGTAAGCACATCTTCCAATAATAGAACGCGTATTCAGCAGAGAAATAATCATACATGTAATTAAACTACGTTGAGAAGTGTTCTACAAGTTTATAAAACAGATACGCAGAAGATAAGATAAAACCTAATAAATCTTCATGCAATTACGCTTGTAATAAAGAAGGAACAATAAGCGCTTTGATAAGAAAACGCACTTTCAAAGATGAGTTTAAAATAAATACATAAACGAAAACAGCAATCGTGTTACATCATTTATTTTTGTACAATTCTCCAAAAGCTTTATCTACACAAAACAACAGACATAAGCTAAAAGTCCAGCGACTATAACAAGAATAAGGCGGTCAAAGATCGTAAAATAGTAGTAGATAATAGCATGATACGAAACTCCAAAATAGTTTCATCATAAATCAACTTGAACATATACTAGGAATATCCAGGATAAATATGGTTGGTTGCAAGGCTGCTTGGAAAACCAATCCAAATGTAGAGGGAAAAAGCTATGTAACGTCCAGAGGTGATAAGAAACAGTCAGTCTCAATTTGAAGCACGTCAAATCCACAATACTCTTAATCAAATATTTACGTATCAGATAAATAAAATTTATAGTATAGTGCAAAACAGTGTTGTGTAAGAATTGCGTTGAGAATACGTGAAAAAGCTTTTGCCGTTTTTGCAGAAAACGTGCGCAGAAATTGGTTAATTAATTTGAATTAAATATTTATAATGATATAGGGCTTTTAATACGCGTCTAATACAATTCTGGTTCACTTCTAAGACAATTCTAATTCATGGTCCTAAGGCTGGTATTCTAATCCACTGCCAATCGGCTTCTAATACAATTCTAAATTCATAATACTAAGAAACCTATGAATTCCAAGTGGTATTTAAGTAAAGAGGTCCAAGGCTTATACAGAGAAATATAGAATAAAGCACGAGGTGAATCTTGGAAATAGGGAGCAACAAAAATATTGGTTCAAACATAAGGAGTACAAAGCAGAGCATTGGTTTTTGATTGAAGATAACAAGGGGGTGTTGATCCACAACACGCAACAACTCGTCAAAATATCACAGGTCAGAGCTGCCTAGTTATAAGGAATCTTTTCAAATTAAAGTTTTAACACTGAATATATTAATTTTCTCTAAAACTTGTAAGGAGTCAACAAGAACATTTTGAAACTTACGTAATAATCATAAAAGGGTCTCAGACGTTTCAGATTTTTTTGGTAGAAGGTGTTGTTTTTGGTGACTTTAAATTAAATTAAAAGGATATAAATTTTGGGATAAATTATATTAATTGATTGAAGGGTGTATTTAAGGGATTACAAAAATTGTGAAGTGTAAATATTATTTCTTTTCATTATATAAATATTGATTGACTTCATTTATCAACTCAAACAGGTAACCATAAAGGACTAAATGAAAATTGATCAATGTAACGTTGTGCACTCTGTGTAAATTAAAAAGGGCTAGCCGTGGCATAATAAAAACTAGAAGATTAGAGAGAAACACAGAGCGGTGGCGTTTAGCTGTACGTTTATCACATCGGCGTACGGCGTTATCATATCAATTTTTAATGGCTGCCCAAGCCTGGGGTCGAATTAAATCAAATAAATTTGACAATTCGACTGTGGGACCTAAATAGAACAAAATAAAATTATTAAATTAAACTAGGGACCATAATTAAAGAGTTTTAATTTGAGAAAAATCACCAAAACCAAAAATTCAGAGAAAATTGTATATTAATTAAATTTAGGCAAATTTATTTTAGTATTTAAGAGTTAGTGTAAATATAATTTTTCAAAAATGGGCAAAAGAAAACGGGAAACTAGGGCGGCACTAAGAAATCAAGGGGTGGAAATAGGATCCCAAGAGAGTGTAATCATCCAGGAAAGGACATTTGAGAGGAGTTCTAGCGAGGAACAACGGACCTCACAAGAAACAAAAATGATGGAGATTTTGATGGCACTGAACAGTAAAATGGACAAAAATGAGGAGGACATGCAAAACATGACTACAAAAATTGATGAAAATAGTGAAAAATTAGGTAAGGAAATAAAAATTCTGAGTGATGGATTCAGGGAACCAACCAAACAATTGCGGAGATGAGAGCACAAATGCAAGAGAAAATCGTGAGGATTACGGAGGAAATCGACTGTGTATGGGATGATCATGTTGGAATGGTGAAATCCAAACAAGAAAAATATGAAAGTGAGACAAACGACAAACTCACGAATGTAGATACTAAAATATGCAACGTTGAACAAAATTGGGAAACAGAATTCAGGACGATAAACCGGGAAATAGGTAACTTGAAAATTAATTTAGGAAATTTTGCGGGGATGGAAAATTAAATCCAAAAATCTTTTTGAAAAATATTAAAATGTTAGTACAGGGCTCAACAGACGAGCAATATAAATTAAACTTAGTAAAATCGATGCTAAGTAAAATGATATATAATGATACGGAATATAATAGAAAGGGACATATTTATAGAATATCTACAAAGATATGATGACTTGGAACCAAATAATAGAACAGAGAATAATACTAGGGATCGACGCACAGATTTTATGAGGACGCAAAGAAATACTGAGACTCGGAGAACTAATTATCAACGAAATAATTATTATTATGGGAGAAATTTTAATAGTGGTAACTACAACAATTTTAATAATAAATATAGGAGTAGTAGAAATAAGGGTCAGATATCAAGGCAACAAATAGAATGGACTAATCATGAGGGGAAATAATAATCGAGAAATAAATAGACAGGAACATGAGGATTGACGCACGCAAACGAGGAATACTAATCGCACATATGCAGAGATAACGAGTCAGGCAGGACCTTCCACGCGAAACCAAAATTTTTAGATCCGTACAAACTAAGTAAACTTTTACGGATAAACGGATACGAACATTAGGCGAATTTATTAAACATGAGACGGAAAATGAATTAGGAGGAAACTTATTACCGATAGTTAATTTAAAGGTGGAAAATAAAATAGTTAGAGTATTGATTGATACTGGGGCAGAAGCATCACTTGTTGCGGAAGTATTTGTTAAACGAGTGAAATTGATGGATAAGGTGTAATTTGGTGGCACCAAATAATAAGAAATTTGCTAACATAAATGAAATGGTAATTCTGAGATGTGAAATGGGAGATGTAAAATGGGAATAAGATTCTATATATCAAATCTTGACTTAAATTTTTATTCTTAAAATAGATTTGCATAATAAATGTTTTTTTTTTTAATTCGAATTATTAGCTGTAACCATTTTTGCCTAAATCGAGCTTGACGTAATGTGATGTGATCGAATTTATGTTAAAAGGGGATACAGTATAAATTAAGTTTGCAAGATTTTATTGTTGAATAAAAATAATTTCAATATTATTTTAATAGAAACACAAAATATCACTAATTAAACTTTGAATTGAATTTTAAACTTTAATAAAAAATTATAAGGGCAATTAATGCAGTATATGTGGTTTATGAACAATGGAACACTACATTATGTTAAAAATGCACTGTGACATTTAAATGAAGGGAAACTTGATTGATGGATGGGATTTTCTAGGTTTACAGATACTAATTTCTTTGACTATGTTTTATGGGACTAAATAGTTTGTCGCACTAGCTAATACCGTCATCAGTTGCATATAAGACTTGGCGTGGCTTGTCAGTAAATAAGGGAAAATCCAAGAATTTTTGAAAGCCTGAAACGTTAATGACAGGCTAGAGCATGCATGTCTGTTATTTTTATTTGTTACCGAAATTACTGTAATAAATACACTCACTTGTAAATTTCTTTTATATAATTGATATTAACTTGTAAATATGACATTTTTTCACTGGACTGCAAGCCTATTTTTAATTACATGATTTTATTTTATTTTATGACATACCTACACCTGTTTTTGTTAAGAATTCTAAAAAAAGAAATTTTCTTTAAAAGTAACACTTTTCTTGCCACAGGATGTCCTTTTAAATAAATTCATTGACATTAAATTTTTTTAAACTCAATTGATGCCGATGCCGATTTGAATCAAAGAGGAATAATATTTTTTTATAAACCCTTGTAGATGGTCGTATCTTTCTAAGTGTTTGTTTTATACCATGTGCTTATTAGGAACTTTTCCCCTTAATTTGATGAATACTACAAATTGCAAAGTTGTGAAACTCATTTTGGACATATCATATATATGCGATTTAGTTGCGAATGGAATAGTGTAGGTGCTGCAGTAGAAAATTCAAATAGCTTTTTAGTTTCAGCTGATCTTGGCTCAATGCATCTATTAACTTCTTTACAGTTTTGTATAGTGAAGCATTTTCTACTTTATAGGAATGGTTTTATATAATTAATATATAAAATATTGTTTTTTCTTTTGCTTGCTTCTGTAATTTGTTGCATATTTTTTATTCAATATAACTGATATGTTACAGATCATCTAAAGCAAATGAAAACTTAATGACAGATCAAGCATCAAGTGGTGCGTCTGATCAAGGTATATTGCTTATAAGACTTAAATTACTCAAATTGTATACAATTACAGGCATAGTACTAAAAGAAAGCCGAGGATGGACTTGCAAGAAATGTACCCTAGTCAACAGTGAATTTTCGTTAACATGCGAAGCTTGTTGTGGTTCAAAACTACGATCGCTGTCACTAACTAACGACATGACTTTACGAAAAGGAGAATTTTGGACATGTCCACATTGTACTCTTAAAAATTCTTTGTTAATGGTTACTTGTACTGCTTGTAAAACTACAAATTCTGTGGTAGAAGGTCCTATGTCATCACGGAGTCCATCACCTAGACATGAAAATAAGCGACATAGTACTGGCATTGTTTATTCCAAAGTAAACCATGAACAAAAAGCAAATAAAAGAAAAGATCGCCAAAGTGTAAACTTAAGTAGTGATTTTAGTAAGTTTAGGTTGCTTACGTATACTAATAAAATACATATATTATTTGTTAGGTTCAAGTACTGTGATAAATGGAGAAACATCCAGCAGTCCTAAACCATGGCAATGTTATATTTGCACCTTTGAAAACACTCATTCTCAAGTAATTTGTGATATGTGTAGAAATATGCGTAGTACTTCTGATGCACCTCCTGAACAGCCATCTCGACTGACCCAAGAAGAAATTACTAATAAACATTGGAATTATATGGTGCGTTATTGTAAATCTAAAAAACAGAATTACGTTGATGATTCATTTCCACCTGGACCTCCTAGCTTATACTACTATCCAAGTGACAATAAAGATGCACAGTTTGTAAAGTGGAAAAGATTAAAAGATATTGCTGTTGAAGATTGTGACAAGCAGTTATCGTGGGCTGTGTTCAGAAAACCACTGCCTTCGGATATTTCACAAGGTATTTATTAAACTAATTTACTAGTAAATGTGGTGTCTTTATTTTTTGGCGGTAATTGTATCGATCTAATAAAAGATAAGAGTTGATCCTAGTACTCAATGATTTTATTTTAATAATTAATCATAGAGGACTTTTAATCATTAATTTAAAGTATTTTACACTAGTTGTTTAAAATCGTTTTAGTATCTAAGGGTAATATATGTAATCTAGCAGAAAATAGGTCGTGTAATTGTCCTTGGAGCTTTTTAGAAAAAGCTGTTATTATTTAGTAAAAGCGGTTTTGAGTTCCTAGCACTGCTCAGGGAATTAATTATAATCATTATTATGTATTTTGCAGCGTAAACGTTTTCTCGCGCTTTGAAATAAATATATGTTATTATTTCGAACAATGAGAATGTGATACATACAAGGAGTGGTGGACAGCTAAGAAAAGGAACTGTGACTGTGATGGCACTCTACCGCAACTATCATATTTGAAAGACAAGTGAAAAATAGTGCTTAATATTGTAGTGATGGAGTTTTCCTGTCTGTAATCCTTCTACCGTTTCAGTATCTACTATTGCCTGTGTGTCTTGTTTATGTACTGTTGTAGATAATGGACACTGCTATACAATTTCCATATAGAACAGGGCTTGGACCTGCGGCCCTGTTTCTATAAAGAGGCTTTGTGGTTTAATTGGTTCACGTGTGACTACTAAGTCCAAGGTCCCGGGTTCGAATCGCGACATGGACCACTTGAAGAAATGTTAGGCGAGCATATTTCACAAAAATACGTCCTCATTCGGATGTGTGGTAAAATGGAGGTTCTGCACATGCAAGTGTGTGTATGTGTGTCTGTGTGTGTTTTCATGCACGTTAAAGATCCCCATCTTGCTTGAAGTAGTAAGGGTTCAGCAAAATTTAAAATATCCAGACAAAAAATACTTGATTCCTGGACAAAGCACTATCTTCGGGTTGTAACAAATTTTTTTTGAAAGGAAAAAATTGTTGCTTGAAACAAATTAGAAATCTATAAAAAAGATTTTAAAAATCCGTCTAGACTACTTATTTACAGCAATAGGTCGATCCTCAATTTTTAATAAGCCCTTGATGCCACATGGAAAACAACAAGCTCGTAATTTTCTAATTTGATTCAATCACAAGGTTAAGTTCAACATTTTGTATCCAGAATCTTGCAGAATACAATCCAACTGTTATGAAATCTGGTTTGTAAAGTCAGAAATAACAGTTTAACCTTTCAAAAGCCCATGTAAACACCTTATGTTCAGGAAATTCCTTATAGTTTCTAACCTGTTTCATACACACGGCATGTAGGCATTGAAAGTTTTATTCTGATAAGACTTCCCCTGCTTGTACCTCCTTGATAAGTAATTTTCTTAATTCGCTCACTTCCACTACATTTTCGAGGCAAGCAGACTGGAAAATCGTTGATGGCGAGACTGCTGTTCAAAAACGTTAGTTCCTTATGGTTCAGGAAATACCTCATAGTTTCTAACTTGTTTCATACGCACAGCACGTGGGCATTGAAAGTTTTTTTCTGATAAGACTTACCCCGCTTGAACATCCTTGGGATATAATTTTTGTTAATTCGCTCACTTCCACTACATCTTCGAGGCAAGCAGGCTGGAAAGTCGTTGATGGCGAGACTGCTGTTGAAAAACTTTAGTTCTTCTTAATCTTCTTTGGGAATTAAACCACTCATAGAAGATTAAGAAGAATGCTAAACAAACCACATCAAACATACAGGGAGTATTTAAACTTTAGTTCCTTAATTAGTTTTTATTGCAGCGCAAAACCCCCTGTAGGGTTAACGACCCTAATGGCGAGACGACCAGATCACAATTGTTGAACAAACTCCATCCCATACTGCATTAGTTTGGGGCCGATGCCTTGTTACCATACCGCCAAACCCCCTTGAAGGCCATCGCCAACCACTAGTGGTTAAGGATGGCTGATTTTTTGCTGGACCCCAAAAGGGTCTATATTTTGTTTGGTCCCGAGCCACATGTTAGTGTCCGTAAGTCTTGGCACCTCATTGTTAAGTGGTAGCCTATTATTAACGAGTAAATTTTCTTATACAAAGCATTTGATTCTTTAGAAGTGATACTTGATAAAATTTTTATATTTACAGCTATAACTATTGTAAAAAGATTTGAATTAAAATATGTATGTGATTATCAGATCTGATGTTCATCAGTCTTAAGAGACAAAAATGTTCTATAAATAATAATTTTGTTTTATATCGCTAAACTTTGCGAATTGATTTAATTTTTTTGGATATGTTATTCGTTATAGTAAAGTAAATTAAAAGTTTTAAAAAAATTCATTCCAATAGGGTTTCTGTATCTACCTTAAAACACCCTTTTTAATACTTGCTAGATACAGTGGCGTCCAACTTCATTTTATTTAATTTTCGTTTTAACAAAGAATATTTCAACCATACCCTTTCTCACGATATCCCATGGATAATAGCCAAGCTAGCGGCAGAAGTGGCAAGTTTTTATAGTTCCAACTTAATTTTATGTAATTTTTAATACCTATTTCCTACAATATCACATACAATGTCTTGGGGTTAAAAATTAATTCGTTACATTGGCATTCCCAACATGGCGCTTCTAGTGTGTCGCAATGTTGACTAGCTGTAAAGCTTAATTAGCTACAGTGGCACCGCATGTGGCTCTCGATAAAATTGGCTATCTCTTTGTCCGTAATTCGTAATCCGCTACAGGGTTGAGCATAGTAAATTCAAATATAGAGCTCTGTTAATGTGAACGAACAATACATAGCAAGATTTTAGCATGGCCAAAGACATAATACAAGGATTCATTATTTGACATACTCTTAATTTAATTATCTAGGGGTAACGGTAAGCTTAAGCCTAGTCTACTTAATTAGCTTACTCGTTTTGTAAATTATTTAAATAATCTTGATTTCTATTCATGTGAAACTGATTTTTATTGACGTTTCGATCCTTCTCCTAGGATAGTTGTCTAAATAATAACAAGGAGTATTTGTAATTTGGTATTAAATTTCAGAAGATAAAATTGGACTTGGAACTACATTAAGTTTAAGACGGATTTAATTAGGGCAAATTCATAGACATTAGCTACACTCATACTTAATCAATGTTTCATCTCAACTTTTAGTATTTTTCCGAATACCAAAATTGAGATAGAGCATTACTTAAGTATGAGTGTGGCTTAAGTGTGCTTTATGAATTTGCCCTTAGTCTTTACTTAACAATTATGGTAGAAACAAACATTCACCTGGAGTTATAGAATGCTTTAATAAAATTCTGTCAGTTTCATTTTTTCGAAAGGTTGTAAGTTTGTTAACAATGATTGAAATTAAAGCAATGCATCGATGTTTATACAGATTTTTATTTATATTTTTTGCAAGATTGAGTTTTTTGAATAAATACATCCAAGAAACACGGTTTTAAAACATATCAAGCATTATTGAACTTTATTTTCTACCTGTTTGGTTAAAGTTTAAATAAAATATTAATATAGAACAATATATAAGCTATTTTTAATTAAACACATCACAAAATATCAAAACAATGATATCACAAATTTATATTTAATCTACGTTCTTATCATCCCCAGAGGTATCTTCGTCGTCTGTTGTACTTTCATATCCAACATTTATTACAATTTGTTCGACAAGTTCTTCGACAATGCCATCCAATTTCCACATTCTTTCTTCTTCTTTAATTATATGGCTAATACAATTAACCCAATGTCCTTTATCTATGGCTGCAATTCCTTCATCCAGAAGCACCTTCACGTCGTTAATTTTAAAAGTAGAATTGTTGGTAGCTACATGCTGCTTTATTCGAGCCCAAATCAGCTCAATTGGATTTAGATTGCAGTGGTATGGGGGTAACCTTAATGCAGTTCTGCTAGAGCGTTTTACAATTTCGTCAACAACATAAGGTGTCGTGTGAGCTAGAGAGTGCTGCTTTACTAAGGCTAATAATTCAACTTTTAATAGCTTTTTGGTAACTTCAATGTGTTTTGCGTTTAACCAATTATAAATTTGTTCTTTCCGCCAACTTTGATTTGGAACCTTATCGGCTTTAACGCTGTGATAAGGAGCATTATAAAGCACGATTACACTATCATTATCAAGAAGAGGTAATACACCTTTCAACCAAGTTGTAAACGCTTTACCGTTCATGTCTTCGTGATAATCTCCTAAAACGATAATTATGAACTCAGGGTCCTAAGTTGTTTATAGTGTTAATACGCTACCTGTTTTTTTAGATTGAAAGTTTAAATATGCACCATTGACAAATCCCATATCACTACCCATGTGCGCAACAATTAATCTCTTGCCCTTGCCAGAGGGATCTCGTATACCAGTCGATAAACCTTCGATTAATGCCTGCCTTGCTGTTTTTACAGTGGTGTCTTGCCATGCCTTGTTCTTTACATGTCCAGCATTCACCCACGTTTCATCAGTATAATAAATTCTTTTGCCTTCAGCTCTATACTTTTTAATTGCAGTTAAATATTTTCTTCGCCACAACACAATTTCAGGTTTTTCAATTAAAATTGTTTTTCGACTACGCTTTCCATATTTAAAACCCAATTTCATCATTACCCGATAAAGTGATGTGCGACTGAAGTTTGGTAAAGAGTCATCATTGTTTATTGCATGTAATACTTTCTCTAAATTTGGTAATTCATTTCTAAAGTAAAATGCATGAACATGCCGTCGAATCGCACATCTTTCAAATTCTTCAAGTTCGTTGTAGATTGTTGTACGCACTCTTGTAGTCTTTGGCGAGGAAGCAGTACCAGTAGTTTCCATTTCTTTTACAATATTCCACATTGATCGAACACCTAAACCCACTTCTAACACAGTTTGCTTCACAGATTGCGTTTTGGATGCATTTGTGGAATTTTTCAAATATATATTATAGGCAATAAGCTTTTGCCCACTCATAACATGTTTGCCCTTCGGATTTTTAATAGGTTGGTGATCCATAATTAAATAAAAGTCTGAAAAGAATTCATTGTTAGTATTATATGCTTATCTTTAATGAGACTTGCTTACCTTATTATGAAGACACTGGTGTTTTATAGCTCTGACAAGAACTGTTTTGATACTAAATATAAAATTAACACAAATTAATAAGGCCGAGCAAAATTTCAAAGGCAAACTAATAACAAAAAACAATAAATAACAAAAACGAAAATATGAAAGGGCAATAGCAAATGTCAAAATGCCAATTGACAATCTGTCTTATAATAAAAATGTTCAAACAACCAACACAAACATATGGGATATTTATACTTGTGTACACTTGGCTCATCCATCCACCAATGAGAATCGCTGAAATTCAGTCCTATCTTTTTCTTCAGTACCTTCTTAACTGGAATGGAGTATAATTGACATGTAACAATACATAATTTGTATTTTAAAATAAACGAATTTGAAAGTCCAAATTTTCATAAGCTCTGCTGAGTAATAACATCAAATGTTTTTATATTGCAATAAAAATTTATATGTGAAGAATCCAAAATATGATCCATACAGACGGGCAATGCCGCACATATTAAATAGTGCTCATGCGGTATAATATCCAACATACAGAACTTGTTTTATAATAAATACGATACAACTGGATGTAAATGCGAAATACTTCCACTCAATAACTTTGTTATGAATTGTCATATTTCAAATCTAAGCAACACTATTATTAAGTTTATCTAACAAAAAACAAAGTAAAATTGTCAATATAATTAAATACACGGACGATTTAATTCTTGTTTTTATTAAATGTAGGAATGCTATTATGTCCTTACATTTACACATTTAAATTTACATTTACGACTTTTAAACAGATAACAAAAGAATGTAAAAAGTGATTGTTGTTAGAAATTTATGTATCGATATCTTTATTTGCGTACGAGAATTGAACGTCCTATTGATAAAAGGAATGCTCACTCTTAAATAATAGGTTATTTAAACAAGCTGTATGGCATGATTTACAATATTTGTAATTCATACACATGTTTTTCACTTTATCACTTGTGATATTAATTTACAACTCAACTTGTCACCGAATGAGAACACCGACAGGTATCACAATAACAGTCTACATTGGGTTGTTTGTAACCGTTCATTTATATTTCCAATACTCCACCAGAAGGTACTACATTGGCCAGGAGGCGAGTTTGTTGTTGCCTGGAAATTTAGAATTTTGCCGAACCCTTGCCGTTCCAGGCAAGGTAGGGATCTTTAACGTGCGTGACAACACTCACACACGGTACCTCCATTTAACCTCTCATCCGAACGAGGGCGTAATTTTTGTGACAAATGCTCACCTGTCATTTTTCAAGCAGTCCGCCGTGTCGGGATTTCAACCCAGGACCTTGGGATCCGTAGTGTTACGCAGACTACATTGATCCACGGTGACGCCTGGTTGTTTGTAACCACAAGAGTTGTAAATGTATTAACGACAACATTGTTGGAACAAGATCGCAACAGAATATTAATCTGTAATGTATTTTCAAAGTGTGATGGTGCCAGAGGTAGTGACAGCTAAGTAACATTTTATATACAGTATATAGTTTCAGATAAATAAAAATCGCTGACATTGAAGGAATTATGAATTAAATAATAAATTAAAAGTTTGCATGATGCTGTTGTGATAGTCCTCATACTAACAGAAGTAAACTTTATAGTTTGTACACTTCATGTAATACAACGTACTTGATGATTAATTGGAGATTGTGATAATTTTAAAAGACGGCATCAAATTTACTTCGAACATATGAAAGTTGACTGTGTGTATTGTGGTGTTGCTTAATATACTCAAAGAAGATTATTAAAGTACACAGAAGTTTGGGTAATGAAGCTGGTGTTCTGTGAAGTCAGTACGGCTAGTGCTGGAACCTCTCTGAAAAATGAACTCCTCCCAGAAACGATGCTGCTGGAGATTCCTGGTACGATGCTACGTAGATTATGGGCTTCATTGTTGCTAGAATCAGATCTATGCTTTACATAATTTGGTGGCTGATTTTGCTTGACGGTCCATCTGATAATGCATATGGTGTTATGAATATATATTGGGTTAGACCAGCCTACTGTTTTTATGACAAACAAGACATCTATAGAATTATATCTCTCGGTGAATTTGTTTCCAGTAAAATGAGCCTAACTAATAAAGTAAATAAAACATTGCACACCAATAATACTGTTATGGGTAAAATTAGTGTTACGTTATAAATTTAGATTTGCCCTGAAAGGGTGCATCTGCTAACTACCGTGGTGCAGGAGTGGGTTTATGGAAGAAATCATAAAGATACTAAAAAATAAACATTTGAAATGAATGAAATACAAAAACTATGTTACAATTTACCACTTACCTTGAAAAACTGTTCCATTATATAACGTCTGCGCTATTAAATTTATTTATACCACATCTACCATAAACTAATATTAACTTCGTAATTGAAAATCGGTATTACTGTACTAATCTTACATATTAAATATTCTAAATATGCAATCAAAGTTCCTCAAATCTCACACTAATAACATAAATTTATTATTGTAATAGGGGCATCATAAACAGTTCATCAAACAACTGAGAACAATAATAAAAAACTATCTTCGTAACCAAATACTAATCAATACCTAATTATTTTGACCAAAATACAACAAGAATATATTGCTAAATATTGCTTAGCACTATCCAAATATTCCTTACATTAAATTGATCGACATTTTTCGTTACCATTTGCAGAAAGTTTGACGGCATCTTCTACATAGTTATGACTGCAGGCTGCACATGGAGACTCAACGGCTGCTGAAGAACTTCTTCATATTCAATTATATACAGATGAACCAAAAATAGCAGGTATTTCCAATAAAACAACACTTTTGTGTTTACTATTTCCAGAATCCCTTAAACGTCCATACGCCTTATATTCAACGGTTGTAGTTTAATTAGGAATATACAACCACCATTAATATTACAATAATATTGATATTGTACTATTAACATCACGATTACGGCAATTAACAAAATCAGCATATTTAGCATAATAGGCACAAATTTTACTTTATAGGTCAGTGTCCTGACTTAATAGTGTACAAATCTCTCCCTTAGTTTTGATAAACTCAGTCTGTTACGTTTATTTTTCAACATAAATTAAATACACTTTTTTCCCTGGTTAAGTCATTACCCGCTTGAATAAATTCCATTTCTATTCTTAAATTCTCCAACAATACCCTATATAATGTACCTGTTCAGTATAAGCCCACTTTAACATAATCTTAACTGAAATCCATTTTGCTTTTAAAACGAAAATTTATTCGATAAATTAAATAGTCAATACCTTGTTTTAGGTATCCGTTAAGTTGTTAAACATTCCGATAACGTATAATTGCTTTCTCTTGTGTTTCCCATCTAAAGAAATATGTATACAGAAGACCTTTTCTTTGCTGACCAGTTCTGGAGAACAATAGAGTAACCTAACGGAACACCCTACTGTTTGTCCAAGTTGGTTGTATTTCGTAAAGATTCTTGCAAGCAATCGCCCTTACTGCCACTTACGAGAAGAGGTATGCCTCTTATTATATTCTTACGTGTTTAAAATTGAAAAACGATTGTAAGGGTTGCTTGTCCAGTTTGTAGCAGGTAACTTGTCTACCAAACTTACGATAAAGATGGCACTACTTGAACTTCTGTTACCCGACCGAGATATAAAACTTCGTCTACACGCGCGTGATATCTTTAATGTTCAATTAATAACTGTCACTGTAATTAGCGATCTGGCTCTACGAAGGACCAAATGTAAGATGTCGGCGTACTGCAGTTCACCTTATGTAACGAGAACACAACGGTGTTTTTACCAATATTTCCCTTTATATTAAAATAAACAGGAGACGAGATTTGAGCATCTTTATTGCGGTACGAATGCAAAATACTGAATACAGACATTTACAGCCACCGCATGGTGGGGTGAAAGAGCAAAACTGGTACACAGGCCGCCTCATTTCCTAGCTATAACGGTACATTAAAAGAATGTACTAACATACTACCAAGGTACAATTTATTGTCATGATGGGACGTAACAACATTGTTCAAATTTTGAAGGATTGTTTGTTTTTCATTTCTTTCATGGTATAATAAAACTCCAACAATCGAGCGAGGAACACTGCTTGGAATTACAACTGCTACAAGAAATACTTATTTATAGTCGAAATCAGGAAAGAATGAATGCACGTCATCAACCGTATTCGTATGCATCAAGATTAATCAATTGACTGTTTAATAAAGATTTCAAGAAATATTCCCATTGGGAACACATAAGTGTAATATAGTTAGAACATGCGACAGTTTACTGTTCCCATTCTTTACGTATCATAAACTCCACAGCGTAAGTCGTTACTAAGCTACTTTGCTCGAAACTCGTGCTACTTGTATTCTTTCTTTCTCTTACATGTTAAATACGCCCATTGTATATGCGGAAGTATATCTTGGATTGAATCTGAAATTAATGACGTGCATTCATTCTTTCCTAATTTCGACTATACAACAGTTGTAACATGTTAAACTTCCTTAACCCTATGTTAATGCGACTCGTATCATAACGTAAACTGTAAAAACCTTCGATAGCTAAATTAGCAGAGGACCATCCAAATTGGGTCAATATACAAGAGGTTGTAAATATGGAATAAAGTAAACCATAGGTAAAAATACATTGATAAACACAGATTGCATGTAATGTAACCAATAAATAACTTACCGTAAATGTCCTGTAGTGGAACGACGTTAATTATTCTTCTTAAGCTTCTTTGGGAATTAAACCACTCATAGTTTTAAATGATCTTTATTTACGTTTCGATCCATGACCTAGGATCGTTGTCAAAATAATAAAAACTTCAAGTTTGACGTTTATCACATAAATTGAAGGTTACTTTGATTTATTGATGTTTGAAATATTTGGTTTGAGTACACTAAGCAAAAATTTTTAAAGTTTAAAAGAATGATTGCCTTCAATTTGTGTTGCGACCTGGGATCGACTTTCCTAAGGTAGCCAATACGCTTAACGTGAAATCAGCTGATTAATTTTTATTGGTGAATTTTATATAAATTCAATAATTTGGGAATTAGAAAACAATTTTTAACATGTTTCTATTTATACAATTGAGAGATTTCTAATTTTATGTCTTATTTTACCGAGATTCAGTGAAGGGGGTTAAGCAACCTGTGGCTACCAAGATCCCCAACATTTATAATTTGCCGAAATAATGATTTTTTAATTAATATGCTTATTGTTATGTAATTAGTTATTGTATGTATAAATAGAAATCATGTATGTAGGCCGTATTTCATGTTAATATCGCAAGGAAACCCAGGAAAAACTTGCAATGCTACCTAGATATTGTGGGCATTTGATCTTCATTTGTTATTTCTTTTAGTAGTGGAATCCATTGTTTACTGAAAGTCCCGGATTCGTTTGCAACGCAGTTATTTTTATGTAGGGTTATATTTGAAAAATTTGAAAAATCCATGATTTGCCAACATGCATGGGACTCCAGTCATAAAATAAAATGGGAAGATGCAAAAATTATCGACAAAGAAGAAAACCACCAAAAACGCAAAATCAAAGAAGCTGCCTATATAACCCTACATAAAAATAACTGTGTTGCAAACGAATCCGTGACTTTCAGTAAACAATGGATTCCACTACTAAAAGAAATAACAAATGAAGATCAAATGCCCACAATATCTAGGTAGCATTGCAAGTTTTTCCTGGGTTTCCTTGCGATATTAACATGAAATACGGCCTACATACATGATTTCTATTTATACATACAATAACTAATTACATAACAATAAGCATATTAACTAAAAAACCATTATTTCGGCAAATTATAAATGTTGGGGATCTTGGTAGCCACAGGTTGCTTAACCCCCTTCACTGAATCTCGGTAAAATAAGACATAAAATTAGAAATCTCTCAATTGTATAAATAGAAACATGTTAAAAATTGTTTTCTAATTCCCAAATTATTGAATTTATATAAAATTCACCAATAAAACGCTAACGATTTTGTTTATTATTAAACGACTGAAATACTACATGCAAACGGTAAGAACTAAATTAATAAACCCTTTTTAAACTTAATTGAAATAAATGTTGATTATTGTTGATTATAAATAATTACGGTGCGTAAAACCCTACTTTCACTGTTTTGCATGGTTTTTCCCTTAACTTTCTTCATCTCACTTATTTTACCTAGCCTTAAAGGCTTGAATTTCATAACATGGACCTTGTATTTCCTATAATCTATTTATCCCCAACTAGTTCATTGTTAAAGCATAATTCTTTACTGTTTTATGCTGACCAATCACAGTTCTTCAATTTCCTTACATTTTTAAGAGTATTTGTGTGTTAAAAACATGTCGCTTTAGTTGTCATATATTAGTCATGTCTGGGAGTATTGAATTTGACATTTTGTTGTCAGGAGGTTGTGTTGTAGTTCATCTTCGCACATGCAGCCATTGTCAGGAAAAGTTATTCTTAAGTACCCTGTTAACACTCCATATTTTACAAAAATTTGTTCATTCTCGGCACAAGGCAAGGACGGAAAAATTTCAACCCTTTTCAAGATGTTAGTGGGGAGAAAGATGTTTTTGATGCGTATAGCTCTGCCTCGACCCTTTTAACTTTAAAAGTAGAGCAAAATGGCTGGTTTATGTTGTCTACATTCTGAAAAGTTGGTTTGGTATCCTATAGATAACCCTGTTAGGTTAATTTCTGGAATAGTCGCTATGACATACAATGTATTTTGCGAAACCATCTGTCCCCATTTCAATATTAATTCGTGCTTCGCCTCAAAATTACTGGTTAGGAACTCTGACTGGGTGTTCTACCTAGACCATCTAACATCAGATAGTGCCATATCGATGCTAGATCAGACAACCTTGTGTGCCTCTGATGAATCGCAGCTGCTAAATCATAACGTAGAGCGAATATCCACTTTTGGAGTAGCGCAGTTCTCTTTCAATACACATACTCACTAACATCTTTATTTTCGTTCGTTCTTGGATCCCCAAATGGACCTACCACATATTCAGCATTTTGTCTGTGTACACCGACCCAAGTATTCATATCACCTAATAGGACCACAGGTCATTTCTTTTGCATTTGTATAATACATTTCCCAAAACTGCTTACACTCATTGTCATTCACCAGAGCATAACATGTTACTAAAAAGATCTTTCTGAAGCCCACTTTCATTTTAATTCACAAAATTCAGAGAGACAAATTCATAGTGTTTCATACATTCTTTTGGTTGATCATTCAAAATTAAACCAACACCTTTCGCCCTGAACTCATTGCTCTCTACTGCAGACCACAGACCCAACATACCATCGTCTAATTCAACAACCTCTTTCCCCTTCCATTTCGTTTTACTCACACACACCACATCCATGCACCTTTTTTTCATTTCATTCATGATTTCATACTCTTTACCATACACTTCCCTGATATTCTAAGTACCAATCAAATCGCCTTTCCTGATTCATGTGATCGTTACCGGATGGGCTAGATATTTTCCACCTCAGTCACCTTCCGCGACTTTGAAAGTTCGAAGTTTTTGCAAAGTTCTTGCTAGTGTCTTAATTAAATTGAACGAGGTTACCAGCCTAGATTGCAACCGTGTTGTAGCTTTCTATACTAATGGCAATGACACCTTACTGTCCTGTGTTAGCATGTTTAGCCTCTCTGCCACAGATGTCGCCACGATTTCCAGTCCTCCAGGTGTGCCTAACGTCTTTCAATACAAGCTAAAACTTCCTCTTCCAAGGAGGGCACCTTGTAAGCTAGCACACTAGGAGGCACAGCTGTGAACTGACACACATCAAGGGTTTCTGTTCAAGTTCTTAACTATTTTGAAGTCACTTTGACTGCTTATCTGATTAGCGTGTTACCTATACATTTTATTTTTATCTTGCCACATTTATTGTTATAGTTTGTGAGTTCACGTAATTAACTGTGTTATATGTCGTATAGTATAATACATAGAGTAATACATTTGCAGTACAAAGTATTTAACGAATCTTGGGAATTTTTGACCATTTGGTTCCAATTTCAGGTGCTATGGAAGATAATTATATAATTTTTTACAGTATTGTATGTTAGTTTCAATTTATGTTGGAATTACTATAAATAACAGCTTTGTTGCTTACTTACAGATAACTTTGTACCAAATAGTGCCTAAATATAGCTGCTGGATAGTTTCTTTCTTGTGCCTAACACAATTATTATTTTATTAATTCAGTTAACTTGTCTAATATCCTTTACTACCAAACTCATCTTTAGGATCTTCTATCACCATTGCATACCTGATTTATGTATTTTCTGACTTAATATTGTATTAGAAATAAATATTACCATAAACAATTTCAAGATAATAGATGCGTAATTATGAAATAATTTTTCTGATTTAACATTTTAGGTGTATTGGGAAATTGTTGGCTTCTTAGTGCGCTAGCGGTTTTGGCGGAGAGAGAAGACTTAATAGAAGCGGTTGTGATTACTCGTCAATTATGTCCACAAGGTGTTTATCAAGTACGGCTTTGTAAAGATGGACATTGGATGACTGTTTTAGTTGACGACCTTTTTCCCTGTGATAGAAAAGGACATTTATTTTATTCGCAGGTGAGTTTGCAAATTTCAACACTAAGTTTACAGTATACAATAACTTTAGGTAATTGCTGCACTTTATTTTTAATTAAAATTAAGATACTATATTTTTCGTTGTATATTGTATTCTAACCTCCTTCTAAAGGCATAAGAAATATAACATTAGAAATTGGCAGTAATTGCGCAATTTTCTATATTTTGACTGTTCAGACTAAATAAAATTTATCCCACTTGCTAAAATTTTCTGCCCGTATATTAATAGTTAGTCAACTTATGAATGCCAGAAAGCTAGCAACACACACCACGATATAATATGATCATCTTGAAGCCAGGATCCATATAAAATAATTAACTACTAAATTTTTTTATATATTTTCTATTAACTAGCTTTCGACATCCATTGGTGTCATCTTTAGGTGTTTAAAAAAACTTAAGCATACATATGGAAACTTTATATATTAAATGTTGTAAAAAACATCGATTTTCTATATAATCTTGACAAATAATGCGGTCTAATGAAAGAAGGTATGAAACATTTTCCATTTTTAAATATAAAGGGTTTTGAAACTGTTGGAGTTGTTATAAATGAGAAATGTGTTAGGATGAAAATTAAGACAAGCTTAACAATTAGCTCGTCTTTTACTTGATTCCTAAACCGTTGTCTAACACGAATGTAATCTATTTGATATCTTCCTATATCTCCTGGCATCTTCATGTGTATTGTCTTGTAGCATGATGTTGAAATAACGTGTTTGTGATGATTAAATTGTTCTTCTTAATCTTCTTTGGGAATTAAACCACTCATAGTTTTTAAAATCATCTTTATTTATGTTTCGATCTATGACCTAGGATCGTTGTCAAAAAAATTCAAGTTTGACATTTATGTCATAAATTGAAGGTGACTTTAATTTATTGATGTTCGAAATAATTGGTTTAAGTACACTAAGCAAAAATTTTTAAAGTTTAAAAGAATGATTGCCTTCAATTTGTGTTGCGGCCTGGGACCGACTTTTTTTAGGTAGCCAATACGCTTAACGTGAAATCAGCTGATTAATTTTTTTTTATTGGTGAATTTTATATAAATTTAATAACTTGGAAATTGGAAAACATTTTTAACATGTTTCTATTTATACAATTGAGTTACCTTTTTGTTACCTTTATTCGTATGAAATTTATAATGCCCTCAATATCTTGTTTTAACTTATAAATAATGTGTCGGTGGTTTTGTAGTCTTTCCTTCATCATACTGTAACTTGCTCTTTCGAGAATCCTTGATAGTTTATTGCTTGTCTTTCCAAATTTGATTCTAAATCCTTTTGATATTATTTCGTTGTTTCTGCATTTTATTAGGAACGTGAGTGAATTTTTGGAATGCGATAGCTTTAGATTTAGATTGTCTTACTGTCTAAAACAAATACAAATTTCAGGCCCATGTCTGACTTGTAAATACTCCCTGTATGTTTGTTGTGGTTTGTTTAGCATTCTTCTTAATCTTCTTTGGGAATAAAACCACTCATAGTTTTTAAAAAATTGTCTTTATTTATGAACTTTTAAATAAAATTAAAGATTGTGTTTTTTTGTGTATAAGTTTTGACAAAAGCCTGAATAAAGTTGTGCAAAAATGCCAAATGGACATTCTTGTCACATACTGGGATGATGAAGATAATATGATTAAAACAAATTATTTGTCTTCGTGTTTTCTTGAAAAAACCACTGCCATCGATATTTTAAATGGTTTTTTAAATACCCTGCATTCTCTTAGTATACCCATCAGCATGGATGGACCTAATGTGAATCTGAAGATGCTTCGGGAACTAAAAGAACACATTCGAATTTCTGGTAGTGATGATGACCCCATAATGTTTGATCTTGGTACGTGTGGGCTGCACATTGTTCATGGAGCGTATAAAACAGCACACAATGGCACTGGTTGGCGTTTATCCATGAATTTCTACGTGCATTGTATTACCTTTTCAAAAACACTCCTACTAGAAGAGGAATTTTTATCTATCATACAGGTACAACAACATTTTCACACAAATTTTGTTCAATAAGATGGGTGGAAAATGGTGGTGTTTTACAGCAAGCAATAAAGCTATTAAAGCCTCTTAAAAAGTATATTACAGCAATTTCAACTTGTCCACCAGATTGTGCTAGTTTTAAGAAAATCAGTAAAGCTTTGTCAGATAGTTTCTTGCTAGCAAAACTAGAATTTCTTTTGTTGCCCTATCTTTATCACGATCTAAGTTCGTTGCTGCGTTGTATTTGGGAAAGATTTATAAAAAACGAATTAATAAAAAGTACAAAAACGTCTTTGGATTTAATTAATACAGTATTGCCCGAAATAAACAGTACTGAAATTGTAATTGTTTTGTATATTTAAAAAATACATATTATTGACACTTTATTATATGTTTTAAATGTGCACCTCCTCGTTCGAGACAGACTTCATAACGATGTTCTAAGTTTCTGGTCATGTTATTGAATAAGGGTTGTCTCAGGGCTGCGAAGAAGACTCTAACGGCATCCTTTAATTCATCGATGGTTTGTGGTGCCCGTTTGAAAACGGCATTTTTAGCCATGCCCCAAATGTATGCGTCTGGAGGTGTGAGGTCTGGAGAATGTGAAGGATAAGGGAAGTCAGTAAATCGTGATATGAATTTGCTTGGAAAATGTTCTTGAAGAAATTGACGAATTGCGGCAGCAGTATGGCAAGTTGCCCGTCCTGCTGAAAAAATTGGTTTCGAAATGCCAAGTTACGTGCACGACAGAATTGACGTAGATCAGGGATAAATCGTGTTAAAATTTGTCTGTACCTCTGTTGATTAAGTGTGACTTGCCTACCATTCTCTTCGATAAAGTACGGACCAATGATTCCGTGTCCGGAAACAGCACACCAGACACTCACTTTTTCACTATGTAAAGGAACCTCTTGAACCTCATCGGGTCTGGCAAAGCCCAGAAATCGATTTGTGCGACGATTCACATAGCCTGACAAGTGAAAATGTGCTTCGTCTGAAAACCAAACATTTTCAAAAATTCAGGTTTTTCATACTGTAACGCGAGAATTCTGGCGCAATATTCCACTCTACTGCGATAATCCCGAGGATGTAGTTGTTGATGTACTTGAATCACATACGAAAATGTACCCAGCTCCTTCAGGATTCTTTGAAAGGAAGTTCTTTTTAAATCAAGTTGTAACGCTGTCCTTGCCTGGCTGACTTTCGGATTTTCTAAGATTTGCTCAAAAACACGTTCATGGTTATTGTTGTTGTTAACTGTCCTGGGACGCCCGAGTTTCCTTTTCGTTGGCACAATACACTACCTGTATTTCTAAACTTTTCAATAACCTTCAAAATTACAGCATTACTTGGAGAACGTTTATTAAACCTTTGTGTGAATTGATCAGACACGTATAGCAAACTTGCACCATTACGTCGGCCGATTCCGTATGAACGAAAATAATGCTCTACCAGAAACACTTTCTCCTCTGTACTTAACACCATTTTTAACAATTAGGCCCTACTAATTACTTGTTTGAGGTTTACTTGACAGGTCTATACTAGCTAACTTGAGTGTGACAGCGCACGCATAAAAACACCGCCAACTTAGTTTCAGTACTGTTTATTTTGGGCAATACTGTATTAAACTTGAAGTTGCCAAAAATTTGTTATCACCAATGCAGATTGATATTGGCTTTGACAATCAAGAACTTGAAAAAAACTGTTTCAGAACTTCAAATTTTAGTGTTTAAAAAAGATTGTCAGACTTTTCTTAAACTCCTTTTTAAGAAAATCCGTGAAAAGTCACCTCTTAAATATAAAATTGTTAGAGGTGCATCATGTCTTTCTCCATGTGTAATGAAAAGTGAATCACTTAGGAAAGAGAGGATTCAAGACGCATTAGAAGAATTTGTAGAAAAGAAACGTATAAGTCTATGTTGTGCCGATGGTATAAAAAGACAATATGAAACTTTGTGTGTATTAGAACGTGATGCTTTAAAAGAGTGGCGTAATGAAAGGCTGGATATATATTTTACAGAACTTTTTGTAAAAACCTCTATGAACGATAAACAATTTCTTACTTTTGTGAGGATAATTTTGACAACGTATCATAGCAATGCTATGGTTGAAAGAGGGTTCTCTATAAACAAAGAATGCTTACAGGGCGGCTGAGAAGAAAGATCATTGATTTCACAAAGATTAATTTATGAAGCAGCATTTAAGAATTTAGATATAACTGCGAAAATGATTCATGCTGTAAGGAATGCATCTTCTTTAAGACGTGAAGCTATTGCCGAAAAGAAGAAATCTAAGGAAAAGGAAGTATGCAGTAAAAAGCAGATTATTGTGAAGGGAGTTGCAGACTTAGAAAAGAAACGGAAGGACATAGAGAAGCATAACTTTGAAGAACTAAAAGCATTGGACATTGAGTTGGAAAAATTAAAGAAAAAATTTAAACTATTATGAATTTAAATTGTGTTTTCAAATAACCTTTATATACTTAAGTACGACAAATGTCCTAATTACTTAATTTTTTGATTATAATATTATGAAACTTAACAGCAATAGAATAAATACAGGTAAACTTTTTTTAACGCAGATCACTAATATTTTATAAAATGGTCACTAAAGTCACTAAAAAGTCACGAATTTTTGTTTTTGAATCTCAGTAGACATCCTGATACTTGTATTATTACTGTATTAATCGGTTTAGATTCTAATCTAACAATGAGTACTCTAACATTCTTTTGTAAGTAGTTTTCTACACAGACAGTGTCCTATCTTTTTTTTTTGCATAACTATCCCCACACCCGAATTTCTTTCCTCTGATCTTGTATGAATTAACCTAAAGTCTTCACTCCAAAAATCCCTCGCCTCTGGCAAGCGAAACTTTGCTGATCCCTACTATGTCTAGTGCTAACCTATCCATTTCAACCTTCAAGTTCTCTAGCTTACATACTTGCTTCATACTTCTGACATTTATCGCTCCAACTCGCAAAATGTTCCCCGCTCTTTCTTTCAACTTTCCGATCACATCCTCTGAAGTAGTCTCCTTCCGGAGATCCGAATGTGGAACTATTTTAACTCAGGAATCTTTTACTCCAGAGGATGTCATCATTTTAAAACAATTTAAGTACGCTATATACTTGGGGAGGTAATGTGGTGGTTTCCCGTTTCTTTCCACATCGCCCCTATGGTATCTGTCAATTTAAGTATCGAAAGAGCTGCTGCCTTCTTTTGAGGATTTGTCTTAGTCTGGTGCCTCACCAAAGACTCCTACGATTTGGTAAAACCTTTGGTTCAGTTCTTTAGCTCATTGGAACACTCAGGTTGCTCCACCCGTTCTAGTAATCTGGAACTTCTCCAAGGTGCAGGTCCATTCGGAACGGGTTAAATACGTAGGGGAATTTATATCAAGAATTGTAAATTATTTTAAACCACAAGAATGTAAACAAACCAATTATATTTTAAACATAAAGTTTTATAGTGAAAGAATGTCATGTTTTTTTAAGAAGCTTTCAGAATTGTTAAGATAGGAAATTCGTTGATAATATCTCAAATATGAGTTTTCGGAAATTGATTTAATAAATTACATGCAATATGACATAGTTTTAATAGACAGTGTTGCAATTACCACAAAAGTAAATTACAAAAACACTTTACTACAATGTAACAATCAGACGCTAAGCCATTAGAATGCAGAAGTATAGGGTTTCAAAAGTGATGTAATTTGTTTATACAATAGACTACAATGTGTGCAGCCATAAGGTTTTACATAACGCAATAAAATATACACCTATGTAAATTACATGGTAACAGGTACTTCCCACGGGTAATTTTGTATTAACTCAGCAGCAAGATTGTGAAATAACATGAAAAATCACCGACAACTTATGTAGTAGAAGGGAAATTAAAGAACAATGATTATAACCAATTGAGATTGAAGTTAGTTATGTAGAACTCGGTTACCTGAAAATATTAAAAATGTAGAGATATGCATGGATGTGGGTTGAGAGATGTGAATTAGTTTTCATGGGAACCGGTAATTAGTGAACGTCTACATTGTTGCACCTTTTTGGCTTTACAATTTATTTTAATAATTTAATTTAGGGGATTTTTAAGCTCAGTATGAAAAAGTTTTCCTTTCCCATATTTAATTTAAGGTTTTACATGTATAATTCCACGATCATAGTTTTCTCTGGATTCCAGGACATTAACTCATTATTTATGATATGCAAACCCCACGCATCTGGATTTCTAGGCGTAGGTTTAGGAAGCTAAAAATGGTGAGATTACTATAGTTGGTGAGGATACAGCCACCTTAAAGTAGGGACTTTACTGTTTGTGTCACACGATATCGGACGTGTGTGCGATTAAGTTCAGTGATGTGATTCCTTTCATATGTTTGCAACTTCTTCTCTTACCTAAAAAACTCCATGTGTTTTACTTATAATATTTTGGATACACAAAGAACACCAGCCAAAGACTCAGACTTGAGAAACAGGAGACTGCTTTGGCTTTATTAAAAACTCGGTAAGCCCTGACTTGTTTTGTTATCTTGTGGGTTTCAGTTGCAACGGTCATTCATGCAGCCAAATTTGTAGGCGTAATACTTTATGCCCAGGGTTATATATGATTATCGATGCGAGAAAGGAGAACTTTAGAGAGCATGGATGTGACCGCGGAGTTTCATTAACAATGGTTAACTGGAAATACTATGCATCAAATAATGAACATTGAGTCAACCTTCTCTTATCCGAATGTTGATGGTTTAAGAAGTAAAGGGTTTTGAAGGTTATAATTTTATTTCAAAATTTTGACATTATTCTGAAAATTTTTGGATTATCGACCTGAAAATTGCCATTTTTATTTTTTGGGTACAGAAGAAAAGCATATAATACTATTTTTGACTTTGGTCATAGAGGGCGCTTCTTACAATCTTTTTTAAGATGAATTAGCCATAACTTTATATTCTACATCTAGCGTACAACTGACTTTGAAATCTAAAAGTGCAACCCCGTTTACATTAAAAACATATTCTTATTTCTTTTTGATATTCCTATCTGTTTTCGCAACACAAATTGAAGACACTCATTGTTCGAAACTTTAAAATTTTCACTTATTGTATTCAAATCAAAGATTAATAAATCAAAATCACCTTCAATTTGTGTCATAAATGTCAAACTTAAAATTTTTATGATTTTGACAACGATCCTAGGTCATGTATCGAAACGTAAATAAAGACGATTCTAAAAACTCTGAGTGGTTTAATTCCCATAGAAGATTAAGAAAAATACAAAACAAACCAAAACAAATATACAGGGAGTATTTTCAAGTTGTGTGTTGGCTTATAACTGCGAGGGTGTTATAGTTAACCAACTCTATCCTATATTTTATTTGATCACCTATGTATGTAGGTATGTTTTTATAAAACATTTATTTGGAAAAGTAAATCAGATTACTTTGTGGGAGGCCTTAGTCAGTCGATAACCCGAGAACAAGAAAGAAAACACCATGGTTTTTTATACATACACTGAAAAAATAATAGGAAAGTATTGATAAACCCTTTGCAAAGGCCTTGTTAATATATATTTAGATCAGCTCTTGATCAAAAACTTCAGTCATATTAATTAAATATGCTCGCATAAGGTACTGTGTCTGGATCTTCTCTACCTATTAGAGGTCTGCAGTAGTTAGTTATGATTGTCAAGAGATGGACTTACATGTATCCAAAGTAATTCTTATGGATTTTTACATAAATGAATCTGAGTCCATATCTGAAACCAAAGACACCATGTTTGGCCTTTGCTGTTTTTGATGAAATGTGGATTTCAACTGAGAAACAATTCTTTTTATGCCTTTTTAACTAATTATATGAATGTGACTTGGCAATTTGTTACGTACCGTGTTGGCCCCAGAAAATCTAACTCGTAATCCACAGAAAAACTCGAAGTACCCTGCTAATAATTCTGTTTTGACAAAGTACGGAAAATCTCTACTACGAATAAGAATGGTTGCCTACTAACTCAGTGGAATGGGTGGTGTAAGTGTTTAAGGACAGTCCCAAAATGCTATCATGTGTGAAATATATGTTAATCGGGAATTATTTTGGACGTCATGTAATCTTGAACTATGGGGGATTTCTAGGAAAAACTCCCACAAGGATGTAACATTATATTGAAATATTAATGTATTAACAGACTATTTAATTGAATTTCATTAACTTGTATTACTTATAGACAGAATTCCATGATAAATTACCTTTATATTTTAGTAGCATCCCTCATAATAAAGGCATCATGTTTAGAAATAGCTTTACGCTTAAATAGTAGAAATTTCAGCGGCTGTCATAATAATTGAAAGGTCCAACCTTTGCAAACACAATACAATACCCTTTAAAAACTTATGTCGTATATAGATTGATCAATCTGATAAATTTAAATAGAATCTTACCTTTTAACTTAAAGAAGCAATTTTCAGTTTGTAAAACTTTATTTTCTTAATACTTCAGTGAGTGACAGGGTTTATAGAAAGCGCAACATTACAAATAGCCTAACTATGTTTCAATTTGATTTGTTTTAAGATTGCAGACATTTTAAGTAGTCTGGAGACAACCATTATATTGAAATCCATTTTGGCTCGGTTTAGGTTATCCGACCTTTTATCAATGGCAGACAACTGTCGCCAACAGATAGGGTCAACAATTTCAGTATCTAAAAATCCAAGAATTTACAACATGTTTATACCGTTAGAAAAATAATTGCTATCTGTAGGACTCACCTTAAAAGGGCTGGATTTGGTTTCTGAAATCTTGTTTTTGGGATGTTCTATTAATGGTCATTGGTTAACAGAAATATGACGTAAATAAGGGTTAAGAGTAGGGTTGATATATAATTTAAGTTCTTAGGCAAAACAGAGATATTCCAATGGGGTTTTCCATTTTCAAAACGTATAAAGAAAAGTAGCAAGAGAAGTTTGCTGGTTACGTTCTTCGGCGTAGCAGATGTGATATCAAACTTAGTATCATGTTATTAAAAGTGGAAAGGAGTAGTTAACTCAACCAGTTCACAAGGGTGTACGCCCGTGTGTTCACGGATTTATAGGTGATACTAAAATTATTTAATAAAAAGCTTGTGTGCGTGTGTGTACAAGCTAAGCTATTAGCAAGATTCTGTCGTGTACGTGTGTCAATGAATTATTGAGTGGTTGTGAATAACAAGGGCAGCAAACGAGATTCTCCCCCCATTTTAAGAGCTGTTTTGGATTGGAATGCAAGCAATCAAACGATTGATGATTTTTAGTAAGTTTTTATATTTAAACTAGCATAGCGAATTTTTAGTTAACATCCTTAAGTTAAAATCAATGAATTTCCTAATGTAAGAGGTTCACGTTTATTGCTCTGTTGATTAAATAGTTTTGTTTGCCATTGATTAAGTCAATATTTTTTATTATTTGTGATCATGAGATTTGTTACGTTCAAAACCCTGCAAGTAATTTTTTCTGCATTCATTTTTAAAACACCCAAAAATTGCTCAACAAGTTCGATTTTCTACCATTTGAAATTATTGTTATTTAATAGAATTTCTCAAGTAATTATTCTATGAAATTTTGCCTTGTAAAATCAAACAGCTGCTTAGGAAACTTTACGTTACAAAGTAGTTGCAATATTTCCTACCACCTGCAGTGACTACATTTTAATTAAAGCTGCACTAAATGCACAGCTTTCTTCTAAAAGATAAGGCTACTTACCACCTGCCTACATCTGCATACAATAGGTTTGTTATCTATAAATATACTGTTATTATGCAGCTGTTAAGATGTTACAAAGTAATAAGATTGTTTTCCTTTGTCTAAAAATCCTTTGATAGTTGCGTTATCTGCTTGTTGGCAAGCTGTTACAGTTTGTATTTCGGTAGCTGTTGTCTGGGAATTCTGCACACTTGGTTCTTTGGCGATATCTTTGAAAGCCAAATACCTACCTCCATACATGATTCTGGCCTTATAAAATAGAGACCGTGCTTCGAAAGACAAGATTGAATACATCTTCTTACCGAAGATACATGTTGTAAAGTCGCGCTACTAAAAATGCTTGCTGTGCTAGTATAAGTGAAGTTGGTGATTACAGCATGCAGCCAATAAAGAAATGCAGTCGCATTTTTCCATCTACAACATGATACGAAGCCAAATAGTTCAAGGTACAGTTTTCTACTTTCGTAATTCTTTTATGCTGCTGTGAAGAATAAACTTCTCTTTTGCTGCTATTACTTATGATTATCCGATAAATTGGCACCACCCCGTTACAAAACTTACATGCACGATGCACAAACAACTATGTTATTATTCTATAAATTAAAAACTAGTTGAAAGTTTATGTTGGAGTTCGTTTTTAACTGTTTCTTTTGTCTTTTTAACGTAAACATTAGAAACCTCTGTAAAACTATATTGTTAAAATCCAATCTTGTAAGACTTTAGCAAACACAATAAGTTGTGTAACCGTTTGTTACGTGCTGGTAAACAAAGTGTCATAACATAAGCATATAATATTGATAAGCAAAATATATATCATCTTATAGTCTAAATACTTACAATGGTTCACCTTAAATACATATAAAAGAAAATTAAACATAAACTGTACAGTAAATCTAGTAAAAGAAATATACCTAAATTGTATATACATGCTGCTTTGTGAAGTGCACCTCCTCAAGAAATATTGTAACATTAAACTTATACATCCTAACATAAATTAATCAAGTGTCAATTAGTTTTAAATTTATAAGTAAGTGGTTTACGTTAAAAAGACAAAAGAAACAGTAAAAACGGATTCTAACATAAACATTGATTAACTAATTTTTAACATAGTCGCTCGTGTATTGTGCATGTAAGTTTTGTGACATAGTGGTGACAATTTATTGGATAATCACAAGTAATAACAGAAAATGAAAAGTCTATTCTTCACAGCAGCATAAAAGAATTACGAAAATAGAAAACTGTACCTTGAACTATTTGGCTTCGTATCATGTTGTGGGTGGAAAAATGCGACTGCATTTCTTTATTGGCTGCATGCTGTAATCACCAACTTCACTTATACTAGCACAGAAAGCATTTATAGTAGTGCAACTTTACATTATAATTTGAATAACGGCCGCTATACTTGCGGCCACGTCCCCAAAGCTCCACCCGGAGGTACTACATTGGGTTTAAACACGAAAATAATCATGCTTCTAATTCATTCCAACTTCATAGTTAATCCACCCTAAATAAAAAACTAAATAAAAATCTAACAAGCTCTAACAATCTAACAAACATATAAATCTGACAAACTGAAACAAAAACTAAAAACAAAAACTAAAAACAGGGTTGTAAATAATGGTATCCCTAGCGCTGACTTTGGAGTGTACCCGATCAACAAGACACAAGCAAAAATGAGAGGGGGAGGGATCCGTAATACCGGATAGCAGACGCCGGCTCTGCTTACCAGTGCGACCTGAAGGGTCGTCTTAAAACTATCCAAATCTAGCTAACTAATTTAAATTTATCCCTAGCTTTCCCTATCATTCCCTAACTGATTTATATTATGATTACAATCTTCTCAATTCTGCTCTTCCTTCCCAAATATATACTGCAACCAAAATGGCAACAGAACGTCAAACAAAACAAATATGCCACAAAATACTACAAAACATGCTAATAAATATAAAGTGTAAATATAAAATATAAATAAATATAATTATATAAATATATAAATAAATGTCTAATAAGCGTTAAGCATATAGCAGTGCACAAAATAGCAAAAGCATAACCCTATTTATCAGGTGCACTCGCACAAGCATATTTCGGCTAGCGCCATTACACACAAAACGTGCTTGTTAAATTATTTCAAAAACTACTAATTAATGTAAATCAAAGCTTGTGTGAGTACAGCCATCACAATTTAAGTCTTACCTTCATGATAAAATTCTCCAGCATCCGAAGATCTGGTCGTCTGCTTGCATCTAACTGTAACTTACTTCTAAGGGTAAGATGGGGTGCACTGCTAAAGTCCTGGTGGGTATGCACTAAATGTTCTTGGGGGGGATCACAATCACTATCACTATCACTTCACTTTCAAGTCCTGGGGGGATGCGCGGTTTCACTCTATTTTATTATCTTTGTTTATTTTATTGATTTAATTTAATGAGGGTTTCTGATTTATTTGTTATTGTTTATTTGTTATTATTTATTCCCGATTTTCCGCACATAATTATGAAGATAGTCAGTGATTGTATTAATGGTGTGGGGGTTTCTCGTGCATATTGGACATTTGGGTATAATTATCATGTTATTTTATTTATTTTTTTTTTTTTTTAATATCAGGTTTTGGTTATATCTATGCTCGTATCCTTACTCACGCCAAGTCAATCTAAAATTTTCCAATTTTCCAATTCGACTTTACAACATGTATCGTCGGTAAGAAGATGTTGTATTCAATCTTGTCTTTCAAAGCACTGTCTCTATTTTATAAGGCCAGAATCATGTATGGGGATAGGCATTTGGCTTTCAAAGATATCGCCGAAAAGTCAAGTGTGCAAAATTCCCAGACAACAGCTACCGAAATACAAACTGTAACAGCTTACCAACAAGCAGATCACGCAATTATCAAAGGATTTTTAGACAAAGGAAAACGATCTTGTTACTTTGTAACATCTTAACAGCTGCAGAATACCAGATAACAAGTTCATTGTAAGCAGATGAAGGCAGTAAACGGTCTTATCTTTTAGAAGAAAGCTGTGCATTTAGTGCAGCTTTTAATTAAAATGTAGTCACTGCAGGTGGTAGGAAATATTGCAACTACTTAGTACTGTAAAGTTTCCTAAGCAGCTGTTTGATTTTATAAAGCAAACTTTTATATAGAGTAATTACTTGAGAAATTTTATTAAATAACACTAATTTCAAATGGTAGGAAATCGAGCTTGAGAAATTTTAGTGTGTTTTAAATAAGAATGCAGAAAAAATTACTTGCAGGGTTTTGAACGTAGCAGATTTGCTTAAGTTGTAACGTGCATTTTTAATAGTTTAACCTTTTCCGCTTTACCAAATTTGTAAATACATTTCTGCAACTACTATCTCTTGTTTTATATTTATTAACTCGTGGGTATTACTTTAAAAGTAGATAAATTGAAGTTTGATTTTCATTAATAAATAAAGTGCAATGATTTGTAAATAGGATTATTCGTAAATTGCTTTCCAACTTGTTGAAAGTGATAAACCGCGGTAATTAAGTATTAGATATGATTGCGGCATTTCACGTTTTGTATGTTCGTTATGTTATTATACTAGTCTAGATAAGAGTCGATATGCGGTTGGTATAACCACGATTGATATATCTACAGACAACAGTTCTAGTTTGTTCTTTGTTCCTATATGTTAATTACGTTACGTTGTGAGTTTCGTGTTTGATTCTGCATTCATCCTCACTATCTTCAAAGCAACAAGGAAAAAAGTATCTTTAACGTAATATATAGGAACGAAGAACAAACTCCAACTCAAAACACAATTAATCAAGCCACAAGGAAACAGTATTTTCAACGTAATATATCGGAACCAAACACGAAACTCACAACGTAACGTAATTAACATATAGGAACAAAGAACAAACTAGAACTGTTGTCTGTAGATATATCAATCGTGGTTATACCAACCGCGTATCGACTCTTATCTAGACTGGTATAATAACATAAGGAACATACAAAACGTGAAATGCCGCAATCATATCTAATACTTAATTACCGCGGTTTATCACTTTCAACAAGTTGGAAAGCAATTTACGAATAATCCTATTTACAAATCATTGCACTTTATTTATTAATGATAATCAAACTTCAATTTATCTACTTTTAAAGTAATACCCACGAGTTAATAAATATAAAACAAGAGATAGTAGTTGCAGAAATGTATTTACAAATTTGGTAAAGCGGAAAAGGTTAAACTATTAAAAATGCACGTTACAAAGTAGTCAAAAGGGTGAGAATTAATTAAAAAGAAACAATTATTCTCCTTGGGACGACAAGTCTCTCAAGGTATTGTATGAACATTGGACATTCTCGACTTGTCTGGCGCCCTGGTTAATTGTCTTTAAGCCACAACATTTACAAAAGGTAAGTGCCAACTTGTTTTATTGTATATTATATATATATAATTTAGCCCCTTCTGCAAAATTTTAACCCTCTAAACGACCCACGACTTTCCAATAGCTAGTTCTGGTGACCTGCTTTAATGTTTGCTTTACAGCCCCCCCCCCTTCCCATTTTATAATTTGAATGAAGGTATACTTAGTAACGTTTCTGCCTGTAACAAGGAATAACAAAAGGACGCCAAAATCCGAGATTAGAAAAGTGATTCTGGCTTAAATTTACTCGAGCAACAATCGAGTACAGTAATGCTAAACAAATCTAAAAGAAAGTTTAACAATAAGAACACCAATATTAAACCTATTTAAAACTGCTGGCTGGCTGGAAGAAATGTTTCCAAAATCAAATGTTAAATTATCTGAATTTTAATCACGCCTCTAGATAGTTGCACAATAATTTATTACAACAAAACTGGAACTATTACCTTCACATTAATTGTGAAAAACACCAATATATCACTACTATTAAATTATATTTTCATACAAGTACATGATAGTCATTCTTAAGCAAAAATTAAAAATCAAATATATCATAAATTATATAATTTTATGGAAAACGTTTTTGGTAAACAAAATTACTATTGAAATTTGTAACGTTTCGGTAATATTTAATTTTTTTAATGGTAAAGGGAAACTATAGATTAGGTTGATGTAGGGAAGGGGGTTTGGGGTGTAGCCTGGTGGGATATAATGCACGAATACAAAGACGCGTTAATCTTATTAGGGTTGGGTGGTGTTCTTGGATGCTGATTGCGGTAACAATTTATTCTTATTGCACTTTAAAAAGAAACAATGATGTAGCTTAATAATTATATTCCAGGAAAACAAATAAACTAAATATTACTGTTTCGTCCCTAAACCCTTTACCTAAGTTATCCTTCAACAATAAGGAACCACAGTGGTGTGTGTGAAATAGTAACTCGTTTTGGCACGCATCATTTCATCATACAAGTGACTGTTCGAGTTGCGGCCGTCGAGTTACCATGTGCATTTTCGAGTAGCAACAAGTTTTCGCTTGGCAGCAGTGTGTTAGTCATAGAACCAGCAATCAGTAAGTGCACTATCATTTACATACAACATTTGAATTATTAATTGCATCCAAAGTCATTTTTGATGGTCCTTTATTACCAAACATCCATTAGCAACCCTCAATAAACTCCTTAATTAATTCATAACAATTACACTCCAACTTAATCATGTGAAATGATAAATTTTCTTAAGACAAAAAACTAAAACCAAAGAATTACAAATGAACTTGCAAGTATTATAATAAACAAATCTTAAAGCTAAATCGAGGTACCTTTGTGACACGGCGAGACGTAAACGGTTGTCCGTGTTTTTGTAAAGATAATGCTGACCAGGCCGAATCTTTTAAGACCACAGATTATAAAAACTCGACTTGTCCGTCTGGTATACAATTCACCTTTTGAGACAATAAGTGAGTGTTTGGGAATGAACGTAAGCTTGTTATAATCAAACAGGTGATGTTATCCTTGGCAATTTCAAAATAGAAATTTTATAACAATAAATTCACATACCTTCCTAATGCAAATAGTAAGGCACTACTTTACTTACGATCTTCCAATTAGAACTCCTAGTATCGTATCGGCTACCAGGAACTTTTATATCCCACATTGCGACACTTGACACAATGAAGCCCGATAACTAATGATCGCCCCATTATCTTGTTTTCGGTTTGCACCTACAAAGAGCTAGTACTGTTAATCACTCTTATGCCAATCTTCTTATGATAAAATGATGCTGTTGGCAGACTTTTATAAATATTTGTGATTTAATTATAAGAAATAACCGTCACATTCATAACAAAATTAAATAAAAGCGACACTATATTTTTAAAAATTGGCATTTTTAAATGACCGTAACAAATTCTTAACCTAATAATAAGAATGTGCTGCGGGTACATTTATGAGTCCATACAATTAATTAAAAATTTTTATTCATTTACAATTATGGTAGGTTATAGGTTCAGAGGATTTCATAAATACCCGACCTGGACACAATTTGTTTTGACCAGATCCAACTGGGACCTTGAAGGGAAAACTAGCTATTGTGAAGCGACATGTTTTTTTCCAAGATGAATTCGATTTAATGAGAACCTATGTCTTCCTAAAATTAAAAGTAGCCAATCTGGTATGGTATTATTCGAATTCAATGACTAATTGCGTTAATAAGTTCCATACCTTCTTCAAGGTTAATTAGCCTACTCAAGTTACATGTTATTTCTTTGGAAGTTAAAGACGAAGTGCTCTTTATAAAAAAAAAAATTCCTCCTTAAGCCAGTTCGAGATACCTTTGGCAGAATTTGGTCAGATGAATTAAGACTGCAAATTGAAATTACTTTGTGTTGTTTTTCTCTATCTAATATATGTATTGTTGTCTTACTTGAAGCCTTTTTCTGGATTCAGAGGAAGAGGCTTTTAATTTTTTTTGAATCGGCACCATTTTGCATGAGCACGTCTTTGTGCTTAGACCATGCGGTCAAAGGTGCCACACGGTACATTATTAATAAAACAAATGATTCGTATAACTGCACAAATTAAAAATACAAAGTAAGGATGATATTCTTAGCCTTAGAACCACCATAATGAATTTGACAACCTTTGAGTATGAACAATGTAAGATATAAATAAATCTTCCTTGGATCAAGAATGCATGGATTCAAAAAATATATTTCTTAAAGGAAATAACCTAACACTATTGATGGGATTTGTTAATTTCGAAACTATTAAAATGAATATGATTATAAGCATTTCGAAGGATCGTCACAAATTCACCATCTTAATAAATTATAATCAGTAATGTACGAATAATCGATAAAAAGTAAAAATACCTATAATCCTGTTCAAGCTGTTTTATATAACTTCTGGTATTTTAAATGGCCTACAAGGAGTAGTGGGTGAATTGCTATCAAGATAATTTATTTTTTAATAATCCATTGTATATGGACTTTTATTATACATATGTAGCTTTGGAAGAACCTGAATAAAGTCAATAAATAAATATGGTTATTTATTACATTTAGAAAATTGACTTGAATGTAGTCACAAAGAGTCTCAAATCATATTTAAGGTGCTTAGACAATATTTATTTGCACATAGGTTTTCATCGCAGTTTTAAATAATCAATATCTTTAATCTATATTTTAGGCAAAGAGAAAACAATTGTGGGTACCATTAATAGAAAAGGCTGTAGCAAAAATACATGGCTGTTACGAAGCATTAGTGTCAGGCCGTGCAATCGAAGGATTAGCTACACTAACAGGTGCTCCTTGCGAAAGTATACCTCTTCAGCCTTCATCAATGCCAGCTCCTGCTGAGGACGAACTTGATACAGATTTAATTTGGGCCCAGTAAGCTGTTCATTTAATAAATTCCGTAACATAATTGTATTGTATAGACTCTTATCATCTCGTCAAGCATTATTTTTAATGGGTGCTTCATGTGGCGGTGGTAATATGAAAGTTGATGAAGCTGAATACCAAAGACAAGGTTTACGTCCAAGACACGCATATTCGTTACTCGATGTTCGGAATATTGAAGAGTATCGCTTGCTGTTACTAAGAAATCCATGGGGTACTTTTAGAATTTATAATCTGCATATTCTAGTGTTGTTCTAGGTCATTTTGTATGGACAGGAGATTGGTCTGATAATTCCACTAAATGGACACCATATTTACGAACTGAATTACTTCCAAACGGACCACAGGATGGGACATTTTGGATTTCGTTTACAGACGTTTTAAAGTATTTTGATTGTATTGATATATGTAAGGTCCGGAATGGTTGGAATGAGGTTAGACTATCTGGAATGTTGCCACCACTAGCATCACAACAGTATTTATCATGTATTTTATTAACGGTTCTGGAACCAACTGAAGTTGATTTTACTTTATTTCAGGTATATTTATTTTAATTTTGAAATGGATGATTGTTATGTTAACTTCATTTGTATTTAAATAATTTGTATTATTATTTAATTTCAGGAGGGTCAACGAAAGGCCGAAAAATCACAACGATCTCAATTAGATCTGTGTGTAGTTTTATTTAAAGCTAGAACTAATACTTCAAATATTGGGTGCCTTGTAGAACACAGTAAGCGTCAAGTTCGTGGGTTTGTTGGTTGTACAAAAATGCTAGAACCTGCTGAATATATTTTGGTTCCTCTTGCTTTTAATCATTGGCACACAGGGCTCGATGATAATAATTCATATCCTAGGTAAGCCAACTAATATATGTATAAATTACTTTTATATTCAATTAAGGTATTTTTTATTAATTCTAAAAAATATAATTAACAAGTCAATTAAGTATTATTTGCTAACAAAATGCAAAAGATTGGTTTTAGATTTGACATGTTTTTGAAAGACAATGCAAAATTAGAGCTATTTCAAAATTTTCATGCAAGTTAGGACTGTTGAAGTTTAATATTATGAATTACCTCTAAATTAAAACATTTTCCTACCACATTCTTCTTATTCTGATAATATAATTTCGCATTATTTATTTTAAAATTGTAAAATTTTAATGCTGAAATAGTTATGCTCACATCATGCCATTAACATGAATGTAAAAAGTTCGTCTATAATTTTATGAAATGATATAAAGTTTATTACATAACCCCTTACTTAATTAAATATTAACTTTCGAATAAATGCAAATTTCTTCATGCGGTTTTTAAAGTTATAACACTTACCATTCAGTCCTTGACGACGAGCTTTTCTCAACATTGTCAGTGCAGTTCGGTTTCCTGCAGATTTTATTCATATAAATGTCTCCAATTCGGTAGTGCCTTAGTGGGAAAAGGTAAAGAAGAGTTCGAGAGGTAATGAGTACTACTTCACACAAGAGCGAATGGGACCCTCGACAAAACAATATCATGCGTACTCATAGTAAATAGGTCTTGCAAAACAAACATTTCAGAACGTAAGAAGTCAATAAACGCATCTAATTTACGTCATCTGTTAAAGAATCTTTTAAAAGTAAACTCGACAAATTCTAATAAAATCCAGCGTATGAGGAAAACAAAATATTGAACCGTACATACGTTTTGGAGTACGTGCAAGATTTAATATAATAGTTAATAAATTCCTGTACAAAATATGAATACATAAATAAATAAATGATATTGTAATGATATTGTAAGGTACAAAGTATAATAGCCAACGAACTCCATATAAAGCTTTGGTGTCTACGTGATTTTCTGAAGTATTTCAACTAGGCATAGGATAGGTAACTTTATGTAAAACCCGAATGCTTACACGATAAGCCAAGTGCAACGCCTCTACCATGCTCAAACAACAAAAAGGATGTGCGGTAAACATAGACAGCATGTGGGGCGGCTTGCCTTTATATATGATGCCAAGCTGATAACTGAAGCACAAACTGTACTAGTCTAAACAAATATGCTACCCAAAGTTCAAGTGCGAAATTAATCCACAATTTATAAGTAAAAGTCAATAATTAAAAATTTCAAGTACAAGTGCACGTTCAAATATACAAGTGTAATAGAAATTCGCCATCGACATAAGTCCAAATTTTAATTAAGGTAAACATGATCTTTAACATTTATTAACTTAGGGCTCTGAGAAATTCATTGAAAGATTTACGAAGCGATTCAATAAACAACTCACTAAGCAAATTCAATAAGAAATCTAACATAAAAATCCAATACTACAGGTAACAGATATAATAAAGGGGAAACTCTGAATCAGAATGTTAAGTTGAAAGCGATCATAGTTAATTAATAGCCTGACTCTTTTTTTGAACATTTAAAACTTGCATGTACTTATTATTTATGTGAAGGGTCATCAAAAATTTTGATTGATACATAGAAATTACGAGAAAAAAGGGTCGTTGAACATTCAACGAGGCTCCCAATATAATACAGAGTTATTATTGCTGGCTTTATATATTTTTAATAGGGTTATAATTTGATGATGAACAGATTTATATTTTTACTTTGATTCGGGGGTTTTAAAAGCTCAAATTGTACATATTTCTTGGTTTATTACACAAATTTTTGGGTACTCAGTCTATCTTAATTAGGTATGAAGTGTTAGAGAAAAAGAGGGATAAACATTGCTCTGTTACGTATCGTCGTGCAATCTGTGTGGGATTGAACTGAGCTAGTCGAGTCATAAATCTAATTGTGTAAAATTTATTCTAGATTATTTAGGAACACAGAGCGTAGCAAATAGTAGGCAACTGAGCCTTAATCGAAGTACGACGATATCGTCACAGTAATATATTTTTATATACTGTGATCCTACCCTATGAGTGATAGGCCTAGTATATCTATCTCTCACTCCTTGTTTTATTTTAGAGCCTTGTTGAGTTATGCCACAAAATTTATCTCTAAATATTTACCACGGCTGCTGCGTTTATATAATTTTACAGGGCCGTCAACCACGTAGCGGAATCTACCTAGGGTGGGTTCATCCTAGGCAAACCCGTCTCAACTAGACACCTAAAGAAATATCCAAGGCGTTTTCAAAATAATGTTAAAAGCCAAAAGTATCCCCAAACACTAGTTCCACTTTTATAAATTTGATTAAAGAACTGCGTAGATATTAAATACTAATACCTGGAATCCAGATACAGGCGCCACCTTCCAGTCGTCCTGAAGCCAAGTGACCAACTGCAGGCACCTCCTGAAAAAATAAGTAACTCGAGCAACTGGTAATCTGCGGACTATAAAACTACTACTATTTCTACAAATTTTATGTTATACAAATACTCGGATAACTCCAATTCCACTATTCTTTCCTCTTCAAAACGTTTCCCCTCGTTTCCGTTGCCATAACAGCTACGTCTACGCACACTATGCAATTCATAATTATTAATCATTGATTAATGATACACTTCTTTTCTCTAGATACATTCATTTTCTAGATGGTTTGATAATCCAGTGATTTATGTATATTGTTTTTACAATATTGAAAATAGCTAACAAACTTTGATGGTTCAGCTTTTAAATTGTACGTAACAGGCATTAATGTCTTATTCGGTAAACGTCCTGTCATTACATAACAAATCTTTAATTGTTAAAACATATTCCAACTGAAATTGATTTACAAATTTTTCAGGAGTATCACTTAAATCCTTAAAATTTTAAAAGCGTGCCGTATACCACACAATTTTGATATTTGTTTTTACATCCAAAAGGTTCTGAATGCGCTAACTCCAAATTAAATTTTATAAAAATGTAACTTTAGTAACAACTAGCCTAGCCGGGTATCTGGCTGGTATATGTTGTGAAGTGCAATGTAGTTTTAAAAGCTTTATAAATTTATAAACGTGGAATAGTTGTTAATTTTTAAACCAAAACACCTGAAACAAAATACCCTAACAAAACCAAATATACTCCCATTATAGCAAGTCGTTTCGAAGGCCTATTTAAAACATTTTATAAGCCCACCCCCCTTCTTGACAGTATAATAAATATATATTCTACTATTACTATCTATCTATCTGTATGATTACTACCCCCTTTTTTATTACTACTCACTGTCCGTCACTCACTCTCTTTTTGCCCCTTTTTGTAGCGCCTTTTATGAAATGTGCACACTTAACGCACACCCCGTATTTGCAACTCTTGGTTGGTTCTTTAATTAAATTATTTATATCAATGCCTCGACTATTGAAGCTCTTAATCTCAGGGTGTTTAACTACTTATAGTGAGTTCTGTTATAAGTAGATGTACCAAGTCCAACCAAAGTGCACTCTTTTGTTTTAGTACTAAATTTTTTACTGTATTTTTGTATATGCCAAAATTTCTATTAAGATCAACGACGCTTTGTGCCAAATTAAATTACTACCAAAATTTATGACTATTTTTGACGTTTAAGATATTTCAGCACTCACCTGGTTTACACTTCGTTGTTGGCCGCGCTGACTGCTGGCTCAAAATCCGTGTCGCCGTATGCGTCTTTACACTGATGTCCTATTTGGTTGAATTTTGTACCGCCTCCAGGTGTCGTTCTTGAAATTTTAAGCTGCTCCCCAATACCTGAAATAATTAACCCGAATTTAAAATTTTGAATACCCAGTGCTATAACTTCCCCTGTGCTAATTTCTGCTTCGAATCCTCCACTACCAATTATTGTTCTCCTTAATCTCGCTCGTCGTGTATTCAATAAATCCGTCCGCTTCTTCTTAATTAATCCAAATCTACTCGCTGTCCTTTTACAAATTGCCCGCTGCTCCGCTACCAATCTATAACTCGCTATCCAAATCCAACTACTGTTCCTTTATATGTCCTCCGATGTCCTTGCTACCTTTAAATTGCTATCCAAATCCAACTTTCTTTCCTTTTATGTATAACCACTCGATTTCCTGCTACCTATAACTCGCTTTAAATCGCTATCCAAATTCAAACTCCGTTCCTTTATATAAATCTTCCCAATATCCTGCTACCTTTAACACGCTATCCAAATTCAACTTCTTTCCTTATAACCACTCGCTTTCCAAATCTAACTTATCCGTCGTTTCACCGTCGCACAATTACCAATCTTTACTTTATGCTTTTGTCGCTGTTGCTTCTTTACCACACTTTATTAAATCAAAACTCTTTTAGAAACAAATACTTTTATTAACTTTTTTCAAAATCGTTACAAATTAGCACAGTATGAAAAACACGTCTTTTACCAATAAAGTTCGAAAATAATCTCCGTTGTTTGCTTTCTACGGCAACCATTTTAACTTTTCTCGCCTACCACCCCATAACTAAATCGTCCAATACATCCTAACATTTCGTTTGTGTCGCACATACCATAGCTCATGTCCTTTCTACATTTTTATAAATCACATTAAATTCTATCATTGGTCCAAAATAATTACAGTTCATCAATCACATTTGATGTTGTTATAACTAATAATTTAGAATTTACAAACATTGTCCAAAAGTTGATTCTATTTAAAATGCAAAACCAAAATAAATTACACTAGAACCTGGATGCGTAATCGATATTAAACATTCATAGACGCATCCGGTTTCCGGACGGCAAATGTACTTTCAAAGGCCTTTAACATTCAAACTCGGTATAAACCATTGAGCACTGCACATCTCACTACGTCATTTAGTCATTTCGATATTACCTTTTGGCACTTAATTTCAACTACCATTTTGAATGGTATTTTAGCATATGTAGAATACGGAAACATACATTTTAAGTTTATATGATCAAATATGTGGATTATTTTGCTTGGCATATACGACCTTGTACTAAACCACCCTCAGAACTCTTGGTAGCTCCCTTATACATTATAATATATATATATATATATATATATATATATATATATATATATATATATATTGCTATGATTCCATGTATTAGAATCGAGCCTCACGAATTGGGCGTCCAGACTGCTGTGAAACCTACAAAAAGCTATTAACTTAACTGTTCCGTTGACTTTCTTCTGTTAATCGCCTCTTTACTCTTTTCCGCCTCGGCTGCTCACCTAGTTAAAACTTTCATCCTCAATCATAAAAAAACAAACCATTCCTATCACAACCACCAACGTTAACTCTATTTACATCAATATTCACAATACATTAAAATTTCAAAATTAAAATTCAGCATAAATTTCAGTATCAGAAATTTACAAGATTAAATTTATTATCATTTTAATGTGCATCCAGAATTAAAGTCCTTGTAGATGCCTACTAATTAATATAACAATATATGCAGACCTGAGTCTGAGTACAAAGGGAGCATCTCCCACCCCTTTACGTTAATTAACCAGGTTCGTCTAATTGAGCTCAAAGACATACCCAAATTTTCATCATAATCCAGAACTTAAATACTAAATACCCCTTTCTACTTAAACAAGAAAATTTCACCTTAAAATTAAAATTTTGTTGTTAGTACAATTTCACTACTGTCCATTTTAAGTAAATCAATTATAAAGTTATTCAACACACACCAAAACATCAAAAATCGAACAACAAAGCATAAGTTTCCTGAAGGTTAATGCACTCGTGGCCCCAATGTATATCGTCCTCTGTTAATCATACCAATCCAACTAGGCTATGTTTAGGTCCTCGTATTGCTGGTTGCCTTTAAAATTTTCTACACCACCATTCATCTAAAGTTGTTTCAGCGCTTTTCCAGAACTCATTTGTGTATATCTGAAGCTTGTTTTGTGGATCCAGACACGTTTACGAATCATTTAATTATTAACACCCCCGAAAAATAGCAAAGAAATTCATACTTCTTTCACAAATATACGCCAAAACTGCATACTTTTGTGTATTCATTTGTCGTTGCAAATTTGACTAATTGGTACAGTGATACTAGACTTTATTACCTTGTATCTTCTTTTCTAAGTGCACTAAATTACATTCATTGTAGCACGTAAAGAACAAACTGTTTTAAATCACCAAAATATACGAGCAAACTGTTTAAATTATTCTATCAAAATCGGACAACTAAAAAGCACTGTTTAACGCATTGAATCAAATCGAAAATCTAAGAGAGCGAAACTCATATTAACCCGGGTATATATAGTGGTTACCCTGTCTGTCGGTTTTGTCCTCAAAACGGCCAGTTTCTAGAATTTCGTATACTATGTTCCCATCTCGACCGCCTGTGCGTCGGTTCTTATTAAATTTGCACTCGCACCAGTTAAATGTTATTTTTACCTCTCAAGTTTGCCTCTTATTTTCAACCAATCGCAACCCAGTGACGTTGCTCAACTCACGCCTTTTACTATATGTGTCTCTGTCTTGCGCATATTATCTGTCTCTATCTACCCTGTTCCGAGTGGTACAAATCTATATTCTTTAGTATCGGTTATTTTCAATCCATGTGGACTTGTGAAATAACCCACCTTATTAGCATTTCCCGTAAATATTAAGCAACGGTTTCTCCAACATTCTCTGTAACCATTTGTTATCTGCAAATTTTACGCAGAACATAAAACATTTAAAAATACGCAGGTGTTCAAACATAATACTTCTACGATCTGAATATTATTGGGTTTTTACTAGCTTTTATACATATTATATGTTACTAATGGTCCAATTAACTCCAATTAAAATAATACCCTTTAATTTTTTAGTGACTTCTAATCAAATATTAATTATTATCTGTACATTTTATTTAATACCGGTTACTTAAAATTGAGTTAATTAATATAAATTTTGCACGTAATTTCTATTTGTTTCTTTACTCGGAATAATTAAATTACACGTAGAGCATTTTAATACTGCTTCCTTTTTTATAGCAAGCGTCTTGTAAATAATTTAACTCCCTTATTTTTAATGACGAATGAATTTTTATGCTTCACGGTTTTAATAACGCGTACCTTTTCCCAAAGCTTCTACACGGTGATTAAAATTATTTGATGTGATTATTTAATTTTCTACCCTGGTCTAAATATGAGTAATATATATATATATATATATATATATATATATATATTGCTATAATATTAGATACTCAAGCCCCTTCGTTGGGCTGTTATCTTTATTGCTATGCTATTGGAATAATTATCATGCCCTGACGTTGTGTTGCATTATTTATTTTCTACGTACTCTAAATTATTGGACCACCATTTTAATATTCACGATTAAGTGTAATTATTTCCTACTCCAGCTGTTTTCTTAATATCGCTATCAACTGGACTTTATCTGTAAACAACTCTATCTACCAATGGCAAAATTCGATACGTTACCGCCTTGCGACTTATCACTTTCCTGCTCAACTGGTGGCTCCGCCTTTTGTACTATTTAAATCTTATGACCTCGGCTAGCATTTATTTACAATTATAAAATTCAGTAAATTTAGATTTTGTATAATAGAACCACTATGTTATGTACAGCTTTTGAAATTATTCGAAATACACTTTTCAATCAGTTAATTTTATAAATCTCATTTATTAACAATCATTTACTCAAAACCCAAAGTCACCAAAAATTTATGATCTTTACCAACAAATGTAGAATATTCTAAACGTGTTTTCTATTACTCATTCAATACGTATGCAACTTCTTTTGTTGACTTTTCACAAGCATTTCTTATTTAGCAAATTCAATATTAAAAATAAAATAAAAATTCATATAGAAAAACAAATGTCTTATAACTGAAAATCTGACCTGGTTTTATCTTTTTCACATCGACGCTTCCAATAAAAATGATCTTCCTCAATACTGGATTCCATTCAAATTATTACACTATGGATCACCACCATTATTAAATTATATACCCCAATTGATTCAATTCTTCAAACTTAGACTTTTATCATTCTTGCCCCAGACTTAAAATAGTATTTTGTTTCACCCCTGTACTTCAAGATTGTATTATTCTTCTTTTTCCTTTGACATTTAAATTGTATTATTGTATTTTTTTCTTAACATCAGAATCGTAGTCTATTTCCCTCAGACCTCGAAACCCTATTATTTTTATGTCTTAGTTTACAATAAATTCATTAAAAACGTACTTACGTTTAAACGGTAATTATAATCTTCATATTAGCACTTATATTATTTTTCACTTTTCTACTTATTACGTATCACTTTGTTTAATGGCAATGCACTTCGGCCTTCATTGAGTTCAAAACTGACTTTCCCGTCAAGGTGCTTGCTAATATAATCTCGAATCCCCGCTCTCCATCCGTGGGTTTGGTCTAGAACTCGTCGCTTGTCTCTGACCAATCAAATAATTACATATTGAGCAGTTTCTGATGCAATGCTCTTCGTTCCCTCATAATCACCACCTGTCCACAGCTGTCTTTCATATCACCATGCTGTATTTTGATAGATTACTTGCTTTTCTATAAACAACTGATGCAACCCGAGTTTAAATTTCCATGTTTACATGTGATTCACGCAATTTTTAATCTTTTCTCTTATCAAATGGTTATATCTTTGTACGCATTTATATTAACTGCCTGAAACTTTATTTCTATATCCGTATTACTTTAATTGTCTGGAACTCTTTTTCTTAATGCGTGTCTAGTTACACTTTATCATTTATTACGCGTGCTTCCACTGAAAAATATCCTTATTTGTTTTACCTAAATTAACTAAACTTTATCTACAGGGTATTTAATATTTACTATCTACTTTAATACATGTACTTCTCATTCCTACCCCACCTATGCGTCTTCCTATGTTTACCTGCGTCGCCCAAAACTATTTCTACTTTATATACAGGGTGTTGACTACTCACTATCTACAAACTATGTCTATTTCTTAATTATCTCCTTAAATAAGTGCAGTTTTCTGATGACTATTCTAATTATTCATTCCCGAGCGACCTTTACTATAACGTGCACCCTTAAGCAACCCCTTATCACAGCATAATATATAAAATAAATCAATTTATTGGGGATTGCAGCAATTAGGAAAGTCTACTCATTTTTTTCTTCAACTCAAGCTTTCGAAATTTTATTTTTCTCTTCTTCAGGAGTAACTAAATAAATACAATGGTAAACAAATAAATAAATTTTAAAAGTTAAATACTTACGAATGTGAGGTTTGACTTAAATTTTGACTTGAATTTTGAAAGTATAAGTGTCAATGTCATGGGTACTACAAGATTAAAATTAGCCATACAAAAATAATAATTCTTTGGATAAATTTTAAACATTAAACAAGTATTAAAATAATTAATTAACTAACAGGCATAAACTAAAACGCAAGTGCATGCACGTCTGTGTGAGAAATTTGTACAGGTAGTAGGAAGACGTAGAAGCAACAGAATCACATTCATTTTATCATATAAACATATATAAATGTATAGAAATACATATATGTGTGTGCATTATACATGCAAACAATTCACATACAAAATATAAATAAAACAAAAAGAAAGAACATGTGCAAGAATGCACGTAAGTACAAACGTAAACACATAACCAACAGACACACAAACAAACAAACACACAACATGCACTTGCGTTTTAGTTTATGCCTGTTAGTTAATTAATTATTTTAATACTTGTTTAATGTTTAAAATTTATCCAAGGAATTATTATTTTTGTATGGCTAATTTTAATCTTGTAGTACCCATTGACATTGACACTTATACCTTCAAAGTTCTAAAACCTATTTTTGTAATTTAAAATTAATATTTTAAATTTAAGTCAAACCTCACATTCGTAAGTATTTAACTTTTAAAATTTATTTATTAGTTTATCATTGTATTTATTTAGTTACTCCTGAAGAAGAGAAAAATAAAATCTCGAAAGCTTGAGTTGAAGAAAAAAAAGAGTAGACTTTCTTAATTGCTGCAATCCCCAATAAATTGATTTATTTTAAATTAATATTCAGCAAATAAAACGTGAAGATTATATATATATATATATATATATATATATATATATATATCCTACTATCATTTCTGCACCCGATAGACCGAAATTTACATTTAAACTTGCGTCCCTTGTAAACTTACCACTGTATATCGGACGCAAGGTAAACCTTTTAACTTTTTGGCGTTATTGACATGGAATTTCTTTGGCTAAGATATTTATATGGAAGAAGACCTAAATTGGTAGGATTTGGAATACATCAAAGTAAATGAGTTTTTGTACAAATTTCTATTTTAAATATTTAAGAAACGCAAAGTGGCTTTAAAATTGATAGGAAAATGTACAGAAATCGTATAGTTTTAGTCTAACGATTTTCCGTTAAGGGCGCCACAGAATATATTTTAATATACGTAATATTTTATTATGATATCATCTTTACATCCGCTAAATGGCAACATAGCGTGGTGCCAGTTAGTCTGCTTAGATGATAGGGCAACGAACAGTTATGTAGAAGCTGCATCTGTATAGTTTCAGAGAATGCAAACTTTTATCTACTAATATATATCTTGTACTTGAGGGGATTATTAATTTTTTGCTTATTTCTTGGGTTGCAAAATCGTATAAATGATGTCCTATCATATTTCTACATTTGTATGATGTTATTTACTGTTTTCTAGTAACGATTTTGTGAAGCTTAGAAAATATAATTTAAATATTTTATTACAAATATTTACATATAGATTTCGAATTTTGCAAATTGTGTCTGACTACATCGGTACTTATAATTCTCCACATAATTCTCCCTTACCATACTTAAGGACTAGTTTCACCCTTATACTAAATAAATTATAACTCATAAATAACGCAATAGAAAATATTCAAAAGGTTTGCATCCAATCCTCGAATTGTTTATAATAGAAACATCCATCAGCAAAGGTCCACAAAAGCCAGTCTTAGGGATGGCAGCAACCCCTATACTACAAAAATTGCAGCTCGTAAATAACGGAATAGAAAATTTTTAAGATTTTTGTACAATCCTCTAATAGTACATTGCAAATCATCAGCCAGCAACGTTGCACCAAAGTCAGTCTAGAGGGCAGCAGCAACCCCTATGCTAAAAAAATGTTAAGCTCCTAAACGACTCGTTAGAAGAATTTAAAAATTTTCGCATGCACTGTTTAAGAGTCTATTAGATAATCATCCACTAGCAAGGATGAGCCAAAGCCAGTCTTGGGGTGGCAACAACCCCTAAACAAAATAAATTGTATCTTAATAAAAAAATTTATAGTTTCAACATGAAATCATCCAACACACTATTACAAAAATAAACGCACGTAACGGGGCATGAAAGCCAGCTTTGGGGGTGAAATTAACCCCTACATTAAAAGAAACTGTAGTTCGTAAACGGTGCCATGCAAAAATTTTTAAATTATCACATGCAATCCTATAATTTAATATAAAAATATTTTCTAGCAACGGTGCATTAAAGCCAGTCTTGGGGACGGCAGCAACCCCTATACTGAAAAACATTATAGTTCATAAACGGCACGATACACAATTTTTAAAATTTTCAAATGCAATCTTTTAATAGTTTCCTTTAAAACTACTATCAGGCAATACTGTGCTAAAGCCAGTCTTGAGGGTAGCAGCACCCCTTAAACAAAATAAACTGTACCTCGTAAAGGGATGGAAAACAAGTTTCACGTGCAATTCTCTAATAGTTCTAATAGTCTACTACAAACACAAACACCACTAGAAGCACACGAAGGTCAGTCTTAGGGGTGGCAACAACCCTTAAACTAAATATATTGTACCTCGTACAGGATTGGGTAAAAAATTTCCACATGCAATCCTTTAATAGTCTATTACAAAGATAAACACCGTCAACGGTTGGGGAAAGCCAGTCTTGGGGATTGCTGCAACCCCTATCCTAAAAAGCATTATAGTTCGTAAACGGCTTGATAGAAAATTTTCAAAATTTGCACATACAATGGTTAATAATGCAGAAACATCCACCAACAACGGTGCACCAAAACCAGTCTTGAGGGTAGCAGCAACCCTTAAACTAAATAAATTGTACCTCCTATAAGACTGGAACAAAATTTTCACATGCATTACTCTAATAATCTGTTCTATAACTAAACAGCACCAACAGCGCACGAATATCAGTCTTGGGAGGTGGCAGCAACCCTTATACAGGAAAATATTATAGCTCATAAACGGTTCAACAGAAAACTTTAAAAATTTTTCTAATGCAATACTTAATAGCATGCAATCAAAACATCCACCAGCAATGGTATGCTGAAGTTAGTTTTGGAGATAACAGAAACCCTTTATCATCATTAGGTCTTCAGTCCTGGAACTGGTTATACACGTACCACCATTGTTTCCTATTCTGAACTAACCAACACATTTCCCTGAAACTTGCAGTCTGCATATATCACTACCTGATGTAGGTCTAAATCTACATCCTTTTTCCTATCTCTGCTTGTAATATATCCCATACTATTCCCCAAAAATCCCTTAGAACGCATTTTGCCCTTCTATTTCTCCTATTTTTTTCCACAGATATCCTTGTTCTCCTACTATTCCTATAACCTAATTGTTATTAACTTTGTCTGTCCATGCTATCATCCTCATACATCTGAAGCACAACATTCCAAAAGGCTGCTACCGTTTTTCTGTTTGCTTTTCCTACTGTCCATATTTCATAGGCATACTGTGCTGTGCTCCACACATATGCTTTCAACAATTTTCTTCTTGTTTCTATGTTTGTGGTCTTTCATCATAGGCGCTGTTTTTTCTTGTTAGATGCAGTTCGGTCCCCTTCAATTGTTTTACAGTTATTACCCTATTCCTCCGACATTCAGTGGTTGTGAAGGGTGATAAGTAGCCTGTGGCTGCCAAGTTCCCCTAGCACTAGAACATTTACCGATTTAATATTTTTTCAAATATATCTTTTCGCACAGTCAACATTAGTTGCAGATATTTCACAACCAACACCTGTAGTTGTTTATAATAATCATCAGATATATCTGCGCATATTTTTTCGTCATTAGATTTTCCGTCTCAAAACTGGTTGGACACGTACCTGCACTTATTTATATTCTGAGCTAGCCTACACAGTTCTCTGAAAATCTCACACAGCCTGTGTACAGCTCGGTTCCCCTTCTATTGTTTTCTAATTTTATGTCCTATTTCACCGAGATTCAGTGAAGGGGATTAAGCAGCCTGTGGCTGCCAAGATCCCCAACACTTAGACATTTGCCGAATTGATAGCTTTCCAGTAAATCCTTTCACACAATTAACATTATTTGAGAATATTGCCCAACCAATACTTGTAGTTGGTTATAATAATCATCATGTTTAAGTACAGTTACTTTTTTCGTCATTAGTTTATCTATCTTGGGACTGGTTGGATGCGTACCTCCATTGATTTCTATTTTGAGCTAGCCTAAACCCAAATTGGTCTTCTCCTAGTATTTCTTCAGCTCGTTTTTCCATTCGTCTTTGTACAATTCTAGTTAATATTTTTGATACGTGTGCTATCAAAAGTATTGTTCGAAAATTTTTACATCTATCCGTGCCTTTCTTTTTTGGTTTGGTTACTATGATGTTACGTTTGAAATTTTTGGGTATCTAGCCTGTCTCATACATATAGCTTACAAGTTAGAAGAGACGTTCAGTTACTGCTTGTCCAGCGGCTTTTAGAGTTTCTGCTTGCACCTTATTTATATCCAAGGCCTTACCATTTTTCAAACCTTTTAATGCTAATTCAAACTCATCACTAAGTATAGGATATCCCGTCATCATTTTTAATGACTGATTCCTGTTCTAATGCAGATAGTTCCTCTCCTGCATATAAATTCCCTATATATTCACTTTCTCTACATTTTCTATAATGTCGTTTCCTCTTGCGTTCCTTATATTTTTGCTATACGGTTTTATATCCCTAAAATTGATTCTAATTAGTTTGTATGCTTCGTCTGTCTTTCCTATTTCCATCATAGTTTGTATCTCTTTGCACTTTTCGTGAATCCATTGTTCTTTAGCTTTTGGTGCATTTGCGAATAATTTCCCATTTTATGGCTTCGTATCTCTGTTTTCCTGTTTCACTTATTTATTTTTGTACCTTCGTCTTTCTTCTATTAAATTCAGGATATCCTTTGTTATCCATGGTTCCTTATTTTGTTTTTGTGTATACACCAGAATATCTCTGGCCGCCATGTCTAGGCCGGATTTAATGTTATTCCATTTTGTTTCGACTTCCTTAGTATCAGATATTTACCCGATATCTTTTACCAATTCATTTGACTTTTTTTCGAATCTTTCTTGAATATCTTTATCTTTTAGTTTCTTTAGGTCCAAGTGCCATTTTCCGTTTCTTTTTTCAAATTTTTAAATTTAAGTGCGGCCTTCATAATTACGATGTTGTGGTCAGTGTCTATATCTGCTTCTGGGTAGCTTCTAAAGTCTTTTACTTGATTCCTAAACCGTTGTCCAACAGACAACAAAAAGGAAGATACCTGCATCACAAACATCTTATTTTGGTGGTACACTTAACAATTTTGTAAACGATCAGGGATTTATGTTTCTCAATCCCTTCTCTTATTGCTGATTCTGGAACAATATCTTCAGTATTCTTTCAAATAAATCGAATTATATCATAATAGTAAAATAATTCTAAAATAACCTTTTGTTAACAAAGTTTGAATAAAGCTTGTTTTTCTAGATTATTCATAATTGAAGTTTTGTACACGATTTCTGAAGCTGTGAAATGTGGGTAAGACCAATTGTGTGGTACACGTTGGAGTGTATAAAAAATCGGGACAGCTCCAGAACGTTTCCCAAAGCGTAAAGCTTAGCAAATGGACTGTAATTGTATGCAATTGGAGGTAAGGCGCGAAAAACAGTAACATAGGTCAAACCGTAATTAATGTTTTGCTTACCTTGCAATGTTGTTCACCAATTTACTCCCGCGAAGATAGGTATTGTTTACCGGTCGACGCAACCTGGTCGGGCAGCAGCACTTATGCACTCGCGGTTATAGTTATTAGGTGTTGAGTCGGTGAAACGATACGAGAGAGTGTCATGTTGGTGAAGCGAAAAGGCTTTATCGCTCCGCCATATGTGTAGCACAACAACAATGTACTATAAGGCCATTATACTGTCAATCGCTGACCTCCAACTGTATGAAGTTTTAACACCAATAAAATTTTTTTTTTCAGAATGGCTAGCGTCATCCTAGAGTTCAGGCAGAAGTAAAGAATGGGCTAACGAAAAACTGTAAATAGCCCTCGAAAAAAACAAAAAAAATCTGTTTCTCAGAACTCCTTTCGAGTATTGTATTTAAATAAGTTCAGGTGATGCACACAAAGCCTTTTGCACATTTTCCCACCAACGAAGTTATATTGTGAAGGGATTAAGTTTTGAAATTTTAGTGTAAGGTAGGCTATTCCATTATAGCAGCTTTCCCAGATCTCACAATAAACATACATACTATAAACCATAATTAGGTTTACATACCCCCACCTTAAACCATTTTGTAGACATTTTAATGCAAATATGTCAATAAACTATACGAGAACGCTTTATGCATCTAAACGAACATAGGAATGACCAAATATTGAACTGACGAGGAGATTCTTTTTACAATACCCAAAAAAAAAAAATTGTATTTCAAGTCAAAGATTTTCCTAACCCATAATCTCTCCAGCATCTTTTAGTTAAAGTGTGCAAGAGACCTTCTTTAAAACATTTGGCGGTGCGCTTAAACGTGTTCCAAAGAATTCCTTTTATTTTCATTTTTGGCTTAAAATAGTCGGAAACGCCGGCGTCCGCACATTTAAACGCACGCTCTATTAGTCAATTAACAACACGAAAGAATGCAGCTTTTTTAATAATTTGTATTTGATTTTAAATTCCTTCAAACATTGGTAAAGAATTGAAAAGAGAATTTTTTAAGTGGTTCCATAGCTAAATGGTGATAATGTTTTTTACAAACCGGATCTATTCTTTTAGTAATTTCACGCAGTGGAAGATCGTTTCTGCTTACGTTTCGAGCTTTGATATCATGTAAGTAGCAACTCATTCTCAAGATGCCGACGGTAAAACATTTTAAGTAATGCAGTTGAATCATTGCTAGTTATTGAATAATACCCACCGCGATGTTCAGCTCCAGTTAAATAATTGTATAATCATCACACCAATAAAATCTATTAGCGTATGCAAAAGCAAAATTTTCAGAATAAAACTATTCCAAAGGATTAAATTTGAGATTTAAAATAAATTTAGCGAACATTTATTTTCCGACGCCCGCACCAACTAAATCAAGTTTTAAATGAACCGTTTTAACCTCTTGATTTATACAAGCATATTGATAAGATATAAAAACTACCAACCTTTCTAAATTAATAGAATTAAAGTTTTATATTAAAAAGTGTCATGAAATTTGAAATCTAAACCACTTCTCGATCATGGAAAGCTATGATAATAATTTAAAGTGACATAATTTGTTTTTCTTACATCCTAATATAATTTATAAAACATTGCGAATGCATACACATGTTTTTATTTAACAGCTAATCGGAGACAAAGTAGAGTATTATTATGAGTACGCAGCACTTTGAGAGACGATTGTATTATTATCATCAGATAAGAATAAGATGAAATAATAACCTAGACTTTTATGCAAAGCCCAAATGATCATTTCAAATCGAGCTAGTAACTGAAAAATGGAAAATATAAGGTCTTGGACGGGACTTGAACCTGTATCCTGGTTTTGCCGGAACCATGCGTTTACCAATTACGCCACCGAGACCGATGACACAATTGGGAAATTTACAAATTTAAATCGTGTACACAACTATACATAAACCTAACTTTCAATTACGTTTGACATTTTTGTGTACATTTTTGTGTACACGATTTAAATTTGTAAATTTCCCAATTGTCATCGGTCTCGGTGGCGTAATTGATAAACGCATGGTTCCGGCAAAACCAGGATACAGGTTCAAGTCCTGTCCGAGAGTTCGTTAGATGTAGTAAATCTTTTTGTAATATTTTAAAGAAAGTTGTAAAAACAGTGTTAAATAAAAATTGGGACTTAATCGAAAAGGTATGTTTGGGAAACCGGGAATTGGTTTTAAACATAATACATCTTATTATGGACAATAATGTTTTCATCTTCAACGAGGAATGTTATATTTGTGTTCGGTTGTGTAATGGGTTCAAAGTTAAATCCAATATTAGCGCAATACATGATGGATGATCTGTCTACCAAAACCTAGTTACGAAATTCTGTTTATAAAAAAGTTTGTAGATGACATTATACTTGCTGTACCAATTGAGGAAGGATGCCAAGAAATTTTACAAGTAGTCAACAACTATGATCAACATTTTAAATTCACAGTTGAGGAAGAAAAAATAAGTGTACCTTTCCTAGGCACCAGAGTAATTAGACACGATAGGATAATACAATTAGATTGGTATCAAATAATTAATTATCAGAAATTGGATAGTGGTGAATTCTACTACTCAGCTCTGAATTTTTTCTGCATTGTATGAATATATTTCTAATGTGGTCTGGGGTTTACTTGCCATTTCAACTATGTAACATTAATTTCAATTTATCTTACTGAAATTTGTAAAAAGCTCTTTGGAATAATTATGACTTGGAACATGCATATTAAAAATTCGTGATATTTACTTCGTAATTCTAAAGCTTTCTTAAAATGACATGACCACACTTACGAAAATTTATAGTTTGAATTATTATTTTTTTGGTGGTTTTAAAATAAATTATAAACCTGAGTTACATTTCCATATACCCAGAAATAAAACTATTCTTAGTGGTTTTTTCATTTATGACCCGAATTTCCTTTAATAAAACAAAAAAATTATTGGAATGCCATGCTTAACAAACACTATTATTCATGAAATCAAAATATACAGTATATATCAATATTTAATTTTCCTCTTTTTGCTTCTGGTTTCTATTTAAAGTAACACTAAAACATTACAAACATAAATTCACTTATCCATGATTTTCATCCTAATTTAGGATACCGAAAAAAACGAGATCGTGGTAAAGGCCCTTATGAACAGGCTCTCAAATGGTTTTATTACAGAGGAGTTAGCTGAACGTTTAGAAATAGAAAAAGTCAAAGATAAATGTGTCTCAGATTTGTGCAACAAGTGTAATTTTATAATTAGTTCGATAAATAAATGGTTTTATACAAACTTCATTTGCCAAAAAATAAATAAGATTAAAAGCTGCTTTCCAACTTTCGCAACAAACGGAAACAATATTACTACACCTGAGAATATTAATTTGACAGAGCCCACTGTTGGGAATCACAACCCATAGATATTCTCGTTGGTATTGGTTTACTATGCAATTTCAATTTGCAAGGGATAAAACTAGACAAACATTTACCTAACTTACAAGAGAATACCTTTGGTGTGATTCTAGCAGATTCTTTAAGCAAAGCAAATGAATGGGAATCCTAAAACCACACATTTTATATGAACCACTCTCTTATTTAATTAAAACTAACTTAGTAACACGTACAGTTTAGGTGTTGGCGACGAACTCCTAGAGTTTCGTGATTTGTTTTCTCAAATTTGTTTTACACGGATGCCTCCAATTTTTTGTAGTGTCCTAAATAATTGATGATCTTGTGTTAAATTCTAAAATGTATTCAACAGAAATAAAACGATTGGTTTTGTGGTTTTTAAGATTAAGGCGACTCCGAGGCATAGTTGGTATGCGTGTAACTACTATGCCCAAGATCCTGGGTTCGAATCCTGACACAGTCCGCTTGAAGAATGTTAGGCGAGCATTTTTCACAAAAATACGCCCTCGTTCAGATGAGAGGTAAAATGGAGGCCCCTTGTGTGTGTTGTCACGCATGCTAACGATCCTTAGCTTATTTGGAACAACAAGGGTTCGGCAAAATTCAAAATTTTCCAGATGAAAAAAAATCTCTTTATGGCCAATGTAGTACCTTCGGGTGGCGCATTGGAAAATCAAATGTACGGTTTTTAAGATTATGATTTCAATAAAACTAACGATTTTACTGCAATGTCTTGTTTACTATATATACAATATGCAGGGTATGTCAACATGAATTTTGTCCTTTTTAGATTACTTTTCTTTATCCATTTAATTTTTATACCTAGCGTAACATGCTTGTTATGAGTTGTCCTTTAATTCATTGCAATAATAAACTGGATTGCACATGACAGTACCTCTGTATTTTGTATTTGCTTTCATTTAATATAAATATAAAAAATGTTTCCCATATGTTCTTTGTGTATTCAAAGAGTAAATGTTATGATTTGTGGTACTTAAATTTTAAACGCAACTGACTAATAATAGATATCATTAGCAATAAAGTTTAATGTTGTATTCACTGCAGTAAAAATACATTAAATAGTTATGCTCATATTCCTTATTGCAATATTTAATAGATTGATATTTTTAGGTATGTATTAGCAATTCATAGTTCAAAAAAATTACTAGCTGAACAAATAACACCACCTCTACAACTTCTAGCAGATGCCATTATTTCATTAACACTAGCTAGAGGACAACGCCATGAAGGTCGTGAAGGTATGACTGCATATTATTTAACAAAAGGCTGGGCAGGCCTGGTTGTGATGGTTGAAAATCGTCACGAAAATAAGTGGATACACGTTAAATGTGATTGTCAAGAAAGTTACAATGTAGTGTCAACACGTGGTACTTTAAAAACTGTAGATTCAGTTCCTCCGTTACATAGACAAGTTATAATAGTATTAACGCAACTTGAAGGAAGTGGAGGATTTTCTATAGCTCATAGACTTACGCATAGGCTTGCAAATTCACCTGGATTATATGATTGGGGTGACCCAGGTACTTCTCATAATCCAGAGTTAGATTATCAGACTGAAGGGTTGCATACTCCACGTCTTATAACTTAAATATTATATTATTTTTGCCAAAGTCCTTTTAAGTACATTCCTAGTTACTGTTTGTTTACTTGCTCAATTTTGTATAAGTTTAACATACCTCTGTACTGACTCTTCAATACCAGGTGTCATGCGACTTGCTTGCTTGTCAAACTGTTTATAATTTTAAGATTTTCAAGAGTCCATTTCTTACATAAAGCAGTTACATTAACACTTATTTTTTAATCCATCTTACATTATTTCAAGATAAACAGAATATTGTTGCAGTGGTTGTGAAAAATTTGAATATCCTAATGTAACTCCATGCTTGCATGTTATGATTAACAGATTAATTTGTTACGTTCAAAACCCTGCAAGTAATTTTTCTGCATTCATTTAAAACACCCTAAAATTTCTCAATTAATTACTTTTTACAAAAGTTTGCTTTATAAAATCAAACAGCTGCTTAGAAAACTTTAAGTTACAACCTAGTTGCAATATTTTCTACCACCTGCTGTGACTACATTTTAATTACAGTTGCAAATAAATGCACAGCTTTCTTTTAAAAGATAGGCCACTTAACTATCTGCCTAGTAAATGAACCCTTGCAATAGGCTTGTTATCTGTTGTCCTGCAGCTGTTAAGATGTTTCAGAGTTATAAGATTGCTTTCCTTTGTCCAAAAATCCTTTATTAATTGTGTTATCTCCTTTCAAAGATATCGCCGAAGAACTAAGTGTGCAGAATTCCCAGACAACAGCTGCAGAAATACAAACTGTAACAGCTTACCAACAAATGCAATTAACAAAAGATTTTTAAATAAAGGAAAACAATCTTATTACTTTGCAACATCTTAACAGCTGCAGGATACCAGATAACACACCCATTGCAAGTGTTCACTTACTGGGCTGATGTTTAAGTCGCCTTATCTTTTAGAAAAAAGCTGTACAACTATAATTAAAATGTAGTCACAACAGCTGGTAGAATTCATTACAACTACTTTGTAAAGTACAGTTTTCTAAGCAGCTATTTGATTTTATAAGGTAAGTAATTACTTGAGAAATTTTATAAAATAACACTAGTTCAAATGGCGGGAAATCGAGCTTGTTGACAAATTTTAGGGTATTTGAAAAATGAATACAGAAAAAATTATTTGCAGGGTTTGGAACGTAACAAGTTGCCTTGTCCACCCATTCCCGTAGGCACGTTTACTTCCCACTGGTGCTGGGATATAAATATTGAATTTTTCTCCGATTGCCAAAATTATAACTTTGTTTTTATTTATCGTACACAAAACTTATCTATTTCCATGTTCTTTATGTAAACTAGAAACCTTAGTAAAGTTTAAACTAGTCTACCTAAATGGGTGGACAGTGACTTTCCAGCAAGTAATCTATGATGTCTCTCTAAGTGGGTAGTCAGAAGAAACGAAAACAAACTTGACGACTGATATTCTTAATTATTAAAATTACACTTACAAATCATTTAAACTTATTTATTAGGATTATGAACATTTTCAAAACCTGGTTAAACATAAAACGGCATATCCAGACATGACTGCAGAATATGCTAACGTTCGTCGCCCAACTTTTTGCTTGCTTTCTGCCCAATGTAGTTTCTAGTTTTTCATAACTGTATTCACAATTTCTTCTGAACGTGCTAAAGCAGTTCCAAAAGTATAAAAGTAATTATACTGAATAATAATATGACTGACCATTTTGTTTTACCGCTATTAACAAGTTCTGTTTTATCTAAATAGTGATTTGTGGATATAGCCAATCTTGGCGTTTGGTATCTTTCTCCCTCCTCAGGTATATTCAATAAAGTAAAGAATAAACTAATTTCGTTCGAAACTGGAATAATACTGGCTTTGGCGTGTTTTTTTAGAAGAACAAACAAGGTGTGCATTACCAACTTATGTTCCAAATATGATATCATCAGCTAGCCTGTGCTACTATCGAATAGATTTTCTAATAGCTGAGTGATATGATGATAATTGGTCTGTAATTTTCATGTTATTGTATTCAATAATCACCGTAGGTTTAATAATTTCTTCGCCATTTCTGTTCTTCCTACCGGTTGGAATGAAATTTGCACAAAAGTTTGAGGACACGCAATAAACGTCTTGTTTATCTCTCTGCTTCAGAGCCACTAGAACTTTTGCACTTTCAAGACCTTTGCATTCACCTTTTTTCAGCTTAGCCCCAGGAACAAGGAATTTCCTGTTTTGACGGTAAGTACCTATGAAATATGTTTTTCGATCTAGAAGCTTGTAAATAAGACGCACTCTAGTGTAAAAATTGTCAATACATAAAATATGACCGTGGTTTAGATAAGTGTACATAATTGATATGACAACATTAGTAGCATGAGTTCCATATTCTTTAATATCTTTGTTGTTCAGATTTTTTTACTACAATATGGAATGACGTTGTAAGTATATCCAGTATTTCAATTTCAATTTATTTTTATTAATTATGATCGCATAGTTTAAATAATTTGATACCATATTTATGAGATTTTCCTGTGAAGGACACCATAGATTCATCAATAACTAAGCGTTGACCTTGAATCTTAACTTGCTGATACTTTGATCGAACAAAACGCTACGGTAATCCTTGCGGACAAGAGAAAAGTAAAGTATAATAAGCAAAGGAACAGTAAGCCCACACCGACTACTGCAACAATACAAGGGGAATTCAATGAATTAATGCCTTGCCAGCTAAGAAGTCATAGAGAGGGGAGGGTCGCAGAAAGTAAACAGGAAATCTCAAAGAGAACATTTTTATTTACAAAAATTAAAAATACAAAAATATAAAAAGGAAAATTAGCCTGTAGAGAAAACAACATTCATCCAAAATATTCCGGAGGATTTACATAGTATAACAAAATTTCCGCTAAAATAAAATATACCTTTCTTTAATTATCGAACAAAAACCACGTAAATATATAGTTGAACCGTTTTCGGTGTATTAGTCACTATAGTATTTAAATACTCCATAAAAAACAGTTACACGGACTAAATACGTACTCAGTGTCCACATCTCTTTAAAAGTAAAAAAACATTAATATAATAATAATTAAAGCTGTGACCAGTTGCAATGCATTTGTGTCGAAGCTGAAAGAAAATATGTAAAGAGAGTACATCTAAACCATAACAATAAAAACGGTTGGTTGTCATTAGCATATTCTTAACATGAAATCAAAGTAATTAGATCTTACCAAATTGTTTCTACATAAGTTCCCAAAAAAAAATAATTTTATCTTACACACGATCGCGATTTCTTTTTCTTTAGTTTCACTTTCCTGCATTAAATAAAGGTTACTGGATCCAAAACCATGTTCTTGTATGCTTTAGTTTGGATTGTAATTAATAATTTACACAATATTTATTGTATAAAGAAAGGAATCTACAAAATGGTTTCTAATATACCATAACCACACAACACCTATATTCATGGGAGAAAAACGTATGTTAAGGAAAACTTTAACAGTAAATAAGAAGATAATATAAATATCACAAGATGATATATATGAAGCATAGCATGCGAAGTGGATCCACCGCAGTGCAAAAGCGATTTTCGTCCCAGCAATAATAAATAAGACTGACATTAACCAAAACTCAATGATGCGATCGACGTATGTTGACAAGATTTATTGCTATTGGCTATATAATACTAATAGTATTTAATAATCTAAGATTTAATCATCTACGACTACTTATAAAAGAAAAACATGCAAATATTTTTCAATATGTGTGCCTATTCGCCTTGCATCGAACAGAATTCTAGATTAAGTAAACGGGGAGTAAACAGGAACCAGATTAGTATGATAGCAATAATGTTGCAAAACGCGAACATAAACAAAAAGAACCCTGTAATAAATTACATATTAATTGAGTGGAAAAAACTCGGTTACCGTTTTCCTTGGATTCTGGTAATATTATACACCTATCTTTCCAACTGTCAGGTGCAAGAATAATTAAACGAGGATTTCCTGTTGAGACAAGAAGCCCGAGGTAAGTTTAAATGACTTATGAGTAAGGAAACCTCTAAATGCAAAGCAGCTAGTAGAGTAATTTGCTCTGGATGGATCATTAGCTTTGGTCAGGGTTGAACTACGACCAAAATAAAGTAAATATGGCGCCACCGAATTTTTAAATACAATAAATGATTAACATCAGCTCATCTGTATAAGGAGAATGCGGAAACCTAAGCCCTATACTGCTATACAAATATTTCGCATGAATACCACCCTTACGAAATACTTACCCACTTCATGTTAAAGCTGATAAAGATGCACTGCTACTGCTGTAATCAAACTAAACCAATACCTGCACAGTTTGTGCGTTCTGTTAGGTATCAAGAACCAAATATCATCTCATTCCCTAAATAATAATCATAGACATGACCAGGATAATTTTCTATTCTCTTAGATTACTAATTAGCCAAATTATCTATTTATAAATAATTTCTCAACAAGTGCACATCATTATTAATTTGATTTAGTAGTGTTGCTTCCTACATATTAAAAATTTTGCAATCATTTTTCATATTGATGTTTAAAACTTGCATTTTGAGAGTGACTAATGATATATTAACAAGATTTTAATTAGTCTTGAGTAGTACTACGATAGACTTCACATATATGTATTAATTCAATTTAACTTTCTAGTTATCTACGAGTTTCAATTAAGCATACATAATCTGACCAGTGAACAACGAATTTTGAATGTCAGTACGTTATTATGATTACCAACTAATACTATCTAAAATGGACCAATTTCTGAATCTGAATAATTATAAATTTTCCTAAATTGGTAGTTAGAATTTATTACTTCTACAAGCTAAACCATTTTTGCATACTGCCCTCTATAAATTGTTACGACACTTATCAAAAATAACAAGTTGAAAATGCAAGGCATTGTCGCAACGAACTTCCAAATGTAGACTTACTTTAAAACAAATTAAAGAAATTAAAATTATTATGTTGTAATAATTATAAGTATTCAGATAAAAACAAAAATTTATAAACAACAAAAGAGACATTTTAATATATTTTATTTTATTGAATAAATATTTTAAAAGCTATATATTAGTTCTCATCAATAAGATAAGAATTATTTTTTTTTTTTATATGAATCTAATTATTTTGGGTAATCAAAATTTAAGTTTAAACAATGTCTATAATATTGGAATAATTGGCATGAAATGCCATAAATTGTTCAAATATGTGTCGCATATTGATTTTAAACTTATTTAAAATTTTAATTATCCCTGTGGATTTTCCGGGGTTCAGCGTCCCGTGGCCCGATTTTAACTGACATCAAAACTTAAGCTCTGGACACCGAGCTGAATTGATTGATGTATCACACATTGATGTCCGACCATTAAAAAGGCCTCGGACACACAGACAGACAGACACACAGACAAATAGATTTCATAAACGAACGAAGTTCGTTGAAAATGGAATCTATGTAAAGTTCTCCTCAAAATCGCAAGGATGCTATGAGGTCAACCAATGTAACATAACTTGGAAATTTCCAACTTGAACAAAACTTAAAAGACACGATTGGGATCCAGATGTTGTCAAGACTTGAACGTCCCTACAGAACAAACAACGTGCCAGATGTTCAACAACTTGCGGCAATATCTGCGATGCACTTAAACCATCCCCATGAATTTTATATGAAATTTGAAGCTTTCTTATATCATCATGAAATACGTTGTTTCTCAAACTGCCTACTATGAGCCATAACCAAAAAGTTTATCGTAGGTTAATCTACCAACTCCAAATTAAATTCTAGAATTCCTCGCATTTCAATATTCAGGTTAAAACCTGTAATTTTCTATATCCAATCACGTTACTATGTTGCACTACAAAAAGAATTAACAAATGCCATGACGTTGATTAATACTCACTGTGTTTCTGATGCTTTAAATTTTTAACACCGTGTCTTAGACATCTTTCTGCCGGACTAGCATCGCCAGGAATGATGATCTATTACACTATGTATTTACTTCCTTCTTATTTATTTCTCACGTGGCACCAAGCATAATTGCTCAGGGCCATCAGAACCCGATTTCCACACCCAACAGCCAACGTGAAAGTGTACGTATTAACAACTTGACAACCGGTTATCAGTTTAACCGTTATAACTATCATCCTATTTATAGGAGGAGGTAGGTCTTACAATCACTCTTATAAGAGTTATTTTTTGTTACCGCGCAACTTGAAATGATGCTCCCAGTTTTAAAGCATAAAGGTAGATTAATACAACAAGTAATAAATACAAGAAGTAAACAGAATCGTACAATTAATTATGACTTAGAAATTTACAAAGATATAAGGTTTGAACTAACCTTTTATGAAAATAATAGCACAAATATTCATCAAAATACTGCTGGAAAATAAACTTGTTACAACTCAATCATGAAACATACCACAGGTAGCAAAATATGATTCCTGCGAGTTAGAAAAAACCGAAATCTACTAATCGGAACCAGTACGCAATCTAAAGAAATTGCTAAAATAATGCAGAAATTAAGGACGGGCAAAGTACAGACAGAAATCAGTATTGGCAAAGCTACAAATCCACACAACGCGAAATACTTATGGAGTTTAACAATTCTCCTTAACGTAAACTCCCTATCCAATTGTATTGTAAAATAATAGTCGAAATGGTAAATCCGCAAACATGTAACAAAAACAGTAACGACTTTACCTTGCCAATAATCGAAACCAAAAAGAAAGGAAACTCTATGAATGAAAATAAATGTTATGATTTATCAAAAATAACAAAGTTGTTTCCCAGTTCAATGTTATTGTCTATCAAATTAACCTTTAAAATAATAACAATACATGCATAGTACATTCAATTATTATTTCTTACTATCTGTACCTAATCTACTTTACTAATACCTGTGGAATATCCTTCTATTGAATTAATCTATAGCGCCACTCATAACATTTTAAAGTTTAGGTTTAAAGACTAATAAACCTACATATTTAATGAAAGTAATGAATATACTTGCAACATAAGAAACGATGTTGCATATTAGATCGTTACAAGTTCTTTTTAATAATACTGTATATCTTCATCTTCTTTATCATGGTTGCATTCCTTCTTTTTAGACTGTACTAGGATACATAAATCTTTGTTTTGATTGAAATAAAACGGCTACCTAATACTATAACATTAATTTTTTTAGCATTTAATTTAAGGTTGTTTTTTTTTTAAATTCTCAGATGCCTCCGACTTTGCTGTTATATTCTTTATAGAATTTTTGGCTCTTAGTACCCATGAATGACCTGCAAATAAAAAGGAAAGTTAAAAACCAACACTGAATGTAGCAAACTGTTTAAAGCAATTGTCAAAACAGTCCTTTGAAACCAAACATTTGAATTAAAAGTCTTGTTTGCTAGTTGTAGCGGTGGTTGAAATCTTGAATTATCATAGTTCATATTAGAACTGAACCAATTTCTATCTAAAAGACTTAATTATCTTAAAATTAATCAGCTTTCAATAAACAGAAACACTTCAATGAAATCAAATTAATCCTCATTAACATTACAACAAATAATTAAACAAAATGAGAAACGGCTTCAAAGTAATAAAAAACATCTACTTCTGACGTTGGATTAAAAGCAAAACTGAAATTTAATCTGTCAGTGAAAGTCTCTCCAATATTACATTATCTTAAGACTGAATGCCGTTTCAAGTACCTAATCTATCAGGTAGGTAGGTACAGTATTGTATTAAGAGCGATTTTTAAAAAGTTATAGAATCGCAAGCATTGAAACCTTTTTGGCAGGAATATAAACTCAATTCTAAGATACACGATAAAACATCTACTTACCATAATTTCACTTCACTGTTTTGTTCTGCATAGTGCATAAGCATCTCTTCCTACCATTTGCAAGTTACTGAAGTGCTCCCTCTGTGTGACTCAAAAACTTCGACGCTAAAAGATATTTGTTTGAAGCGACATGGCTAAATCGACTAGTGCAATATTTTCAATAGCTTAATGTACACGTGTAGCATTATTCTGAGTAAAGTTTAACACTTGAATAGCACAAGTTAAATTGATGTTTGAACTGACAAGTTTAGAAGGTAAAAATTGCAGAAAAATGCTGAAACAACAGCCTCGACAATGTTTTGTTTTAGTCTTAAACAATTTAGATGACTACTGTTTAAATTAGATGGAGGGTAAATGGTTTAAACACCGCGTTTTATTTGTTTTACGCATAGGCAAGATGTTTTAAGTAGCATATCTGCTGTTTTTTGTGCACATCAAAATGTTCCAACCGACATTTCTACTTAAATGTAGTGATAGGAAAAATGCTTCAGATGACTTTGGGAAATTAGAATTGCTAAAGTATAAACAGTTTAAGTGGAATTTAATTAAAATTTTTTCCAGTTCAAGTCAACTTCCACCGAAAAGCGACAAAATGCTATGCCGTTTCATATCTTACTTTTTTAAATTACAGGATGCTGCTTACAACCCTTTTTATAGTTAATTAGCCATTTAACCTCTACATCTAGCATACAACTGACTTCGAAAACTGAAAGATCAACTCTTTTTACATAAAAATCATATTCTTGTATCTCTTTGATATTCTAATCTGTTTTCAAAAAAACCCTTTAATTCGATACTCCCTCTATGTTTGTTGTGTTTTTTAGCATTTTTCTTAATCTTCTTTGGTAATTAAACCTCTGATAGTTGTTAAAAATCATATTTATTTAAGTTTCGATCCATGACCTAGGATCGTTGTCAAAATAATAAAAACTTCAAGTTTGACATTTATGACATAAATTGAAGGTGACTTTCATTTATTGATGTTCGAAATATTTGGTTTGAGTACACTAATCAAACATTTTTATAAAGTTAAATTTCATATAAATTCAATTACTTGAGGATTGGAAAACATTTTTTAACATGTTTCTATTTATACAATTGAGAGGATGGTTCTGAAGCGACTCTATGGCGGGTTTACACTTGTCAGATACCCAATACTGACAACGATCCTAGGTTATGGATCGAAACTTAAATAAAGATGATTTTACTAGTGGTTTAATTACCAAAAAAGATTTTAAAAAATCCTTTAATTCGTATTGTTTAATCCTCATTAGTGGAACGTGACTCCAAAAATAATAATACTATTTTAGTAGGCTTATTTTACTATCTGACAGTCAGTTTTTATTTAATGAAACAATGAAGGCATTTAAAGTATCAACTCGATAAAGGTTTCCTTTAACCTTCTGCTTAAAATTTATACCACTAAATCATTTAAAAAATGCCATGTCATAGTAACTTTACCAATAGTGAGATCAGAGTTATAGCGTGTGTTTTTGCACCAACAAATTTCAATGACTGTGCTGCGACCCAAAGGTATACTCAAGAAGGCAACTTAAACAGTTTATGATTCGATTGTCTTCATTGGGGTCATAACTGGGGATACCTTCGGGTCATAGCACAGCCACTAAAATTTATTTGTGCAAAATCTCAGCATATCTTTCATCTCACCATTGGTAGAGTCACTATGACGCGGCATCTTTTAAATATTTTAATGGAAGAAATTTAAAGTTGAGGTTAAAGGAATCACTTACTAATATATTATTATTTTCAGCATTACATGCCACTAGTAAGGATTAAAAGAATTTTAATTAAACAGTTTTTTCTTGAAAACAGATGGGAATACCAAAAGAGAAAAGAATAGGTTTTCAATGTAAAAAGCGTTGCTCTTTCAGATTTCGAAGTTGGTTGTACGCTAGATGTGCAGGGTAAAGAGTCCTGGCTAATTAATCATAAAAAGAGTTGTAAGTAGTATACTGTATGAACAAAGTCTAAAATAGTATCATATCTGTACCCAAAAAAAATTTAAATGTCAACTTTCAAGTAGATAATCGAAAAAAAATTCAGAATAATGCCAATAAATTTAAATAAAATTATAAACTTCAAAACCCTGTACTTCTTAATCCATCAACATTCGAATAATAAAAGTTGGGCTCAATGGTCATTATTTGATGCATAGTATCTCCATTTAACCGTTATCCCATTGTTAATGAAACATCATAATTGAGGCACAATTCTATGAAAGGTTTTGGAGATAAGGATTTTAACGTTAATATGACTCTTATGAAGTACGATTTTTCCAAAACAGTTCTCTGGTAAGTGAAGCAATTGTGACACCTGGTTGTAGTATTAATTTTAAGTTGAAATAGTATTATATTGTTAGAGATAAGTGTCATCAGTAATTGCAATAGTTGTTTACTTTTATAAATTTTGAAAATGAGTGCTTTTTATTTGTTATGTGTGTTGTAATGGAGTGCAGTTAATTTGTTTTAATAAACTAGTTGTTTTTCTGAACAATATATTGTTTATAAATCTTTGGTTGACTTATTTGTATTATGGGTGGTTTTATTGATAATGTTTAGGAAAATGCTGTACCTGATCGACGTATAAAGAAGGTAAGAAAATTCTTAAAAAGATTTTGTCGAGTAATTACAGCATGATGAAAGTTTATATCATGAGATATGTTTGAATAAGAACGCGGCTTTTATTTCAGTAGCCAAATGATAGAGAGAATGGACACTTCAATATGAAATTAAGCAAAATAATTGTTTAAACATTCTTATATATCTTGTGATGTGATTAAAGCTGTCATTTCTACAGGGCACTAGACCGAAATAGGAGCGTAGCAACTACCGTTTATAACAAAAGGAAGCTTGTTTTTCATAAAACCAGTTTATACTGTGGTAAACTTTAACACATAACCGATTCTTTTATAGGCGAAGTTTGCAAAATTCGCAAAAGAAATAAATATTTAGGTTAATTTTGATATATACACAATGGTTAGTAAATACTTATCAACAACCCATATATCGCTCATTATTAAAAAAGAATTTAATTTAGAAATAAAACAAATTGTGAAACAGTGCACAAATTCTTCTGAACGCCAAAAGTCGTTTCACTGCTAGAAGGAATATATGCAACATTTAGTATAAAAACACCTAAAATATGCAAAAGGTATAAGGTGATCATAAGAGGTAAAAGGTGATGGTTGATGATAAGAATGCTTTAAAAGCTGCAAAAGGTATCAGGAGAACATAAGTACGAGTTTATTTTTTTGTAGGGTAATAGTCGTCTGTTGCAAAACCACCTAAGAGATGCCGAAATCAAAACAGGTAAGAGTTTTCTTTCTTGTAGAGCGATTGTCGTCTATTGCAAAACCACTTAAATGGTGTCGGGAGATCATAAGAAGTAAGAGTTTTCTCTCTTGTAAGGCGATAACCAGCCATTTCAAAACCATCTAAAAGATGCCAAAAGATATCAGGAGAATATAACGGGTAAGGGTTTTCTTTCTTGTAGGACCATGGTCGATTATTGCAAAACCACTTATAGGATGCCAAAAGGTATCGGGAAATCATAACAGGTAATAGTTTTCTTTCTTGTAAAGCAATAACCGTTCATTTCAAAACCACCTAAAAGATGCTGGTAGGTAGCAGGAGATCATAAGGAGTAAGAGATTTCTTTCTTGTATGGCAATGGTCATCTATCTCAAACCACTTACAGTATGCGGAAGGATATTAGGAGATCGTGAGTAACAGTTTTCTTTCTTGTAGGGCGCTGGTCGTCTACCGCAAAACCACTTAAAATATGCTGAAAGATATCAGGAGATCATAGGGAGTATGTTTTCTTTCTTGTAAGGCGATAACCGTCAATTTCAAAACCATCTAAAAGATACTGGTAGGTGTCATGAGATCATAACGATTGCAAGTTTTCTCGTAGGGCGTTAACCATCCATTGCAAAAATACCGAAAGGTATCAGGAGATCATAAGAAGTAATAATTTTCATTCTTTTAAGGTGATAACCGTTCATTCCAAACCACCTAAAGGATGCCAAAAGGTATCAGGAGATCATAACAGGTAAGAGTGTTCTTTCTTGTAGGGTGATGGTCGTCTAATGCAAAACCACTTAAAGGATGCTGGTAGGTAACAGGAGATCATAAGTAGTAAGAGTTTTCTTTCTTGTAAGGCGATGACCGTCCATTATGATAAAACCACTCCAAAGCTACCGAAAGATATCGAGAGATCATAAAGAGTAAGAGATTTCTAGGGCGATGGTTGTGTATCGCAAAATCACTTAAAGGATGCCGAAAGATATCAGGAGATCACAAGAAGTGAGTTTTTTTTTTGTAGGACCATGGTCATCTATTGCAAAACCACTTAAAGGATGCCAAAGGGCATCGGGAGATCATAACGGGTAAGAGTTTTCTCTCTTGCAAAGCGATAACCGTTCATTTCAAAACCACCTAAGAGACGCCAGTAGGGGAGATCATAAGGAGTAAGAGTTCTCTTTCTTGTAAGGTGATGACTATTGTAAAACCATTCCGAAGATACCAAACGGTATCAAGAGATTATAAGGAGTAAGAGATTTTTTTCTTGTAGGGCGATGCTCGCCTATCGCAAAACCACTAAAAAAGATACCGAAAGGTATCAGAAGATCATAAGAAGTAAGAGTTTGCTTTCTTGTAGGGTGATAACCATTCATTTCAAAACCACTTAAAAAATGCCGGTAGGGGTCGGGAGATCATAAACATAGTTTTCTTGTAGGGTGATAACCATCTATTATAAAACCACTTCAAAGATACTGAGAGGGATTGGGAGATCAAAAGGAGTAACAGTTTTCTTTCTCGTAAGGCGTTAACCATTCATTTCAAAACCACTTAAAAGATGCTGAAGGTATCAATAGATCATAAGGAGTAAGAGTTTTCTTTCTTGCAGGGCGATAACCGTCCATCGTAGAATCACTTCAAAGATACCAGGAGATCATAAATAGTAAGATTTCTTTCTTGTACGGCGATGGTTGTGTATCGCGAAATCACTTAAAGGATGCCGAAAGATATCAGAAGATAAGGATTAAGAGTTTTCTTTCTTGTAAGACCATGGTCATGTATTGCAAAACCACTTAAAGAATGCCAAAAGGCATCTGGAGATCATAGCGGGTAAGAGTTTTCTCTCTTGTAAAGCGTTAACCATTAATTTCAAAACCACCTAATAGAGGCTGGTAGGTATCAGGACATCATAAGGAGTAAGAGTTTTCTTTCTTGTAAAGCGATGACCGTTCATTGTAAAACCACTCCAAAGATACCGAAAGGTATTAGAAGATTACAAGGGTAAGAGATTTCTTTCTTGTAGGGTGATGCTCGCCTATCGCAAAACCACTTAAAAGATGCAGAAAGGTAATCATAAGAAGTAAGAGTTTGCTTTCTTGTAGTGCGATATTCCGTCCATTTCAAAACCACCTAATAGATGCCGGTAGGGGTCGGGAGATCATAAGGATTAAGAGTTTTGTTGTAGGGCGGTAACCGTCCATTGTAAAATCACTTCAAAGGTACCGAAAGGTATCAAGAGATCAAAAGGATTAATAGTTTTCTATTCTGAGTTAACCTACACAGTTCACTGTAATTCCAACAGCCTACATTCAGCTTGATTCATGTTCTATTGTTTTCTAAATATATATTCTAATTCATCGATATTCAGTGGTAAATGAAAGGGGTTAAGCAACCTGTGGGTACCAAGATCCCCAACACTTAGACATTTGCAGAATTAATGGTTTGCCAGTAAATCCTTTCGCACAATTAACATTAGTTAAGAATATTGCCCAACCAATTCTTGTAGTTACTTATAATAATCATCATGTTTAAGTACAGTTATTTTTTCTTCATTAGGTTTTCAATCTTTGAACTGGTTGGATGTGTACCTCCATTGATTTCTATTCTGAGCTAGCCTACACATTTCCCTGAAATCCCCACAATAGTCTAACCTAGGTCTACCTCTACCTCTCTTTTTTCCTATCTCTGGTTCTAATATATTCTGCGATATTCTGTGACCTATCATCCTCTCTCCTATTTTTTACTGTTTTCCACGTATTTCTTTCTTTTTAGTACTTTTTTGTACTTAACTTTGTCTGTTCATCATACGTCTGTAATACCACAATTGAAAGGCTTCTCTTTTTCCTGTCCACTTGTCCTACTGTCCAAGTTCCACAGTCGTACAATGCTTTGCTCCATACGTATGTTTTATGCAATCTTTCCTTGTTTCTATGTTTGTTGTCTTTGATCACACTAGTTGCCATTTTTTTTTAAATGTTTTAAATCTTTTGCACTCTTCAAATCTTAAGTTATTTTGTTTCCTGGGTAGCAGAAATTCTCAACCTCTTGTAAGTTCTCGTTACCTATTTGTATTCTAGTTTTTGATTTATTTTCGCCGCCTTTACATACTAGTACTTTAGTTTTATTTTTGTTAATTTTCATACAGTAACTCTTTATTAGAACTGTTTCCATTTCATTAAGAGCAACTTCTAACTCTTCCTTGCTAAGATGCTAATACCGCTGTATTATCTGCAAATTTAAGCATATCAATTTTTTATCCCTGCATAATAATTCCAAATGTTTTCCTGCATTTGACAGTATTAATTGCCTCACCCCTATTTCTGATATTTACTTCTCCACATTCGTGCTCTAATTCCATTACTGCCGTTTGCTCTTGGTATAAACTATGTACTATCTGTCTATCTCTAAAACTCATTCCAATGCTTTTTCCAGATCTACAAACCCTATGTACATGCTTTCATTACATAAATATCAAACTTGAAGTTTTTATTATTTTGACAACGATCCTAGGTCATGGATCGAAACGCAAATAAAGATAATTTTAAAAACTATGAGTGGTTTTATTCCCAAAGAAGATTAAGAAGAATGCTAAACAAACCACAACAAACCCAGGGAGTATTTACAAGTCAGGTATGGGCCTGAAATTTGTATTTGTTTTAGACAGTTGGACAATCTAAACCTAAAGCTATCGCACTCCAAAAATTCACTCACATTCCTAATAAAATGCAGAAACAACGAAATAATACCAAAAGGATTTAGAATCAAATTTGGAAAGACAAGCAATAAACTATCACGAATTCTCGAAAGAGCAAGTTACAGTATGATGAGGGAAAGACTACAAAACCACCGACACATTATTTATAAGTTAAAACAAGATATTGAGGGCATTATAAATTTCATACAAATAAAGGTAACAAAATATGATTTTGATAAAATTCTCGTTAGTACAAAAACCTACTACGAATCAGTATTTTCCAAACAAAAAGAAATTCACATAAAGAAATTTAATAACCTATTTATAGAGAAAAATAGCACACAAACTAAAACGTTAGAAAACAGCAACACCATGCTAAACACCGTGATAAATTTATCAAACAGAACTATTAACGACACAGAAAAATCAATTCTTTCAAAAGGCCTTAACTTTGCAGTAACGCCAAAATATAATACCAACCTTTGAAATAATTAGCTGTATTGAGAAAACAGCAAACCAACTCGAAGAAGATCAAGCAAACGAATTTAGAGTACGATGCAAAATCGAAATAGAAAAGAATCACACAATAAAACCAAATGTAAGTAATAACGAAATAAAAGCAATTCGCAATCTAAAAAACGATAACTCAATTATAATTCTACCTGCTGACAAAGGCAATGCAACAGTAATAGTAAATAAAAACGATTACAACACAAAAGTCAACGAACTATTGAACACAGAATTACACCAGTTTAGAAACGGACCCAACAAAATCAATTGAAAATAAAATCTACAAAACCCTATTTAAATTTAAAAATGAATTCGAAGACAAAGAAAGAAGTAAACTGGTCCCACATTACAGTAAACCACCCCACTTTTACGGTCTACCAAAAATTCATAAAAAAGACATTCCTATAAGACCTATCGTAAGCTCCATAAATTCACCATGCCATAATTTAGCAAAATTTCTACTAAAAATTATAAATCCATTAGCAGGCAAAACGGATTCTTTCATTAAAAACAACCAACACTTTTTAGAAAAATTATCAAACAAAAATTGAAAATACACACACAATGATAAGCTTTGATGTAGTAAATCTCTTCACAAATGTCCCTATAAACAAAACGCTTAATATTATAAAAAACAAACTAGAAAAAGATGGCAATCTTAAAGAACGAACAAAACTAAGTATATCATCGATTATGGAATTACTTGGTTTATGCGTCAATACCACATATTTTCAAATAAATGATCAATTCTACAAACAAATCTTCGGAATGGCAATGGGAAGTCCACTATCGCCAATCTTTAGTAATATATTCATGGAGGAATTCGAAAAAGATGTAATATTCACACAAGAATTGAAACCACTAATCTGGTGGAGATACGTAGATGATGTCTGTGCTATTTGGTCTCATAATACAGACCTAATTAAAAACTTTATACAGTCAATTAACGAAATAGAACCAACTATTAAATTTACATATGAATTAGAACAACATGGAAAACTTCCGTTTTTAGATATTCTAGTTAGCAAAAACGATACAACAATTAATACATCGGTATATAGAAAACCAACGCACACAAACAGATACTTAAACTTCGATTCAAACCACCCACACCGTGTCAAACGAGGAATCATCAAAACCATGTATGATAGAGCAAAATTAATATCATCAAACGAAGAAATTTTAAAGAAAGAGAAAAATGATGTTACGTTTGAAATCTTTGGGTATCTCGCCTGTCTCATACATATAGCTTACAAGTTGGAACAGACATTCTGTTCCTGTTTTCCAGCAGCTTATCTGTACCCATTGCCTTACCATTTTTCAGAACCTTTAATGCTAATTCAAATTCATCTCTAAGTATAAGATATACCGTCATCTTTTTCAATGTCTGATTCCTGCGCTAATGCTGTCAGTTCCTTTTCTGCATATAAATTCCCTATATATTCTTGCCATCTACCCACTTTCTATAATAATGTTTCCTCCCGTGCCCCTTATATTTTTGCTATTCTGTTTTATATCCCTAAAATTCATTCTAATTGGTTTGTATGCTTCGTCTGTCTAGATATCTTCAGCAATTCAGTTGACTTTTTTCAAATCTTCCGTGGATATCTTTATACTTCTCAAAGTCAAAATGTCTTTTTCCGTTCCCTTTTTTCAAATTTTTAGATTTAAGCGTGGCATTCATAATTATGATGTTGTGGTCAATGTCTATATCTGCTTCTGGGTAGCTTCTACAGTCTTTTCCTTGATTCCTAAACCATGGTCTAACAAGAATGTAATCTGTTTGATATCTTCCTATATGTCCTGGCATCTTCCACGTGTATCGTCTTCTAGCATGATGTTGAAATAATGTGTTTGTGATGATTAAATTGTTCTTGTCGCAAAATTCTATCAGCTTATTTCCCTGTCATTTCTCGTGCCTGAACCAAATAACTACCTCTCCTTCCCTACCCTCACCTACCACTGCATTAAAACCCCCGTAATTATTAAGTTTTCATGTCTCTTAGTATGTGTCTTCAATATCTTTGTAGATCGCTTCTACCTATTCCTCACCCTAGCTAGAGGTGTGCATGTATACTTGTATTATAACTGTATTTACTGGTTTAGATTTTAATCTAACTACGAGGTAGGTAGATTTCTACACAGTATTCTATGTTTTCTCGCATAATTATCCCCACACCTGAATTTCTTTCCTCTCATCCTGTATGAATTACCCTAAAGTCTCTGTTCCAAAAATCCCCCACCACTAGCCACTGAACTTCGCTGATTGCTACTATGTCTAATGCTAACCAATCCATTTCAAGTTCTCTAGTTTACCTACTTCCTTCATACTTCTGACATTCCATGCTCCAACTCTCAAAATGTTTCCCAGTCTTTGTCTAAAGTTTCCGATCACATCCTCTTGGAGATCCGAATGGGAGACCATTTTAACTCCAGAATCTTTTAGCCCAAAGAATGTCATCATGTTTATTACAATATAAGTACGCTGTGTACTTGGGAGGTAATGTGGTGGTTTCCCGTTGCCTTTCACACCGTATTAGTGTGTCTTAGAATGCCATATTGTAAGATTTAGCCGAATTAATTAGGATGACTTTAAAAAAATAAAAAAATATACTCAAGACATAAATTTCTATTAACCATCATCTTCCATTACATTTTCTCTCTCCTCCAATCATAACCTTAACTAATCCCCACCTGATTTCCTTTCCTTTCTTTAAAAGATTCCCGCCGATATTCGAATTATGAACATAATATACATTTTATGAGTGCAAATGCCTACAGCTCGGCCAACCTGACAAATAAGAGCGTCCTCGCTCTTGCCAACACTTAACTAAAAACCCTAAATTCACATACTAAGATATATTATCGACTAATCCTAAGTCACACATAAACATAAGTTTTCAAAATCATAAGGCAAATACATAAGTGATCAGGTGCCCTGCGTTATTCATAATACATAAGGTAATAATAAAACCAAGAGCATAAGAAACATAAAATTTGAGTACAACATAAGTTTAAAATCAAAATTGGGTAGATACAATGCTCTACCCCCCTCCCCCTTTAGTTTGCAAATTTTGCCCATAAACGAAGGTGATCTGTCTCAAAGATTCCTTCGAATGGTCTTTGTGTGACTTGAAAACCATCAATGTCAGAAATAACGTAACGATCATTTGGTAAGATTTTCCGAATGACATATGGACCTTTAAACTTCGGTAAAAGCTTTTTATTTACACCGGGAGTCACATCTATATTGGGAATCATGACGTAATCACCAATATCGTATACTTTAGGTACTTTATGTCTAAGGTCATAATAGGTTTTATTGTATTCTTGACACTTTTCAATTTTTTTGCTTGCCGTTTCACGCAATTCATCAATGTTTCCATGTTTATAATTTTTTGTAGTAAGAAAGTATTTCAAATCATCATTGATTGCACCCTCTTGCTGCATTCCAAATAATAATTTGGCTGGAATTTGACCAGTAGACCTGTTAATTGTGTTATTAACCGCAAATTCAACTTTGGTAAGTATTTGGTCCCACTTATTTGGTGCGTCCGTTAATTTAGCGACCATAGGAATAATCGTACGATTGAATCGTTCTACTTGATCATTTGCCCGTGGTACTCCTGTTGCCACAAGAACATGCAAAATATTTTCAGATTCCAAATAATCTGTAAATGCTTTTGAAGTAAATGCTGAACCACGATCTGTAATAATCTTACACGGTTTACTATAATATGCAAAGTATTGCTTTAAATGTTTAATAACCTCAGCTGCATTAGTGGTTTTGCAAGCAAATAATTTAATAAATTTTGTGAAACCATCTACTACTGCAAAAGAAATTTGTTTAGAGTCTGTTTAGTCCTTTCTAATGGTCCACAATGGTCCAAATGTATGATATTAAAAGGTTTATCACCCTTTGGAATACTATGAAGTAATCCTCTTTTGTCTATTGGTCGGGAGTAAACAACACATTTTAAACAATTTGAAATGTAGGTTTTAACTTTGTTACGCATATCTGGAAACCAATAAATTTGTTTAATTGCCTCACAACATTTATCAACACCTCGTGTCCTAATTCGTCATGGCAGGTTCCTATAACATTATTTTCCATGGTCTGTGGAACATAAAACAAAAGCAAATCATTCTGTTTTCTATAAACCAAATCATTATTAAGCTCAAACAACTTTTGTTCAGCTTGTTCCAAAGACTGTCGATTTCAGAAATTTTAGGATCTTGACCTTGTTTTATGCTAAGATTTTTCAAATGTCGTTTCTTCAATAACCAGAATATTCTCAAAACATCTACTGAGCGCATCTACGTGTCGCATACTGGTACCACTTTTATGTTCTAAAATATAATCATAACTCTCAAGAATAAGACTCCAACGCATAATTTTTGGATTAATATCTCTTTTTTTCAAGGCTGCCGTTACACTATGGCAGTCAGTAACGATCTTAAAACGAATTCCCTCTAAGTAAATTCGAAACCTATTTAAAGTATTAATAATAGCCTTTAATTCCAAGATAAAACTATGTTGCTTTGATTCGGCTTCCGTAGTACGTTGACTATAAAAGAAAACAGGGTGAAACTTTAAATCATTTTGTTTCTGCATGAGGATTCCTCCATATCCAAACGAACTCGCATCACAGTGCACCTGTGTTTCTGCCTTTGGAGAATACAAAGCTAGAACTGCTTTGGAAACCAACAGTTCTTTTAAAGGGTTAAAACTTTTGATCTGATTCGGGCCAAAATGAAATGGAACATCTCTTTTTAATAAATCATAAAGAGGACCAGCGATTAATGAGTAATTATGCACAAATTTCCTAAAGTAGGACGTTACGCCAATAAAACTATGCAATTGCTTGGTGCTACGAGGCACGGGGAAGTTTTTTACTGCCCTAAGATGTTGGTCACTAGGCCTAATGTGCGAACCATTTATGACATAGCCTAAATGTGTTATTTCAGTGTTAAGAAATGAGCATTTATCTAGTCGCAAATTTAGTTTGTTTTGAACCAATAACTGAAAAACCTCTTTCAGAATAACCAAATTTTCTTCCACAGAGCTAGTAGCAATCAGAATGTCATCGATGTAGATTAAAACTTTGTTAGCTTCTAACATATTCTTAAAAATAGCATGTATATACCGCATAAAAACCGACGGCGAATTTTTTAAACCGAAGGCCATTTTTAGGAATTCATACTGAGCGTCCGGAGTTACAAAAGACGTATACTTAATGGACGATTCTTCCAAATTGACATGATAAAAGGCACTTTTTAAATCTAACGTCGTAAAATAGGTTTTGTCTCGTAATTGATCAATCTGATCTTCAATTAGTGGGATTGGAAAATTATCACGCAACGTAATTTTGTTTAATGATCGATAATCAATACACAATCTATAACCGTTTGTCTTCTTTTTTATCAAAACGATTGGGGTCTTCTTTTTTATCAAAACGATTGGGGAACTATATTCTGAATTACTTTTTCTAATTATGTTATTTTCGGACATATCCCTAATCATTTCTTGCAATGCATTTTTCTCTGCAAAAGACAACCTACGTGGTTTAAAAAAAAATGGAACGTGGTTAGGTTCTACCACAATTTTCATCTCGAACTTAGGGGTTCGATAGGTTTTTCAGCTTGAACATAATTATTTACAAAAAGATCGACAACCCGTTGGCGATCCACTGGAAACAGAGAAGGGTTAATATTCAGATCGATTTCATTATTACCTACATAATTAATGTGTAAAATTTCATCATTTACACAGGGAGCTTGATCACTCTCATTCAATTTATAAGTTGGTACAACTTTTACTTGATTGCCTACAAAAGATATTTGAATTTGCTCACGTGTCATAAAATCACGTCCTAAAAGACACTTGTAAGGTATAGTGTTATTTGGAACTACATAAAAAAGCAAATCTAGTTCTATATCACATATTTTAAGCTTAAAATAAATTGACCCTAACACTACTAACTTAGCCTTATTTATACCTTCAAAAATTTTATTCGGAGTATCACAAAATTGAAAATTAAACATTTTTATACTATCAAAAGTTATTAGTGATATTGCACTACCTGAATCTAAAATAGAATCAACATAAATAGAAAAATTATCCTTACTCAAGCAGATTGGTAGCATATATCCACTTGACGTTTTAGGTTCTACAAGAAGGGCGGTTGATGTTTCTGACCTAACGTGGGGCTCCGGGTTATTCCTTGAGCAGTCCCTCTTCTGGTGATCCGGAGATCCACATAGATAACATGATCCCTTTGGCCTTACCGGTTTACTACACTGAGCAATGCTATGTCCTACGTTATTGCAGTTAAAGCATCGCAGAATCCCTTTTTGTGGCTGAAAAGTCATATTTGGAACAGCCCTGTTAAATTTTATATCATCCCGCCGAGAATCGTGGTTAAACATTTCACTTTTAACGCTAAACTTTTTGAAACTATCGGCCTTTTCTTTCCTTTCACCGATTCTAGATTTTCTAGCATCAACTATTCGTTCATAATTAATTATATCTTGATATAAAGTGTCTTTATCAATGTGACTTTTGGACATAATAAAATTGCTCAATTCCCTAGACCACAAACCAATGGCAACTTGTTCTTTAGTCTCATCGAATGACAAATCGAGATTCATACAAAGCGCTACTTTAGAATGAAAATAAACCGAAACACTTTCGCTGGCGGACTGAAAGCGTCCTTGCATACTTTTCCATAAATCAGTTTTATTCTGAGTAAATACAAAAGTTTTTTGAAATGCACTTTTAAAACTAGGCCAATCTGTTAACTCATCGCTTCTTCCGATAAACCAGAATTTTGCAGCACCGTCCAAATTACTTTTAGCTGTCTGGAAAATAAAAGAATCGGGCCAATTATGCAGCAAAGCTGTGCTTTCTATTTGTTGTAACCAAAATCTAGCCCTGCTTAAATCTTGTTCACCAGCAAACTTATCAATTGTTTTTGATAGATCCGGCATAATATTAAAATTTTTTTACAGCGTTATTTTCGTATTTAGGTGCAGTATTGTGAGCTTGTTGCAACTGTAGCATTTGCAGCATTTGTGCATTCTGTTGGATTAACATGTTAACAACATTAAAGTACTGGCCAGCATCTTGTGCTTGTTGTGATGATCCCAAGTTGCTTCCTTGAAAACCATCTGGTTGTCTTAAATCGGATAATGAACCCTGAGGTGAAGACATTCTTTGAGTTTGAAGTGGCAGTATTCCTGGAGCTTCTTGCTCTCTTTTAGAAGCTACAAAAGCTTCAAAACTGGCATTATTTCTAATTAAACTATTTTCTTTATCCATGAGGTCGAATGAGGTTATGTTGACACTTCATACCAAACTATCATAAAAATATACAAACCATAATCTTGTATATTATTTTAAATGTTCACCCCACACCTGAAGTTGTAAGATTTAGCCGAATTAATTAGGATGACTTTAAAAAAATATACTCAAGACATAAATTTCTATTAACCATCATCTTCCATTACATTTTCTCTCTCCTCCAATCATAACCTTAACTAATCCCCACCTGATTTCCTTTCCTTTCTTTAAAAGATTCCCGCCGATATTCGAATTATGAACATAATATACATTTTATGAGTGCAAATGCCTACAATATTGACCTCTATGGTCTCTGCCGATCTAAGTACCGAAACAGCTGCTGCCCTCTTTCGGGGACCTGTCTTAGTCTGGTTCCTCAATAAAGTACTTACTAATTTGGGTGAACCTGTAGTTTGGTTCTTTAGATAACTGGAACATGCAAGCCAATTCTAGTAATCAGAACTTCTTCAAGGAGCAGGTCCATTTGGAAGTTTTCATTTATAGGATAACCTAAAAATTTATCTCGGTTTCAAGAAAAGATGGTTTATCTACACGTAACTCGAGAAGATTTTCCAAAACTAAATTTAAAACTTGTTTTAAAATGGATAAATTTTCATATATCGTCTTGGTATGTATTGTAACAGAAATAAATTCTGCTCATCATAACTTTGTATTATTTACATAAATGATGTGTTTTGATTTTAGTTTTGCTTTGAAAGATTTACTTCATCGTAATATTGATTGATTAACCACATTAAATTCCTATTATAATTACACAAGTTGTCCAATTCGTATTACTACACTAACGTGTTTATTTTTGTTCGATAATATTAGATTAGTTTAATATTTATTAAATTTGTCCATTAGGATCATTGATCTAGTATATGAACTGGTCATTTGCCTTATGCGCATGTAACGCGTTTGATAATCTTTGATTCTAATACATACATGGGACTTTCGTGCTATTATTTGGCGAGACAACATGTCGGGTGAAAATAAGTCCATAGCATGCAAGTGTAGATTCGCTTAGTTTGAGTCGCAACAATGATCTGGTCTACATCAATAGACAAAACTCCTCAATGTGCAACAATTACACAATCATTAGAAAATTATTGAAAATTGTTAGAAACTATTCAACTACAGGTATTGGTTTGCAATATTCTCAACTAATGTTAATTTGTACTGGAAAACTATTAATTCGGCAAATGTGTAAGTTTTGGGGGATCTTGGTAGCCACAGGTTGCTTAACCCCTTTCATTTACCACTGAATATCGGTGAAATAGGATATATATTTAGAAAACAATAGAACGGGAATCAAGCCGAATGTAGGCTATGGGAATTTCAGGGAACTGCGTAGACTAGCTAAGAAGAGAACTCAATGCGTCCAACCAGTCCAAGATGGAAAACCTAATGACGAAAAAAATAATTGTGCTTAAACCTGATGATTATTATAAGCAACTACAGGTATTGGTTTTGAAATATTTTCAACATGTTGATTGTGTGAAAGCATATATTGGAAAACTATTAATTGGGCAAAAGTTCAAATGTTGGGGGATCTTGGTAACTGCAGGCTGCTTAACCCCCTCCACATACCAATGTCCGAGAAATAGAGTATATATTTATAAAACAATAGAAGTAGAACCGAACTGTATCTAACAAGAAAGAACAGTGGCTATGTTCAAAGACAACAAAAATACAAACAAAGAAACAATTGTTGGGAGCATATGTGTGGAGTACAGTACAGTACGTCTATGAAATAGAGATAGCAGGAGAAGCACACAGAAAAACGGTAGAAGCCGTTTGGAATGTTGTGCTTCAAATGTATGATGATAACATGGACACGCAAAATTAATAACAAAGAGGTTATAACGCTCTATCCTCGTAGGATTTAGTCATCATAATGATAGTAACTTCCCTCCTAAGCATGAATACGGTAGGTTATTTTATGAAATTCACGGGTATACAATAAGTACAAAGAAATAATGCAGGTAAATATGCATGAAACAATATCGAGTGTTATTGACTAGGGGTGGGTTTTTTTATGTAATAATAAAGGTTAACACGGCTCATAGCTAGTCGCAAAATTTGATTAAATGTTATTATTGATAAAAGTTAAACACTGTCCGCAGGTGGCGATAATTGGAACATGGATATAACTCTGGGGATAGCCCACGACTTTGATGCCTTGCATAAGTTTAAATTATTGATTTACAAATAAGACATTCACTGACATATTAACAATACCTACTCTTAGTTTCGAGATAACCTCCGCAACTAACTTCTGTTCCGCAACATACTACCACCACATAGTCATGAACCTTAAAGAGTTGCAAATCTTACAAAGAAATTTATATTACAATAATTATGAGGCATAATTAACATAACACAAATAATAGAATATAATAATCAATAATGATTATTCAAAAAAAAGAAGTTGTTCCAAAACCTAAATGTTATTCTGGCCAAAATTCAACATAATTTACATATCTAAATTATATTACTCACCCTATAAACTACTTACTCTTAATCAGATTGACATAAACCTCCACGTTGTGATTTGCAAACCCTTCGACATGGTTTCGAGTTCTAGTTACATACAGCATTTATAGAAACGAATGGTTGCTGGAACTCCCTCACAGACGAATTGAAAACAACAACTTGGTTACATCAATCTCCAAATCAGGAACCAGAATACCATAAATTCCATTTTATTGTCAAACTATAATTTATTCTCGTCTTTTATTGAAGGGTTGTGTGACCAAGTTAAGCATAACGGTGAATTGACGGAGACTTTCACGGCCGGAGTCATTATAATTATTTATGGTTCCGGGTTGGGACCGTGTCATTATTTTATAAATTAAGGTCGACGTTTTGCCCACTTTTGTAAGGGGTTTTATCAGGACAAGAAAATAAATAATAAAAATAAAAATAATAAAGATAAGAATGATAATATTAAATAGACAAGTAAAGTGTAAACAGAAGAGTTACTCCTGAACTAGCAGACTCACTAGCCCATTCAAAGCCAAAAGGTGTCTTGTGGCAAAGTAACTGGTGAAAGTAGCGAAAGTGGTAGTTTATATAGGGCGAGAACTTGATGCATGAGTGATCATGAATAGAGAGGTGGTGTCGTAGCGGCAGTGAATGTCACGGTTCCGCTGTTGTGAACATAGGCTTGTTTTCCAAGTAGGGGAAAGGTAGCAGCCATCGTCTTTGTTTAGATTATTAGAATTTTTATTGATTTCTATGGATTCTCTAATTTTTCTATTGTAGAAAAATGGAATTCTAGCAATTAGTTTCGTCTTGTCAAAGTTAATGGTATGGCCTGTTTCATGTTGGTGTTCGGCCACCGCTGAGCGATTGTACTGGCTTGTTCTTAAGCATCGCTTATGCTCGTTTAGTCTAGTCTATACTGACCGTCCTGTTTCTCCTATGTATACTAAACCGCAACCGCAAGGTATACTATATACGCCTGGGGCTTTAAGACTATTTTCGGAATCTTTTGGGGTTGATAATATTTGTGAAATTTTATTAGTGGGTTTATATATTGTTTTGATGTTGTGTTTACGTAGAATTTTGCCAATTCGGTCTGTTACTGTGTATATATGGAAGGATTGCTAAAAATCGTGTATTAGGATTACAGCGTGGTTTGGGGGTTCGTGTAGGATGCAGATGCCAGTTTATTACTCTGCCGATATCTGAGTTACGATAGCCGTTTTTTATAAGACTAGTTTTAATATGGGCCAGTTCATTAGATAAGTGTTCTGGTTGTGAAATCTTAATTGCACTGTGGACTAGAGAGTTGATTACCGATGACTTTTGTGAGGGATGATGATGCGACGACGCATGTAGGTGTCTGTCTGTGTGTGTGTGTGTGTGTGTGTGGGTTTTCGATATACAGAATGACCTAATCGTTCGTAAGGTTGGCACTTCACCAGAACCTCAAGGAATGGCAGAGTTCCATTCTTTTCAATTTCTATAGTGAACTTAATATCTTTATGTTGATTTGTTTATGTGATCTAGAAAATTATTGAGCGTTTGATGTCCATGGGGCCAGATTACAAAAGTGTCATCTACGTAACGGAGCCAAGTTTTTGGTTTAAGGTCTGTGGATTCTAGAGCCATGGATTCCAAAGACTCCATGAATATATTGGCCACAATAGGGGACATATGTGAGCCCATTGGTGTGCCCGAAGTTTGTTTGTAAAATTGTCCGTTGAAAACAAAATAGGCAGAAGTTAAACATTTTTCTATGAGCGTGGTCAGGAACTCAAATTCGCTTTCTTGAGGTAGAAGTTGTTTTATAATGGAGACAGTGTCTATGACAGGTACGTTGTAAATAGGGATGTTACGTCAAAACTGACTAGTATATCATTAGGGCCTAGCTCAATATTTGCAATTAGTTCTATGAAATGAGTAGAGTTTAAAACATTAGTAGAGGTGTTACCGGAATAAGGGTTTAAGAAATTTGCTAGGTATTTTGCCAGATGGTAGGTTGGTGAGTCAATTGTGCTAACTATCGGACAGAGAGGGACATCAGGTTTATGGACTTTAGGAAGGCCGTACAAGCGAGGTGGTTTAGATTCGCGAGGTATTATGCGTTTTTGGACAGTTTTGGGAATATTGGAGGATTTGATAAGTGCTGAAATTTAGCGTTCAAGCTTTGAAGTGGGGTCTTTTGTTATAGGAGTGTAGGCACCGTCTTGTAATAATTGTTTAATCTTTTCTTTGTATTCTGTACGGTTTAGAATTACAGTCGCATTACCTTTGTCTGCAGGGAGTATAACAATTTTCTTGTTTGTTCGTAGGTGTTTTAAGGCCGTCATTTCTTGCTTTGTCACATTTTTGTTAGGAGTTTTGGCATGTCGCAGACATTTAGTCGTTTCAAAGCGAATTAAGTTGGCATCGTCTTGAGGTAGAGATCGGATCGCTGATTCTACAGACCTAATGATTTCCTCTGTGGGAATTTTTCTGGGTGCAATTAAGAAGTTTAGTCCTTTGGACAGGATATTTAGTTCGTTTTTGGATAGGATATTTTCTGATCGGTTTATTACAGTATTTGAAGAGAGAGTTTTTGGGTAAGTGAATGCAGTTTGATTTGAATTAAAACCTAAATTCTACAAAGGAAAACTAGTAAAAGCCACTATACCTTTTAAGAGACTTACCTGGGACTTCAAGACTCTCTGCCATCCTTCTCCAAGAATCATTATATCCAAACACTAGTAAACGATTTTTCACACTTTCCTTGTGTGAATATATGTACGAACATGGTTCATCAAAAACTCTGCTATATTTCAGATGTCGGCATACATGCATAGTGATCAATGTGCTACTTTAATGCCACAAAAATTAATTGACTACTTTATGTCACCCGAACCAGTCGTACTACTCCATACAATACTCGTGGAAATCATCAGGCTGAAAAGTACATCAGTACAATTTAGTCTACAGTATGCCTGGATTTGTGGACAAAAAATTTAAATGTTAACCAATAGGAAATAGTATTACACAACACTCCATACAATCTCTGTTATTAATACTATTCCACATATAACACCTTTTCACCTTCTTCAGACGAACTTCCAATGAACAAGTGTTGCCAGCATGATTAAGCTATTCAAAAATATACTGAGGCGATTTGTATTGAATAGCAAGTGTAACCCATTGGTTGATGAAGTAACGCTGATCGAATGTAATTCTGATTATGCACATGTTACGTTACTTACTAGATGGAAGAAAATCCTGAAATAGTTTTCTTGGCACATATACATAAAATAAAGTACATATTATTTAAGATTCAACCCTGTGTATCGTCAACCATACAAACCTGACGTAAAAAGGCTAACTCGTTCAATTGTATTATATGAATGACGTCGCAGATTAGGTTCACAACTAATACAAAAACTCACCAGGTGAATCACCAATAGCTATGTTCGTTTTGTCTCATCAAGGGTTGTTCAGGTGTTCGTTGTTTGGTTGGTGGAGGCTTCCTCAAAGCTGTTGGATGGACCTTGTGGACGAAACACTGGTATTTTTTATTTTGGTAATGGGATAGGTAATAGAGGAAGGTGGATTACTTCGCCGACTTTTGGATCTTTACAGTCGTACATCTGTACTCGATGAAAGTTGGTAGTAAAGCGCTATTCATTTCGACGCTTGGCTCCCACCAACTACCGTCCCACCGAGATTTTTAATGTTCTCATGCTAAAACTGGTGGATGTAACTGCACTTTCAAGCATTAGAAATGCAAGACTTGCATTTTTTTATACCTCAAATCATAGACCAATGTCCTGGAAGGCGTGAGAACAGAGTCTACGTGGGATATATACACATGAAGTGTAAATTAAACATAATGGGGGACTTTCCCACGTGGGCTTTAAAAAAATCCCCGAACTTAAATAGTAAAATGGAAAGGTGCAACTTTATTAATAAAAAAAAGCACAACAATCTACCGTGTTTACTATGCATCTAGCTCCAATTTAACAAAGCATCATTACAATCAGAACAAACTTGGCATTGCATGAACATAATTCAAACGACGTAACCTCTGATACTCAAGAAAACGAAGAGCCTAAAACAGAATTGTCTAAGTTATTACGTTTTAACCAAACAGACGAAAATTATTACACCACAAATGCAGGCACAAATTATTACAATGCCTGTTCAAGCATCAATGGCTACAGGTTGATTATCCCTTAACTCTTATATAGAAAATTTTATGATTTAGGCATGTACATTTCTACTTCACAATTATAACAAGTTTTTACTTACATTTGTGTCGAGTTTTTGAGTGGTCCAAGTTCTCATCAGATTTATCATATGAATCTTCCAATTGTAGTAGTGTCCTAAAAGGATATGGTAAAGAGAGGTGGGAACAATAATTAGGTCACAACATCGAAAAACATGCACCAAAAGGCATTACGACCAAAACACAACTGCTCTAGTTGAGCCGGATCACAAAAATGTCCACATAATTCTCGGAGAATTAGTTTTGAGATTCAATCAAAGTATTGCATCATTTCCACAAGAACGATAAAGATTTCAAGAGTGATGTAAACCTTCGAGAGCATTTCATTATGTTTATACATATATCATTCTAAACCTATAAGCTAACTATTAATTTATAACCTGCTCAAGGCTAGAGCCAAACAAGAGAAACTACTTTTACTTTTAAACGAAATACAGTAAAATTAATGAGTATAAAAAAATAGAAACTGGTTATCTAATGACTGAAAAATGAGTGTTATGGTTTAATTCACTTAACACGTAACAAGGTTATCAATTAAAGTATGTAGCCCACCTGAGGAAAGTAACACCCCAACAACTCATAATGATACTACAAAATGTTCTTTTAGGTGCCGACGTCCTCCGGATGGCAAGAATTGTACATGCTAGGTGGAATGCATGTGACAATTTCTTGTTATCCTCATCTAGGCTATCTAGACTAGGATATATTTAATTGGCATCAACTATGTGATTGTCTCTGTACTTAGTAATGGCATTTCAATCCTAAGTTAAATACCTTATTCTCTCGTGGTAATTAATAGTACATTACTTACGTATCATATTATTTATTAAAAACAGAAAATATGATATAAAAATACATTATTATACAAAATAAGCATTTTACATATTTAAAGCATATTTTGTTTGTGCAAGGTAACCCAAGCCAATCTAAATAAAGTCTTGTTATTTAACAAAATTATTACAAATTCTAAATTTGAAAAACCGCTAAAAGTGCATAAACGTCTATTTACTGTAAAAGTTGTTTGCATCTACAATCCATGTAAGAGTTCAGAATTTCATTCAAATATTTCAGCCTATATTTTTACAATACACTGGTATCTTTAAAATCGTCCAAATGATCTTTAAGAAATGTGATTAATAAACATTTTTCAAAAAAATTATTAAGCCCACACTTAGTTACTCCTACACATAGTTACTCAGAAAGCGCCAAGGATTGTCACATTAAAAGCAGCTGACTCTGCATTCCCACACTGAAATGCAATGCCCTTACCTATCACCTGAAAGAAAAATAAAATACAAAAAGAGGAAACAACAGTACAAACTCTGAAGGGTGGCTCTTGCAGCATAAAATCATACATTCCAGAATAAAAAATCGTTGCTATAGAAGTACCAATAAGACAAAATGAAATAAAATACCAAAATTAACCATGAATGCACGGTCTAACAACTTATGGGTCACAAAACTTGCAAACTTAACATCAGGAGACTAGTTAAGCTAGGTTATGCAGTTGAGCTCAACAGTGGATTTTGGACGGCAAGCTCATGGTCACTCACGTGTTTTACGTAAGTTTCTTAAGTTGTTTATTAATAGCTATAATTATAATAAATGACATTTCGGAGAAACATAAAATGACAGAAGCAAGAGAAAATAATCACTCCTTAAACTAACAAGTTTCAGTTTTTACATCACTTCGACAATATCTCAATAAACACGAAAAATTTACAACTCCAAAAAGAAAAAATCTTAACCGGTAATTTAAGCATAATATATACATAAAATTAAAACAAACGATCTTAAATAATACAATATTAATATAAATATCTCGTATAAAGATAATTTTCTTTGTTAAGGTACACTTAAAGCCCTAAGACCTTATAAATATGTTTTGACAACTGCATTGCCCCAGCATTACCAGTTAAATCTCCAGGTAGGAATCAATTTTTAGCTAGATGGCGTAGCTCTAGATTGATTTGCGCAATCTAAAATACCCGTTTTGTCCGGAAAATAACGAAACACCTTCAAAACCATATTAACAGTCACGGCTAGTAACTACAGAGTAAAAGGAATTCAGTGGCTAGACTTTTATCACCCATTCCAGATTAAAGATACCAGATTGAACAAGCGCTGCCCTGTGAATATTGAAAAAATAACAGGTCGTTCTAGCGATTCCTTCTGAAAGGTAGTACAAATAAGGATGACTTCTGATTGATAGAAGACTACACAAAAACACTTCCCATATTAAAAGTTGCGAGCAAAAGTATCGAGTTGGAAAACAACAATCATAATAATAATAATTTTCAAAACTAATTGTCTCAAATTCAGTGCATTTGTGTAATAGCGATGGTCAGGTCGCCATATCAAGTATTGATGTAATACCAAGAAAACACTAAATTGTGGTTTTAAGCAGATCTGTCAAATAAGACTAGAAATATGTCGCTCTTGAAGCACATAATTTTCAAAAAGCAATGTTAAAACTGCAAACAACGAAAATATGAGTGAAAAAGAAATTCACGCATTCTAAATAATTGAAAATGTCAGCATATTAAATTATAGAATAAAATGCAGGATAGTAGTTGGCAAGTAAAATAGTTGTTATGTTTGTGTTCATGATATAAGACGATTTTTCGTGACATAAACTAACATACTTAATTATGTGTGTATGTGTCAAAACTTCCGTTTTAGCGATAAAATTTGCTGGAGGAGAAATTATACAGCACCATTCTATCACATAAACAAACATCCTGTTCTGTACCAGGTTATGCTTGTGTATGTTAAACATTTGACTTTACCGGGTAATTATTCAAAACGAGGTTGGGAAACTACAATACATTTTCGCGGTGCCTCACAAGTAAATGTTTCTTAAATAGTGGGGGGTTTACTTCCATATACCATACTTGAACAATTCAAGTATGTCGCAAAAAATCGCCTATAGTTAGCCAAGATTTTTATGTTGCTAGGCATCCTGAAAATAGTCATCATGTTATGTAAATTCATACCATATACAACTTTTAAAAATTTCGCAGATTAAATACTTCCACTACTTACAGAATTGTTTAATAAACTTTTAAGGCAGGAAGTTACAAATTGTGTTGGATAAACTAAATTCAGATTTGTCTTCGGATTTGTAACTTAAAAGGGAAGAATCCCTTGACAGTGCTTTAGAGTCACCTAACGTACGAACATTTAGCGTTAACGGCACAGTCTTCTTAAGAATTATAATAGCGGTTATAAATGGATTCCTGCGATAATCTCTGAAGTTAGCGGGTCTGTTTCTTACAAAGTAAAATTGCATGATGGAAGCATTTTGCGCAGGCATGTAGATCAAATCAAACTTAGATTTCCTGTTACTTTAAATGGTGAGGGTAATAAACAGAATTCAATTACTCACCGTCATCATAATCATTCAGATGTTCTTTGTGACCAGTATATGCCAGCCATTCCTAATGCGCCATTAATGGATGATCAGGATGAAGCTGCTCCTATTCCAGCTACGTATGAGAGACCGCAACGAATTAGACCACCACAGATGTGGTTAAGTAATTATGTTGCTTAAGGAGAGAAGGGATGTTCATGACATAGTTAGCCAAGATTTTTATGTTGCTAGGCATTCTGAAAATAGTCTTGTCATTTTATGTCAATTCATGTCATATACAACTTTCAAAGAATTCTCAGATTAAATACTCCTACTACTTCCAAAATTGTTTAATATACTTTTAAGGCATACATTAAAATAGTATTGGTTTAAAGAATTTTATATTCACTCTACTCCCCTTGGGACTACGTTGGACGCCAAATACCCATACCACCCAAAATCCCTTTAATAGATGACGATGAGACCACATGGTATAGTATATCACATCAAACCACTTTACCCTAGTAGACTTCATCAAGAAGAATTTCGAGGAGCTGATCGCCCTAGTAAACAGTGTTGAAACAACTTCAGAGAGTTGATGGAAGCAAGATCGCTTTATTTTATTAGACTTCGTCGAAACAAAAGTTACGCTTGTAAAGTTAAATCCTTTAAGTTAAGTTCGTAAGGCTAAGTTCGTAAAGTTAAGATCGTAAAGTTAAGTTAATAAAGTTAAATCTGTACGTATAGTTAAGTTAATTAAGCTACTTATTTTAGTTAAGTTAGTTAAGCTTGTTAAGTTAGATAAGTTGATTAAGTTAGAAAACCCGGGGAATTCCGAGAAAACCTGAGAAAAATCTTGGAAATCCAATGACAATCGAGAAAATCCGCTGACAACCGAGGAAACTCGATGACAATTGAGAAAATCCGATAAAACCTCGAAAACAAACCCAAAAACAACAGAAAAAACCCGAAAACAATCGAGAAAACCCAAAACAACTTGAGAAATCACAAGAACAATCGAGAAAACACAAGAACAACCAAGAAAACCCGAGAACCAAAGAACATCTGAGAGTTTTGTAAAGTTAAGTTTGCAAACTTAAATTCGTAGAGTTTAAAGATAAGCTCGCAATGTTAAGCCTGCAGGGTTGAGTTTGCAGAGTTGAGTTTGCATGGTTGTTTACAGGGTTAAGTTTGCATGGTTGAGTTTGTGGGTTGAGTTTGTGGGCCGAGTTTGTAAAGTTGGCAGAGTTGAGTTTGCAGGGTTGAGTGTTGGGTTTGTAGGGTTGAATCTGCATAGTCAAGTTAGCCAAGTTGGCCATGTTAAGTCCATAAAGTAAGTCCCTAAAGTTAAGTTTTGTAAAAGAAGTGTGTGAAGTTAAGTTCGTAAAGATCAGCTTGCAAAGTGAAGCCTGTAGGATTGAGTTTGCAGGGTTGAATTTGCAGTGTTAGGTTTGCAGGGCTGAGCTTGCAAGATTGTGTTTGTAAGGTTGAGTTTGCGGAGTTTAGTTTGCATGGTTGAGTTTATATGGCTGAGTTTGCAGTGTCGAGTTTGCAGTCTTGAGTCTGCACTGTTGAGTTTGCAGCATGGAGTTTGCAGTGTCGAGTTTGCAGGGCCAAATTTGCAGTGTTGAGTGTGCAGTGTTGAGTTTGCAGTGTTGAGTAGCCAGTGGTGGGTTTGCAGAGTTGAGTTTGTAGGGTTGAGTCTGCATAGTCAAGTTAGCCAAATTGGTCAAGTTAGGTACATAAATCTAAGTCCGTAAAGTTAAGTTGGCAAAGTTACGTTCGTAAAGATAGATAGATATATTTGCACCGATGAAAACATGGTAATGTAAAAATAAATTAATATTAACAAACATTAAATAAATAGCTAATAGACAACTCAAAAGTCAAAACAAGTATAAAACAAACAAGCATACACTAGTAAATACCAATAAAATACATGTACACTTTGGATAAGGCAAAACACTTGTATGTCATAAAGAGACTTCAAAAAGTGCCGTCTAAAAATTCTTGCAGTAAATAGTAACAGCGTTCACGCAACAAAGCTAACAGGGAGGATTGAAAGTTTGTAGATTTTGTAATTTTTTGATTCTCTATGGTAATTTGTTGTAAAGCGTTGGTGCCACATACAAAAAAGACTTTTTAATTAATGACGAATTTAGACATATTATATGAAAATTACTTGCATTACGAGTGCCATGGTAGTGTATGGAATTTGAGCGAGTATAACTTTTTATATTTGCATGGAGTTTTAGTGTTTCATATAAGAATAATGAAGTGTAGGTTAAAACCCTAAGTTTTTTAAACAATGGCCACAGTGCACGTCTTTGGCAGAATAGCTGATTATTCTAATTGCTCGTTTTTGTAATTTAAAAATTACAGTAATATTGTCAAGGGTAGTATAACTCCAAAATGTGATTCCGTAACGCATTCTAGATATGAACAATGCATCATATATTTTCAGAGCACTCTCTTGAGACAATTCGGTGATTATGGTTCTAAGAGCATAGCATACAGAGGATAGTTTGCTGGGTAGTTTAGAATTAAAATTTAAGTTTTTGATCAAGAATTATTCCTAAAAATTTTGTTTTGTTCACTCTATTTAGTGATAGTTTATCTATAAGTGCATCTGGTAAGGTTTGCAAAATTAAGCTTGCAAAGTTAACCGCGTATATTAAAAAGGGATACCTTTCTATATTCTGAATCAATTTATAATACTAAAACATATATTAGGTATTTTAAATGCTTTAATTTAAAAAATTTGTAAACTAATTGTGTCATCAAAGGTTTTGATAGTACCTACTTGTGCAACTATGCCGGTGTTTATAACCTGATTTTGAGATTTCTCGAATTAATTATACAAATTTCAAATCAAAATTTAAAAAAAGTTTAGTACCTGTGTGCAAACGGTACAAAAGCCAGGTTCTACAACCACATATGTAGTTATATATTAGGCATTTTTTAGGGACCCGATACGAAATTTGGAAACCAACTCGATTGTCCTCTCTCGCACCAACGCTATTCGACACATTGTTGGCTTTGTTGCACAGCACGTTCGGGTTTTTAGTACAAAATTTTTTAATGATCCTTACTTTTTTAACACTTGAGCCAACACGTTGCTGCAAAATCAACAATTTCCCCCACAGAATCTATTTTTTTGCAATAAAAACTCACCTAAGCAATGCATCTTTGAATTCCTAGCCTGACACCGACCCTGACCACCTCAGAGAAGATCCCCAATTAGCGGCACATTTGTACCTCCCAACTTCGGATGGAAAGGCATCTATCACTTTTTAATTTGTGAGGTTTGGGTGGATTTGATTATATGATTGTCTAACGATAAAGTAATAATTCTATCAAATGTTTCTGAATATAATGGTAGTTATATATTTGCAAAAAGGAGTTTGTGTACAACTTATTTAGACAGTTTTTGAAATTTGTCATAATTTTTTAACATGTTTGAACTAAGGAGTTCTTACTTAGTCCTTATGCATACTATGGAAATTGTGAGGATTGGTGAAATCTTCGAGCAATTGTACAACAAAATTCTTTTCTGTATAGCACCTAGTATGATCTTTGGTCCCAGGCCTCGGTTATGCCCTGGATTACTATTTATACCCTGGTTCATTGTTACATCTGATGTACAACTGTTCCTACCTACTTTGTTACTTAATTGAATATGGTGACTGTATTAAAGTTCGCTACTTGTGGTTGTTGCTGTTAGTGACTACACCACACCGGATTACAGCTGGCTGTTATCACGAGACGACCTGAAGTTGGTTATCAACTGGGTGAGAATTTTCTGTTTATTTTGTTAAGCACGTATAGACATATCTATATCGCTTTCATTGTTACATTTCATACATGTCATACTTTACTTGGATAAGAATTAGAATAGCCCTCGTTCATGTCACATATTGTCCTCTTTCAGGTCATATATTGACCCACACCTATGAATGTTGGCAGTAAGTCAAAATACTTTTGAATGCTACTCACGTTACTGTAGTACCAGTGGGTTTGCGGAAGCTTTATTTCTGATCCCTCAGAGATACCCATTAATTTATTGTATTGTTACAGGTTTATTTTCGAGTTATAACGTGGCAATAAATTGCAAGTCTAATTGTAGATAATTCTAGGTATTTGGCTGTTATGTATCTATAGTTACTTCACTATGTGAATGTTGGTAATTTAATGTTAGTTTGGATATTTGGTAGTCCTGTTATTTTTCAGTTCTGGTATTATTTTGCATTAGTGGGCATGCAGAATTTAAGAATTTACTTATCAGGGTTATAATATGATGTATTTGTGATGTTATTGAATGAATAACTGGAAAGGTTATGATTAGTTATACGAGCATTAATCATTCATATGTATAAATGGGTTTTAAAGCTGTTAGGTGTTGTTACATTTTTGTACGTACGCAGCTGGTCAAGGTTGATCTATTCTGTCCTTGCATTTGAATGCTAGTGACTTTCTAGTTTTGCAGTGCAATCTTAATCTTTTACAATTCATCTTGGGTGTGGTAGTAATTTCGTGTTGTGTCAAAAGCGTATTGGATAAATTAGACTGAATTTCAGTTTTTACAATAATTCTTTCAAGTCTTGGGTAGGATTAACTGGCTTTTTAGGGAAAACGGATTTCCTTTTTCCATCTTGTAGAGTATGGTGTGATCTGCCGAAGAATCCAGTGTGATATGGTTCTAGAGGGGTTTTGTGGTCGTTTATCTTGACTATTCCATTTTGGATCTTTTCCCTAGAACTTCATTGTAGTGCAATTCCGTATTGGTTGTGCATCGAAGTTGCACGTGGAGCCTAGAAACCTGGGGTTTTGGAATTGCATCAGTAACCTCAAGGGATATTATTCCTCTGGAGGCGTAATCAAACGAATCTATAATTGTAGGCAGCTGTTGGAATTCTTTGTGTGCGCGTGATTAAGGTAATTTGAAATAATATATCTTAGTTCAGAATAAAACTTTAAATCAGATAAGTACCATAAAATATTTCTATTAATATCCAAATTTAGTTGTTTACTATTAACTACTGATCCAGTACCTTGTGTTGGAACAATTGTATTAACAGGTTTCACCAAACTGAACATCCTCGCATCCGTATCCTCAGTTTCATCTTTATTCTAACATAATCATCTTTAATCCTTTAATACTGCGTTCGACTTCAGCAGCTCCTTGCAGATCTGCAGTTATCAACATACTGTAATATACAGAAGTTATTGTTGCATTATGGTACATAAGTCTTATACTGCAATACCATCATTCCTGTCAGGCTTCATCAGTGGAACGTAAGTTATTTAGTAAGCAAAAGGGGTAAGCCATTGCTTCGATAATTTGTAGTACGCATTTATTTATTTATGTACATTGAATACAAACTCTGTTGGCGCATAGTTGCTGCTGTAATTGCTTTATTACATTTATGTTAAGTATTTTGTATTTGGGTAAATATGAATAGAGTTACTTTCTGTTGACTTGTGTTTTCTCTTGATACTATTAAGCTGATCCCCACCGTCTATAAAAATTTTGGAGCTTAACCCAGTCTTACTATTATAATCTATCACCCCCCATTGTCAAAGTATGTATAGATATTGTTGTTTATATTGGGGGGTCCGTGGCATAGTGATATGCGTGTGACTACTACGCCCAAGGTCATGGGTTCGAATCCCGACACGGTCTGCTTGAAAAATGTTAGGCGAGCATTTTTCACAAAAATACACCCTTCACTTGGATGAGAGGTAAAATGGAGGTCCCGTGTGCGAGTGTTGTCACGCACGTTAAAGATCCCTACCTTGCTTGGAACAGCAAAGGTTCGGCAAAAATTACAAATTTTCCAGGTAAAAAAAACTCGCTTCCTAGCCAATGTAATACCTTCGGGTGGAGCATTAGAAAATCACATGTAATGTTTAGATTAAGGAGGATTTCTAGTTTTTGTTTCAGTTTGTTAGATGTTTATTTAGGATGAATTAATTTTGAAGCTATATTTAATTTGAAGCACGTTTATATTTTTCGCGTTTAAACCCAATGTAGTACCTTCGGATGGAGCATTGGGGACGTAGACGCAAGTATAGCGGCCCTTATTCACATTATAATGTTTAGATTAAGGATATAAATCGTATTGTCTGTCTTGACCTGTATGAGAACGTTCTCCTACTACATAACGCCCCAGTAATATTTACTAGAGTACCCCCTAGCAATAATAGAGCCAATATTGTACCTAGCTGTATTGTGTTAACTGAGAATTATAAGAATGGTTACTACATTTGTGAGTTCGCTATATATGTACGTACTAGCATATTGCATACTATTTTTGATATGATGTTGGATATATGGTTTACCAGGTATTAGTGTTTATTTTCTACAGGTATACCGTTAATTCTTTATATTTCCGTTGGACGGCTTGGTGTTTACGAATTGCTGAACTCCCATACCCACTCTACGACAGTAGCAAGTGCAGCGTCGTTTTTGTATATATTGTAGTTTTAGTGTAACAAGAGGATCCGGTAAGTGGATGCTTTCATCAACATCTGTTTAATTCCAAGGATTACTCATGTTTAATGCCCCATGGTTATCATGCACAAAGTCGCTAGAATCTTGGAAGAAAAGAAACTGCCGCATATTTCAAACTAATATTTAATATTTAAATGCATACAACCCATTTCTTATTAAATGAACTTTTACTTTGGGGCACGCTTGAATGACAGCGATTTAAAACCAGGGAAAGCACCACAATTGTAATTACAGAAACTGATACACATATTTTTGGCTAAATGATGGTTAATTTAGATTTGTTTTGTTATGATGATATTTATGCTTTAATATAGGTTAAGAGAGCAGCTTGAAGTTTTTATTTATATGTTTTAAGTTAACAGTTGCAGGAAAAAGACCAGCGTATACGAGACTACCAACCTGAGTTGTAGGAACTTATTAATTACTTTAGTATTATCTCGGAGCTTACTTACCATTTACAAGATAATGTTAATATCTGATGAGTTGGCGGCCAGCATTTATTATTCGACCGAGAGTTCAGAGACCTCTCCAGGTACGTGCAAGTGCTAGAATTATATACACCTAAAAGAACTCATGTCGTTTTCATAGAATGCACTCGCTACTGTAGGCTAGCTGATGCAATTTTTCTTTTAGGTTTTCGTTGTAAAGTAAATTCAAAAAGTTATTAGCGTCAATTTCACACATAACCAGTAGTGCATTTTTTAAAATATGTTATAAACTTTGAATATCCTTAAGCCACTGCTCTTCATAATTTATTGAAAAAACTATGATCCTTAATTCAAATGCATCTACGTACATGTCTTGAAACAATACAGCAAACATCACTAATACAATAAATAAACGTTTTTGAGTTATGCACTTTGTAACCATTACATTTGTGGCAGTTGAGTAGCGGAACCTTTCATAAATATATACATTCAAATTTGCACATAAAATGATAATTTAAATGTTGTGACGATGAACTGTTCCTGTAATTAGCATATCATCACCCACAATAAAATTTCCAAAGTCATGGTCACCTTGCACAAACTTGAGTATTTTAGAATGCATTTGTCCATGGCATGTAACATTTATTTACTCTGCTACTTCACATGAAGAAAGCACCTTTTCCTTAAACTAAAAATATTTAAGGCATATTTCTTTGTGTAAGGCAACTGTGAAAACATGTTCAGATCATTTTTCAAAAAAATTAACTGTTTCAAAAACAAACACTTTCTACTACATAAACTTATACCTAACATATTTTCATATTATGTGTTACTTCAACCACACTTGTGCCTTGAAATCATCAATTCCCTATTTGAACAATATGACCTAGTGTTATCTTCATTTCACCATTCCCTTTGTAAACTATACAGAAAATTTGGTACATACAAGGAAACGTAAATTTTATCCTTCATTTTCCTGCCCATTTTAAATGCCACTGTGCGATTTTGGTACAACCAGTGCCTACCATGTTAAGGACATTTTGTGCTAACAAATAAATAAAAACAATATAGTTTGCACGTGTATACTTTCTCCCTTATAAAACTCCCGTTGTGCTCATAATTATAAAGATAAACCATAATGTTAACGTAAATTTGGTTCTTAACGCTATATTATAAAGAAACGACAACCAATCACAAAATGCGATGCTCAACTTCTCCAACATGGATATGGCAATATACCCTATTCACGTTAACTATGGGATGACATCATAAACAGTAATAAAGTGCTATCGATTGTAAAATGTGAACGTAACTAAGAACGTAGGTTTAATAATGTTAGAATTTAGTGTGTAGCAGTTTGCAGTTCTGTTCGGTGTTACAACATTTTTTACTTCTATTACCTCGACATTTTTCATTTTATTGTCATTGTTTAGTTTTGTAGTAAATCGTTTGTGCTTTATATTTGCCAAATAAAACTGTTTTTTTCAGTACTATAACACTTTATACATTGCAAGTTTCGAGTATTTGACATTTAGAATACCTAAACATTTGGATTCGCGTGCACAAGAAATGGTTACTCTGATCATAAAATAACATTAACTATGACAACGCAGCATTTATTTGAATTATGACGTCATCCCATATTTAACGTGAATAGAGTATAACAATTGTCAATCGCCACACCTGTTGATATAATTCTGCTATATAACCTCACTTTTTATAATGTTGAATTTTAGGCTGTCAAACATAACGTAACGTGACTGAAATAGCAAACCATTTTTTGTTAACACTTATTTTATATACAGTATAACTTTACCATAACAAATAAAAAACACCACTTGCAAAAACTATCAGCTAACTCCAAGGCCAAACATGTAATGTACGAGGCTTGTTCAATTGAAACCCATCTTTGGTCAGGTTAGCCTTGGAAACAATTGTAATCACTCAACTGACGTTTGTAAATTTCCCACTGGTCAGTTTCTCTCGTATATATTTGACAGCGATTTTAAGTATTGTGACTTTGAAATAACGTTTGTTGTTAACAATCCGACCAAATGTGATCAACGTGCGGTCATTCAATTTCGGTGTGAAGGACCCTTGATAGAATTTACAGAACCTCGGGTGCATATCAACGCAAACCTGTATAATGAAACTTTGAACAAGCTCCATCAAGTAATAGGACGAAAACGTCCAGGGAAGCTTTCACGTGGTGTCATTCTGCTTCACGACAATGCTCGACCTCCTGTTGCTAACGTAGTGAAAGAAAATCTACAGCGAAAGAAATGGAGGATATTAGAGCATCCACCCTATAACTTTGGGCCACTGAAAAAATCGTCAAAAGGTAACCGTTTTCGCCCGGACAAAGTAGTACAAAACGCCGTGAAAGAATTCTTCGAGCAGCAGCCACAAGATTCCTTTAGGCAGGGTATACTTAGGTTGACGAAACAACGGAATATGTGCCTTAATCGTAGTAGTAATTATTTGTAAATTTAGTTGTCAATAAATTTTTCCTGAACCAAAGATGGGTTTCAATTGAACACAGCCTCGTATTTATAATACTATAAGGTTTCAACAATTTTAATCGGTTCCCAAAAATTTTTTAATTCTGATAAAAAAGTTTCTTTAGATTTAATTCTGATTGGCTATGTGGAAAACCCATCAAAATGAAATATCACTATAGGTTAAAACAATTATAGAGATAACAAACCAATTATGAAAATCTTTTTGACGTTTCTTGAAAAATTATCTTGAAGTTGAAAGTTAATAATGAAAGAAATGTCAAGGTTTGGGATGTTTCCTTCATTAGTGTCTATTAAGCAATATTTTTGGTAATTCTAGTACGTGTTGAAAATTTATCTTCTTAAGGAAAGATACTATAATGCTAGTGCGAAATTTAATTAAATATTAGGTAGTAGAAATTAATTTATTAATTTCAGTTAGTCAATGAGCTTTTAACACAAAAGCAGCCTGAAAAATGTAGAAGCTTCGGTAGCTTACATTTAATAACGTTGCTATTTTATATAATAATAAATTAGGATGCATGAATTAAAATTCTAAAGCACCCAGTTTATTATATACTTTTATATATGAGCAAATTAGCAATGCACCAAATTCCCCTATAATTTCCTTTCTTTAATTAATAATTTACTAACTTTTCTATTGGTTTTTTAAATGATCTACGCCTCGACCAATGAAAACTCTTATCTCAGGTTAATTTTGTGAATAAATCAATATCTGCATACAGCGTGAGTTCTGAACTGGATAGAGATGTACGTGACACTGCCAGTCGAATGACCTCTGGTTAATTCTACATAAGCTATTTCTAAATGTGACAGTGTAAACAATTACTTGAAAAATTCACACAGTAAAACAGTTTGTATTAGTTAATAAATTAAGATTTCAATCGAGTATAACGGGTTAAGTGTTTAAAATATTACTCTGATAAAACTAATACCTGAATTCCAATGAAACGTCTTGCTGCTGAACAATGAAGCTCCACTGCCTACAGCGACGACTCAACCAGATGCGGGTTCTTAATACCTGTAGATAAGTACGTTTTAAAATTGTGTATTACAGAATTTACGCTTTTTATTTTAGGGTTTAGAGTACGCCAAAAATCTTTAGTTACACTTATACTTATCGCCGTTGGCCTTATCAGGAATTTTAGCTCCGTGAAATCAATGCCGTGCTCGACACCGAAGGTTCAGCAATTCAAGCGTTTCTTATAGCATCACTTCGAAACTCGTCTGTCTACACAAAAAACTCCCAGAAAACGGTCAATAGTAAGACAATTACAAGTACTCTTGCATTTATCACTTTTTAATATCAACAGATGCTTTATACTTTGAATATCACAGATACATTTTTTAAACATACGCTGAATTTTATGTTGGAGATTACAATAATAATAAAAGGTATACAATTCGTAAAATATTACAAAAAAATTTATACTTTCGTTCTATAGTTTGTAAAGCTCTTTTTGCCACAGTCTTTGTTTTTTCAAAATCAGTTTTCTTCTTATTTTCTTATTTCCTTGGAGATCCCTCTCAAAACATTAAACCAGCCTACTCTTTACAATTCTCCCCCAACTAACATTCTATGATCCATCTTTTTATTATCAAATCTTATTGCTCTTGTCAAATTCAAATTTGGAGTAAACTAATACACAAATGTCATTGGCCGGAAATTTATAAATTTTGATTGATAATTTAATATTTTAATCCTAACAACACGTGCTAAATAATTTCTTTTTAGATGAGTTGGATGTCTACAAAGTTGCAAGAAGTGAATTTCAATTATATAATGGACTTACAACTATATACTGAAAAGTAAATAAAATTTTCACATCTTATAACTAACTTAAAACTAATAAAAACATGCTAATTGACTTTAATTTTTTTAGGCTTTACATATATATTCAAATGAAAGCGAAAGTTTAACATCTTATATCTAACTTAAATCTAATGAAAACGTACTAAGTGACTTCAAATCTTAGCTTTACATTCACATGGCAGTGAAGTTTCCTTTTAAATATTGAAACAAAATTTTATGATATACAAGCAACAGCAGTTCACTTCATTGGAACATACTTTTCAAATTTTCTTTACGAAATCTACAACACCCAATTTGAAATCTTAAAACTCCAATTTCTCTGAAATATTATTCTACATATGTTTAACAAGTACGAACTAGAAGTCTATATCTGAGTGGTACTTCAGTGCGTTAAGGTTCAAATATCATATATATCACATAATATCACAATACAAACAGTACTAAAGATCAAGACTCTACAATCTTCGCATTAAATTTAGAAAATTTACAGATAGGCATTTGGAAAATAACCAAGCATATGAAAGTTATTTGTACAAATTCACATGCGTCCAAGAAACCGCAGCCATACGAGATACACGCATAATCATATACTCATAAATTCCAGCTATCAAAAATATGTTGGAAACGAAAACAAATGATGTAGCTTTGACATAAAATGTAAAGGCGTGGAAATAAAATGACCGCTCACACAGGCTGGTTGTATCTTTTGGCTGCATTAAGTTTTATTTTAATATTAGAATTAAGAGATTTTTGAATCCAGTAAAGGAAAGCTTTTTTCCTATCCTAAATTTAATTAACGTCTAACATGTAAGTTTTATGATTATAACATCCACGAACCAGAGGATAATAACCCCAAATTTATAGCCTGTATTTTCCTAAATTAAAAGAATGTGTGGTCAACACAGTTAGCCATGAGAAGCGTTGTATGGAGGGGATGCCAATAAGCTCATGAAACAGCACATTATAAAACTAGAGATTTGACTACTGGTTATCAAATAAAATCAAAGTAATGAATGCGGGTGTGCGTTAATTAAAGGTCATCATTATCATTTTGTTTCGACCTTACTTAAGGTCGGTTTGACACGGCTCTAAAGGTGAAGTGTTCCTTTAATACCTAATAAACATCGCATGTTCTGTGAAAGTGTAGATTTACTCACTTCACTACTAGTACTTGGTTAAACAGAAGAAACTAATCCCACGCTAACCGGACCCACCTGACGACAAACCAGGGGTGCCTTTGGTTCCATCTAATAAGCAAATCAGTTCCTGGTTTATTTTTACACTATTAGCTTTACCTGTTTGAGGCAACAACAATTGCAATCAAATTTGGCGGCGTGCAATAAATTATTCTCAGGTTATACAATCATTGACATCGCGAATAAAATGTAATAAGAAAATTTAACAGTTTAGATGCGCTAACCTGTGAGAACGAGATATTGTGCAATAACCCTAGGTGTTGAAACATACAACCTCTAGATAATAATAAGAGGGACAGTCGAATTAGATCATCGGACACCCACCAGCAATCTCTCAAAACTCGATCGCAACAAGAGTTACAGCTATGTGACGGTATTTCAAATATCGAGACTGTCAGTGATTGAACAGGTCTTCAAATGGGATTAACGTGGACATCAGATACCAGTCTCGTAGGAAAAGTGACCAGTGTTGGTAAACTTTATCAACCACAACAGGATATAATTTTATCTGTGAGGAGTTTTGCCCATGAAGATGATGGAATTTTGAAGGAATGAAACCAAAACAATTGTAGTTTAATATTCATACTTATGAGAAGCGTATTCTTATAAAGAACTATTAACGTTGGTGTCCACTTCCACACATGTACAGCATATTGCATCGAATATCTATACATAAAAGCTCATTAGTTTAGAAGGAGGTTAGACAGTAAAAGTTACATTAATTAAATTTTAACAAGGTTGTGTTAATAATAAGTTTCATAGCTAAATGTGGATTTGGCCAAATTAGGGTACATTATATTTCTTGTTTGTTTTTGTTGTTGGTATTCAACCTGGAAAATCATGTGTTGTAATATAGGTTAGATATACACGCAGTCGAGTTTTTCTATGTTGATTTTAAAATTAGCAACAGGTAAGAAAGTTGCAATCGAGGTTCCATAATCCTCTAGCAGCTGTAAGAACCAGTCAAATAAGTACTCGAGACACCCAACCTTTCGAGTGGGCTTATTTGAATTTTGGGTTTTCTCCACATGGATTGATGCTCAAAGGCTTTATAAGACCAGGAGTTCAACAATTCTTCAGGAGAGCAAGTAGATATTTAACAGCCTTAATTTAAATATAACTCAAAATTTTGCTATAGCGTTCATAGAACCCATTCCACACCACTAAAAACTAGCCGGTGTGCTATTTTACTGTTACACCACTCCATCCTTCTAAAGTAACGTTAATTCATAAGCATAACTTCAATTCAGTATGTAACAATCCTTTCATTCGATCTCCTTCAAACCGTTAACCTTATAATTTAGATATTGTTAGGTTAAGTAAATACCCATTCAGACTATGAAGATCAAAAACATAAACCTTGATCGTGTAGGATGAAAGTTATTCGGTTTGAGGCCGTGACAGGAAGCATTGAATAAACCTGTTAAACCCTCAAAAACTGTATTGTATTGACAATATGTAATGGACAAGACATGCTGGATATTATGTAATGCTGTATTCTAACTCATAACATCTTAAAAAGAAAAGGAGACTATTATTAATAATCATTTTCTCATTATTTTAGTTAGTGTTTGCAACTTTTCTCTTGATGTTTAAGTTTATATGTTGATAATCCCACAATTATATGTAAGATAATAATTTTAGTGTAGATAATACGGAACTGCTGACATCTCCAAGAGTTAAAATCATATATAGAGCACCTGCAATTCTGGAAGCAATCTACTGGCAATAGACATTCTTGTTTTAGCTTTAGTTTATGAAATCACGTCACATGTATTATGTCCTTGTGCACTTCTCAAAAAAAATATGTTAATTCTTCCCAAATTAGTCCAAATTTAATGCAACTCGTCAGAAAGTACGCAAAAATCATTCATACATAATATACATTTATTTTTTGGCATTTTTTATCTAAAACTGAAGCTAGTTGACATATCAGTTGTTTATATACAAATCCCAGTTCAAACAAAGGTTTTGAATGTATTCCGACTAAAAAACTATGTCATGCCACGAGAATTAAAATCTTGTCTACATCTGCATGAAGTAGCCACTTCAAGCTATGAAGAAATAGGGCCGTCACCTTAGTATGTTTGCGATCGTCAACGTCTTTCTACAGTTTTTGATTATGTTCTGTGTAATGATTTATTTATAACTTACACACTTTCTTCAAATCAATCTAAAATTAATAACACTTTTAGCACTGACAGTTCCTCTGGGGAATACTAGTTGTATTTGATATTAGAATCACAAAGTAATTGGTAACATCTACTAAATTAGTATTGTGTCCATCAGATATAGTTCTTGCAATTTCTAAACCGACTTTCGTCATCAATATTTGTGATGTAATATATTGACGCCGTTGCCACTATCAAAATAACAATTCCTCGCAACTACAATGACCCTATCGATACAATACAGATTTTGCATTTATTTAGTAATTCGTGACGGAACGTCGTTTGTTACTTTTTAAAAGGAATCTTGTAAAATGACTTTATACTGACAAAATTGCAGTCTAAGCTGTTTAGTTTAATAATAAATGTTATGTGGGAATTTGTACTAGTGAGCATATTTTAAATGTTGTAATTGAATGTTTTTAATGTGTTATATACTTTATATACTATATATACTATATATACTATATATACTATATATACTATATATACTATATATACTATATATACTATATATATACTTTTAAATAGCCATAAGCATGTTGTACCAGGCATGGAATAATAGCCACCAATAATCAAGACTTCTAGAGGTTATTTTTATTAAACTAAAGTAAGAGGACGAACAGTTATGAAAATCTGTTTTTAAGGTTTGTCCTCTACTTCCTAAACGTGAACCGGACATGCTTTATTCACCCAAACAAAAATAATGCTAGTCTGTTCTGAAAAGAACAATTTTAAATGCAAGCAAGAATAACACAAAATGCGGGACAGAAACTACGCAAGAGGTTAATGACAAGAAATAAGAACGCCAACAAAAATCTAACATAAACAAAACAAGTAATATTAGTTGTCAACAAATGTCTCAAATTAAGGCGACAACATTGCACAATTTACAAACAGAGGAGAAAACTTTTTTCTGGAGTTAGAATAAGACAAGAATATAATTTGTAGTTGATATGGCGTGAACTATATCAGAATTACAGTGACTATTTAGTTCTTATCAGTTTTCGAATTTGAGATTGTTCTGACCACAGATAAGCAATCATTTCCTCTGGCTACAACTGATAACTAACAACAATACATTTGTCTATCAATCTAATGGTATTTATAAATACTCCCTGTATGTTTGTTGTGGCTTGTTTTGTATTTTTCTAACTCTTCTTTGGGAACTAAACCACTCATAGTTGTTAAAATCGTCTTTATTTGCGTTTCGATCCATGACCTAGGATCGTTTTCAAAATAATAAAATTTCAAGTTTGACACATAATACATAAATTGAAGGTGACTGATATATTTGGTTTGAATATATTAGGTGAAAATTTTAAAGTTTAGAATGAGTGTCTTCAATTTGTGTTGTGCCCTGGGAGGGACTGAGGTAGCCAATACACTTTACGTGAAACCAGCTGATTAACTTTTATATATAGTTAAATTTTATATAAATTGACTTGAGGATTGGAAAACTTTTTTTAACATGTTTTTATTTATACGATTGAGAGGATGGTTATTAAAGAAGTGTGCAAATACATTGTCGTAAAGCTTAAGCGGCCGTTTTTTAATTTTTATCTTGAGGAGGAAAACTCGTTATGATTTAGGCTACCTCTTCGGTAGATTTTAAGATGGTTCTGAGGCACCCTATGGCGGGTTTACACTTGTCAGATATCAATGTCGTTCTACGAATATTATATATGGTTCTAAGGCAACCCTAAGGCGGGTTTACACTTGCTAGATACCAATGCTGTTTTACAATTATAAGTTATTTTATCATTTTCTTAATCAATTTTGATTTCCTAAGGTAGAATTGTTTAAATTCTGTTTACAGCTTATTTATTTGATTCTAATACATATAATATTTAATAGGTCATTAGCTAACACATGTTTGTTACAGGTTTAATTCTATACTTTGATTATATACCATTCACTTCGATTATGTATCATTCTTGTTCAGTTTTGTTGGGTAATTTTACTGAACCTTGATTATTTTGTCAATTCTACCAGTCGTGAAAGATTTCTTGGATACCCATTGTACGAGCAAATTGCAGTGGAATCCAGTTTGATAAGGTTTGGAACATACACTACCAGTGCTATTGTAATTAAAAATGATTATTACAATAAATATTTGAAGATCTCACAATCACCAATGCATAGTTTTTATTAAAGTTTTTACGTAAATAACTATTGTATATTTTTACCAACAATTAATACTATCTTACTATTAATTGAATTTACATATACATTAACGTTTAGCCAAGTTTAAGTCATTGAATAATTCACCCTTCCTGTGTTATAGCATTCAAAGTGTCAGTTAATTTATTTGACAGTATTTTAATTCGTATACGTTTTGCTGAGAATTAAATCGACACCTCTGGCTTTGTTTAACCAGTCCTATACTTTAGAACCACCACGATGTGAAAGTACTTTAGCCGTCACGAGCATAGCATCACATTTTTATTCAGTGACGAATTTAATTCCAGGACAACGTCCAAATTCATATTGTACCTTGGTAACCTCCCTTTATAAAATTAATAGATTGTACATTCGTATCGTATTGAAGCTCGTCCCTCATTGTTAATTCGGTTCACACTATACGCCTATTTCATTTACCAGTATTTTATTGCTAAAACTACTGTTTTCTCACGGGTATGATTATCATTCAAGCTTTCTCGGATCAGAGCTTCTACCCTACTGATATTAATTTTTCTCTGTTTTTGTGGCTTGGCACTGTACGCTTCGCAGTGAAATCTGTTTTCTTCATTCTACATCGTCCCTGGTGCCTATCGGAGTTTTAGTTTTCTTTTTTTTCTTGCATGCATTGCTTATAATCACTTTACCACAAGTAGCTAGCCGTAAGCTCCCTATATGCTCACTCTACCGTTTTCTTGTCACATCCGTTGTATATGCATTATGCATAGCACTTTTGGTGCTTCCTTTACGCTTAGGCCGACAGTATAATATAAGTGATGCCAAAATCAAATTAATCCAGTAGTTCTTGAAACGTCAAAGAATATCACTTATAAGATACAGCAGAATGTGTTACGTCCACCTCTCAACAATGTACCAAACCTTATGCCATTTTATTTCATTATTCATTCGCATAAATTCTGCTTTTTATATTCATACACCACCCTGTACATGAAACATTACGATAATAAGTACACTTTACTACAATTCCATTTAAACCTATTTGCTGCAAAATGGAAGGTTCCTCTATAATTTAAATAATCGGTACCTTGTTTTAAGTATCCACCGTCTTGCTGCATATTATTATAGAGTAAAATTAATTCCTATAATACCCCCAATCCTAAAGACTCTTTAAAATAATAGATCACACTTCTCTGATAAAAATTGTTTAGAGTTTCTATTAACACCTGTATGTTTGATAATGCTGGGATTGAATTTAATTCTTGCTATAAAACGAGTTCCTTAGATTATTCTTTCTGCCGCTATACCACAAAGAATACTTGTTGTTACCTTATTTCGTTATCTACAGAAATTTTGTGCACACCGTTGTGTGGTAAGTGGTTTCAGTTTTAAAAATGTACCTTTCTTCGTAAATGATCTAATTTTAATTGTACCTGTTACAGCTTCCTCCGGTAGACATGACTGTTCATTACATTGACCCCTGACTAATGGAGTAGTTACCACTTCTTTTGTAAGAAGGATGCACGGCTCACATCGTCCCGGGTCCAACAGTTTCTTTCTGTGCTTGGGGAAGATGTGACCAACGCATCAACTTGGATGCATGGGTAAGTGTTTCTTACCTGCATATTTGTATGACTACTATTTGCTTGTCTATCCATCTAAAGATTATCACATATAAGTACCAAGAAAGGATTTCCCGGTGCTGTTTGGACATATTCCGTCTGTTTACTTGTGTATCTGAAGACTGTGATATATACCAGCAAAAATTTCTTTTACTCTACTATTTGTACATCTGAGAGAAAGAAATTCCTGCCTTGCTACTATTATATAGTTCGAGCAATTTGAAATCCTATGTACATCATCAATATTTATGATGTCATGCAGAAGCACCGTTGCTGCTATGAAAATATTAAAATGTTGCGACTACAAGCATGATTAGCGGTTACATAGTATAATCGAACATGCAACATACATTTTATCAAATATAATGATAATTTCGATATTCCAAACCACATCGGCAATAAAAAAAAGTTCGTTTTGCTTCTCCTATCTAAGATGAATAATTTAAAAAAATGCAATATAAATTTTAAAAAAAAAGCAGACCTAGCTGAGAATCGAGCCCCGAGCCTGGATCATGGAAAGCAGGGCCCTTCAAGATGAGCCACTGAGCCGGATGGAAATGCAAATGCTACACGAAAAGCGATCGATTCACCTCTTTCAACCTTAGCACGAAAGGCATGATTATCCCTATTTTAATTGAACACTAATTTGTTAGAGTAGTCGGCAACGTTGAATTTTTGACCAACTTAACACGTGAAAATTGTTGAAGATAGAAAAGAACAAAAATATTGGTTCATGTTGGTATGTTTATTAATGACATCTATGACTTAAATCGAATTTTAGATTGCTTGAACTATATATAGATATCCTATGTATATCTAGATATTTCCGATACTAGAATTCATTTGCGAGTTATGTCAATTGGGGTGGGAGAAAAAGTTTTTAATAATCCCAAGGTTACAATTGTAATTGTAAATATTTTCTCAGTTGGTATGTCCTATAGTTTGGCGAAATCGTTAAGTTACATGCAATTTCATACAATAACCAATTTATTTTGCTGTTAAAAATTAGTGTTTATTTTTATTACAGATTGAACTGCACTTTTAATTTTTTTTATTTCAGGCAATTTCTAAATTTTTGGACTTGTAAAACTGCCTACTCGCCGATTGAGCCCGGTCATTCTTTTCTTTTCCCTTCGGTTTAATTCTAGATCGTAGCCAAATTTCTGATAAACTCAAAGCGGAACTACGATGTTCGTAACATAAATTTTCATAACACAAATTTTGACAATTTTGTTTTGCTTAACTTTTGGCTCGATTTTTTTTTGTTATGGCCTAATTTCCTACATTATCCGCTTTTATCAGCCTGAGGCTGCCTTTTTTACGTTTGAACCGGTATTTAGACGGGCGGACTTAGATCTTGCTGTATAATTCTTTCTCTCAGTCCTTCGATATCTATTTTTTTTTCTCTCTTTCAGCCCTTTGGTGTGTTCCTCACATGGGAATCGATTTTCTTTATTTCTTGTGTGGGTTCAATCTTCTGAAATTTTGGTTTTCTTTCTTGATCAGCCCTTTGGTGTTCCTCACATGGGGATCGATTTTCTTTATTTCTTGTGTGGGTTCAATCTTCTAAAATTTTGGTTTTCTTTCTTGATCGCTCAATATTATGAGTTGACCCATTTCAGATTATTGGAATTGTGTTTTCACCGATAATTGTAGTCCGCTGAAAACACTGGCACCCAAATCTTTTTCTCTCTATATCCCACTTTTTCTCCCAGTCATTTCTAGAATTGGGTTTTATTATCCAACAGCCCGACCTTTGAACATTGTGGGTTTCTACTAAACTGTGCTGCGGGGGTCGGATTGACATTTATTAATTGGTTCCTTCTTTTTTTTTGTGACATGGCATATTGGCGCATTCACGTAAACCTGTTGCGGAAAACCAAGCTCCAATATGAGTTAGAATCTCGCGGCTTTAATCCTGAGGATAATGTAGACGAATTACGCAGGCCCGTATACAGTACGTTTCGCATAGAACATGAAAAGGGGCTTCTTTCTATTCCCGTTGAATCTGATTTCGCTTCCGAACTGGTAGCAGTTACATCTGCGATCCAAGAGCTAAACAATCTCTTGTTACATTTAGTGGAGACTGCTACACTTCGTTTACAGTTTTACCTGGTCGGTAATGCAGTTAACAAAATGTTACGCTTAGATTCTGGTACATTGAAATGGCGATAGATGGCTCTTAAAAGCCGGTAATACAATTACCAAAGTTCATAAGATACACATGACGTCACTGATAATTTATATTGCGCCATAATTAAGAGAAGGTACATAAAATTTAAACAATAAAAATTAGATAATTTACTCACGTGAAGGATCAGCTAACCGGCAGGAAATCCGCCACGGTAACCTCGGCATCGCTGCTGGTAGAGTTGGACATCCAAATTATCTCGGGGTCATGGGATGCTCCAGGGTCATCTTCGTTCCTATATGCAGTGGAAGACGGGAATAGGGAATTAAGGAAAGATACTCAAGATAAGGAAATCTACATAATAAGATAACACGACACCCGGCACGACTGTTCACTTCAAAGTTTGGCGTAAAAAAGCCACGTTTCCGCGCGAGAACCGCGGAACTCCCTACCCTTTTGTAGCATTGCCTTACCCCTATGGGGATAATTCACACTTGCCAATTGCACTATTGTGACGTACCGGAAGCCCCGCCCAGTTCATTTAAAATGTTCGCGCGTCTTGCGTATTTAAAATTATGGCGGAAGCTTCCGCACATTAAAAACTACTTAACATAAAATGTTAAAGTGCAAATTCAGTTTGCACGTAACAATCGCGACAAAGCCACAAAAGAAAAACTTAAAAAGAAAAGTCTGTTAGCACAGTAACAGCTTAAAATCTAAGTCCTTACTACCCTACATAAACCCTAACTTAAAACCTACAAAATGTTTATATAAGGCGCCACCTGGTTTTTCGACCGATAGCACGTCTACCGAAGTACCAGGAAACGGAATAGGTAGCCCGATAGTCTTTGACTACACTACTTACCGACAGCACAAATTTGTCGGGGAGCATGAAACACTGCTTAAACTAACACGGGTGCGACAAGTCGCCTAACCTATCTAAACCTATCTAAACTTATCTAACTAAAGCTAACATAAAGTTCTTATATGCAAACACACATGAGTGTCGCATCAAACTATTCTTCTTTTGGCAAGAAGTGCCCAAATTTAAAAATGTCATGAGAGTCGTCACTTGCACTCTAGCAAATTTTGTTTCTGGTACTTTGGTTTCCTCCGATGCACATTTAACTTGTCCATGACACAGTTGTGCATCCACAAATTTACCAAAAGTACCGCCTACTAAATCCTTATATGCTAACCTGACAAATTACATTTCTAAATCGGGTTAGCTTTTTCATAAATTTCAGAAAGATAATTCCCACGTCTGGTCATATATACCACACGTTAGGACGATAAAAAGATAAGATAAGATCTCAAATTGATGTTAAAGATAATAGATAAGGTAAAGATATTAAGCTTAAGTTGTTATCCTCAAAGGTAATGAATAAGATAACGGTATTAAGCTTTAGTTATTATTTGAGATACTCGATAAGATAACACGATATTAAGTTAAAGTGATTATAAGAGATAGTAGGTAAGATAACATGAATTTAAAAAAGTTATTACTCAAGATAACCGGTAAGATAACGCGAAATAACTCGAAGTCATTCCTAACGGTAGTCGGTAAGATAACGATAAATTAAACCAAAATTATTACTAACGGTAATCGGTAAGATAACGATAATAAACTAAGATTATTACCAAAGGTAATCAATAAGATAACGATATTAAACCTAAAGGTATTGTCGAAGATAATAAAGAAGACAAAGATATTGGCCTAGTTATTACCCAAGACAATGATAACAACAAAGAGTGGCTCCAGTAGAGCCGTTGAAATGGGATTGACCCTATAAAACACAGCGTAGTCTGAAGGACCACCTGCGATTTTAATCCGACAAGATAAGATATACACATTTTTAAAATTCACTAGACTCCTAAGAGAACTAGTACGATAATTTTCCTAACGAGTGCTTCGACTACGATAAGAAAATCAGACAAAGATAGACACGACAACTTAAAAGTATCCTCACAGATACAAACACACAAAAACAAACTGTTTTAAGGTAGTTTTTTAAATCGGTAGCACCCTAAACACACAAAAATGTCCAATTAAAAGCAGTTAGATACAGATACACTGTCCCCATATGCTAAAACAACCGAGAATTTAATAAGATAACAATAAGAAGCAATAGCACCTCACCACAAAGTTCAATAAAAACAACGAAAAAAATGTTTATACGTTATGTTGATTTAGTAGAAAAACAAATAAAGATATAGTGTAATGATGTAGTATAATGTGGGCGACTGCAGTAATTCAGAAGAAAACACATGGAATAGACAATCCTAGCCTTTGCAACTGCGAATATGAACTATTTCTTTCAATGGCATAGACTGCGCGTGTCCTATGTGAGCCCAAAGAAGAAAGCATTCACTCAACATCAGCCAAAACCAGTCATAAAAATTCAATGGGTTATTTCAACCAAAGTTACGACAATTACCTTTCAATTAAACCATATAAGAGAAATACTAAAGACCGAACAATATGTAGTAGGAAAATTTCAAGGGTTAATTAAATGAAACGACAGAGCTATATTGGGGGGTGTAGAGGATGAAGTGATATATGAGTAACGGTATGGTCGAGGAAAGTCAACGAAAAGAAAAAGATAGCTAAATTAAGGTAAGTAAAGTTAAACGTGTAAGAAATTATATACTATATGAGAGAAGGAATAAGTAATTAAAGATACTAATTGATGACGAGAACAAAAAAATATTAGGTAGATGGTGAGGAGAATGGGACATGAAAAACTTAATTAGCATTTGGGTCAGCAGAGAATGGCTTAAGGTCTTTAATATGCCACCTGCCTTGGCGTTTTCCTTCAGTATCCTGAAGTTCATAGATAAGAGGACTATACGTTGTTGCCTTATAGGTTAAATAACATATCCTCTGCGCCCATTTTCCATTTTGGAAGGCTTGTCTGTCATTATCTATAAAATATGTATTTAACTGAACATTGATTTCGTTTCCATATACCTTAAATGTGTTTCTTTGGTGTTATCGGTGACGTTCTAACAAGTTCTTACCTCTAAATATCGTATCGTATTACCTTAAAGTAACTGTAACGTGTTTTTACCTTCTAACCTGCGTCAAAATCGCATATTTTTATATCGTGTCTTGAATATTGTATTCATAATGAACGTATCACATTTAAAATCGCTGGAATTGATCTACGAGCTGGAGTGCAGAAGTATCATAGCTGCGACCAATCAGAATGATAGGCGATCTCAACTTAGGGCTGTTTTGTCACAGGAAACCAAAGGCGTGGCTATCTTAAAGAACCCTGTTGGCGATTGGCCACTCAACGTATCAGAAATTAAATTATCTTTAGATGATATATCGGGTATAATAAACAAAACAGATCCTGCGGCTACTAATATCGAATTAGGAGATTGACTTCAAGAATAACTCACGTCAAACAGCGAGTTGATTCATTATCTTTATATAACGATGACCAAGTGACTCAAGCTAAACAAAGTTTGTTGTCCGAGGTGTTATTGCTTGAAGGAATTCTTTTAGAAAGACTTAATCCTAACGCAGACGTAGATATATCGTTACCTTTTTCAAATCTTGCGCTTGCCGAACCTAAACCATTAGGAAAACCTATACCTGTATACAAATGGGGTCTCACCTTTGAAGGGTTTGATTCGAAGGTTTCTTTATCATCCTTTCTTGACCGGATTAACGATTTTAAAATTTCCGCGGTGTACCGACCAGGACCTATTTATCTCAGCTGGTGATTTGTTCGCAGGCTCAGCATTAATATGGTATAGAAACATACGACACCAAATTTCTACCTGGAATGAGTTAGTTGCCTGTTTAAAACGAGACTTCCTACCTTATGGCTACATTAACGATCTTTGGAACGAAATTGTAACCGAACTCAAGGTCCCGACGAAAATGTTGTGTCTTTTATTACCTCATTAGAAGCTTTATATAGCAGACTCGACAAAAAACCTTCCGAATCCGAAATTATCGATCAATTACTTAGAAATTTGAACCCCTATTTCTCAGAACATTTGGCATTACAGACCATATCTTCGCTAGCTCATTTTAAAGACCTATGTCGCTCTCTTCAAGAAGTGAGGTCAAGGATTGACAAATATCGACCACCACCCGAGAAATTATCTGGTCTTCTCGAACCTGATCTAGCTTGCCAAGTTCGAGCCCCACGTTGGGCGCCATCTGCTACACTTCGTTTACAGTTTTACCTGGTCGGTAATGCAGTTAACAAAATGTTACGCTTAGATTCTGGTACATTGAAATGGCGATAGATGGCTCTTAAAAGCCGGTAATACAATTACCAAAGTTCATAAGATACACATGACGTCACTGATAATTTATATTGCGCCATAATTAAGAGAAGGTACATAAAATTTAAACAATAAAATTAGATAATTTACTCACGTGAAGGATCAGCTAACCGGCAGGAAATCCGCCACGGTAACCTCGGCATCGCTGCTGGTAGAGTTGGACATCCAAATTATCTCGGGGTCATGGGATGCTCCAGGGTCATCTTCGTTCCTATATGCAGTGGAAGACGGGAATAGGGAATTAAGGAAAGATACTCAAGATAAGGAAATCTACATAATAAGATAACACGACACCCGGCACGACTGTTCACTTCAAAGTTTGGCGTAAAAAGCCACGTTTCAGCGAGAACCCTGGAACTCCCTACCCTTTGTAGCATTGCCTTACCCTATGGGGATAATTCACACTTGCCAATTGCACTATTGTGACGCATCGGAAGCCCGCCCAGTTCATTTAAAAATGTTCGGCGTCTTGCGTATTTAAAATTATGGCGGAAGCTTCGCACATTAAAAACTACTTAACATAAAATGTTAAAGTGCAAATTCAGTTTGCACGTAACAAGACAAGTCTCTTCACGAGTGTTTTAACGCATTGGCGCTTTATGGTTGCATACAAAATGACGCTGTTCTAGGATGTCTGCAAAGCAGGAGAAACGCCAAGCTCATAATCAATTACTTCTTACTTTAGTTAATCTCCACGGCTCCTTTGAAACTAAAATAAAGAAATTTCGTCACACCATTACTTTATCAGAAACCCCAATAGCTACCTTTATCCCGGCACACACTACTAGTGTTGATTCCGATGCACCTTCTTAACTTACTTCTAAATCAGAATCTGAACCTGAATCGGACTTAGCCTCTGCTACAGTACCTAAGTCAGTCGCTACTCCTTTTTCGGTTTCGCACCAAGGCCACCCAGTATCGAACTGGAATTTGAAATTTTCTGGTGACGCAAACACTCTTACCGTACATAATTTTTTAGAACAGGTCGAAGAACTCTGAAGAGCTCGACATGTGTCAGAATTGCAGTTATTTCAGTCTGCAGCGTATTTATTCAAGTCTAAATCGTTACTTTGGTATCATGGTAATCAGCATAGGTTATCTGACTGGAAGTCGTGTAATTTACACTGGTGCAACATTTTGAACCCCCCGGATTATAAACGTCGCTTATTTCAGGATATTTTAAAACAAACACAGGACTCCACGGAAGGTATTATAGAGTATCTAGCTTGTATGGCTACCATGTTCCACCATCATGGAAGTATACCCGACGATGTACAATTGGATGTTGTTTCCAGAAATTTATCTCCTTTCTATCTCACCTAGTTGCCTACAGTTCGATCTCTACAAGAATTGGAAACCAAATGTTTGCAATTAGAACGCAAGAAATTTGGCATTGAGAACTATGTACCTCCTAGCCAAGACAAAAAGTTATACGTAGAACCGGATTTTGCTTTTGAGCCCTTTTCACTTTCTACAAATACATTCAGCCATCATGACCGACCTATTAACCCCTGTCCTACACCTCCTATTCGATCTAACGTTTCTGCTGCCGTATCGTGTTCCTGTCCCTACATCTACTTCTACGTCAGGTCGCCCGCTTCAATTGTGATAAAACTGGGCATATTTCTCCCTGTTGTCTTAATCAGCAAGTCCGACATTGGTATGGTTGTGGTCGGAAGGGGGTTACCCGACCTAACTGCCAAACATGTACAACATCGTTAAATCGTCGACAGGGTTCTTAAACCGAGGCAAAGACCCTATTCTTTCTCTGTCCTCGGATATGGTCTAGAGGACCAATCTCGTGTTGTGTTAAACTTCCTGTGTACTAGTGTTCCGTTTGTATTTATAGTTAATTTACTGTTAGTTATAACATAAGATGAAGCTTACAGGTAAACTCGCATCCGCCCTGTGGACATTAAATGTCATTAGATTTGTCGCGATTCAGCTTTCAAGCTACTCTGTGTTATTAATGTACTGTGAAAACTTAGCTAAAAGTGTGCTATGCGTCGCTATGGTATTTTTGTTAGACAGATACGAACTCCTGTCAAAAAGTCTACTTTTCAACCAAACTTACGAAGTAAGTTAGGTTAATATAATCGCTACGTCGTCGTCGTCGACCGTTGCCATATTCCCATAATGATACAATAAATGATATATATGTACCTTGTTTAGTTTTTACGCTGATTACAAATATGCTATACACTTTTCGATATCTCATTTAGTTTTCGAGATAATCGAATTTATTTGAGAAATGTTAACAGTACAAACTAATATAAACTTTAATAGATATTTTAATTTAAATGAATATATAATTTCCTTTTATACAATTTCCGTAAGTTTGGTTGTAAGGCGTACATGCGTCTTAGTTTTTTTACTACTAGTTTTTCAAACACCTCTAAATATAATAACTTAGGTAAGTATTTGAAGGTTTCCGCTATTCTTATTGTTAAGTATACAAGTCCACTGATCTCGCCATCTATTGTTATTGGAGTTAACCGCCGCATAACAACTAGTGTTCAAGGTGACCAACGCCCATATCTGTCTGTTTATATTTTTGGGATTCCCTTTACTGGTCCATTAGACTCTGAAGTCACTCGTATAATCCTTTGTGGTCCTGGTTGGCATCGTTTACGTACCTTGAACCTTTCCCTTCAAAATTATTCATCATCATTTTGCAGTCTTGCCGATAACTCAAAATGTCACATCCTAGGTTCCATTTCCCTTCCCATCACTCTCCCAGAGTCCATCATTACCCTTGACGCCCTTGTTATTTCCGACGTCTCCCACCAACTTATACTTGGCATAGATTTCTGGAAATCTGTGCAGTGTGTACCCAGTTTTCAAGATGGTCTATGGACTTTTGCTCCTTCCTCCTTGGCGATCACTACTTCAGCTCCTACCCACATTATTTTCGACCGTTATCCCGATCAACAACTTCGTTTGGATTCCCCAATGTCAGCCTCCTTCTCTCAACAACCTCCTGGTCTAGGCTGTACTTCCTTAGTACAACACCACATCCACACGTCAGCCGAGCCCATCAAACAACGCTACTACCCTCTTTCCCCTCCGCTCCTTAAGGTTGCTCATTCAAACGTTTTTCAATAATCCCAAGGTTACAGGACATTAATTGTAAATTGTAAATATTTTCTCGGTTGGTATGTCCTATTAGTTTAGCGAAATCGTTAAGTTACGTGCAATTTCATACAATAAACAATTTATTTTGCTGTTATAAATTAGTGTGTTTATTTATCCCGACACGGTCCGCTTGAAAAATGTTAGGCGAGCATTTTTCACAAAAATACACCCTCGTTCGGATGAGAGGTAAAATGGAGGTCCCGTGTGCGAGTGTTGTCATGCACGTTAAAGATCCCTACCTTGCTTGGAATAGCAAGGGTTCGGCAAAATTCAAAATTTTCCAGGTAAAAAAACTCGCTTCCTGGCCAATGTAGTACCTTCGGGTGGAGCATTGGAAAAATCACATGTAAAGTGTGTTTATTTTTATTACAGGTTGAACTGCACTTTTAATTTTTTTATTTCAGGCAATTTCTTTATTTGTGGACTTGTAAAACCCCACCTACTTACCGATCGAACCCGGTCATTCTTTTCCTTTCACTTTAATTCTAGACCGTAGTCAAATTTCTGATTAACTCAAAGTGGGGCTATGATGTTCGTAACATAAATTTTTCGTAACAAATGATATTTTTTCTAACAGTGCAATAAGTGTCTATTTATCACGATGACATCTGATCACAAAGCAAACCGCATAAGTAGGTTTTGTAAGAGCATCAACGCCTATATTGTTATAAGATTTTAAATAATATAAATGAGTACAAATTGTTCAAATTTAAATAGTAAAATATTCACTCACTACTGAGCTAGTCTGGAATGTAACTCGTTATCTTACTGATAACAGAATCGATTTCAATATTCAAAATTGTATATACCTGGCTAAATTATTTGTAATATCCACCAAATTTTTATAATACCTACAATTCAAGGTAGTCTGGTTTCACAAAATTGATCTGGTAACAATATAGCAAGATTTTAAACACAGGAAAAAATTATCTCCTATAAGTGAAGAGAATATCTTGTACAAAGTTAATGGTGAAACATCGATACAACAACGCCAGGTCATAAAAAATAATAGGCAACTGGATATATAGTTCGTTTGGCAAAACTATTGTCAAAATAATATTTTTAATCTATATTTTTATAAATACTTTTTCAGGTTTTCAGTTACCTTAAACTACCTAAACATGTGTTACTTTCAATTGTACATATACTTATAAGTAATATAAAAAGCTACCCCGATGCGAAAAATATTAAATCAAGAAGCCTGAAATTCACACTCCGAGTATTAAAATCTTTTGAGTGAAGAGCAGTTTGCAAATATTCAATCAAATGAGTGGTTTATATTAATTTCTGCTTATGAGTACTATCAAAATTCTTAAACTTTTTACCTATTACCAGGTGATGATTCAAAGTACATCATGTCAATTAAAAAGCAAGCGCCCATCAACACGGCTTTAATCTTCACATCCAAATCCATAGGAAATGTAACTCCAAAATTATCTGCATCGGTAAATGCTTCTTTTGTTAAACCAGTCCATTGTTTTGAAATTTTTCCAACTGGTGTGCCATCTCCAGACAAAACTTTAAATTCGACGTTGCCACAGCATGCCACTGTACACAAAGGCCCTTCAATTCGCAAAACGGTGTCACCACTAGCATTCTTTATAGAAAGGTTTGGGTAGCAAAGACTCCACTCTTGCTGAACTGAACCAATTGGTATTCCTGGTGGCGAAGTTACTTCCATGCTTTGTAAGCAACAAGGAAACCAGCACGATTGACAGGCCAAAGGTCTATACAAATTTATAATTTGATTACCAAAATTATCCATAATCTTCATATTAAATGATCGTTTACTACCACAGCAATTCCTTGTGCAACAATCAGAATCTTCTGCAGCGAGGAATATGTTCTGACCAAGAATGTTGCGAATAACAAATCGATTCTGTGTTTCAAAGCCAGTAAATGCTTCTAAAAGTTCAACTTTCTGATTGATCAAAACCTGGTCTATAGTAGAAAGGTACTGGAGTCCTGGTTCATTTTGTGGAGCAGGTGCATGACCACTATTAGGAGTCGGTTGATTAACAACTGGAGGGAAACCTCCATTTGTTGGAAGAACAGGGTAACCTCCTGGTGGTGGAGCATGTTGGTAATTCGGTTGAGGTTGATTAAAATTACCTTGAGATGGAAGGAAAGGATATAACTCCTGCTTAGATTGGTTTGATTTTTGCTCATGATTGCCTTCCATTTTGTAAATGTTAATCAAACTGTAAAAATAATAATATAAATGTTACAAATATTGAAGTTTTATTTATTACAAAAACGTTTATAATAGTAAAAGCAACAAACAGCCCTTATCCAAGTGGCACTGTAATTTCAGCAAATTAAAAAACAAAATTTTGTAGTCAAAATTGAAAAACGTCACTGTAACTGAGCTCGGTTTTAAAAAAAACTTGAACTCACAACGAGGAACCTTTGATAGAGTTCACAATAATAAGTAGAAATTAAAAATGAAGCTGACATGGAAATATTGAAACAAGAGAGTTCTTCAAAAACTATTTTAAATTAATTTTCACGGCGTTACAGGAATTTTGATTCTTTTACTTGCTGTATTGTAGTAGCGTTTACTTTTTTAATGCACGCTTTTTTGGTCTGTTTCTTTTTTTAAAAATACTGTAGTTCCAAATTTTGTAAGTTTCAATTATCTTTAAAAATTGCGGTTCTGTAGAGGTTGAATAATTAAGATTTTACTACATTTGAAAAATAAACTTTTCAGCAAATCGTTCAGAAATTTTGACATTTCTGATCAAATTTCTTAAAGAAAGGGTATATATTTCCGAATGTCTAGTCATTTCCAAGCAATGTAAAATAACTGAAAGGAATTGTTCATTTTTCTGAAATCAATCAAGTGTCAAAGTACGCTATTCCAGTATACGTCAAAAAACTGTATGGGAAAATACATTCCCAGTCTAGGCAGGGAAGTATTTTCCCATATAGTTTTTATCCTCATTTTAAACAATATAACTAATTCCAAATTTTGTTTTTCCACATTACAAATTATTATGTTTTGTTATATAATTTACTATGTGCTGTCACTCTCAAGTTAGGTGGTAGATGGAGCCTAATGGCTTCAATCTCGCTCGAGGATGTCAGTGCATTTTGAACTTAATTTAATTTATTTTAAGTTATAGTCCTAATTTTTTTTTCTGTAAGTTCTTAATACAATAAAATCAAACATACATACATACATACATTCCAACAAGCAATCTCACAAAGTATATATAAGTAAATATTTTTATTAAAAATATGACACCTATACTACTTACACATATAGGATAACAACTATGATTTATTTATATTTACAATAATGTTGCAATTTGTACAACCATGAAATAGTAGCTGAATTTTTCCAGAAAACCTGGAGCCACTACTGCCGTCTATTGTTAGTAATTCTTCTGCACACTTGTGGGTGTATGTTTCTTTAAATATTTTATTTGCTATGTCTACTTTATTTGTATAGGATTCGTCTATATATTCTTCAGCAACGTTTGAGGATTTTCCCCCTCCATGCCGCTTTAATGCAATTAAATCTGCCCCAGCGCTGACCAAAATTGTGGTGGAGGACCTATGGAAGCAGTGCCCTGTGTATCCATTAGCATTGGGTAAATTTAAAAAGTTTGCTACAATTTGAGTCATTTTTCCGCCCAGGGAACAGAAAGGACGCGGACTGCAAAAAATAGGAACAAAAAAATTAAATAGAAACTCGTACATTGTAAAATAACATTTTAACCATCGATCCTTAGGAAGAGGAATAAGTGTATTAATGGGACGTTTGAAAATGCCACCTGCAGTTTTAACCAGAGCAACATGGGAAATGCCATCACGGCCCGGAAACAAATTTACAATTCCCTCTAATGGCCAAGATAAGGGAGAGGTCTCGAACTTAGAAATGTAAACTAGGTCCCCTACCAACGGAACAATTCCATTTTCTACAATGAGAAAGTGTATTAAGATACTCATTTGACCATCTTCACCCTAGAAAATGGGTAAATTGACATAAACGCTGCCAGCGGGAGTGAAGATCCACATCAGCAGAGATCACCTTAAGAAGACAGAATAGGCCCTCCAATAAGAAAACGGCCAGGGGAAAGGTATTCAACCTCGTCATTGGGATCTGAAGAGGGAAATACCAACAGGCGACTATTTAAAACAGCCTCAATACGCGTAAAAATGGTAGGATAGCTCTTCAAAAGTTGGAGATTGTTTTCCCAAAATGTGCAGCATTAAGGATTTTGCATATTTTACTCCGAATTCCCATATTCCGCTGCAAGTCGGAGCATGCGGAGGATTGAAAAACCATTGTATTTGTTGGGAACATAATCTCCTTACGATTAGTTTTTAGAAAGGTTTGAGCCTCATACAACTAACAGGGGATGTACCTACAAAATTTCGACTTCAATAGGAGTATACGGTAGTTGGCAGACCCCGACGTGCAGTAAATCTATGAAATGTAGCCATAAAGACAGCAGCAGCTAATTCGAATACAAATTCCAAGAGAACGGCTTTAATGCTCATGCAAACGAATATACAAAGATAGACCTTGTGAACAGCAGCATTCCATCTAGTAGAAGCTTTGATTAAAAAAGGACCCGCAAAGTCGACCCCAACATTAGTAAAGAGTTTCGCAATTTAAACACGATGGGAGGGTAGATCTGCCATAATGAATTGAATAGGTTTCGCAGTTAAACAAAAACAAGGTGAACATTTTCGAATGCATTATGATCGTAGACCTGTAATCCAATATTTACGTTGTATAAGAAATTGTGTAGTTGAAGGACCAGAATGTAGAGATATGAAATGGTAATGATGGCATATAAGAAGTGATAGGCTTGCTCGTTTTGGCAATGAAAATTGGTGTTGCATGTCATACGGCAAATCAGAATTTTTTAAGCCATCGCCCACTCTGAAAGAGGGGCGTCGTCGTGGATCAATGTAGTAAGCGTAAGACTACGGATCCCAAGGTCCTGGGTTCGAATCCCGACACGGCCAACTGCTTGAAAAATGGCAGGTGAGCATTTTTCACAAAAATTACGCCCTCGTTCGGATGAGAGGTTAAATGGAGGTCCAGTGTGTGAGTGTTATCACGCACATTAAAGATCCCTACCTTGCCTGGAACGGCAAGGGTTCGGCAAAATTCTAAATTTCCAGGCAACAAAAAACTCGCCTCCTGGCCAATGTAGTACCTTCAGGTGGAGCATTGGAAATATAAATGCACGGTCCAGAAAGAGGACCAATTGACAAAGAGTAGCTGAAATAATTTTACTTTTCCGAAACTGAGATATCTCGGAAGCGAAATGAAGATTCTGTGTTTGCTGTACAAGAATTAATATGACAGCTTTTAGCTTGCCAGCCGAAATAGGTCCACATAACCTCTTAGTGGGGCTACGGCAATTAAAAATAAAGCGAAGAATATATGCTACAGTATATTGTAGAAAAGTAAGTAAAGAACATCGTTCTATGACTGCACATCAAGTGCCGAAGTCACCAGTATTTTAGTGCGAGAAGGGCGTAATTCGGGTATCTCGTGCAACTATTGAAGTGGAACGTCTTCAATAACGAAAAAATTAGAAGTCAACATAGAACTATACCACCACAATGCATTATCAATAATTGAGAAGGAGTAAGACCACAAGATCCAATGTCAGCAGGGTTCATGTCATCCGAAATATGGCTCCATTGGGCTATAGTAGTATATTCTAGTACAGTAACAACTCGATTACTGATAAATGTCTTGAAGAGATAGGGAGGGGTGTTTAACTATGGCAAAAGCACTTGTAAATCTGAAAACAATTTTATTCCCGTTAGGGGGTAATTGGAATAATTTATCGTTGTAATGGAATGAATCAAGCGTGCTAGTAATACAGCGCCCAAAAGCTCTAGATGTGGGACAAGATTTCAAAGGTGCAACTTGTTACATGCCAAAAATCGGCTATGTAAACATTTCTGGTTTTAGTTTTAAAATATGTGGCTGAAATTGCGCCAATATGTCAAAAAATATACTTGTGCATGCATTTCCGTACCTTGGGACAGTTGCGTCGGCGCCAGAGATTGCGCAGATGTGGAGTGTGGAAGGAAGTGCGCATTTTCCGTCACGTCATGGACTAGTCAACAAAACGTCGAACAGTGAGATTGATCTGTGTTGTCCTTTTATCTTGTCTTCTCTTTTAGATATGTAGGTTTCCTGTCTCGTACCTGTTATCGCTCCCTACCTTATTCCTTTCGTATCGCTACAACAAGAATAGGGAAGACAGAAAATCCGACTTCAACGGAGGCGAAAGCCAAACCACGCCCAACTAACGCCAAGATCCTGCCGCCAGAATAGCTGCCATGTTATGAAGAGCTCCGCCTTTTACGTGAGTACATTTTATCTATTCCCTTTAGGCGCCTCCGTTATCACGATAGTATTTTTGGTGTGATAACAATTTGAGACGCAAGAATGACGTAATACCTTGTTATGCAATATTGGGCTCGTGTATATTATGTTGCCAACTGTCGTAGTGGCTCTTATCAATTACGCGCGGGATTTTAACAGTATACCTTAGACTAGAACAAGGTGGAGTATAACAAACTCTGCTTTTAGCTTGCAAAAGATTGCATAAACTTTTACTTTTTACTTTTACTTTCTGACACATGAAGATAAACACAAGCGAAATAACCTCTTTCACTAGCATTGCAAAAACCCCAAGAGAAGGTAAATGCCATATGGGCATGATAATTTGAGGAAATTTTAACTGCGAGAGCAAAGGAAGTTCCTGGAAAAAGTCATTCCACTGCAAACACCATTCCGCATCCGTAAGGTCATCTCACTGAAGCGACTGAAGCCATAATCTTTAATGAAAATATTTGACTAGAAAAATAACGTGTCAGCCATCCTAGAGGGTCGAAAAGGAGAGCCATGTAAGACAAAACTGAAAGCTTACAACAAAGCCTATGAAAGGGAGTAATATAATAACCAAACATACCCGTAGATGTTGTAATAACAACCACCTTTCCAAATTAATGTAACTTTTACAGGCAATCAAAAAATTACACTCAGGAAAGAGAACATTGATTTTGAAAGGTAAAGAAACTATATAACGGCCATCATTCATATGGGAATGTGTAGTTAGAAAATGTTGTTCACAGTTTTCGTCATCGGGAGTAATAAGGGAAGGCATATCCAGTTCCTCGTTTTCCTGATGAAAGGGTTCCGAAGCAGAAAACAAAGAAACGGCATTCAAAAAATCATTTAAATCTGAAACTTGCCCTAAAATAACACAAACGAAAGTGGTACGAACAGCGGTAGGTCAACTGGGAATAACGAGAATTTTAAGGAAACAAAATTTCCGAGCACAATTCAGTGCCCAAAAGCAAATCCACTCCAGCTGATTGGTGAAAATTATGATCGGCTAATTCCAACCCTTTCAGTTTACTATAAACTTCAGAGTGTATTGTGCGCCCTGGAACATTACCGGAAATTTCCGGAAATATAGAAGCAGAAAAACATAGCTGTTCGTCAAAGTAATTAGAAAAAAGAAAACATCTTACAATTCCCTTCAAAATTACAGAAACATTTGATATACCACTTATATGGCAATAATAGATTTATGCATGCTTCAAAAACAGCATTAACCTGGGATCCAGTATCTAAAATACATCTAACAGGCTGAAGATCGCCATTGATAACGAGAATTTTAGCTTGAATAGTAGCTAGGAGTACAGTGTGATCTTCAGGAGTCTAGAAACGTTACAAGTAGAAGTATTAGTAGAATTGCTCTTTTCCGGGGAGGATTATGAAGCTTTCACAGGAAGAGCAACATTTTTAACTGACTCATTATGCAATAGGGCGTGGTGCTGAGCGAAGAACAAACACAACAACTATGCGTAGAATTACAGGGAGTTTTACGATTGCCTTAAAACAGAGAGACCTTATTTTAACCTCATTATGTCTATCAAGTACATCCAATTTTTGAAACTTAGAACAAACATAAATTTTGTGATCGCTACCACAATACAAGCAAGTATAAAAATTGTGAACTTTGGACGTTGCGGCCACCCAAAATTTTTTTACCAATAATGATTTGTTAAAATTTACTGTGCTACGTACCTAGATGTAGCCGGAAGAAACGTAAATACCAGGCTAACTACCAAACGCGGAGAGTGGGGGGATTCACCTACATACCAAAAAAAACACAAAAAGCACGTCGCCCACGATTATCTATTAACAATAAAAATTAATTAAAATTTCTTGATTCACATGGACTAAGAAAAGAAATTTAAGTTATATTGTAAAGGACAAATTTTATAATGGATACACGAATTGCGCATTTCGTAGCTAACATGTAATAAAACTCATTGAAAAAAGTAATGCTTAGATTTTCTCAATAGCAAATGTGTTACATTAAAGTATTAAATGTAGAATAAGTTATAGTAAGAATTAAAGAAATATAACCAGTAGCACTAGCGAAGCTAGCTTTTAAACATGTATGGTGAACTGGTTTCACAACATCTACCGCTGATAAATAATAATCCTCGACGTTCACAAAAGAAAACGAGTCGGTACTGAGAGCAGAAGGTGTGGAGATAGGATTTCAAGTGTCTATTTGGAAGATCCTCTATGCATCAGGATGCTTATCTTGCAATCCGTCGGGTGTGAGTCAGCACAGCAATGCCAGATAGTCAGGATCCATTTACCCTGCCACTGTAACTGCAGCAGCGATCTACAAACAAAAGGAGTTGGTCTACGTCAAGAACAGTTGGACTTACATAAAGAAAGAACCAATTTGGCCTCCAGCTAAGAGCGATACACGCAAGATACCTCCTACTTGTCGAACAAAGAAACGTGCATCGCTCTTGAAATATTGGGACGAGTAATGTAGAAAATATTTCAACGCACAAGCTGCAGAATCAAATTAAAAATTGGTTCAAATAACACGAGTTCGAACTGCAATCCTCACGTTATCAAAGCACGATTAGCAAACTGGAAAACACTATCAAATAATAGTAAGATCTATTATTTTGGCAAGTCTTTAGATGAGAAACACAAGAGAAAGCAATTATACTTAACCAGGGGGAAAAGGGTATTTAATTTATTTTGAAAAATAAACGTAACAACTGGTTTATATAAGGGTTTAACTTATTCTGCGAAAATGTATTAGCTAGAATGGTTTTCAGATCATAGGTCATCCTGAAATTCTGAATTTTTATTCTGTAGGGCGAAGAATTCAAAAAGTTGGTCGCAAGTAGGAATTGAAGATTTAATTTTAGTATCAAATGTACTTTGCATTTTAATGTCAAGATTGCGGTAACACAAGAAAAGAAGTATAAAATCAAGATTTACAAAATCTGTAAGCGACCCTGTGGGATTATATTGTAAAATTTTACTTAAATAGAAATTTTCTGTGTGGCACATATTATCATACCAATCCAGTCATTTCTGTCATACTTTAGAATATAGTTCCGAAGATCGAGATCAGCCATAACAGATAGACTTTCTCCCTGTAGGAGAGGGCGCAAGTATATAAATTAGGTAACGTCATTTAAAGAAGTATTAGTATGAACCAAGGTATCGAAAAGTATACAGAAAGTTGCCCGATGGGTTACTTGTCCAGAAAAAACAGATAAATTTGGAGGTTGTAGAAAAGTAGTAGCACATGTATCACTGCTAATTTTAGTGGAATTTCCTGCAACAACTGGAGATTTCTCTTTAAGAGATAAATCTTTGGCTCTAATCACATCAGGCAAATCGTTGAAAGCTGATTGATTATCTTTCATTTTTGAGGAAGATTACATGGATAAATTGCATTACAAAATTTCATCCTGCAAAATTTCATAACTGGATTTAATTTTATCTACCCTTAACATTTTAGCTTGAAGTCCGATAAGCTTGGCGAAAGAAGCAGTGCTAGTATAATCTGAAATTTGAGTAAGCTGACTGAAAACAATTTCTAATTTCTTCTTTGAAGCCATAATGTAGTACGTGGCACACGAAAGTAAATAACAGTATACGATAAGAATGTAAACACTAATTTCTTAAGGTCAACAACAAACGACAAAATCTTGTGATATAAGTTCATTGCAACGTACCTGTACCTATCTGGTACCTGCAATTACCTGCGCAATTTACCAAAACTACCTTCTGTAGTTATCTTTATTAGTTTCTTTTGGGTTTCTTCAGTATTTATGCATTTATCATTAGAGCAACATGTCTGTAAAAAGTAAAAGGTTTCAATATGAAGCAAGCTTTAAGCTCGAAGTTATTGAATATGTGAAAGTATTTTTGTGAAAAAAGCTCGTCTAACATTTTTCAAGCAAACAGTGTTGGGATTTGAACTCGGGCATAGTAGTCACACGCATACCAACTACGCCACAAAGCCGCCTTCAATTGTAGGGCAGCAGGAAAATTTAATGTGGATGAATCCATGGTATGCAGATGGATGAAAAGGGATATGATTATTAGGAAAATGCCAAATGCCTATGAAAAAATGTGCCTTACTGAAAAGTATTCTTTCATAGCCAATGATGAATGAGACTGGCTGAATGGGTACCAGAGAATCGCCAGAAGGGTTTGATAATAACTAGAAATAAGATTCGTTTGTTAGCTTTAAAGCGGGTAAAAATTTACATATAGGGAACATTTAATAGTGCATCTGCTTTATGAATAAAAACAATTTGGTACTGTGAGAAAAACAAGTTTCGCAACAGCTTCCTGCAAACACGAAGAAGATTTTAAAATTCCAAAAATTTATTACAGACAAAAGAAAGAAGTATAAATATCCGTTATATAGAAAATGTCGATTAAACTCTTGTATTATTTGATATAATTGGAAACAAAACAGTTGACCTAGGAGAAAATATAATGACTACCGTCAAATCAATTGGGCACGAGAAAAAACGTTTTACCGTTGTGCTCTCCTGTCTTGCAGCTGAAACAAAACTTCCACTTATGATAATTTTAAAAAGAAAGTTAAATTTAAAAGTTCCTCAGTGCTGCTTTGTTCATGTGCATGAGAAGGGTTAGATTGATGAAGTGGGTGTAGATTTATGGATTAAGAATATTTGGAACAAATGTCCAGGCGCTTATACAAAGCCAAAAATCTTTTAATGTGGGATATGTTCAGATCCTACATAAATAATAAAACAAAGAAAGAGCCTATTATTTCTAATACTAACATATCAGTAATACAAAGAGGCCTGACATCTATCTTACAACCGTTGAACGATTCCACAAATACACCTTTTTAAACAAATTGAAAGGATCATAAAACGACAAAAATTATTTACCAAAGGTGGGCAACTGTACCATGTTTCTCTTGAAACAATATATTGAATGGATGGATAGTTAAATTCTAAGCAGAAATAAATCGCAACTTAAACAATCTGGATGGTACCAAAGATGATTTCTTCTGGAATGATATAAAAGAAGATACTGTAGATGACAATGATGTGATAGAACATATTGAGGAACATTAGGATGAAGTTTTTTTATGTCGTCTGATAAGGAATTGTAAATATCTATTTTGATTAATAATTGTAGGTAGTATAGGATAAATATACATATTCCATAAATAAGCTTATTAATAAACTATTTTGCTTCAAATTTTGTTTTCCTGCAATATTTGTTGGTCGCCGCTGTATAAACCACACCCCCTTCTTATTAAAAACTTGGCCTCACAAGTGCGGTTTATACGCCCTAATATACGGTATTTCTTATTGGGTAAGAACATATTAAAAATCCTGATAAAACTACAAAAATAATTAGATTTCAATTTTCACCTGTTCTGAAAGTCTAAAACTACCCCACAGTAATTACAATCTAACGTAAATCTACAAATAGTCTTTAATACTTACCGAAAAATAAACAATAACAAATTCCGATGAGGAAAACAAGATAGTCGAGTAGACAAAGACACTGCTTCAACTTCTAAATCGTCAAGAAAGTGGCAGGAAATAAAACTACGCCCGGAATGTTGATATCAACGCCAGGGGTAATTATCATTAAGCAATTACAAATAAAAACATTTTTAAAAACCTTGAAGTTATGGACAAAAATACAATAATTCTAAATATAAATAACGTTTAAGAACAGGATAGACCTGTTTCAAAACGCCGCCTAAGTGAGAAATTCTATTAGGGCTAATTACAAAGGGCGAGGTCATTTTACATCTCAGTTAAAATTAATTGGGATTGAATGCGTAATGCTGTTAGGCAATTGTTATACAATGACTCTTTTGTTGATTAATTACTTTATGTCAAGGACACAATGGCTGTCTAGTTGTTTGCTATACATCTTTGTCTAACACATTGATAAAAACATTACGCAGTTTAAAAATATAATACTTACTTGCCTTGTAAAACGTTGTAGTTGCAGTACAAATTGAAACAACGTTAATCGTAGTATTATCTACTTGGAAGTCTATAGAGAATAGGCGCAAATATACATAAACCACAACAGACCGTAACATCTATCTAAATAACCTTGTGCCGTCGAAGCGTTCACGGTCTACCCACACATTATATGAAGATCCGCCCCGTTTTACTATATTTGTTTTGTTTAGAGTATTAAGCTAGAATAAATTGTTGCTTTTTCCTCCGAGTATTAACTATTGAGTAATAATAATTAGATAATGGAGGCGTATAAAATATGAACATTCAATTACATAAATAAACAATCACGAATACTAAATTATAAATAAATCAAATGTCTCATATAGCTTGCGTGGTTGGCGTATATTTGGTTGCCTACTTTCAATTACCATTTTAAATTTCCATTTAATTCATGTACAAATGCATTAATTTTAAGGGGAGACAAAAACATCCCTCGTATATTCGAACAATTTTTAAAACTTGAAAATACGAAGATTGTGTAGACACAATTCCGCATGCAACACATTTAAATAGTAATAGTATCAATTATTCCATAAGTTTTACTTAGGTGCATGATTAATGTATGCATATTTTTCATCAGATTTCTAGCCAATTTTAAAACTATCAAAATGTATCATACTTCTGTTTAAAGCTAATTGGCATTAAATACTGGAAAATGAGTAAATTCATGTTTCAATATTCAGATTCTATTACTACACTTTTGGATTCGTATCATCCTGGCGTAGCTATGGAATGAAGAGCCTCCCCGCGAAAATAACAAGGGGTCCCTATATATAATTTAAAATAAAGTAAATATATGAAAGAAAAAAGAATCGCTGTCCTTGCCGGTTATATACATATAAAGCTTTTTTATTTAGTCATACCAAATCGCCTAAATTTTAGCAAAAGAAATGTATCGACTAAACTTTCCAAATTAATTTTTAGTGTATGTTCCTGTTCTATACCTAATACTGCTATAATATAAAAGAAACGCCACAGTTTTCTTGTTATAATCTTATGAAAAGAAATGTTTATCATAAAGTGTTTATTTTTTCTATTTTCACATTTTAAGTAGGTTGTAGGTTTATAAAATCAACTAACACTCTTAACAACTAGACGGTTTTCAACGAAAACAGAAAGAGTCACCATCGTTTCAATGTAAAACTACACTTTCCTGTCCATTGATTAGACATTATGAATATATGAATAGAAACTTATATAAGGTTAGCTTGGCTTGATTCTTGCATCAAAGCGTCCACTTTTATAAAATACAACGGATAAGATAACCAAGTTGTTCTATATAAAAATAAGAATCCTGATTTGTTTTGTAGGTCTCTTTAGAGGTAAGTATAACTATAGATGAAACACTGGGGTCCTTGTTTATGTTTCTGTTTAAATAATCCTGAAACGAATTCGACATCGTTTATTTCACGATGCTGGGACCGGACCGGGGGCCCTTTAATGTTTGTGGCCTCCCTGCATTACGGGGTCGCGGGGGCTTTAATTACGCCGCATCATGCTATATGTAACAAATCTCCTTAAAAGTATCTGTTCAAAATGTAGCATTACCTTTTATTGTTAAATTCCATTTTCCGTTTTTATAAAAAACTTGGTGCTTCAGTTTCCCTGGTAAGCAGGTGAATTCATGCATTTAAGTGACCTATAAAAATATATAGCTTTTCAAGTTGAGGAACAAATTTTATTTAAACAAAAAAATAACCTTTCTGTACACAAAGTATTGCACTAACAAGTGTTTGAGGTTCGCGTATAAAATATTTGGCTCATGTTATTTTTCATTTTACATTTAAAGAAAATAAAATCGGATTTAAAATCTCAAAAGGTATTCGTGTTCTACTAAAAGGAAGTTATTTTGGTATTTATAAGTAAAAACTAATAAGTTTTAACTCCCTTGCGAATGTACCAGTTTCAAATAATGTACCTATTCATAAAATGAAACCAAGCATGATGCCTAAGTACTTCATAAGATTTTTTGATTTTACTGCTTAATGCAGGAACTACAAATACCTAATTGCCGAATTCTTTAATTATATTGCACTACGTATCACGTCGTCCTTACTGATAACATGTATACAAACCTATTCGCGTGCTCCTACTTCTTTGTAATATCTAAGATTTTCAACTTGTTCCGACGATTCGTGACAGATAGTCAATTTTGGTTTCCTCGTTGAACAGAAAGGTCACTTGGTGTGTTTAAAAAAAAACACTTAAGATGGGAGGGAAATTAAGTTTTTCTGGCAGAGACGCCGTAATAAAGTCACAGTATTATAAAAGTTGTCTGTGACAACTTGTAATTAAGTGTAGTGTACAAACTCATCTTGGCGACGGTTTGTTTGAATGTCTAATCATATTAAAATTAAGTATGCAATTTATTACAGTGCAACTCCGATGTAACTCCGATACAACTTTAGGTTATCTTGAACATATTCAATTTGGTTTGGTTCAACCTTGGAAATTGTACCTCATCGATTGTAAAATATGCAGACAAATAATCATGATTTGTTTGCTACACGCTTAATAGTTATCTTGTTTACCACAATTTAAAAATGCCAACATGCTGATTTAATAAGGCCTAAGTCCTGTATAATGAAGTTTGAACTTAGATTAATTAATTAATTGATAATATTTGCCAAAAGTTAAGTAAATTTTTTAAAGAACTGTAAAGTCTTAGTAGCGCTACCCCAGACTATTAATTATAAAAATAATGTCCAAAAAATAAATATCCAATTCAAGAAACTACATTTATAAGAATTTTATTTTTTTATTAAGTACACTTATAATTTAAAATGTTCATTACTTATCTTAAAAGAGAATATAGAGTTATTTTGACTTCAGTTCATTACTCAGTAATCATTAGGCTTCTCCAAAGTTTGTTAGGTATTTAAAAGGTTAAACTTACACGAATGTGTACCACGATACAGTGGAAACTAATTTAAACTAAAACAAAGATTTCATGCTTATACTGGTTCGTAAGATATAGAGGGCATCTATGTTGGTAGTGTTTATGTTTCAGAGCCACCCTAGTCATCGTTAGTTCAGTGAAGAAAACAACAAAATGTAAGTAACATATTTGTGACAATCAAACTTTGTATTTAAAGTGGTTAGCGATAATCTAGGTTTCCAAATTTTCCCTTTAAGCAAATTGATTTAGTCAGTTGCTTTATAAAAATTTAGGTGGCGTCCATTATCTTGTTTTTCCAACTTTAATAAACCCAGTGACCCAATCTCATGCAACCGTGGGTCAAAAACTCAGTTAGCTAAAAGTCTTAAAAGTTTTCTTTTACTAAAAGCCAATTTCCATCCTAACGTTACCCTGGGCTTGTTACAGTTACATAAGAATTCTCGATAGGTAAAGTAAAAATCTACCACGATTTATTTTATTGTGGATTAGATTTAATATATGTCACAAAGATAAGTGCATGATCGTTGTTAGATTTACTGCTAAGAGTATTTTATCGCAACACCACCCCCAAGTCACAGTCCACTTACTCGAAGGAAATAATCTGGGGTTTCACGCATTCTGAAATTTTCCCATTATTTCTCCAACAGTACTCATTGACAAATTAAAATCTAAACCAGTAAACACAGTAATAATACAATTATACGTACCCACCTCTAGCTACAGTGACGAAGAGGTAGAAGCGATTTACAAAGATATCGAAGATATTTTAAGATACATAAAAAGACATGAAAATTTAATAATTACGGAGGATTTTAATGCAGTGGTAGATGAGAGTAGGAAAGGAGCGGTACTAGGTTTATTTGGTTTAGGCACGAGAAACGGCAGGGGAAATAGGCTGATAGAATTTTGCAACAAGAACAATTTAATGATCACAAACACATTATTTCAACATCATGCTAGAAGATGATATGCGTGAGAGGTATAGGAAGATATCAAATAGATTACATTCTTTTTAGACAACGGTTTAGAGTTCAAGTAAAAGACTGTAGAAGCTACCCACAAGCAGATGTAGACACTGATCACAACATCCTAAATATGAAGGCCACACTTAAATTTAAAAATTTGAAAAAAGAAACAGAAAAAGCCACTTTGTCTTCAAGAAAGATTCGAAAAAAAGTCAAATGAATTGCTGAAAGATATCGGGAAAATATCTGATACTAAGGAAGTAGAAACAGAATGGAATAATATTAAATCCAGCCTAGACATGGCGACCAGAAGATATTCTTGGGTATACACAAAAAGAAAATAAGAAACCATGGATAACAAAGGATATCCTGAATTTAATAAAAGAAAGACGAAAGAAAATACAAAAATAAATCAGACGAAACAGGACAACAGAGATACATAGCCCTAAAATGGGAAATTATTCGCAAATGCAGGAAAGTTAAAGAACGGTGGATTGATGAAAAGTACAAAGAGGTACAAACTAAGATGGAAGTAGGAAAGACAGATGAAGCATACAAACTAATTAGCATTAATTTTAGGGATATAACACCGTATAGCAAAAATATAAAGGATGCAGAAGGAAACGTCATTATAGAAAATGAAGAGAAAGTGGGTAGATTGCAAGAATATATAGGGAATTTATATGCAGAAGAGGAACTAACAGCATTAGAACAAGAATCAGCCATAGAAAATGATGGGATATCCTATACTTAAAGATGAATTTGAATTAGCATTAAGGGGTCTGAAAGATGGTAAGGCGCTGGGTACAGATAAGGTGCAAGCAGAAACTCTAAAAGCCGCTGAACAAGCAGTAACAGAACGCCTCTTCCAACTTGTAAACTATATGTATGAGACAGGCGAGATACCCAAAGATTACAAACGTATCATCATAGTAACTATACCAAAAAAGAAAGGCACGGATAGATGTAAAAATTTTCGAACAATAAATTTGATAGCACACGTGTCAAAAATATTAACTAGAATTGTACAAAGAAGAATGGAAAAACGAGCTGAAGAAATACTAGGAGAAGATCAATTTGGGTTTATACGAAACAGGGGAACACGGGAGGCTATTTTAGCTCTGAGAGTGATAATGGAGAAAACAATAGAAAAAGCGGAAATCGTGCATATAGGGTTTGTAGATCTGGAAAAAGCATTCGACAATGTAAAATGGAAAAAAATGTTCGAAATACTCATAAAGATTGGAATGAGTTATAGGATAGACAAATAGTACATAGCTTATACAAAGAGCAAACAGCAGTAATAGAATTACAGCAGGAACGTAGAGAAGTAAACATTAGGAAAGGGGTGAGACAGGGATGTGCCCTATCCCCATTAATTTTTAACTTGTACATTGAAGAAGCAATAAATACTGTCAAATGCAGAAGACATTTGGAATTACTATGCAGGGACAAAAAGTTTATATGCTTAGATTTGCAGATGATATAGCAGTATAAGCATCTAGCAAGGAAGAGTTAGAAGCTACTCCTAATAAAATAGAAACGGTTCTAACAGAGAGATACGGTATGAAAATTAACAAAAATAAAATTAAAGTACTAGTATGCAAAGGAGGGGAAAATAAATCAAAAACAAGAATACAAATATGTAACAAGAACTTACAAGCGGTTAAGGATTTCTGCTACCTAGGAAACCAAATAATGCAAGATGGGAAAAGCGCAAAAGATATAAAACAATGATTAGCACAAGAGCTACATTTAACAAGAAAACGCAATTACTGTGTTCAAAGACAACAAACATAGAAACAAGGAAAAGATTGCTTAAAACATGTGTGAAGCACAGCACTGTACGGCTGTGAAACCTGGACAGTTGGAGAAGCAAACAAGAAAAAGGCCTTTGAAATGTGGTGCTACAGATGCATGATGAAGCTATCATGGACAAACAAAGTTAAGAATGAAGAGGTACTAAAAATGCTAGGGGAAGAAAGAAGTATGTGAGAAACGGTAAAAAATAGGAGAGATAGGATGATAGGTCACATACTACGGTGTGAGGGAATAGTGCAGAATATATTAGAAGCAGAGATAGGACGAAAGAGAAGTAGAGGTAGACCTAGGTTAGACTACTGCGCACATAGTGAAAGATGTAGGCTGTAGGAATTTCAAGGAAATGTGTAGGCTAGCTCAGAATAGAAATCAATGTAGGTATGCATCCAACCAGCCTCAAGACGGATAAACTAATCACGAAAAAAGTAACTAAACTTAAACATGATGATTATTATAAGCAACCACAGGCTGGCTAACCCCCTTCACTGAATCTTGGTGAAATACGGCATAAAATTAGAAAACAATAGAAGGGGAACCGAGCTGTATACTTATAGGCTGTGTGAGAATTTCAGGGAATTGTGTAGGCTAGCTCAGAATATAAATAAGTGCAGGTACGTGTCCAACCAGTTTTGGGACGGAAAATCTAATGACGAAAAAATAAGCGCAGATAAATCTGATGATTATTATAAACAACTACAAGTGTTGGTTGTGAAATATCTGCAACTAATGTTGACTGTGCGAAAAGATATATTGGAAAAAATATTAAATCGGTAAATGTTCAAGTGCTGGGGGAACTTGGCAGCGACAGGCAGCTAATCCCCCTTCACAACCACTGAATGTCGGAAAATAAGGTATATAATTGTAAAACAATAATAGGGGACCGAACTGCATCTAACAAGAAAAAAATTGTTGAAAGCATATGTAAAGCAGACAGAAAAACGGTAGCAGCCTTTTGGAATGTTGTGCTTCAGATGTTTGAGGATGATAGCATGGACAGACGAAGTTAATACCAAATAGATTATAGAAATAGTAGGGGAATAAAGATATCTGTGGAAAAAAATTAGGAGAAATAGAAGGGCAGAATACATTCTAAGCCATTTTTGGGGAATAGTATGGGATATATTACAAGCAGAGATAGGAAAAAAGAGGTAGATATAGACCTAGATCAGATACTGATAGATGCAGACTGTTCAAATTTCAGGGAAATGTGTAGGTTAGTTCAGAATAGGAAACAATGAGGGTACGCTCCTAACCAGTTCCACGATTGAAGACCTAATGATGATGATGATCAAGCTATAAGAAAACTGAGTTTTTATACAGTGGAATGATAAATAACTAACAATTAAAGATCACCTATGTTTTTTGTATTCTAGTTACCTGAGTTAGTGTTATTTTCATTTGTTGATTGGAGCTGATTATTTTGTTCCGATAATAATGCGAAAATGTCTTCTTTGTTGAGAATACATATCTTCAACCTGCAGTAATAGTTCACTGAAATCCCAAACGAGCACTACCTACTAATTTGAATAATACAGAAATCTTTCAAAGTTTGAGATCAGAACAACTATCAACAAAAATACACAACAAAACAATAATAGTTCACTTAATTTTCAAACAATCACCAATATCATAGAAACTCTGGTTTAAACAGTTAATACAACTACATATATATTGCTATGAACTACTAGAATAATCGTTCTCAGACGTTGGGCTGTCTTATTAATATTGCTATACATTCCCTCCAGAAACTTAACTGGATTTTATCTTGAACCAACCTTGTCTAACAATAACAAAATTTGATACGTTACCGCCTTACTCGTTATCAATTTCGTATCCAACTTATAACTCCTCCTTGAACTGTTTAAATTATCAAATCACTCCCATTAACTTTATCTTATGACCTCAAATAGCATTTATTTGGAATTATAAAATTCAGTTAATTCGATTCTATATAATGAAACAAATATTATGTACAGTTTTTGTAAATTATTTGAAATACACTTTTCAATTAATTAATGTTGTAAATATCATTTATCAAAAGTCATATGCTTTTTATCAAAAACCCAAAGTCACCAAAAAAACCTATTATCCTTATAAAAGAAGTGTAGAACGTTTGAAACCTCTTATCATATCACACACTTTAATCGATTTAAATCCTTTGTTTTGGTGAACTTCGTCACATTAATTTATATTAAGCAAATTCAATATTCAAATAAAAATATAGAAAAATAATGTCTTAAAACTAAAAATCTAACCTGGTCTATTTTCTTCTTGCAATTGACGCATCCACTAATATTTCCCATGCATTAAGCCATCCATTTGAATAAAAATTATCTTCCCCCAATTCAGGATTATTACATGCCCATTCGAAATTTTGTCTATCCACACGCTTGAACCATTGCATTTAAATTGTTGCTATCACCCTCTGGACTACCATTATTAACTTATACTTATGCACCCCAATTTATTGTCATCTCATTCAGACTTATTACTTCTTATCAATTTCCCCAACCTTAGAATACCATCTATTTTCAGAATATTGTATTATTCTCCTCCACGGACTCAGAGTAGAATTCTTATTATCATTGTCCCCTGACTCGAGATTGCATTCATTCTCCACGGACTCGGAAATCGTAGTTTATTTTTCTCGGACTTCAGAAGCCCTATTATTATTGTGTTTTAGTTTCAAATAAAATTCGCAAAATCTACTTACGTTTAATCGGCAATCGTAATTTTCATCTTTGCACTTTTACAATTTTCCACTTTGAATTATTATTATGTATCACTTTATTTCATAGTGGCGCACCTCGGCCTTTGTTGAGTTCAAAACTGCCTTCGTCATCACTGTACCTGTTAATGTATCTTTTCTCCCCTACTCCGTCAGTGGGTATGGTCTACAAACTCGTCGCTTATTTTAACCAATCAAATAATTACATTTAAAGTAGTTTCTGATGTAATTTTCTATGCTTTCCAATAATTGTGACCTGGTCGCAGCTGTCTTTGTTATCAAACATGCGGTGTTTTGACGAATCTAATCGCTTTTCCATAAACAACTGATGCAATTCATCTATGCATGTTATTTACGCAATTTTAATCTTCTTTCTTATCAAAAATGGTTAACTATTTGTACGCATTTATATGCTTCCTGAAGCTCTATTTCTTATCTCTGTATTAACCTAATTGTTTGGAACTCTTTTGAATGCGTGTTTAATTACACTTTATCATGTTTACTTATAAAATACGTGTGCTTCCACTGAAAAATATCATTACTTGCCTTATCCATTTCTCAATTATTTACTAAATAAATGCAGTTTTCTGCTGCCTATGGTAATTTCTCATTTCTAAACGACCTTTACTATCAAGTACACCCTTAAACAACCCCTTATCACAGCAATATAAACAGTTACAAAATGATAAAAGGTGAAATGCAGTAGCATGAGATTCAAGCAAGACTGAACTGAACACGACACCGCACCTGCATATGTGAAAAACTTATTAGTTCTCAATAATGGTTGCGATATGGAACGGATATAATTGTTCATAATACCATACGTAGTGAGTTTACGGGATACAAATTAATATTTTCACACATTGTTGCGAGAATAAGCAGTATGTAGACACATACCCCTTTACCCAAATTTGATTTGAAATATATGTCAATGGAATTTCAGTTAAGTCAATTTATACCTCTCTACCCAGATATTTTTGTCTATTTTTGATACAAGTTAATATATACCTCTTCCCTCTAATACAATTAGATGAAAATTAGTTAAACCATTTTTGACATTTAAAACTAAAAGTTATTCGAGTACAATGTGACTTAAATTCCTTTTCTCGTACTAAAATAGTTTATTTTAGAGTCCCCGGTGTACTTAACTCATTTCACACGTTTTTTACTTGTATCCCTTTCCCCATACAACCACAAATTGTGAGTAGTTTCAAACACTAGCAATGTGAAAGTTATGAGCTTTAAAGACTGACTGACTAGGAGAGCTTCTCTCATTCAACATGAAACCTCTGGTACATCGTTCTGTGAGAAAGTGCAAAATTGCTTATTACTATGTCTTTTGATAACATATATGCAATGTAATAAATAACCACAAATTAGGAACAAAATGTAACTAGTACAAAATTAAAACAATATAGATAACAAGAAATAAATAACTAATGTTTATAATTGTTAGCGAGTTTCAAGTTCATAGAATAGGATATACGCTTTCCCGCTCACTAGTATTGTGGAAGATATACTGCTCACCATGGAGTCGATGTATTTATGCCATGCAAATGAATATGGGTGCCAACAGTATGCTGTATAATGTCCTCTATATGTTGTCTCACTGTGATTTAGTACTGAATATAAGTTGTGGATACATTCTTTCGAAGTGTTTTCAGCAGCATAATCTTGCATATTTAAATTATTTAATGTGAAATTTATAATTGTAGAAAGTTTTCTTCCAAGTTTTCTTATATGTGAAAAGCGTTATTTTAGGGAACTTTTGTATGGCAAGAGATATTGTACATTTTCTTCTTTCATTGCAATTGGAACATGTAGGTTTCTCATCACCATCCAATGGTGTCTCTTTGATGAAATAGTCTAAACATTGTTGTAGTTTTACCTGGTCACAATATTGAGGTATAGAAAGCGATTAATCCCAGAACGGGTCAAAAGTAACAGAATAATGTCCGCAATATGTACAACGTAATGTAGATTTCAACTGTCCTGCATATATATCAACTTTGAAATTTTCCATTCTTAAATATTGTTTCCAGGATGCGGAAGCTTTATCACATTCGTTGAATTTTTCATCTATTTCTGATAATATCGATGTAGATGTATTAGTAGCCTGTTTGACGTCTTTGTGTAAGCCTTCTAGTAAGTAACGTAAAAACTCTTGTGCATTTTGTTGAGAATTGCCTATAAAACTAGGTGCAAAATTTGTGATTTGAAGTTAATGATATTACATTCTCCATCAGATGGATCTTGAGACCATAGTTCCTTTATCACTTTCCAGAAAGCTTTGATGATAGCTCCTTTCATGTTAGAAATATTAGTATTAATGTCTTTTATGAAAATATCATTTCTAACATACTCCAACAGTAACTTGGTGTTTGAGAGACACTGAAATACAGAGTTCATGAAACAAATATTGCCGATATTATTTAATCCATTCATGCCTAAACTTTGAAAAGTATTTTAAGCGCCAAGTGATTTCTTATAAAAGGCATTTGTTTTTAATGAATTATTAAAATCCCTGAGATTGTTAGAATTGTGTGTATAAGTATCAGGAATGTGATTAAGATGTTTCGATGTAACAATGCTATTTAATTTGGAAGTTTGGAAAATAACTGTCTCTCTCTTTTCAGGAGTAGTAATTTTATTTATTAAAGTATTGTCGAAGTTTTTGTTGTTTTTGTTTGAGTTATCATGAGTAATATTTGTAGAACAAAAAGGCATCAAAAAAAGTTCGTCCAAAGATTTAGAAAGAGGAATAGTACCTTGAACAAAGGAGGCGTTGCCTTGTTGAATTGCAATACCGATTCTTTGTAAGAGGAAAGCGGTTGCTTTTGGATCAAATGAGCATTCAGTGATTTTTTTCCCAGATCTTTTAAAAAATTAATTGCAATAGATCCAAACACACCAAAAGTTTCGATAGCGATAAGATAAAATAAATAAAGTTGTGATAAGTTTGAGTATTTCTTAATTTTAATATTTTCACAAGAAGCTGTGGCACCTGGGTTTTTTGCACATGCAGTAGAATGTGATTCTGCTAAGGTATCATTGCAAGTAAAATCCGAAATTGCTGACTTTCCTCATTTCCAAGGAATTAGGGTGATGTCATCAGATCGTTTGCTATCATTTCTGAATGTTTATCGGTTCCAATATAGCAGAGATTTGTGCGGAAACTAAAGCACGTCTAATTATGTCATTGACGATTCTGTGCTGAGAGTTACGTCCTTTACTTAAACGACAGCTTAATCCATGTATACCTGATTTATCTACTAAACTACTGCAAATTTATGTGCGACGAATGCATAAGGTTGCTCCAAGTATGAGTCCAATAGTAATTCTGAAAGATTGATCGTCTAAAAGTGTACCTTGTTACATTTACCACGTTACACTTTAGGCGTGGCTCTAACGCCATTGTTATAACTTACACAGACCACGTTTTTACCGGATGATGCAATCACTGTCTAAGTCAATTTGCATGCACAATTTAAGTAAAATTCAAATTACTTACCCGATGTGTATCTCGGAACTTCATCTCAGGGTCCACCACATGGTTAAGGGTTGTCGTTACGCCATGTTGAACATCAAATTGTTATCCGTCATTGAACTTCTATTGCATCTCGTAGGGGTTTGAAAGAAAATAGGTAGCGAAACGATAGGGGGGGGGGAGGGATAAAGGAAACTACACACCTATTTTTCTTTAAAAATTAAGCCACACTTAGATACTTGTTGCTTAGTCCATGTCTTGTTGCTTAATGTCGCTTCCTTCGCTCGTGCACATCTACATTCCTCATGTGCAGACTCGAGCGTCACCAACGGCGGAAGTTAATGTATCATTTCAAAAAATACGTGGCAATTAACCTACAAGGTATCTCTTATCCTAAAACATGATACATTGCCATTTTGGCATGTAACAGCCTAAAGTAAGCACAGGAAGAGCATGCTCGGCAGAAACCGCTTGGATTCTAGCTTTGTCTGTGTTTGTAATAGCTAACTTAAGTAGATTTCCTGATACTATGTCTAAAAGAGGTTTGTCCCGTTCTTTTTGTGGATAATTACTTCATTTTTATTTGTTCTATAAAGCCAAAGTTTTTCACTTTCTGAATAATTGTAGTCGACTAATTTTGCTAAAACAAGATTAATTGAAGGAAGGGATGCATTAAATGACGATAAAAAGCAAAGTAGTGATAAAGAAGATGAAAGACGTATTTCCAGTCCTCCTCCGTCTATTGGAAGAGTTGATTGATTGTATCCTCTTCCTTATCTTCTAATTTAACGTTTGTAATATTTTGTAAAATATTCCGAAGAGTTTCGTCAAATGAGTCCAGAATAGTTTGATGTGTTCATGTTGGAGAGCATCTTAAAATATATAAAAGTTTTGGGATAGCTAAGCAATTTTTTAGTAGTACATAGGAGATATGAGTTGGTAGTCCAATCTAAACGAGATGAGAAAAAAGATAATATTTCTATTTTGTTGTTTAAGCATTTCTTTAAAGCTTTGAAAGATAATGGGGTGCCAAGTAAAGTTCAATTTGAACGTAGACATGTTACTATTCCTGGGGCAATTCAGTTTATTTTTAAAAAAGCATTACTTTTCTCAGGTAACATAATAAATAACTCACATTTGTTGAAATTTAGCTATAAACCTAAAGATTTTGATGTATTTGTTATTTGCTTAAGGTTGTTAAAAACTGATGTATTTCCACCTATGCAGCCAACGTCAAGGTACCAGCAATTAAATTCTGATTTAATTAATTTTGTAAGTGAATTTATAGCCAAACAAAAAAGTGGCGGTCCTAGGGCATCTCCTAGTTGAACCCCCCTTTCTGATGAAATGGTGTTTGATCCAAAATTTAAATAGGAAGGGGACCCATAACATCGATGAAGAGAAATAATATTGGAATATATGTTGAAACTAAGTCTAAAATTATGTCTCTATGAATTGTGTTGAAAGCATTTTTGAAATCGATTTTTAATAGTATTTTTTCTTCATCTTCTGAAATAGAGTTAATAAATAAACATGCAGAATGGGCAACTACTTCACTTCCAGCGGGTGTGCCAAAACCGAATTGGATTTGCCAAAAAAAGGGAAGTTAATTCCTTTTTAATTTTTGAACATGCTAATTTTGCAACAAGGCGTCGAAAGAAACAGCCAATCGCTATTGGGAGAAACCACCATCCTTTTTTTTTAAAAGCACATAATGAAGATCTATAGAATAATGGACAGATCTCCTCTTTAACTAAACCTGATAGCATTAAATTGCATAATGAGGTTTAAGATATAAGGAGGTTATTTCTTTCATTGTTAGAAGCAACATTTGAGATCTTGAAAATATGACAGTCGAATAGAATTAAGTCCCCTTGCTGAACTCATGCGAAATGATTTGATTGCTATTAAAACGTCTTCTTTGGCGACTTGTAATGCTGAAATTGATGGATCATTAGAAATGTGTTTATTTTAAAAACGTGCCTTTGGATGTTTTTCTTTCAATGCAGTGAAAGTTTTTTGCTCATTAAAACTTGCTACGGTATCGGTCAAACAGATTATTTTAATTGCATCGGAAATATCGCCGTCATAGATTTTACTGATGATATTTGTTTTTAAATTATTCCTTTTTTAAATTTTTTGTAAGTTAGTTTTTGTTTCAATTTCAATGTTATGGTTTTTACGTTCTCGTAAGTTTTTTAAAATTTGTGAAGAGATAGAAACAGATTTTTTGGATTGTGGTGTCATGGAAAAATTATTATAAGCAAAGAGTAAAAGATTACTCCAAGATTCTATAGGATTATCTTTTACACAAGAATTGTTTGTATTGCTTAACATATTCGCTGTTTGGCATCTAACCGATTTAGGTAGTCTCTTAATAATTAATTTGGACTGTTTGTATTTAGATAAAAGTATTTTTAGGTTTGTAATTTCTTGATTGCATTTAGAATCCTTATCGTCTTTGTCTGTTTTCGACGTTTGTCTCTTTCTACAAATATTACTACCTTTATGTTTTGTTAATCCTGATTTTGTTAAATTTGCTCTTCCGCATAAGCTACAATCAAAATAATTTTTCAGTTCTTTCTGTCTTGAGTTTTCCTTCAGTGTGTTATTTCCATTGTTCACTTCCATTATTTCATATACGATATTGGTTTAAAAAGCTTATACACTTTCTCCAATTTTAATACAGTTGTCCATACAATATATAAATTTTTCTCGAATGATTATAAATATGTCAATTCCTTTAAGTTTTTAATGACGTTTTCTATTTTATATAGCATTTAAAAAAAAATTTCATATTTACTGTCATTCCATCTGTCAGTATTAATTATTATAAATATGTCTATTTCTTTTCATATTTAGTTTTCGATGATGGATAAACGAGAATATTGTATAATAATGGTTTTAGAGTAGGTCAACTACCATGAAAATATTTATTGACTATTCCAGTTATGTAGAATTTCAAATAAAAATGTACTGCGTCTATGACAAACTTACTGTCGCACTCTGAAAATGTTGTTATTTCTAAGTTATTATGAATAAGTCTGCTTAATAGCAGTTTCATTGTTCTTTATCTAACTGTATCAACATGCGTCTGTATTACAAAACAATTATCTCTTATTCTATTTCTGGTTTGAACTCGGTGACACTTTATACCTTAATCCATAATTCAAAGTATCATTCTATTTCTATAAAACAATTATTACATTAAATTTTTAATTAGTATATGGAATATGTAACTTGCATCATAGCGACTTCCAATAAGAAAATTATTCTTTTCTAATACAAACAAAATTTGTTAAAAACTATGTCAAAATGGCAAACTTTGAAAGACAGAAATGTTATAAATAATAAAAAAGTTAGCCAAGAGTAAGTCGAGCTCGCACTATTAGGGTTCAGTACGAATACTACAGTGAGCAATCAATAAACAAAATTAAACTGTTTTTATTTTTTATGTATATTTAAATCTTATCCAAATTTGATTGTGATAACTGAAAAATGAATATATTGTCCCACATTGTAGTGGTACATTAGTAAACACGTTGTCTATTACTGTGTTTAAAAAAGCTTTTCCCAGCAACTATTACACTATTACAATTTATAAATGTGGTTAGTTGCTTCTATGGAATAATTACTGCTGACTTCAATGAAAGAAAGCTTTACGACAACTTATTATTCTTTCTATTAATTTAAATAAATATACAGGACTTTTCACGACGACCGTGCATTAGACATTTCTCAGAAAGTACAAGAGATAGAAGTATGAAATTTTATATGTAGTGATTGTTCGACATGCCGAGTTGATCTAAAATATTTTCGTTTTGATAGCACTTCCGGTTGTACCGGAAGTTGATATTATCTTTGTTATTTTAAATGGAACACCCTATATATTCTTGCATTTTTAGATTCTGCACAAAATTTTAAGTTAAATTCCTTTAATAAGTAATATCTTAATATTTTACCGTTTTCGAGATATTTAGCTTTTTATGTTTTTTTTTGTAAAAAACTGATATACTTTCTTGACAATAATGTACATTTAAACATACAGTTTAGAAACCAATTATTAGCAGATATATATTCAAATGTTTAATACACATTTAAATGTATTTGTTTCCATTTAACACCATACGAGGTGGCCGGCATTTTTACTTAAAGTTTCTTACATAAAAAATCTGAAAAGTCAATTTTTCTAAATGGAACACCCTGAATATTTTTGCATTTTTAGATTCTACACAAAATTTTAAGTTAAATTCCTTTAATAAGTAATGTCTCAATATTTTACCGTTTTCGAGATATTTAGCTTTTATGTTTTTTGTAAAAACTGATATATATATATATATATATATATATATATATATATATATATATATAACAGGGCTTTTCACGACGACCGTGCATTAGACATTTCTCAGAAAGTACAAGAGATGAAGTATGAAATTTTATATGTAGTGATTGTTCGACATGCCGAGTTGGTCTAAAATATTTTCGTTTTGATAGCACTCGGTTGGGTACCAGAATGTTGATATTATCTTTGTTATTTTAAATGGAACACCCTGTATATTCTTGCATTTTTAGATTCTGCACAAGTTAATTTTAAGGTTAAATTCCTTAAATAAACATTTAAATGTATTTGATTTCATAAACATACAGGTGTCCAATTTTCCTTAAGTTATCATAAATGATTTGATTGATTAACTTTTCTAAATTGAATGCTGAATTTTGATATTTTCAAATTTTTTTTAAAATCTTTAGGTATTTTGTTAATCAAGTCAAATTTTTGATTAAACTTCTTTAGTTATTTGATTTAATTATTTTAATGTCTCAATATGCCGTATAGATTTTACTGATGATATTTGTTTTAAATTATTCCTTTTTAAATTTTTGTAAGTTAGTATTGTTTCAATTTCAATGTTATGGTTTTACATTTGCCGTTTTAAAATTTTGAATTTTAAAACAGATTTTTGGATTGTGGTGTCATGGAAAAATTATTATAAGTAAGATTAAGATTCTTAGATTCTATAGGATTATTTTCACAACATTGTTTGTATTGCTTTAACATTTCGCTGTTTGGCATCTAACCGATTTCGTAGTCTCTTAATAATTAATTTGGACTGTTTGTATTACCATAAAAGTTTTGGGGACTGAAATTTCTTGATTGCATTTAGAATCCTTATCGTTTGCTGTTTTCGACGTTTGTCTTTCTACAAATATTACTACCTTTATGTTTTGTTAACCTGATTTTGTTAAATTATCTCCCTTAGCTAATCAAAATAATTTTCAGTTCTTTCTGTCTTGATTTTCTTCAGTGTGTTATTTCCATTGTTCACTTCCATTATTTGAAGATATTGGTTTAAAAGCTTAAACGCTTTCTCCAATTTTAATACAGTTGTCCATACAATCATAAATTTTTAAATTTTTAAATATGTCAATTCCTTTAAGTTTTTAATTGCGTTTTCTATTTTATATAGCATTAAAAAAATTTTGTAAACTTTTTCCATCTGTCAGATTTTTTAAAATTTTTGTTTATTTTTTTCATTTTAGTTTTCGATGATGGATAAACGAGAATCTCGTATAATAATGGTTTTAAGAGTTGGTCAACTACCATGAAAATATTTATTGACTATTCCAGTTATGTAGAATTTCAAATAAAATGTACTGCGTCTATGACAAACTTACTGTCGCACTCTGAAAATGTTGTTATTTCTAAGTTATTATGAATAAGTCTGCTTAATAGCAGTTTCATTGTTCTTTATCTAACTGTATCAACATGCGTCTGTATTACAAAACAATTTCTTATTCATTTCTGGTTTGAACTCGGTGACACTTTATACCTTAATCCATAATTCAAAGTATCATTCTATTTCTATAAAACAATTATTACATTAAATTTTTAATTAGTATATGGAATATGTAACTTGCATCATAAGAATTCCAATAAGAAAATTATTCTTTTCTAATACAAACAAAATTTGTTAAAACTATGTCAAAATGGCAAACTTTGAAAGACAGAAATGTTATAAATAATAAAAAGTTAGCCAAGAGTAAGTCGAGCTCGCACTATTAGGGTTCAGTACGAATACTACAGTGAGCAATAATATAACAAAATTAAACTGTTTTATTTTTATGATATTTAAATCTTATACCAGAATTCGATTTGATACTGAAAATAATATATTGTCATTGTAGTGGCATTTACCGTTGTTTATTACGTGTAAAAAGCTTTCGAACTATTAACTTTTATTTTAAATGTGTAAATCTCTATGATAATTCTGCATTGATTAAAATGAAAAACTTTAGACATTGATTATTCTTTCATGATTAACTTGTTAATAAAGTTACGCTTTCACAGAACTGATTAACATTTAAAATATCAAAATATATGAAATTTTATTGTAGGTTGTTCGACATGCGTTATCAAAATATTGACGTTTTGATAGCACTTCGTTTACCGAAGTTATATTATCTTTAGTTATTTTAAATGTCGGACACCCTTTATGCTTGCATTGACATTGAAACAAATAATTAAATGTTTATTAAGGAATTTTACTTAAATTATTAAAGATTGAAATTTGAAAATATCAAGAATATACGGAGTGTTCCATTTAGAAAATATACTTTTACAAGATTTAATATCAAAAACTTTAAGTAATCAACCGATGGTGCTATCAAAACATTTAAATGTTTATTAAGACTTAACTGGTAAAATTTGTCGAATCTAAAAATCAAAATATACAGGGTGTTCCATTTAAAATTACAAAATAATATCAACTTCTGTACAATATTCTGAACGAATATGTTAATGACAACTCGTCGTGAAAACCCTGTATTAAAATTTATATTAAATTTTGAATTTATATATATATATATATCATCGTTTGTACAAAGTTATCTGTATGGAGACGTTCAAACAATTACTTTATTAAGATCTAGCATTAATCTCTAAATACTTATAGGATATTTATAATTGAATAATTTACGTTAATTCCCTATAAGAAATATATGGTTTTCATTTTTATATTACAGTTTAATCATGATACTTGAATAGGATCCTGTTCGAGTTTACAAGAATTAAGTTAAATGCTCAGCTTTTTTTTTATAGATTACAGAACTATATTTTAAACTGATATATTTGAAAGAATGAAAGGTCAAAAAACACTTATTGTCTGTATTAAGCTGTACTTCAGGTGTATTATCAAAATATATTATACACTATAATGTGGCAAACAAATATCAACCTATTACATGTTTAGTTATGCGAACATTTTAGTATAACCTTGTAACTTCAAAATTATCTTATAGAAATGCCTTGGAAATAATAAGAACATTTATGCACTATTCGACTATTAATTTTGAATAAAATTATAAGTGCATCAATTTAATGACCATAAAACTTTCACAAAAATTTCGTGTATCAACTTTAAGTAAACATATATAGAATTTTCAAAAATTATTTGTACATCGTAAATGATTGATCCTAGAAATGGATATAGCTATAAAATTGAGGATGACTCACCGCTAAATATCTGCTAGCCAACCAAATTCTTTAAACATCTATGTACTTACAATGGTAGGGGCGCGCAACTGATACATGTGTCCGAGCTTGACCTCTATACTAACCAAGCCTATGTGTAAATTTCCACCCTTTCGCATAACAACATTTAAAACTGCATTCACAGCACAACCAATATCCAAAAGAACTTATTACGTGTTTGCGTATCTATATGTTTTTACTTTATTTCAATATAAATTCATACTTGAGTACTTCGCTATAAGTTTGTACTTGCGTTACTTTACTTCGATATAAATTCGTATTAATTCATACTTTCGTACTTGCGCGTAGATATGTATTCTTGACTATCTTAGGTCGATACTACAACTAAAAATGAAGCCATGGTATTCGTTGACACCACTTCACTTCTTTCTGGGACGGCATGTTTTATCGAAAACCTGCAGGCCCACGTTAACACTTGAATTCTGATTACATCCCGATACCAAAAATGAAACTTGACCACAAGGCTACGTTGCTTATCCGATCACACGCAGGAAAGGGGATATTGCATCAAGATACATACAAATAGAAGAGTTCTTAAATTTTGCTTTGATTATTTAAATATAGATGGGGCTCTATGTATGAATTCATAATATACTGTTTCTATTGGAATTTAATATTTATTGAATAGGTATATGGAACAGAAGCGTATATTTAAGAAGCAGATAATCGTATTTGTTACAGACTACTGGACCGAAAATTATAAAAAAAAAATTTTAGAAGCCTTTTAGAATCCTTTTTGAAATGATACCTCACACGAATATTTATTAAAATTTTTTGTTTTGACCTAATTAACCCCCGCCATTTTAATCTACAAATTTTTTTTTCCTATTTTCTAACTGTCGATATATGTGCATGCCATAAAGACCTAGCATTGTGCCAAATTTCAAATTCCTACGTTACATAGTTTTCAGAAAAACCTCTGTGACAGATGGACAGACGGACACGAGAGTGATCTTATAAAGTTTCCGTTATACCTTATAAGGTATGGAACCCTAAAAATGTTCAATACCACTCCCATACGAGCTGCTTATGACTACAATTAAAAAATCGTTTCCACACCATGCAATTGGGCATATTCCACAAAATAAATGTACAAAATGTTATCACTTAAAAGGAAATCGTTATGAAGATATTTGAATTAAACCGATCTTACAACCCCACCTTTAACGTGCTGTAACTGCCTTAGCAAGCATGTTTGGATAATAAGATTTACATCAGATTGACATGAAATGAGCTCTATAATTTGCATTCTTCTTTTGGGAAGAGCATTTCTAGACACCCTATATATAATTCTTCGCTTATTATTAATTGCTGTAGTTTTGTCCTCTACTGTCGGTGTTTCCATTGTGCCATACCCTGGAAGTGGCATTCATGTCGATACCAATTATTACTGTGCCATGTCTATTTTTCGTAATGACTTTACATTTTTATTATATGGGTGGCTATTTCTTTGTTCAATTCAAAATAGGCGAAACTAAAATCACGTCCCTGGTTTTATCATTGCCAACTTTGGCCACCGTACATTTATCGTCACTGCTATGCTCCATTAGCATTAAGTCAACTTTATTAGTGTAATTGCATATCGCAGTCCACGTCTTGTTGTTTGCTGTTTTGTACACTGGCTTTCCTTAAAGTTCCGCTGAGATTTCATTTTTGGTGTACGACTCTTGTATTAACATTATTTCTAGTCAATTATCTTTTACTACTTTTGTTCTTTCTGAGCTTGCGCTGTAGCTCCAGCATAAATTGATTTATCCTATGGTATATAGTATATAGATATATTGTAAATGCTTAAGCGTTAAATAAATAATTAAATAACTTAAGTTTTGTATGAATAAACTCACCTTCTTTAAGCTGGTCGGTATTGATATCTCATTCATTCAGTGCATTTCTGCTGTCCTGTTGTATATTCGTGAATCTTTTTCTTGTAACAGTAGCACGTATGAATATCACAAAACAAATAAATAAAATATATATGGTAAATTTGTTTATTTGGACCTAGTAAGTGATTCCTATATAACAAACTAGAAGATAAAAATAAAATATGATTAATTTTATATCAGATTTATGCATAGTAAAATATGTAAGATAAAAGGAATCCCAACATACATTATCCTAAATATTAGTAAAACTAATAATTTATACAAATGACACCATAGGGTCTTTAGTTAATAACCATATCTACATCTGATATCACTTATTATTTACAAAAGATAAATTATAACAATAAATAAACAATACTACACAAAATAATAAATTTTCATGTATCCATCATCTATCGTCTAACGATTCAATTCTAATTTTTATCAACAATAAAAATATTTTAAGACAATATGTAATCGTTTCAATTTATGTATCACCGGACAAACTTATTTCTGGACTTTTCGGCAATTCACAAATAACAGGGAGATCGCAAAAGAAAATAACACGTTATAAACAAAATGTACACTAAATACTAGTCTATTTGATAGATTAATCATAATTTTGTAATGCTAATGCGCTACGTAAGCAAATATTTGTAAATAAAAAAGCATTTATTAATTTAGATTAGTTAAATAAGCTGTTGTGCGAAAATATCCTAAAAATTTTAAAGAAGCTAGACGGATTACATTTAGTAACATGGCTATTTCAAAAGAATATTAATTTAGAACAAATAATTAAACTGAAAAACAGCTACTACATTTGTTTTATAAACCGTAAGAACGTTCAGGACTTTACACTAGTCGTTAGAAAAATTACCAATAAAAATTGGGGACACTATCATCCACAACAATATTTGTATCAATTCAAATGGGGTTGAGAGAACTACAAAACCATAGAAGGTCCAAATTAATGTGTTCACACAAACTGAAGGCATTGAACTTGACCGTAAAAACAGCTATAGACGCGCAAAGCATGAGAACGGAATTTAAAAAAAAGGAGAGTAAGATAAAATGACTATGTTCAGAATTAGTAACAAAGTTACAAAAAAAGCGATGGTTAAGTAACAATGTAGTGTATATGGACTTTCAGCGAGGTGGCTGATGGTGAATTGTTTTGAACTTTTCTGGATAAGTAGGTCAGGAAGTTCACGCACGTAGTATTGTGTAATTATGATTGCGTCAGCTAAGCATCAGTAAACGCATATTAGTCCATACAATAGTGGTAAGTAAGTTTTCACTCTTTCAGTAAACACTGTAAATTGAATAAATGAAATGATATGATATAACATGTCGGTTGTTAGTAAACAAGTGAATCATTGGTGTTCCTGGATGCGCTTTATTAATTTAAACAACCAAGAATTAGAATTTATAACTGTGAGTAGTTTGAGTGTTTCCTTTTTGTTTACACTTAATAAATATGTACATATGAAATTGTAAAGATAAATTGTTGTTGGTTCGTGCATTGACGGAAATAAGGTTGTTTACATTTAAGCCTAATATTATTGAAAAGAGAGTTTGAAGCTTTTAAAACGTTTAGGAAGATGTGCGCATTAATTTAAACGCAAGGTTTATTTGTATGATGTATTGCTAGTTAATTTGTTTGTGAAAAATTTAATATTTTTAATGAAGATTGTACTGGCGAAAGCAGAAGTTGATATTGTGCTGTTTTTACAATGGATTGATAATATTATTTACGGATTAAAGTTTTTTTATGAAGTCCTGTTAATAATACCTGATCAATGTAGGTAGATTAGGTTTGTTTTTGTTAAGGTCAATGTATGTGCAATTATATTTTCGAAATTTACTGTTAATAGAGTTTAAACAGATGGAATTTTATTTGGGGTTACTTATAAGATAAATAAAGATGATCATTGTGAACAGATATCCAGCTATCACATGTGACGTCATATTTAGAAGAGGCCATTATTTTAAAAAATTGTTTTACTTTCACAAACACCTGAAGACAAGGAACACTCTGGAAGACTAAAAAGAATTGAGGACGCCGATCTGCAAGTCCTATTGGGTGAAGATAATACACAAACACAAGCTCAAGTTTTGGAGGCATTAAATATGACTCGCAAAAATGTTTTCAAACATTACATGCCATTAGAAAATTCAAAAGGAAGGAAAAATAGGTGGTGCACGAGTTGACTGAGAGACAGATAGAAAATCAAACAACCACTTTTGTTTTGGGGTATCTACCTGCATCGAATTGTTATTGGCGATGAAAAGTGGATATATTTTGAGAATCTCAAATGCAAAAAATGCCAACTTGCATCTGGCAAAGCATCAACATCGATAGCACAGGCAAATCGCTTAGGAAAGAAGACAATGCTCTGCATTTGGTGGTACCAATTGCTCTAAAACCAGAATGGAACATGAGACACCAGTGATATTGCAGCACAACAGTGCTCTGTGCCATCACATTTCCATCATCCATGACACCATAAAAACACTGAAATGGGATCTGTTATGGCACCCGCCGTATTCACCAGACCTGGACCCTTCCAATTATCACTTGTTCTGATCATGGTTTGGCTAAGCTATACGACCGATTTCAAAGAAGTGCCAAATTGGTTTGATGAATGGTTTTGGTCCAAAAAAGTGTTGTTTTATCGTCACGGTATTCATGTATTATCAGAGAGATAGTAAAAAAATGTAGCTAGTTAGGGACGATACTTTGAATAAATCATTTATTTTGTATTTCTCTTATAATTTTCAATTTTTCATTGATCAAAAACCGTGAACCTTATTTGCTCACCTCATATATAAAGATATGTTCGTTCAGAAGGTATCACATCTAACAGAGGCTTATATCATTTTTATTTATAGGGGAGCAAAAAGGCAACAAGACACTATTAACAAAAATATTCTTCTGTTGCTTGGCATTTTTTGCTCTGGCAGCATTGATTGTGCAAGTAGTCAATGTTTTCTAGCTTCACTTTTTTATTTGGATTATTAATTCGGCCCCACTTCATGCAGGTTTTTCAAAGTGACTAGCTTTACGATAATAATACTACTATACTTATCACTAAATAATTCGATCCATGCACAGAACTTTAATTGAGAAGCAGAAAAGAATATACAGGAAACTAGTTTACTGACATTTACTACAGGCAGTGAACGACCAAGAAAGTGAACCATTTTCTGCAACGTTAAAGCTCAAAACTGTTGCTATTTAGCTGAAATGTGTGAATTGATAATGGAAGAATACTTAATAGATGTATGAAGTAAATTCTGGTTAAATAAGTGTAGATGAAACTGAAAAAACACCTGAAATGGAGGTGAAGAGTGACCTCTGAATCCCTGGGAAATGAAAAAGTGCAAAAACACTTAAAATGATAACACTCTAAATTTTCAAATTTTACACAAGGAAGAAATTATGTGCCTTCATTTTAAGAACAAAAATGGGCGATTTCTTCAAGCAATACACTTCTGTACTAAGCGACTGCAATCGTATTTTTATGTAATGTACCACATATGTATGTATCGTGTATTTTGTATTTGCAATATAGTATTAGATTGATCTTAAAGAAATGCTTTATTCACATATGTTTTAAGTACTCTGCCATTTTTGCTCGTTATTCGAAGGCTGGAACTATATACAATTTAAATTAGTGTGGATAATTGACGCCCCATTGTATTTGGTCATGGTTTGTGCTAAGGATGTGATTGAATCATGCTTTTATGCTGAAAAAAATCTATCTATAACTACACCATTAGGAAAATGATATGGTTTACAGAGTGCTGATTTACTATACTACAAATAAACTTTTGGAAAATGTACTGTAAACCATCACTGATCATTCAAAAATTCACAATCAATTGTGAATAAATTCTTGTCCTACATAATACCCGTGTAGTTGAAGTCCAAAGTACCAAAACCAGATTGTCACTTGTTCAAATAGCTAAAATGATCTCGTTTTTAACGAAAATGCCTTCTGCCCCAAACATAATCTGTACTTTTGCTTTAAGAAACATAATAATCTGTACATTATTTGATTTCCATATGCGTTACTGTTGCTGAAGAGTGCTGGATAAATCATTTAGAACTCCTTATTAAGCAAAACTCGTGAATTTATCTTCAATGACGCATTTCCTAGCAAAATATATTACAATGTGAAGATTTTTATTGGCCCCTTACTTATAAGATTTAATCGTGTTTATCTTTTTTGATACGGAGATACTCAAACAGAACAGTTACGTGTCAATTTGCCTAATACTATTGGAGGGCGATTAAAATATTTACAAGGAAATTTACTACAATGCCATGGGAATGTAATTAAAGTGATTCACAGTTGCAGCACAGTCATTTCTAAATTTTATATGCTATTTAGAACTATCCTAGTGAAACAAACAATTTTCATTGTTATACCTCTATCCCCTATTCCGATCAACAATTAATTTTGGAAAAGGTGTAGTTTGCTTTAGAACACCGTGTACAAGTCAAATCTAATAATCAAAAATTATGATCGTAAGAATAAAAGTTAAAAATTTTAATAAAAATGCCCTTGGGTTTTAAGGTACAAACAACATCCAATAATCTGGTTTGTCTGAATAAATATTTTAATTGCACTTATTTTTCAAAATTGTACAATTGACGTCAGTTGAAGGATACATGAAAACTAAATACAGCGCTTGAAAATTTTAGATAACCAATTGACTTGTTTATTAGTTTTATATGAAAAGCTAATTTTTGTAATAAAATATGAAATTGCAAAACATAATTAAATACACACATATAAAAAAGGGTTCTAAAGTACAGTTAGTATAACAATTGGCCTGTTAATAATCTCAATGTAACTAGAGGGAACTCGTTAAATATACACTAATATAAATATTCTAAACAAATAATATAAAATGCCACAAAAGATTAAATAGTCGCTAAAAGTATGTGTTTCTTTATATCATGCAGAATCAAAAATATTAGAATCTTTCGTATCGTTTCTAAAATCTAATATAATTTAACTCTTATGTACAAATTCGACACTAAATATAATCTATACACAGATAAAACGCTTTATTTGAATTATTTTTATATGTACATATATTATTGCCATCTCCCTAATGTCTAATTGTAATAGATACTGTCACTTTAGCAGCACGATCACAGCACTTATGTGATGTTTAATAATTAATTAATAAGGACCTAATATAAAATTTTTAAAAAGATAAAAGTGTGACTAAATGGAAGTTTTTTGTTAGTAATGTTAAGTGGAATTAAGTACAACGACTATCACTATTTGTACTATAAATTAGTAACCCCTAAAGTGCTTTAACCCAAGCTGCGGGAACCCACTGTGGCTCTCTTTCTAAACTATTTATTTCTCCTAGGAGTTGATGATAAGCACGTTCGGTGTCATTATTTATAATAATCATGTCAAAGAAATGTCCGTACTTGCTTTCCATTTCTCTAGCTTTTTCAATTATGTCCTTAAGCTCTTCGTCCTGTAAAATATGATACCTTTAAAAGCTATATTAATTTACAATATAATATAAACGTTGCCAGTTGCATAAAATCTATCCAATAACAAGGACTATTTCATTAACTAGTTTTTACAATGCACAATTAAAACTGGTCTGTCATAATAAAGACTTTTGTGATGTACAACAAATGAAATTTGAAACAGATAAGCTACACCTATGCGCAAGTAAGGTAACCGATGAGTCCGTAGAAAAAAATACTTGACCACAACTGGCTGCTTGTTGAGAGTAAAGTAAATCAAGAAACTAGTCCTGAAATTGTGAGAAATGACAACTGTGAGAAACATAAACTATAAACAAATTTTAGTCTACGGTCATTAAACGTACAAACGATTCTGTTCATGCCCAACATAGTACAATCAGACCAGAGCATACATGGAGCAATAAAGGCATACCAACAGCGGTTAGATAGTAATTTGTAACATGCGCAGACAACTACTAGAAATTTGAAGATGCCATACTATTCACTCAGTTGGTAAAAAATAACAGTACTTAATACATTAACGCTTAAACACGATATTAATATTAAAAACCCCGTGCATGGGGGTTGCTAAAAATGGAGTGTCCACATGAGTAAGAACTGTAGACAGTTATTTAAAAATGCATGTATTTGTCGTTAACAATAAGCAATAAATGAATGCATATTTAAAACCAGTCTGATAAGATTGTAGCTAGGTAAACGTGTATGTGAACTGACCTTCAAGTTGTTACTTGTGGTTTGAATTTCTATTTGCAATCCTGTACAAATTAGAATATATAGGGTGTAGATTTTGGGTGTTCCGTCTGAAGTTTAACGAGTTTTCATCCTTGTATATATAATACTTTTGCAAAAAAAGCCTCATTTTGTAATTCTGTTTAGAATCCAAAAGGACGACGTCTTTATAATTTGGGGTGTGTTTCGAGTTACTGAGGTGTTGAGAAAGAGCACAGCTTTTTTCTCTATTTTTGCATCCAACTCGTGTTGTGTGGGTCGATTTTTTAATCACTGGGTTGTGTTACCCACATGGCTTATGGCAGGAACAAGTGATCTTATATATAATATTACTTCTAAGTCTTTGTCAGTTTTATCTTTCAATTTTGTGAAAATGTTGCAGATTTTCCATAACTGAAGACTATTTTTGTGTTGGTCTTGTCGCAACATTTTAGTTAATAAAAGATTTAATGTTTTCACAAACAATAATTTTTTGTATACGATGTCTAAATTTAATACCATTGACCCGTAAATTGGCGTAAACTAATTTCTTTATCAATTGCTTGAGATAACCATTGTCGCAAAGGGTGGTTTCTAAAATTTTGAAATTTTTCTTTATGAATTCTTTATGTCCAAGCAAGAGATCCGAAAAGTAATTAATGTACCTCCACGAGTCAATACATTTATTATAATAGTTAAATAGAAGTTTGTTGTATCTTGGATGACCAAAGTGTCAAAATGAACTTTTTTCTTATAAACTTCAAGTCCATGTGTGAATTTTAGATTCTCATTAAAGGTATTGTAAAGGGCCAAATTATGTTCAATTTCATCATGCATCACAAAACATATTATATCGTCAACATATTTTATGAAGAAGATCATATTGAAGTTGAGATTTAGTACGACAGAGTCTAACAAATGATGCAACGCTATTTGAGCAATGATAGGAGATAATGCGGAACTTCTGAACTATAATATTCAATGCTAAGTCCTGTGGTATATTTCTAAACAAAAAAGACACGTCTAAAGACAGTTAAATGTGATTATCTAGTTGGAAATGACAAAATTGATTGACAAACGTAAAAGTGTCTTTTGTGTTGTAACTTTGAAAAAAAAATGCTGTTTGCAAAATTTTTGCACAGAATACTGCTAGCAGATTGTAGTGGGCACATGTCTACAATGGGATACAGTGCCGCCAATATTTAAATAGTGCGGGTTTTAAGTGGCGCAAGCCAGAACGAGTTGAAGGAAAATAGAGTGGGGAGCGGAGAACAGGACTGGCGTTTTTGGCGGCCGCGGATGTTAGCGTTTGATTTTTATAGACGTAGGTTAAAAAATGAGATAATCTTAAGTTGCTCACAGTTCTGTACTTGATGAATAAAGTTGTTCTAAGTGTTTGAACATCGAGCGTGGTGTTTTCTTTTTAGTACCAATTCTTATTAAAGGACAGGAGATAAAAGAAGAATGCTTCAATGGCGCCCAACGTGGCGTAAATAACAATAAGTATTGAAGAGTAAGACGGAGCACCTAAACTGTGAGTACAATAATTTTGATAATAATTAATACGATACAAGCTTGAATGAAACATTGTATGGATTTTCCATCAACAATATAGAACACAAACGTATTTCGCACGAACGTTATTGTGCTGAGCATTATTTAAACTTGGGAGGTTAGAAAGAAACTGCACGGAATACCGGCGCTTTTGCAGGCGTGTATTACGGCTGAGAATCGCATATAGTGCGTATATAGCTCCTTAATTGAAACGAAAACAGGATAGGACGCGCGCATTACAGTCGAAACAAAGGTTAACAACATTGACATTGACCGTGACCTATAATAAACCACAATATTATACATATTATTTACAGCAGGGATAAGGGAATAAACTGGAAAATGCGGTATGAAAGGTAGATGAGTACAATTATAGTGGGATAATTAAAGTTTTGTAATAACCTTACTTTGTTATTTAAATACATACAAATTTTAACTGAGTAGTTAAGTTGCATAATTAAGTAGATAAGATGCCGAAATCACAGAATAAGGAGAGAAAAGAAAAGGACGGCAACAACAAAGGGGATAGAGAGGATAATGTTAATGCGTCCTCAGAGGAAATTGATAAAAGTGTGGAGTTAGAACTAATGATTAATACTCTAACCGAAAATATGGTAGCTATGCAAAGCAGCATTTCTATTTTAGTTAAGTCCCTTGCACAAAAACCACAAATTATTAATACAGATAGAGTACCAGACAAACAATATGTCACATTATGGCGGGATTTGAGGGGGTTCAAACCACACTTTTTACCCCAATGGGAAAACACACCCGGTGGTATTTATAAAAAAATTGAAGCTACTTTTAAAAGAAGCGGCGGTACCGGAAGCAAGTAAATTACGGTTAGCACAATAATGTTTAAGGGGGTCTGCAGGGGATTGGATGACAATGAAAGAAAAATCATTTTCTAGCTTTGACGAATTTTGTATAGCGTTTCAAAACAGGTACTGAGCGGGTGAATAAGGAGATCGGTAGGTTATTAAGGATGTTTTGTAATGCAAAGCATACCAAGTGGGCTTATACCCTAAAGGAAATAGAGCTATGAATTAACAGTGCGATACATGAGACTACCGGGTATCCTCCATCATATTTGCAATTTGGTGCGGTGGAATTAAATAATATCCAGAAACTCATTGAATACCCACTGGGGAAGGAAGATTCTCACAATTTACAAGAGGTTTGGTTAGCTGTTAAAAATAAAGTTTCGACTAAAGCAGAGAAACGGTGGGTAAAATATAATAATCAAATTCGACCTGTTGTTTTCCAGTTGGGAGATGAAGTGTTGGTTAAAACCCATCCTCAATCATCTTCTCTTAATGCGGAGATTAAGAAGTTATTTTTCCTCTATAAAGGTCCTTATAAGATATATCAGCGGGTGGGGGTCAAATGCTTATGTTGCACGATTCAGAGGGGCGTCTTGTCGGTCCTCACAAATATCATTAATTTAAAGAAAAGAGTGAATTATTCACCAGGCCTTTAACCTACCTTTCTTTTATCTCATTATTCGTTGATAGGTATAGTTTAGTAACACTTAAGCTGTTGTACATGTAAAATTTACTCCTTGTAATTAGTCATAAATTTTGGGGGGTTATGTAGTGGGCACATGTTTACAATGGGATACGGTGCCGCCAATATTTAAATAGTGCGGGTTTTAAGTGACGCAAGCCGGAACGAGTTGAAGGAAAATAGAGTGGGGGAGCGGAGAACAGGACTGGCGTTTTTGGCGGCCGCGGATGTTAGCGTTTGATTTTTATAGACGTAGGTTAAAAAATGAGATAATCTTAAGTTGCTCACAGTTCTGTACTTGATGAATAAAGTTGTTCTAAGTGTTTGAACATCGAGCGTGGTGTTTTCTTTTTAGTACCAATTCTTATTAAAGGACAGGAGATAAAAGAAGAATGCTTCAATGGCGCCCAACGTGGGGTAAATAACAATAAGTATTGAAGAGTAAGACGGAGCACCTAAACTGTGAGTACAATAATTTTGATAATAATTAATACGATACAAGCTTGAGTGAAACATTGTATGGATTTTCCATCAACACTATAGAACACAAACGTATTTCGCACGAACGTTATTGTGCTGAGCATTATTTAAACTTGGGAGGTTAGAAAGAAACTGCACGGAATACCGGCGCTTTTGCAGGCGTGTATTACGGCTGAGAATCGCATATAGTGCGTATATAGCTCCTTAATTGAAACGAAAACAGGATAGGACGCGCGCATTACAGTCGAAACAAAGGTTAACAACATTGACATTGACCGTGACCTATAATAAACCACAATATTATACATATTATTTACAGCAGGGATAAGGGAATAAACTGGAAAATGCGGTATGAAAGGTAGATGAGTACAATTACAGTGGGATAATTAAAGTTTTGTAATAACCTTACTTTGTTATTTAAATACATACAAATTTCAACTGAGTAGTTAAGTTGCATAATTAAGTAGATAAGATGCCGAAATCACAGATTAAGGAAAGAAAAGAAAAGGACGGCAACAACAAAGGTGATAGAGAGGATAATGTTAATGAGTCCTCAGAGGAAATTGATAAAAGTGTGGAGTTAGAACTAATGATTAATACTCTAACCGAAAATATGGTAGCTATGCAAAGCAGCATTTCTATTTTAGTTAAGTCCCTTGCACAAAAACCACAAATTATTAATACAGATAGAGTACCAGACAAACAATATGTCACATTATGGCGGGATTTGGGGGGGTTCAAACCACACTTTTTACCCCAATGGGAAAACACACCCGGTGGTATTTATAAAAAAATTGAAGCTACTTTTATAAGAAGCGGGGGTACCGGAAGCAAGTAAATTATGGTTAGCACAATAATGTTTAAGGGGGTCTGCAGGGATTGGATGACAATGAAAGAAAAATCATTTTCTAGCTTTGACGAATTTTGTATAGCGTTTCAAAACAGGTACTGAGCGGGTAAATAAGGAGATCGGTAGGTTATTAAGGATGTTTTGTAATGCAAAGCATACCAAGTGGGCTTATACCCTAAAGGAAATAGAGCTATGAATTAACAGTGCGATACATGAGACTACCGGGTATCCTCCATCATATTTGCAATTTGGTGCGGTGGAATTAAATAATATCCAGAAATTCATTGAATACCCACTGGGGAAGGAAGATTCTCACAATTTACAAGTGGTTTGGTTAGCTGTTAAAAATAAAGTTTCGACTAAAGCAGAGAAACGGTGGGTAAAATATAATAATCAAATTCGACCTGTTGTTTTTCAGTTGGGAGATGAAGTGTTGGTTAAAACCCATCCTCAATCATCTTCTCTTAATGCGGAGATTAAGAAGTTATTTTTCCTCTATAAAGGTCCTTATAAGATATATCAGCGGGTGGGGTCAGATGCTTATGTTGCACGATTCAGAGGGACGTCTTGTCGGTCCTCACAATATCATTAATTTAAAGAAAAGAGTGAATTATTCACCAGGCCTTTAACCTACTTTTCTTTTATCTATTATTCGTTGATAGGTATAGTTTAGTAACACTTAAGCTGTTGTACATGTAAAATTTACTCCTTGTAATTAGTCATAAATTTTGGGGGGTTATGTAGTGGGCACATGTTTACAATGGGATACGGTGCCGCCAATATTTAAATAGTGCGGGTTTTAAGTGGCGCAAGCCGGAACGAGTTGAAGGAAAGAAAATAGAGTGGGGGAGCGGAGAACAGGACTGGCGTTTTTGGCGGCCGCGGATGTTAGCGTTTGATTTTTATAGACGTAGGTTAAAAAAAATGAGATAATCTTAAGTTGCTCACAGTTCTGCACTCGATGAATAAAGTTCTAAGTATTTGAAGATCGAGTGTGGTGTTTTCTTTTTAGTACCAATTCTTATTAAAGGACAAAAGATAAAAGAGGAATGCTTCAAGATACATTGGTGTATTTATAGAAGAAATTATTGAACGTAATGGACAATTTTCTTTATGAATTTTTGGTAGGCCATTGTACTTTGCTAGTACAGAATTACTTTTTGATAACGCCTTTTTTTTCAGTCTGTGATGGAATCTTTAGGATATAATACTTTGATGCGATCATTACATTTATTCTGAATCATGAAAGTGAGATCTTTACGAATTCTTTAATATGTGTGATCATCTCTGGGCAACTAACAATTTTTCTATGTAGTTGTTTTTATTTAGAATAATGGTGACAGCTCCTTTATTCGCTTTTTGTAATAAAAGAGCCGTCAGTTATTCTAAATAAAAACGACTACCTAGAAAAATCGTTATAGTTGTTCGAGGATGATCACACATATCAAATAATTCGTAAATTTATTTATTTATTTATTTATTTATTTTGACATTCAAAAACTTACAGGAAAACAATCCCAAATAGTAAAAATAACCTAAAACTATTATAATGATAATGCATTCTTAAGAGTAGAAAACTGAACTGTAAAAATATCGATTTCACTTGGAAAATATCTGTTATAGCTTCTCATTAAATTGTCAACAAAGGCATTCATACCGTAATTGGTATGGTGACGGTTTACATCAAAAAGAATAGCATTTCGAGTAAAATGTAAAATAATAAAAGGGAAGTGTTTCGTCTAGTATGTAAATCCTGGTAACCAGCTAATTGTAGCCTAACATTGTATGACACATCACTGTATGGAAAACTAAGTTTCCATAGAATGAACTTTACAAATTTGTGCTGCACACGCTCAATTTTATGTATATAAACATGACCCAGAAAAAAATGCAAAGACCATATCAAGGCTTTTGAAACGTTTCATCACAGACTCCAAAAAAAAGTCATCAAAAACTAATTCTGTACCAGCAAAATACAAGGCCTACTAAAAATTCATAAAGAAAATTGTCTATTACGTTCAATAATCTTTTCTATAAATACACCAACGTGGCCACTAGCGATATTCTGTGCTAAAATTTTGCAAACAGCATTTCTTACACAAGGTTACAACACAAAAGTCTTTACGTTTGTGAATCAATTTCGCTATTTTAACTACCAGATACCATATTTTACTGTCTTTAGATGGGTCTCTGTTCACAAATATACCACTACACTTTAGCATTGGAAATTATCATTCAAAAATAGGATACCATTAAACCATTCACCATATTGTCAAAAATGCTATTCGTTGCGTCCATCACCTTAATTTTTGACAACACCTACTTACAAAAATTCAACGCCCCTATTGGTTCCCTATTATCTCCATCTCCAATCATTGCTCAAATAATAACAGCTCATTTGTTAGAATCAATTATACCAAATCTCAACTTCAATATGAACTTCTTAGTAAAATATTGACGATATAATATGTTCTGTGCTACCTGATGAAATTCAACATACTTTGGATCCTTGCAATACAGAATCTAAAATTCGCATATGAACTTGAAATTAAAAAAGGCCATTTTTGGACACTTTGGTCATCCAAGATTCATCCAATAAGCTTATTTTTGACTTCTACACGAAATCTCTCAGGGAGGTAAATTATTTTTCTAATCACTCGTTTTGGTCACAAAATTAATACACCACTAGCTCTGAAACAAAGGATACTAATAATTGCTGGACAGCAATTCAGTAAGAAATATCTCAGAATCTTAAAACCACCTTTTGTAACAATGGCTATCCCAAGCAATTGGTAAAGAAATTAGTTTACACCAATTTGCGGGTCAATAGTATTGAATCTAGATCTAAAAATATTGTAAATTGCTGGATAATAAGGCCATACAAAAACCTCTATGGCGATTATTTCTCTGGGCTAATATATGCTGATTCTCATTCTTTCCAATGGATTTATTGTGCTTTGATAGCTGAAATGTTGATCATAGGGACCATATCATAATCCGTTCGTTATTAACAACATTAAACTATACTATAACGTTTATTAACATATTTACAAGTTTGAAATGTATACAAAGTTTGGCACTTACGTGCATGACCAGCATACATGTTCATGCTTTGACTCGTGGTTCACGACTGACTTAGTAGCTTGTAGGTAAAGCGTTAAGAACCTTAGCCTGAACTAAAAGTGCAGAAAGTACTCTACTTGATTATGATGTATAAGGATTGTAAATATTAGAAATAATAAAATGCAGAAATACTAAACAAACATTGCATACAAAAAATTATCATTAATGTTGTAACAAGACAACATAAAAACAGCCTTCACGTATGGAAAGTCTGTAAGGAACTTTTTCACAAAATAGAAAAATTAAACCTGCACACTATTTAGAAGTAATATTATATTGTAACAATTTTTTACTATGTAAAAAAATTGATTTTTGAAACAATTCAGAAGTATTAGGGCAATAGAAAAAAAAATGAAAAAATTTGCCAAAGTATATTTATTTGCAAATTTAAATAGATTTTCGAATTTTTAATAAGTCCTTGGTCCCATATGGAAAGCAACATGCGATTTGTTACTTTCTGATTTGAATCAATTTCAAGGCTAAGTTCAACATTTTGTACTCACATCATGTAGAAAACAATTCAGCTGTTCTGAAACTCGTTTGTAAAGTCATAAATAGCAATTTAATCTTTCAAAAGTACGTGTAAACACCTTATTGTTCACGAAATACCTTAAGGTATTCAACTTTGTTCTATATAAGCGACGCATGGGCATTAAACATGTTCTGATAAGATATCCCCCAGTTAAACTGTCTTTGCAATTAATTTTCTGATTCCGTTCACTTCCACATCATCTTTGTGTCAAGTAGGTTGGAAAATCGTTAATGCACAAAAACCCAGTATGGCGAACAATAAAACCCTGTAAGGCCAACAGAAATATGTAAAGCTGACAAAATGCTGTAGAACCAAGAAACACCTAGTAGTTCACATGTACCCTCAAGCCAACCAATATCGTTAATCATCCTCGAGCTCATCCGCCGTGTACCAAGATATCCATCTGGGGCCATTGCCTTTGTCACTGTAAGCAACTAGCTGAAACCTGAGTCTAGCCAATCTAAAGCCAGTGGTTAGGGTGAGTGTTTTTTTATTTTACAATCCGTTTTCCCACAACGGCTAAGTTTCAAGCTGTGAGAACCTCTATCGTTCCAGTCTGTAAGACCCGACCCAATTGGGTCGAATATAATTTTGCAAACTGCTTTATATTTTTCTTTCAAACTTCGCACTCGGTTTTTATTGGAGGCCTAAAAGTTTAGCAAAAACTGTTCTTAGAATATTTTGTCCAGTGGCACACTTATAAAGGGTGACGATGCCTTCGAACCCCCTATTTTCTACGACACACAAAATTACTATTTTTTCTATTTTATTTAAATCTGTTTTTATCCATAATACAAAAAGTCATAAACTTCAATTATGCTAAAATCAACAGTTTTTGTAATATTTAGATTTACACAGAAGTGTACAAATATTTATTAGTATTTATTACAAATACTGACAGAAATTAAAATACAACCCTTCATATTGTTGATCATCAACTAGATAGCAGAGCCTACAACGTTTCTGCATTTCCATTATGTACACCTGTGGAGATTATATTCACACGTTGGTTCATTACTGTCCTTACCCGTTACTTTAATTCTTTTCATAAATACCTACTACAGTCAATTGTTTTCAAAAAATAGGTATTTAGCTTGAAATAAAAGTGTACAAATTGGGCCCCTTACTAATATTACTGTAACCATTTCTAAGCAAATCGAGTAGGCGTACATCAATAGTTGTTTCTGACAGTTTGTTTGTTTGGTGTTTTATACATATTTTGTGTTTTTATTGAATTTTGAAACGTTAAAGAGGTTTTTTTTAAATTCTCCCAGAAACAATGAATTTTTCATTTGAAGAAATGACCGACATATATAATATGTGGAGAGCTTCAAAAAATAGAGGAATTGCGGTAAGGTTGTACCATGTGCCGTGGCATAGTTGGTATGTGTGTGACTACTATGCCCAAGGTGCCCGGTTTAAATTCCGACACGATCTGAAAAATGTTAGGAAAGCATTTTTCACAAAAATACACCTTTGTTTGAATGAGAGGTACAATGGTGGTCCCGTGTGTGCGTATTGTCACGCACGGTTGTACGAATAAAAATTCCCTATCCGTCAAACACCTCATCACTCAACTATTGCTAACATTAAGAGAAGACTACGGGAAACTGGAAATTTAATAATTAAAAAGAATGATGGAGGAAGGCAAAGAACTACAAGCAATATTGAATAACATTTTTGACAGAGCGTCTAAGTACTAGAACAGTAGGTAAAACATTAAATGTGAATGATAGTATTTTATGAAGAGTTTTGTGAGAACAATTGTTACAGACTTGAAATTTACTAAAGTGGAAGCGTTAGAACCACAAAATTATTCACTACGTGTAGAATTTTCAAACTGGTTTAATGACTAATGTCTTAAGAATTGTAATTTTTCAAAATATGTTCTCTACATGGATTAAGCAAAATTTACGTGACAGTGAATTTTCAACTCCAGAAAAAGCCACATTTGGCTGAAGAACCCCATTGTAATCGGCAACGTGGATTCCAAAGTTAAATTTTTAATAAATGTATGGGTGGGTATTGTCGTAGATTGTTTAGTTGGGCCATATATATTCACATATAAAGTATATGGAGCAATTTACACGCGTTTTTTACAAGAAACTCTTGATGAACTTTTAAAAGATGTGCCGTTAAACATTAGTGCTAACTTATGGTTTCTACATGACGGGGCATCCGTTCATTATAGTACATCTGCCCGAGATTACTTAGGCAGGCGATTCCATGAAAAATGGACCAGACCAGGTGAGTGTGTGTTATGTGTGCGCGTGCATGCGCGCGTGCATGCGCGCGCATGCGTGCGTGCATGCGTGCGTGCACGCGTATGTGTGTGCGTGCATGTGTGTGGGTGTGTGCATGCGTGCGTGCGTTTGTGTGTGTGTGTTGTGCTGTGTTGTGTAGTGTAGTGTAGTGTGTGTGTGTATCTGTGTGCATGCATGCATGTGTGTGTGTGCATGCATGTGTGTATGACCTGCGAGATCACCTGATCTAAATCCCATGGGGATACATGAAAACTTTAGTTTACGACACCATTGTTGAAACGGAAGAAGAAGTAATATTAAGGATTCAGGCCACTGCAGCAATTATTCAGTCCGCTCTAATTATTTACAAGAATACATAGGGAAATACAGAAGTGTTGTAGGTCTGCTATCTAGTTGATGGTCAACAATTTGAAGGGTTATGGTAAGGTTTAGTATTTCTTAGTTTGAAAATGAAACAAATGACCGATTAACCACTATAACAGTAGCAGACTTTCAAGCATAGTGAATGAAAATTAAATTGTTGATTGTTTTACAAAGAGAAAAACCAATGACAGGTTTCGCTGTGGTTGCAGCTCATCAGATTGGTGCATTTCCTTTTGCAAAACAACCAAGAAAGTTCTTGAATTATACACAAATTAGGGTGTTTTAATAAGTACAAAAGATTTCCATCTGTCCTCTATACTTTACCATTATAACACTAGTGAACTTTCTAAAAAAGTACTACACCTAATGTTAATCGGGAAGTTGGTCGACAGAAACTAATGCATTTCTTACTTAATAGTAACAAATAATTTTGTCTGGTTTAGAAGAGTAATTCAATTCTTTTGCAAAAAGAAATGCACCAATATAATGAGCTGCAACCACAGCGAAACCGGTCATTGGTTTTTTCTCTTTGTAAAACAACCAACACTTTAATTTTCGTTGACTATGCTTGGATTACTTTTCCAATTCAGAAAAAATTATTTGTTACTATTAAGCAAGAAAGGCATTAGTTTGTCGACAACTTCGACAATAGTACTTTGAAAGTTCACTAGTGTTATAATGGGTAATCAATTATTTGTTTCATTTCCACCTTAGTTGTTTTAGAATAGTTATGAAATTTTGTCTGGCAATGCCATCTTTACTATACTATCGGAGACTCGAAGAAGTCACTGATAATTAGATGTTGATATTCAAGTATAGAGGGCAGATGAAAATCTTTTGTACTTATTAAAACACCCTAATTCGTGTATAATTCAAGAACTTTCTTGGTTGTTTTGCAAAAAGAAATGCACCAATCTGATGAGCTGCAACCACAGTGAAACCTGTCAAAAAAAGATTTCCATCCGCCCTCTATACTTAAATATCAACAACTAATTATTGGCGACTTCCTCAAATCTCCGATAGGATAGTAAAGATGGCACTGTCAGACAAAATGACAACTAAGGTGGAATTGAAACAAATGACCGATTAACCATTATAACACTAGTGAACTTTCTAAAAAAGCGCTACACCTAATGTTAATTGGGAAGTTAGTCAACAGAAACTAATGCGTTTCTTGCTTAATAGTAACAAAAAATTTTGTCTGGTTCAAAAAAGTAATTCAATACTTTTGCAAAAAGAAATGCACCAATTTGATGAGCTGCAACCACAGCGAAACCTGTAATTGATTTCTGTCTTTGTACAACAACCAACAATTTAATTTTTGTTGACTATGCTTGAATTACTTTTCCTAAACCAGACAAAATTATTTATTACTATTTTTGTCGGTACCTGTAATAAATACTAATAAATATCTGTACACTTCTGTATAAATCCAATTATTATGAAAACTGTTGACTTGAGCATAATTGAAGTTTATGACTTTTTGTATCATAGATAAAAACAGATTTAAATAAAATAGGAAAAATAGTAATTTTGACAGTGTCGTAGAAAATAGGGGGTTTAAAGACATCGCCACCCCTTAAAGTATGCTACTGGTCAAAGTATTCTAAGAACAGTTTTTGCTAAACTTTTAAGCTCAAATAAAAAAATTGAGTGCGAAGTTTGAAAAAAAAAATACTTTGCTAAGAAATATGATTAAAAAAATTTTTTTCTTCAACTTTAACAAGCTGTATCTCATAAATTAAGCACTTTAAGGATTTATGTTCCTACCTCACTTTTCATCATTTATCAAGGGCTATCACCTGTAAAGTGTTGTCGGTCGAATATCGTAAAACCCTATATATACTAAATGCAATATTTAAAAATATACTATACCTTAAACGCCTCCCCAGATCGAATTTTCTTCTGTCTTAATTTTTCAAGACTAGGTGGAGCCACAAATACAACATATGGTTTAAGGTCTGATGTTCGTAAAATTTTTAGGCTTTGCGGATGTAAATTAAGTACACAAATTTTCCCTGAATTTACTACAGATCTAATTGCATCTAACGAAGTACCATAATATGCTTTTTCATATTCTCCATGTTCGACAAACTTTCTTGATAAAATATCAGCTTCAAATTGGGCCCTTGTTATGAAATGGTAATCCTGTCCATCTACTTCATTATCTTTTCTTGCTCTAGATGTGTCTATAATTAAAAATAGAATTAATGCAGTTTAGGACATTAATAGTCTTTACTTTTTAATTTTTATGCAATCATTTGTACTAAAAATAATGCTAGAACTTGGCGATAGAATAGTTACATAATAAAATAGGCAGTTTTACTATTTTGCTTAATATTTGTAATAGACCGTTTATCTGCCAAAATCAACTTCCTTACTGCCAATGCTCGAAGCACTTCATCACATATATTTTTAATTGTACGTATGTGTTAGACAGCTTGCGAGAAATGAACATACATATGAGGTTCGCTTTGACCCTGCTCAAAAAAGCGCAATTTCCACAAACCAATTGATTAAATTTTATAAGTTTTTATTGAGAATTAGAGCTATCTGTAAGAGTATTCGCCAAAGCTGAAAAATAGGAATTTACCAACAAATCTTTGCTTTTGTATCTATTGATCAAACTTTTATATGCTAATGCAAAATTTCCGCCTGTTGATGGTTAAATGTTTAATCGAATTTTTTATTACATGCATAAAATTTTTCACAAGTAATGGAATTTTTCTATATGTAATAAATTTTGATTATCATAAATAGATTTTGGGAAAGAAAGTAGAACTTGTTCTAAATTTTTATAGAAGGAAGATCAATATTGATGCATTTGATAAATTATAACTCGTGTGCCTGTTTTGACACCAAATATTTATAATTGAAATGACGATTGAATTAATTTGTGATTTAGAAATTTTGATTTTTTAGCAATAGTTCTTGCACTAACTGAAAAATGCGTATATTTTTTTGATGCCAAGTACTTAAAGTAGTTGGCATCTAAAATCATTCCATAAAATGGTTCCGACTTGAAAAGTTAACTGTATAGAAACTATTTGTGTTTGGATAATGGTGCTGAATGAAGTTTTTGTAAATATAGCCCAAATACAAATAACGAACACTGAAACAAGCTAAATAACATAAAGAGAGAAAGAGAGCGGTAGTTGGGGCGAGTTTTCAAATGGATGTTTTTGACCAACCGCCCAATCAAAAATTATGCCCAGAGCATTTAATACTTGACTGAGGGATGCAGCTGGTTCTCCATTTTTCAGGGGTATTACGCTAGCAATCCAGCATCGGTAAAAATGCCATGTCCCCTGTAAATGTTCTATACCCCCGAGGGATAGCAAACTCCGCTTCAGAACCTTTCGCCTTCCGCGAAATTTACAGAGTTGGATGAAGAATTTTAGATCTCTTTTTTAGAATTAAGGTATAACTGGAAACGTAGCACACGAATGACACAGACAATATCCTTAGTAGTTTAGGGTACACATTTTTGGGAAAACATGTTATTTTTAAGGGAGGTGCAATGCGCTTACGTTATTATAGTATACATATGTCAAGAGACAAGCATTTATCAATTTCAGCAGTGCTTGAGTAAGAATATCTGTTCTTTTATAGAAGCTCGGAAAATTTACAGTTTATAGGAAGACTATTTCAATATAAATCAGGACAAGCAAATACACCAAAAGTACCTAGTACACTTTTATATTAAACCGCAATAATGATAGAGGTTTTACACTAGCATATTCAATAAGAAAAATAACCAATAAAGCTGGAGACATCGTCCTCCACAATAATATTTGTATAAATTTTCATGGGATTTGAAATACCACAGAATCAAAAATGTCATAAAAGTAAGGCACTGAAGACTGAACTAACTCTACTAACGCATTAGAGGTACAAAGTGTTTGAACAAAATTTTAAAGGGTGGGAAATCAAAAGGACTAAGTTTGAACAAAATTAGAACAGAGAGGTTATCAGACAATAACGAAATCATGCGTCAATAACAACAGGCGTATACGAAAGGCGTTGGCCCTTTGACAAGGCACAAAAAAACAAAAGGATGTTTGAGTGTCAGTCAACATATTTTTGGAGATAAGGCAATGGAGCCATCAGGGGCTGATATCAAACTATTTTGTGCTTTCATGGATACGTAGAGGCCTACGATAAAACACATGAATCATGGATTTATTTTTGTGTCAATCGGGGCGATTAACCAGGAAAGGGTGATAAATTGGTTTCATTTGTCAACAATAGTTGCAATTTTAAAGTGACCAATCAGGCCAATAAAGTACATACCACTAGGTATATCATTGGCACTTCTGGATATTCTGCATCATTAGTTGTAAGAATCAATTGGAATATTAGAACTCTGAGTACTGTATGAGTTTTTGTTTGTTTATAATGTATAATTATGTGTTTGTGAATTTCAAACAAAAATGGTTTGATCTATGTAGTGAGAAATTAATAGTTACCTAAATATTCTCTTGGACTATCAAATAGCGAAAAAATAATATTGTTTAAATTTAAGTAAAATATTATTGGCGAAGAGAGTTTGAATTGCCGCTAGCAGCACATATTGTCAGAAAGCAAGAGACTTTCCTTAACCTAAAATCCTACAATTCTAAATTAAATTTTAAGCTTTAAAATGTAATTTAGTTTAACTAGCTACTTTTGAAACATTTTGTTATATACTATAAACATTTTAATATATAAAACAGTCTATAAAAATAATTACAAAAATACAGGTAAGTATTCAAATCTTACCTGTCTATTGGCACCTAAATTAAGCAAGTTTTCAATAGTTTTCCCTAACTGCTCTAACAAATTGGAAAGCAAGCTGGTTGGGTTCTTGGTTTTCATTTTCATTTTCTTATCCAAGTTATATAAATCTTGGTTTCAAAATATTAATTATTTAAAGTTTTTCTAAGAATTTTGTCCAATTATAAGAACAAAAAGTATTTTTCCACAAGATAAGCTTAAGCAATGGTAAAATCCCAAAACAATTATTAAAGAAAATCTCTAATTAGTTCAAAAATTAGCCTAAGATAAAGATAATATCCCAATACATTCCCAAAGATAATTCCAAAATAAAGTTAACGTCTAAAGAAAAAGGAAAATTGTGAGATAATTTTTAAAAATGAGTGAAAACTCCAGAATGAAAAAGCAAGAAATACAAATTGCAAGTGCAAATATTGACTTTTTCCAACATAGACATGATTTCACAAGTACCATGTTTATTGTATTCGAAAAGCATAAACTCAATATCAGCTCCGATAAGTCCTAAAAATTTATTGCATTATTCAAGCCAAAGAGATATCAATCATGAATGGGGGGGATTAGAGAAGTAGTAACCGAGATAATATTAAAGAAATTTAATAAAGATACTTTAAATATTTAAGGAGTCAAAAAATAAAAAAGACTAAAGGTATATTGTAGAGATGAAAAATCAGAGTTATAAAAACAAAAAAAATGCGCATTTTAACAAAAGAATAAAAAAATCTAAAAAGACCAATGTGTTTTACCTGCTTAAATATCAAAAGTATAATAAGTTTTCAATATAAAATAAGGAAAAACAAAACAATCAAAAGGAAACGACAGCAGACCTTATAAAGTATAAAATATTTTATAATACGAAATATATTTAAAAAAGGCAGATAGAAAGTATTAATTATTGCACAAGAGTATTATTGGCAAAAGATTTTAGGTCTTTTATATGCCATTAATCCTCGTGGTTTACCATCGAGATCTTCTAGTTTGTAGATAAATGGATCAGCACAAATCTTACTTTACATAAATAATTTTAAAGGAAATTTAATATAACTTTTTCATGTTCAAAGTAAATTTCTGTCATTTTTAAGTGTAAATAATTCATTTCAAAAGTTTTAATCTAATTTACAACAAAAATCTCTAAAAAATCAATTTACAACTAGTTATTTAGAAGTTATCAAGAGCTAGGTAAACAAAATGTTCAACAAGAAATTATTACACAAGTCAATTTAAATAAAAAATTTTAGCTTCCAATGACAAATGAACAATTTTCAAGTGTCGAAATCTTAAATGAATAAGCAAAAATCACTTTAAGGTAAATATTTCAAACTCATCGAAATTGGACGTTAAATAAATTTATGCTATGAAAATTTACATAAACAAAAGATATACCATATATTAAAAAAGTTTCTTCTTCAACAAAAACAAATTAGAGATAAGTCCAAGTCATTTATGTAGAAAAATGCTAAAACAAATACGGTGGTGTTTCAAAATAAATCACTCTATGCAGGACTAATTATGAAAATTAATCATTTGTAGGTTACGTGTTAAAAACAAACTTTAAATGCATTATTGGGTATAAAATTTTAAAAATTTTCCTTCAAATAGACGTAAATTCTGTTAAATATTCGCGAAAACCACAATTTTAATTCCTTAACTTTATTAAATCTTAAATGTTGAATATCACTTCCAAATACGAGACAATGATATACATTATTTGGTACGCAAGTAAACCATTGGAAATCGCTAGCAATATATTCCAGGGTATCAAAATCTATGGAAGCTTTATAACAAAAGAACAGTAATAAGTTACAACATTATAATTTGAATAAAGGTCACTATGCCTGTGGCCACGTCCTCAATGCTCCACCCGAAGGTACTACATTGAATAGTTACAACAGCAACACAAAGAATACACTACATACAATTCAAATTAGTATAGATGTGCATGATGTAATTTGTAAAACTATTTTTAATTCATACAGAGAAAGAAAAAGTCAACTTTTGACATTCTCTAATTAATAAACAATTTTCATTATATATATATTATATATATAATGTAGTGTCAGTAGGAGCTACAAGGGTTCTAAGGGTTGTTTTTGTTGAAGGTAGTGTATGCCAAATAAAGTAAGCCAAATATCAGATCCCGTAATTTAAAAATTTATGTTTGCAGTACTGTACAAACGTTAAAGTATTTGAAATGTTAGTTAAAATGTAAGTGCCGAGACGTAAAAACAATGACTTGATGACGTGATAAAACACACAGTATTCAAGGTTTTATACTGAGTTGTAGTTTAATAAGCCATAGAACGTACATTTGCCAATCGAAAACCGGATGCGTCTGTCCACTATTAACCATGCAGATCCAGGTTTATATGTGTAACATTTCGGCATTTATTTTACTAGAATCAACCTTTGGACAAACATGTAACATCAAAATTATAAGTAATAGCATTGTCAAATATGATTGAAGGGTTGTGCGATATTTAGGACCAATGATTGAACATTATGTCTGAAAAGGGAAAGTGCAAAAGACAAAGTATTAGGTATTAGTGACACGAACTTGGTGATACGACGTTATTGGATGGTTTTTGTATACAATGAAATAAAGAGTAGGCATATTAATATTGTAATTATCACCTAGGAAAAGTAAACAAGGGGGTCGATTTCTAAATATTTTTGTAATAAGACGTGTTTGTAAACTGCGCTAAATTGTTTGAATATTTTTGAAGATTTAATAAATGGGTTTGATATGTGTACGAGTTTAATTTATGTAAAGGAAGAGTAAGGATAAGCGACGGTAAATAAAATAATTGAAAGCAACGACGAGTAACGAGTTTAAGAGTGGAATTAGTGCGACAGCGAACCGGCAGAACATAAGTGGATATTGGAACGAGATTTATATAGGCAGAAAGCATCGAATAGGATTTATAAGATTGAAGAAGGTATTATTAGGATTGAATTGGATATGGTTGTATGTATAGCAGGGCATTGAGTGGTAAATAGAAGGAAGGATTCAATTGGAACGAGCGGATTAAAAGGAGGAAGTATTGATTTGGAACGAGCGGATTAAAAGGCGGAAGTATTGATTTGGAACGAGCGGATAAAGAAAGCAGTGATTTAGAACGAGAGAAGCAAAATTAAAAGACAGCATAAAAGTAGCAAGAGGATTCGTACGAGACATAGAAGGTATAACACCGGAAAAATTAGCGCAGGGGAAGTAAATACAAAAGGTCATTCAAAATTCTAAATTTGGGTCATATTTATTTTAGATTTGGGAGCATCAAAATTAAGTAAAAGATACCTGGAGCCTAGACAGCAGATTTCATAGTGATAGTGCAAACCTTGTAAAGACGTATACGGCGAGTAGGATTTTGAGCCAGCATTCATAGAGGCCGATAACGAAGTATAGAATAGGTGAGTACTGTGTGATATAACGTCAAAGTCAGAAAGTTTGTAATATCATTTAATTTGGCACAAGGCTACGTGGATCATATAAAATTTGGCATATACAAATGTAAATTATTAAAAGGTACTAAAACAAAAGATAGTGCTGTTTGGTTGGTGCATTGCACATCTACTTACCACTGAACCCACGGTAAGTAGGTGGATACCCTGGGAAGAAAGAGTTTTCATATAGTCGAGGCATATTTAAAACAGTTTTGATTTATTAACCAACCAAACGTTGCTAAAGCACGTAATGTAAAATAAATATTTGCACATTATATAAAAATAATTAAATTAATAAAAAAAGGCGCGAGAGGGGTGAGCATAAGAAGGTATATACATATATATATTGTAACATTATTTTGTAATGTTAACAATTAAACGCATTAATTAATTAATAATTCAGTAACTTGAATAAAGTATAGACAAAAATTCCCACAATAAATTACTTTACATTCAGTCAGGCTCCTTTATAATAAAAATACCACATTTACCGATAGCTTCGGGCTACTAAATTCCAGCGGCAGGTCATAATAATGTAAAGCTCTACCCTAGTAAGTCAAATACAATAAACTTCTTAAAAGTTAGGTCGGTAACAGACTAACAAATCCGATTAAATTAAAATGTATAGTACCTTTTAGCGTAAATAAAGGAAAACCAATTTCAGTTTGAAAAGCTTAACACTTTTGTTGATTTACAGCGGGTTAGACAAAACAAAACATTATAATAGCGGACACTATTTCCAAATGGATTTGTTCAAATAATACAAGTAATTTTAAGTAGTCTGGAGACATTCATTGTATTTAAAATCCATTTTGGCTCAAGTAGGTTTGCCGGTCTTTAATGCCAGACTACGGCCGCCATAAGTAGATTCCACATTGCCATATTTAAGTAATTCGTAGAAGGTAAAAATATAATTTAAATTCGTGGGAAAGTGATTGCATCCGTGACCATCATCTAAAAAGGGGTTGGATTTGGTTTCTGAAATCTTGTTTTGTGGGAGGTTCTGTTCAGTCATTGGATAACAGAAAATGACGCTCATAATTATTACGGTAGGGAAATAGTCTATATATTTGAAGGCTTAGCCAAAGACAGGGAGTTCTTCCAATGGGGCCGACGGTGGTTAAGAAGTAGAGGGAAACGTAGTTTTGCGGGTAGCGTTTCTCTGGCATGACAGAATATTCCACTTCGTATCACGTTAGAAAAAAATTGGAAAGAAGGTTACTCTTCCAGTTTCGCGAGGGTTATGCCCATAGTTCGCGGATTTAAAGTGATACAAGCTAAATATTGAAAACTTGTAGGCGTGTGACGCACAAGTAAGTGATATTGTCAAAATTCTGCCGAGTTCGTGTGCCAGTCAATTTTCTTAAACATTACAAACAGAAGCAACAAGCGAGATTCTCTTCCCAAATTTAAGAACTGCTCTACGTTGGAAAACAAACCCTTAAACAATGGACAATTATTAGTAAGTAAGTTTTTTATAGTTAAGTAGCATGACCAATTTTAGTTAGTTTATTTGTTAGGACGTTTTGGCCATAAACCGTAGGATTAAATTAGTGTACAATTTATAATATAAGTTTCTTTCATATACAAGTGTTTGATAACTATTTATGTACTCAAAATTTTCATATATTCCATAGTCACCTATTCACTTAAAATTTATAAACTAAAATCAATGCATGTAAGAGGTTCACGTTTATTGCTCTGTGAATTAAATAGTTTTGTTTGCCGTTGATTAAGTCAATAGTTTTCTTATTTTTTTATATAAGTAGTAAAAAAGTGATGAATTGATTAAAAGAAACCATTGTCCTCCTTGGGATGACAAGTCTCTCAAGGTTTTGTACGAACATTTGGACATTCTCGACTTGTCTGGCGCCCTTGGCAATTGTCATTAAGCCACAATATTTTATGAAAGGTAAGTGCCACATTTTTGTAGTATATTATAAATTAATTTAACCCTTTTTTTCAAAATTTCAACCCTCTATATGATCCACGACCTTCCGCTAGCTAGTGCCGGTGACCCCCCTTTTAATTTTGTTTTACAGGCCGCCCCCATTTTATAATTTGACTGGAAAAGATACACTTAGTAGCTTTTCCGCCTGTAAATATATATATATATATATATATATATATATATATATCCCAGTTGCAGTAGTGCCCTAAAAGAATATGGAAAGAAAGGTGGAGATGATAATTAGGTCACTACATAAAAAACATGCACTAAATGGCACTCCAACCGCTTTAGTTGTAACAATGTAACTAATAATTTATAACCTACTCAACGCCAGATCTAAGAAACAAGGAAAATTACTTTCACTTTTAAGGCGAAAATAATAGGTTTATTAAATATAAAAAAATGGAAATTCGTTATCTAATAAATAAACGTTATGTTACGGGTTAATTCACTTAACACGCAACAATGTTAAAACTAGTTATATAACATTAATTTCACATACAACGGCTATGGAATGTCACTGGTCATTGATTTTTTAATGTAGAAATAAATGCAGAATTTATATTTGTTATTCATACTGTCAACCGCATACTAGTTTTATATATCTAACAATGGCAGCACATGTTTCGTTATTTAAATTATATGTTAAGCATTTCACCAAATGACGACTTTTGAAACTAAACTGATTTTGATACCTAATTATACACAAGTATAGTGAAAATGACTGTAAATGAACTTGTTGGCCAGTGTCACGCGTAACTTATTAAAATACAATTCAAAGTTTAAAAGAGAAAAATGTTTAGTCTAATGGTATATGTTTAAGCCATTGTACATAAATTGAATAAATAAAATGAACATGCACATAATGTAACAAAATGTATTAGCTACTTACGAGGTATTGCAGCAGCAAATCGCTCGGCATCCTCCATCAGTCTTTGTCTAAGTTCATGCCTTCCGATATTAGGAGGACCAATTAACACTATTGGTCGTTTATTTGTGGCACGTGGATAGTATAACGCAACCTCTTCATAAGTTAGAATTTCTTCAGGCTCATATTCTGTAAAATTAAAAATTACAAGAAATTTGCAAAACTGATGTTTAACTTACCCTCAACAGTATTTGCATACATTGGATAACCACCTTCAGCATATGTTCCTTTCTTTTTCTTTCTTTTATTGGTTTTACCACATAGTAACGTTGTTGATTTTCTTTGTGTTCGAGGATACCTTTCACTAGCAGCTAACCTCATACTTTCTCTTTGATGTTGAAATGATTGTGATGGCACTAAACCAGCTAGTGTTTGATCTTCTTCTCCTATAAAAAGATTAGTTTATAATGCATGATAAATTGGAAGGTGTCTTCAATGTAGTCACCTTCTCTATATGCTTGCCACCAGTTAGGATCTTCTTGGCTGATGATATGCAGAACGTCACCTTTTTGAAAACTAATTCCTAGTTCCCTGCATGGAATGTATAAATCATCTTCGGGATCATAATCAAAATGCGCTTTAATATGTAAAACGGCATCTCTTCCAGAATGACCTCGTCCTTGTAATGCTGGCACAATAAGAAATGTTAGTGTTCCCTCCATAGCTGCTAATATATCACAGACTGTATTTACACTTTTCCCACGCATTTCAATACCATTAACTTCTAATATTTCATCTCCTTCGTGTAAAAGGCCACTTTTATCGGCTGCTCCACCCCTTACAATTCTCCCTAAATTTGACCGAATCAAAATCGCATACTTAACGCATGTATATATTTACCAACAACAACTGCATCTCCATCGTTTCGTATAGTAGCACCAAGTGGTTCAGTACTTTTTTCTATTTTAATTATTTTAATATTGTCTAGACCATAATGATCAGGTAACTTTTGGGATGCGGTGTCGGAAATGGAAGGCGTTGGTGTTGTTGAATCAGGAGGTAGTATTGAGACGATTCCGTCATGCGCAAACATAAGCGCTTCAAGTTCATACCCTAAAAATACAAAATCCCATTAAAAAATAGACGTAGGTTGTTACGTGCCAAGGGTCACTTAAACATTGTTATTAGTTTAGTTTTGATGTATGGAAGTTTCGCGCCATATTTTCAAAAGACGCAGTGCGCGAAAATTTTAAATAGACTAGGCGTACTTCCGATACGTCATAGTGAGTTTGCGCAGATGGCGTGACCCTAGAGGGGTAGCCGAATAACTTCGTGCCGATGTGAAAAAGACAAAGGAGTGAAAAAAGTTTCCGGTTCTCTCTCTATAACGTGGCTTTTTGCCTGGTATCTTCGAGTGGAGTGGTCGTTTCTTTGGTAGGCGACAATTTGAGAGCCACCTAGGCGTACCGATCTCCACGACTCTGGAGGAAGACCTAATGACTGCCGTAGCTGGCCGGAGCTGATCCGAACGCTTTTGTAGAGCGTCGGCGTATCATCTCTAATCCCTCCGGGAGGAGCCCTGATGGACTAGGTTAGAGGCCTACCCTAGCGCAACTTCGCGGGAATCTGGACCTATTATGTGAGTACTTCATAGTTTATATTGTTCGCTTTTATCTTTGCTTTAAAATTAATATGTAAATTTCCGAAGTATTACGTAATATTGGGGACGTCATTGGTAGATGACCGCGCCCAAATCTGTATAAGATTAGCGCTGCCAACCACCGATGGTGTCTAGTAAACCTCGCTTCCGGTGTTGTATTTATCGAACTTTTAAAGTGTAACTACGTTTAAAATGTAAGAAGGTTACAATTTTTACCTGTTAACAAAGTGGCCAATTCCACAGCATAAGCACTTTGAGAGTTTCCTAAGGCATCTATACAGTCTCTAAGAGCAACTTGAGCATTTGGGGCTGGTCGATAAATAATTTTTGAGCGAACAGCTTGCACTTTATTATATATAGCCAAGGCACGTCCAAATTGAGGAGATAACAGTAACGATTGTACAGCTGCAACTCGCCCTTCCAATCCACTAAGTCCACCACCCGTTCCAGCTTTTTTTAGTTGTAACTGAAGGCGTTGAATAGATGCCACTAAGTCACCATACCCTAAAATTAAGAACAGATTATTAGTTTGGACATATGCTTACTATACTATATTTCCAATAATTATTCATTCAAATTTATGTTATTTTTGTGATTTTAATAGTGACTTCGTACAATCTGTAACTGTTACTTTCATAAGCAAAGAACTCAAACGAATCATAGGTGAGCAACCTAGTTTCAAATTTTGCATAATTTATCTTAGATTACATTTTAACCACAAATATAGATTTAGTTCGTAAAGTAGAAGTTAATCCGTACCTCAGATAGGTGATCATGAATTAGTAAGTTGTCAAATCAGTTATCGTATAGAACTAGCAAAAACGTGCTTTATAACAGTAAAAGATTTCAAAACCTTGACTACTACAAATTTGCAAAAAATCCATACTGTAGAATGTTACTTTTAAACTTGATTCAAACTTATTGAATGAAAATATTTTAAGTCTGCTTAATGTTTATCTACCTTCTATCATATAGCAATTACCAAAACAGTTGTATCACGGTCAACTTTTAATATAAAAGGCTAGTTGAAAATAGGGATAAGGAATTGAAACGAATGACTGGATATTATATCTGAAGTGTAATCCATTTGCTTGATTTTCTTTCCTGTAAAATTCAAACCTTTATTTTTCAACATTTTTTACCATGCAAATTCAGTACTTGGGATTGAAGTTTATAGAGATTAAAATTTTGTTAAAATTTTTAACTGTTCTGAATGGACCTGCCTGCACATTGAAGAAGTTCTACATTACTAGAACAGGTGGAATGGCTTCTGCGTTCCAGTATGGCATTCTAAGACACACTAATACGATGTGGAAGGCAAAAGGAAACCAACACATTACCTCCCAAGCACATAGTGTACTTAAATTGTAATTAACATGATGGCATCCTCTGGAGTAAAAAATTCCGGAGTTAAAATAGTTTCCAATTCGGATCTCCGGGAAGGGAATACTTCGCAAGATGTGATTGGAAAATTCAGAAAAAGAGTCGGGAACATTTTGCCAGTTGGAAAGTGGAATATCAGAAGTATGAAACAAGTAGGTAAGCTAGAGAACTTAAAAGTTAAAATGGATAGGTTAGCACTATGTCTAGTGCTAGGGATCAGCGAAGTTCGATGGCCAGAGGCGGGGATTTTTCGAGTGGATACTTTAGGGTAATGCATACAAGATCAGAGGAAGGAAATTCGAGTGTGGGAATAGTTATGCAAAAAAAGATAAGGACAACGTGTAGAAAACTACTAACAAAAGAACGAAAGGGTACTCATGATTAGATTAGAATCTAAACCGGTAAATACAGTAATAATACAAGTATATATGCCCATCTCTAGCTACAGTGACGAAGAGATAGAAGCGATCTACAAAGATATCGAACACATACTAAGATATGTAAAAGGACATGAAAATTTAATAATTATGGGAGATTTTAATGCAGTGGTAGGCGAGGGTAAGGAAGGAGCGGTTGTAGGTTTATTTGGTTTAGGCACAAGGGACGACAGGGGAAATATACTGGTAGAACTTTGCGACAAGAACAATTTAATCGGCATAAACACATTATTTCATGCTAGAAGACGATACACGTGAAGATGCCAGGAAATATAGAAAGATATCAAATAGATTACATTTTTGTTAGACAATGGTTTAGTAATCAAGTAAAAGACTGTAGAAGCTACCCGCAATTAAATATAGAGACTGACCACAACATCGTAATCATAAAGGCCGCTCTACATTTAAAAATTTGAAAAAAAGGAATGGAAAAGGCACTTTGACTTTGAGAAACTAAAAGCTAAAGATATCCACGAAAGATTTGAAAAAAAGTCAAATGAATTGCTGAAAGATATGGGAACATTTCTGATACTAAGGAAGTAGAAACAGAATGGAAATAACATTAAATCTAGCTTAGACATGGCGGCCAGAGATATTCTGGGGTATACACAAAAAGAAAATGAGAAACCATGGATAACAAAGGATATCATGAATTTATTAGAAGAAAGACGAAAATACAAAACTAGATAAGATAAAACAGAAAAACAGCTACAAAGCCATAAAATAGGAAATTATTCGCAAATGCAGGAAAGCTAAAGAACAATAGATAGATGAAAAGTGCAAAGAGGTACAAACTAAGATGGAAATAGGAAAGACAGACGAAGCATACAAACTAATGAGAATGAATTTTAGGAATATAAAACCGTAAAGCAAAAATATAAGGGATGCAGAAGGGAACGCCACTATAGAAAATGTAGAGAAAGAGGTTAGACGGCAAGAATATATAGGGAATTTATATGCAGGAGAGGAACTAACAGCATTAGAATAGGAATCAGGCATTTAAAAGGATGACTTGGTATTGAATTGGTTTGAATTAGCATTAAAGGGTCTGAAAAATGAGAAGGCGTCGGGTACAGAAAAGGTGCAAGCAGAAACTCTAAAAGCGCTGGACAAGCAGTACAAAACGTCTTTTCCAACTTGTAAGCTATATGTATGAGACAGGCGAAATACCGAAAGATTTCAAACGTAACATCATAGTCACAATACCAAAAAAGAGAGGCTTGGATAGATGCGAAATTTTCGAACAATAAGCTTTGACAGCACACGTGTCAAAAATATTGTACAAAGACGAATGGAAAAACGAGCTGAAGAAATACTAGGAGAAGTTCAATTTGGGTTTAGACGAAACAGGGGAACCCAGGAAGCTATTTTAGCTTTGAGGGTGATCATTAAGAAAACAATAGAAAAAAGAGAAAACTTGATAGGGTTTGTAGATCTGGAAAAAGCATTCGACAAAGTAAAATGGAAAAAAATGTTCGAAATACTCAAAAAGATTGGAATGAGTTTTAGGAATAGATGGATAGTACATAGCATATATAGTGCCACCAAGCAAACATAGGACTTGGGAGATGTGTCCTTGGTGTCGCTACTTGCTAAGAAGTGCACTCAAAGTAGAAATCTTTTAATTGTCAAATTGAAATATTTGTGAGGTTAGGTTATTAACATTCAACACTAATGGCATTCGTATATTTTCAAATGTTTAATACTTTTAGAAAATGACATAACACACACCATAGAATTTTAAATTTCCTTAAAAATGCTTGTTCCCACAGTGAACTTTGAAACAAATCGCTTTCTGATTGGTTCCATATGTTGTTGCTGGAAATTAGTTCACATATTTTCCGGGTCGTATGTTTGCTTGTTGGCACTGTACAAAGAACAAATAGCTGTAATAGAATTAGAGCAGGAACATAGAGAAGTAAATATTAGGAAAAGGGTGAGATAGTGATGTGCTCTATTCCCGTTAATTTTTAACTTGTACATCGAAGCGACAATAAAAACTGTCAAATGTAGGAAACCATTTGGAATTACTATGCAGGGACAAAAGATTGGTATGCTTAGATTTGCAGATGATATAGCGGTATTAGCATCTAACAAGGAAGAGTTAGAAGCTGCTCTTAATGAAATGGAAACAGTTCTAACAGACAGATATAGTATGAAAATTAAGAAAAATAAAACTAAAGTACTAATATACAAAGGAGGGGAAAATAAATCAAGAACTAAAATACAAATAGGCAACGAGAACTTATAAGATGTTAAGGATTTCTGCTACCTAGGAAACCAAATAACGCAAGATCGGAAGAGCGCAAAAGATATAAAACAAAGATTAACACAAGGCTGTGCTACAGTTAACAAGAAAAAGCAACTACTGTGTTCAAAGGCAACAAACATAGAAACAAGAAAAAATTGCTTAAAACATGTGTGGAGCAGAGCACTGTATGGCTGTGAAACTTGGACGGTAGGAGAAGCGGACAGGAAAAAGATACAAGACTTTGAAATGTGGTGCTACATACGTATGATGAAGATATCTTGGACAAACAAAGTTAAGAACAACGAGATACTAGAAAGAAATATGTGGAATATATGGAATACACTAAAAAATTGGAGAGATAGGATGATAGGCCACATACTAAGGCACGAGGGAATAGTGCTGAAAATATTAGAATCAGAGATAGGAAAAAAAGTGGTAGACTTAGGTTGTTAGACTATTGCACACAGATAGTCAAAGATGTAAGCTGTGGAATTTTCAGGAAAATGTGTAACTAGCTCAGAATAGAAATTGATAGAGGTACGCGGCCAACCAGTTCCAAGACGGAAAACCTAATGGCAAAAAAAATAATTATACTTAAACCTGATCATTATTATAAACAACTACAAGTGTTGGTTTTGCAATATTCACAACCAATGTTGATTGTGTTGTTACGTTATATTTTCAAAATCGACTGATTTCTGCATGTTTGTTTAACATACTGTAATAGTTCCAAAGCTTTTTTAGTAAGCGATTCTGTAATGAAGAAGTGCGTGCCCTTTAATTGTTTCTTAGCAGTATATATTTTATTTCTATAAAAGTATGATATAAGCTTTACAATAATTGGCCGGGGCCTTTTTCTCGATTTGTCCGGTGCACCAAGTCTGTGACATCTGTCTATATTTTGAATGTCTATTTGAAATTGGGGGATATTCAGTTTATTATTTACAAAATTGATCACCATTTGAGATGCATCTTCATTGTCTTCTTCAGGTATGCCATGTATTACTAGACTATTTCTTCTAATGTAGGCTTCTTGGTCATCAATTTTGTCTTCCAATTTAACTATGAAATTCTTTATGGCAACAACGCAATTCAAAATGTGTTCTTTAAACATTGAGTATTCATTTTTAAGCGTTTCTATAGTAAATTCGCTGGTCAGAAGTTTTTTAGCTGACGTAGCCAGTTTTAATTTGTCTTCAAAGTCAGACATAGCAATTTGAAACAGGGTTTCAAATTTACTCAACGCCTCTATAGACATAATGTACGTATTACAATTAATAATGTGACAATCAAGTTATTGTTATCGATTGATTGCACCGCGCCGGTCAACTAAACTGTTTTAGTTCTTATCACTTACAATAATGCCAAGCGAATAAAACTTATTTGTTATTTTAATGAAATACTACCGTGTTTCTGGAGATATATCTTTAATATTTACACTATTCACTAACATTATACTAGGACGTTTGTTGTCAAAATTTCACTAATTATAGTTGCCATTTTCTATTGTAATTAACGATATGTTGCAGGACTCGTCAAACGAACGTGTTATAGTAACATATCACTTCACTCAATAACAGCGGCCAAAAGAGAATGTGATTTCATACTGATAAGTGAACCCAACTGAAGGATAAAAGTAAATAGAAACTACGTCTGTAACCCAGATAAATCAGCTGTTATAGTCAAGAGCAATAAGAACCTAACTATAACAAGATTTTTAGTGGCCAATGCTACACTGGTGTAGAAACGTCTTTGTATACTTTAATCTCTGTGTACATAAGTCCGAACTGATCAATGAACGATTTTATTATAAGCCTAAACTAAATAAGTTGGGAAGTAAAAAGAGAAATAAGGAGGTTGTAGTAGCAGGAATCTTTAATGCAAAAAATGGACTATGGGGCGGTAACACCGCAAACAAAACAGGAAAGGCAGTGTGGGAGTGGGCTAATTCACTTGACATGACAGTAATAAATGATGGACGGGATCCAACTTTGATCCGGGTTAACGGAGTCATATTTATCGACCTGACCATGGTTAACCATGGTTAGTAGTGGGCTTATAAAAAATAAATGGGAAGGGAAGACGTTAGACGAGGAAACATACAATGACCACCGATATATATTCATAGTAATAGGAAGAACTACACCAAAAAAAGGAAAATGAGTATATAGAGATGTGAAAGATAAAAAATAGGAGAGGTTTTAGAAAATTGACTGCAGAAAATGACGTAGCCCAAATTACACCAGAGAGGTGTATTACCAATATAAAGAAGGCGTTAAAGGAAATGGCACCTATGGTAAAGGTAACAGACTGTAATAAACTACCATACTGGTGAGATGAGGAGATCTGGCCTTTGATATAGGACAGTCGCAGAAAAAGGCGTCTATATCAAAGAGTGCATGAAAGGCAGGATAGGGAAAACAAGTAAAGGGAGTACATAGATGCCAAGAAATCAGTAAAAGTCACAATCGCGAACCTAAAACAGCAAAAATGGGCAGAATTAGTAGGTAAACTAGAAACCAATATATTTGGGGATGCTTATAAAAATGTGTGTCAGCAACTAAATATGGACATGCATAAGGTAGACGTGACGGATAAAGAAACATTATGAACCTTTGCCGAATTATTTATTGAAAGGTAATAGGATGACGAGCAAGCAAAAGAAGTAGGAGCATGGCTAGCATACCCGCGGCAGCCATTTACAACAAAAGAACTTTTAATTGCAAACCAAAAAATTAAAATTAAGAAAGCGCCAGGTCCAGACGGTATAAAACCTGAAACGGTAAAGGCAATTGTGAAGGACAATGCAGACTATTTTGTGAAGCTGTATAATAATCTGGCCAAATGTGGAGAGTTCCTCAGTAAATGGAAAGCCACCCAACTGGTATTGATACAAAAGCTCCGAAAAGATGCCTCACAACCTGTGCGGTATAGACCGATCTGCCTCCTAGATGTACTAAGGAAAACGTGTGAGCACATAATAAATGCCAGACTTCAGGAAGAAATTGAAAGCAAAGGTGGATTCCACGACAACCAATACGGTTTCAGGAAACGCAGATCCACAGTGCATACCATAAACAAAGCGCTGAGCCTCGTGGAACAAAACCGTTTTGGTTGGAATGCGTTCATACTAGTGGATGTTAGGTATGCTTTTAATACAGCCTGCTGGGAAAAAATAATACAAAAATTGCAAGTCAGGGGCATTAGCAAATATAATACAGGCCTGCCTAAAACAGAGAGCAGTGAGGATTAGAGAGCACGTAACCAGGGGGAGTTCCACAGGGCTCGGTTTTGAAGACTATCCTATGGAACATATTGTATGATGATGTCATGAGTATCCCGGTACCCCAAGGAGTTTACCTGATTTGCTATGCAGATGATTTGCTTATAGTGATGACCGCAAAGAAGGGTGCAAAAGGCCAACAGGAAATGACTATTAAGGGAAACCAAACCCTGGATATAGTTAACAGCTGGATGAGGGAAAAAATGGAAGTAGCCCCAGAGAAGACCACCGTGGCAGTGCTAAAATTAGGGAAAAAAGCAAGGGAGAACCAATTTCAGATGGATAGATACGTTTTGCTAAGCCTCATTGTTAAATATTTAGGAGTTACTATCGATTGCTTACAGTGGTGACCGCAAAGAAGGGTGCAAAAGGCGACCAGGAAATAACCATTAAGGGAAACTAAACCCTGGATATGGTTAACAGCTGCATGAGGGAAAAAACTGGAGGTAGCCCCAGAGAAGACCACCGTGGCAGTGCTAAAATTAGGGAAAAAGCAAGGGAGAGCCGATTTCAGATGGATGGATATGTGATTTTCCTAAGCTTCGTTGTTAAATATTTAGGAGTTACTATCGATTGCTTACAGTGGTGACCGCAAAGCAGGGTGCAAAAGGCCAACAGAAAATGACCATTAAGGGAAACCAAACCCTGGATATGGTTAACAGCTGGATGAGAAAAAACTGGAAATAGCCCCAGAGAAGACCACCGCGGCAGTGTTGAAATTAAGGAAAAAAGAAGGAGATCCGATTTCAGATGGATGGATACGTGATTTTCCCAAGCCTCACTGTTAAATATTTAGGAGTTACTATCGACTACAGATGACATTTCTTAAACATGTACAGGAAGTCACTGATAAGGTGGCAAGGGTTATGAGAGCCATCAGTGCGATTCTGCCAAATGTAAAAGGACCAATGTAACAAAAAATGAGAGTGCTTGTTTCGACAGTACAGTCGGTTGTTACTTATGTAGCACATGCATGAGAGAGGGCTCTACTGATACTGAAAGCAAAAAATGATATGCTAAGATGTCAGAGAGCCATGGCACAGCGTGTTTGTAGAGCGTACTGTACCGTGTCAAATGAGGTAGCACTGGTGATTGCCGGCCTGATACCCTTGGATCTGGTAGTCAGAGAAATCGCCGAGAAGTATAAAAACCGGCAAGGCAACCGAAATCTGGAGTATGCAAATATCCAAAGTGAAAACAGGAGGATAAACCATGCAGGCTTGGTAGGATAGATGGAGCGATTCTACAAAAGGAAGGTGGATGGCAAGTATTATAACCGACCTAAACAACTGGAAGACGAGAAAACACGGCACAGTTGATTATTATATAACGCAGGCGCTGTCGGGTCATGATTGTTTTGGATCGTATCTGAACAAAATTAAGAAAGAATAAATGACTGAGTGCTGGTTCTGTGGAGAAGAGGAAGATGATGCCAATCACACTTTTTCATATGTGGGAGATGGAAGCAAAGAGAGAATTAAGGTGGAAATAGACATAGATAGTCATATCGCTCCAAATAACATTGCAGACACAAAGCTAACTTCGCCAAGAAAATGGAAGGCTAATGGCAAATATTTTCGAACGGTGCTGCAAGCAAAAGAAAAAAGAAACGAGCAAGAGAAACGACAAGGATTGTGGAAAGAAGATAAATATCCCAGTAAGTGATGCTATTATGGCGGTTCCACTGCACTTTGTTATGAGCGGGAAGAGAGGGATGGGTGTAGTTGGCCAGTATGGGTTCCTGGTGAGGATTCAGGAGAGCTGAACATCGCACATCTCTGGTATGCCTTGTCAGAAACCCATATAAATCCAACACTACTTACCGTTAAGATCCTCATGATAAGTGTCTTCCCTGTAGTAGGGAACTTTGAAGCTGCAAGGCAGAAGGGTAAGTTACTATGGGGGCATCCAAGATTCCTAATCCTCTATAACAATAAAAAAAACAATAGAGGTACACGGCTAACTAGTTCCAGGATGGAAGACCTAATGATGATAATGACACAATAGGCACAACAATAGTTCAAAATTTTTAACTGTAAATTAAAAAGACGTTCTAGCTTCAAGTAATTTATCGATCAATATCCTCCATACAATAAAGATTCTGTAAAAGTTAGCACAAAATGAGCAAAAAATCTTGTTGCGTGATACTTTGTTATGTTCAATTTCACCCGGCTGAATATTTTCGTTTCAATTCCGACTTTCTCAAATTTCTCCGTCACTTCCACCTTGACATTTTGTATAACAGTTCTAAGTGACGCATTCATTTTGTACATTTTATTTTAAGTCTACAATAGTTTGTTAGTCAATCAATCGTACACCTTTATATCAGTGTATTATCGTAACGTCCTAATTCATACTAGTATTGTTATCAACACATGCTACACGGTTTGAATAGTCTAGGAGTTTTCTTTTACATTTGGTTGTTAATTTGATAATGCGCTCATCGCGTTATTAAACATTCTTTCCCGACAAATCCTTTCGGTAGTGTTACGGGAAACTAACGTAATAAAATTGGTAACAAATTTGGACGCCTTGGCGTGGGGTCCGATGAAACCCTCTACCATTGTTGTTATTTTTTTTATCAGACGTGTTTTCGCTGGCGATTCTAGACCCTTTAAAAACAATGGCGCCCTATTTCTGATTTTATGAACTTATCCTTTTACGTTTAGTATTCTTTTTGATATTTAATCCTTTTGTTACCTTCGTATTGAATAAAATGGTTTTGTTTCGATTCACTTCTGATATTTTATAGTTTATTCGGTTGTTGTTGGTAATTTTGCATTACTCTGATATACAGTGTGTATTTCTTTTGTCACAATGGTTACGTGGGGGTTGGATGTAAATAGGCTGTTAAAACCCGAACTCCAATATGAGTTATCTTCTCGAGGATTTGACTGTGACATTAAAGTCGAAGGGCTGCGTAAAGCCGCCCGCAACGCGATTCAAGTGGAAATGAATCAGTCTTTTACTCCTAGCCCTTATACTATTACGACTTTGCTGAAGATGTTACTGATAATAAGTTTGCTCGTTTGCGCTCCTTGTGGGTACACACTCAGCGATGTTGTGAGTTGATGGTGGCTAGCTCTACGGAGGAAGCCCTTAAGAAAAATAAATTATTATTCGCTTTACAGACCATTCGTTCTGATGTTGAGGCGACTGTTGGAAAATTTAAGCGTGTTACCTTTGCCGATTTTACTCAACAGTCTTCTTTCAGCCCACAAACTCTTAATGTAGCTGCCACCATTACGAGAGAAGTTCCTTATCTGTCTTCTGATTCCGAGGAAGAATTTGATACTTCCACTATCGTTAATACTATGACCCCTACTAAAGGATACCCGCTCGCTAAACTGAATGTCTCTTTTTCAGGTGAAGGTTCTCTACAAGAATTCTTGATTCGTATTAAGGAACTCAGTGTTTGGCTAAATATTTCTGCTCAGCAACTTTTTCTTTTTACTTCGGAATTACTTACCGGAAAGGCTTTACTTCTCTTTCGCGCATCTCAGCGTTCCCTCAGATGTTGGAAAGACGTTGTGACTTTATTAAACACAGAATTCCTACCCGTGGACTATAATAAACGCCTACTAGACGAAAGAAGTTCGCGAATCATCGGTCCTACCGAAACCATTGGGTTATACGTAGCAACAATGCAAAGTTTATTCTTGCGCCTATCCACTCCCTTATCGGAAATTCAACAATTGGAGATTATGCGATGCAATCTAGCCCTGTACTATCAGTCTGCATTAGCACTAATCGACGTTACTTCTATTTCACAATTACTATTCTTAGGGAAAAGATTAGAACTTAGCAAGTATTCTGTAGACACTTTCCGACCACCACCTTCCAGCGCTACTTCTCATTTGTTGGAACCAGACCTTGCTTATAAATCAGACGCTAAGGCATTTCCTTCGGTTCAGTTCCGCGGGTCTAATACTATCTCTAGTCGTTCTACACCAGTCAATCGACCCAACCTTTCTTCTCTTGCTACTCCTACCTCGGCATCTACTTCTGCTAACCCGATAACGTGTTTCAATTGCGATCAAATGGGACATATTTCTCCCCACTGTACTTGATCGCAAGTGCTACACTGTTATGGTTGCGATCGGAAGACCGAAATTGTCCTAATCGATGTGGAGTTCCATTAAATCGTCGGTAGAGTCCTCGGACCAAGACGAAGGATCTATTCTTTTCCCGACCTCGGATTCTCCTTTTTCTGGTCTTGACGATCAAACCCGTTTCTCGTTAAACTTTATGTGTACTAGTGTTCGCGGCGACGACCGCCCTCATTTGTCTGTCCAAATTTTTGGGATTACTTTCACTGGCCTCCTAGACTCCGGTGCTAACCGTACCATCCTTGGCGGTCCCAGGTGGCATCGCTTACGTTCTCTTAACCTACCTCTCCTTACCGTCTCGTCTTCTTCCTGTAGCCTAGCCGATAATTCGACATGTGCCATTTTGGGTTCCGTTTCCCTTCTAATCACTTTCCAAAATTCCGCCACTACTCTATATGGCGTCATTCCTAAAATTTCCCATCTACTTGTGCTCAGGATCAATTTCTGGAAATCGTTCCAGTGTGTCCCTAATTTTTGAGATGGCTTATGAACTTTTGCGTTCCCTTTCTCCCTGGCCACCATCGCCCTTAGTACTACCCATATCGTTTCCAAACTCACCTCTGACCATCAGCTTCGTCTAAACTCCTTACCTTCTACTTCCTTTTCCAAACAACCTCCTGGTCTGGGCTACACCCTATTAGTCCAACACAATATACGTACGTCGGCCGAACCTATCAAATAGCGGTAGTACCCCCTCTCACCTACCCTCCTTAAGGTTGCCCATTCAGAACTCGAAGAGACGCTTTGTCTTGGGGTCGTCGAACCTTCTACTAGTCCAGGGTCTAGTCCTATTGTCCTAGTCAAGCAGAAAGAAGACTCCTATCGGTTCTGTGTCGATTTCCAAAAGGTCAACCAAGTCACCCAAAAAGATGCTTACCCTCTTCCTTACATTTCTACTCTCCTAAACCGACTCGCGACGCACGTTTCCTCCCTCGAAATTTGTCCGCATACTGGCAAATCCCTTTATCCCCCGAATCCAAGCCTATAGCTGCCTTCACTGTCCCTCATCGAGGTTTACTTCAATATTACTGAATGCCTTTCGGCCTACATAATTCTCCTGCCACCTTCCAACGCCTTGTCAATCAGGTCATCGGTTCCGACCTGAAACAGTTCTGCTTCGCCTACCCCGATGATATCATCGTTGCCACATCTTCCTTCGACGAACACCTTCGCATCCTTGACCTAGTCCTCTCACTCACGTCTTTTCGTTGCTGGCTTGACCCTCCGTCAGTATTTTCTTCCTTCCTGATCTCCGCTATCTTGGTTACGTTGTTAACCGAGACGGTCTCCTCGTCGATCCTGATAAGGTGTCTGCTATCCTTAATATCCCACCTCCTTCTTCCGTCACCAAAGTCTGTCGTCTGATTGGCATGGCTAGTTGGTATCGACGTTTTATTTCGAATTTCGCCACTCTCACATCTCCTCTTTCTAACCTAACCCGTAAGAGTACCCTTTTTTCCTGAACTACTAAGTTCAATCCGCATTCCTTTCTCTTAAGCAATGTTTAGTTTCATTCCCTATCCTTTCCTGCCGTGACTTTATTTACCCTTCACCATTCGAACTGATGTCGCCCGCTTTGGTTTGGGTGGGATCCTAAGCCAAACCTCCCCCAAGGGAAGAAGGTCGTCAGCTAAATCAGTTGTTCACTTTCCAAGCCTGAGCGCAACTTCTCAGTTACTGAGAAGGAGTGCCTGGCGGTGGTATGGGCGATTGAGAAATTTCGCCCTTACGTCGAGGGGTCCCATTTTTCCGTCATTTCCAACAAACCATTCCCTCCTCTGGTTCAACAAACTCCCAAGTCCCTCTGGTCACCAATCCCGCTGGTCCCTTCGTCCCCAACAATACGATTTTTCCATTTTCCACCGAAAAGGAAAACATCATGTTGTTCTCGACACCCTTTCCTGTTCTGTACCTGTACTTGCTCTTGTTTCCGTTTCAGCCAATTCCTCCCTTGAATTTACCCTTCCCACTCCCGATCCTTGGTACAATACCATGCTCCAAAAAGTTCCCACACATCCTAGACGTTATCCTTCCTGGTCCGTAACATTCTTTTCCGTCGTCACAAAACTTATATCGCTGCCAATACTTAAGACGATCGGAAAATCGAGGTACCGTCTGAGCAGCGAAAGCATCTGATTTTTCTCCACCGTTCATTTACATTTCCAATGCTCCACCCGAAGGTACTACATTGGCCAGGAGGCGAGTTTTTTGTTGTCTGGAAATTTAGAATTTTGCCAAACCCTTGCCGTTCCAGGCAAGGTAGGGATCTTTAACGTGCGTGACAACACTCACACACGGGACCTCCATTTAATCTCTCATCCGAACGAGGGCGTAATTTTTGTGGAAAATGCTCACCTGCCATTTTTCAAGTAGTCGGCCGTGTCGGGATTTGAACCCGCCTTGGGATCCGTAGTCTTACGCTTACTACATTGATCCACGGCGACGCCGATTTTTCTCCACCACGGTCCTCCTACTTCCGGTCACTTAGGTGTGAGAAAAACCTCCACACGCCTCCAGAAATACCATTGGCCCAGTCTCCGAGCTGACGTCGCTCGCTACATCCGTCTGTGCTGCCCATAAGATTGAGCAGTTACCTCCTTTCTTTGCTCCTCGGGCCAAACCGTCCTATCCTTGGCAAGTCGTTTCCAGAGATCTTGTCGGTCCCCTTCCTCGGTCTATTCTTACCTCCTTGTAGTGACTGATTACTTCACCAAATTCCCGCTTTTCTTTACACTCCGCAAAGCCATTACACCTCTAGTTACCCGAATCCTCAAACAACAAGTTTTTCTCCTCTTTGGCGTTCCTCAGTACTTAATCACCGAAAACGGCTCGCGGCCAATTCACCTCCATGTGTGCCCGTTATCATTCCAAGATCCTTTACACCGCCCGTTGCCATCCTCAAGCTAATCCTGCCGAACTTGTAACCGAACCATTAAGACCATGATCGCTTCCTAGATCCAGGATAACCACCGGCACTGGAATGCCAACTTCTTCCAGCTTGCCTGTGCCATCCGCATCTCCAAGCACGAGATCATTGGTTGTACTTTTTTCTTTGCCCTGTTTGGATGTAAACACATACTCTCCGGCGATTATTTCGGACCGCTGTCCGAAATAAATAACAAATATATCCCCGATCCTGAGCATCCTTTCCCTGACCCCGAACATTTCAAACATATCCGTCCCCATGTTCTCGAGAAACTTTCCGCTGTCTACCGTAACACCCACAACCAATATAATCTTCGTCGTCGTCCCGTTTTCTTCCAAGTAGGAGATTCTGTTTGGCGCCGTAATTTTGCCCTTTCCAACACTTTGTCATTTCAATGCCAAACTTGCCCCTAAGTATCATGGTCCTTTCTCCATCGTAAAGTTGTTTCTCCTTGGATCTATAACCTCACCGATCCTTCCGGCAAATCCTTAAATATTTGGCACGTCAGGGACCTAAAACCCGCCCAACTTGATGATCTTAATGTCCCCGACGTTTCTCTGATTTCCTTCTGGCGTCACAAACGTCGCAAATCTTGTTATTAATCCCCCTGTCGTAATTCCTTATGCTGATTTTGCCTTACTCTGGTATTCTTCTATCGGATCACATGTCCCGTAATTCTGCCCTCCTTTCTTCTCTCTTTTCTGAACTTCCTATTCCCTTTTACCTGTGGCTGGTCTTCTTTGCTGTCGGTCCTTGTACTGATTTATTTTATCGTCCACCCGCTCCTGTGGTAATCTTCTTATGCACCTCTTCCTTTTCTTTGGAAACTGCGAATTTGTGGACTTTTCTGTCTTTTTAGTACTTGCTTTTCTTGATTATTCGTTTGAAACGACTCCTGTTATCCATCTTGTCGTTTTTTAGCTCACTTGAAGCTAGACAGTTCTGTCCTGTTTTAGTTAGTGCTAGTTTTCTTCCTCGTTGCCTTTCTTACTTTTTGGTTGTATGCAGAAAACCACTTGTTTTCTTGAGGTTTGAAAACCTTAACGTTTTTTCTGAGATGCATCCGTCCTTTGACGACTCTGCAGTTTCGATGCCCTTCCATCTTAGTCCTGGTTGATGGCTTATTACCCGTCTTCCATTTTTTCTTTTCTTATATTCTTCTTTCTTCTGTTATTCTCCTTCTTAGTTCACTCCAGTGAGTGTGTTGTGTCGTTTTTCTGGTAGTCCGGACGTTACCACTATTGGTCTTTAGAGCCGGATGGAATTTTTTTGTGTTATTCCTTCGGCTTGCTTTGTTGTTACAGTTTGTTGTCCATCTGATTCTTTCTTCACACCCCGAATTATTGCTTTTGCTGGGAGGATTTATACGTTCAATTTCACCTGACTGATTATTTTCGTTCTAATTCCGACTTTCCCAAATTTCTCCGACACTTCAACCTCGACATTTTGTATAACTACCTGTTGTAAGTGACGCTTCTGATCAAGTATTACAATTTCGTAATTCACTTTGTACATTTTATTGTAAGTCCATAACAGTTCGTTAGTCAACCAATCTTACACCTTTATATCGGTGTATTATCGTAACGTCCTAATTCATACTAGAATTGTTATCAACACATGCTACACGGTTCGAATAGTCTAGAAGTTTTCTTTCACATTTGGTTGTTAATTTGATAATGCGCTCATCGTGTTATTAAACATTCTTTCCCGATAAATCCTTTCGGTAGTGTTACAGGAAACTAACGTAATAAAATTGGTAAAAACTTGGTTGTTGCTTCTTGCAAGAACTGATTTTCTAAACTTTGCTACAGACATTGTTGTTTTATTTCGCTGAATAAAGCGCGAAGAATATAAGTAAATATTGGGGTTCAACTGTACACTGATGGGGATATTACATCGAGTTAAAACCCCGATAAAAATGAGTTATTAATTGCAGTTAAAAATTGTAATAACCATCAGATTTATGCGAGTACAACTAGTACGAGTAATAAACATTCCTTCTATACAATTACGGTCGTATAATTTTCAGCATGAAAGCTTTCAGTACGTAACCACAACTGACATCCGCAAATGTACAGCCTTTCAAAATTAACAAAACAAATTCAACAAAGCACTAGAGAACTAACAACTTCCGCCTTGAACAGGAAATTTATATATTTCGAACGTAGAAGACGTGACCCGACTGACCACTTACATCTAACAACTACCACTTACCGTATACAGTATGCACAACTTCTTTTTCGCTCGAAAGTGCTGGCGTGACAGTTCTGGAAGATTCATGTGTGTCGTCTTCAGAAAATGCATCGTTTATACTTCCTTGTGGTCGACTTTCAAGTGCTTGTAGTTTTCGCGAACCACGAAGAGAACTATTTAAAAATTCATTTTGCGCCGCTATCCTTTCTTCTTCTTCTTTTCTTCTTCTAAGCTGCTCCTGAAAAAATCAAGTAAAATATTATCGGAATTATATTTACCGGTACATAGTGAGAAGTGATTAAATGTTTTATCATTTAGAGCAAACTTGGAAAACCGTACATTGTATGACCTAAAATCATGCGATCTCCACGAGAGAGACATACACTATCGCTTATAAATTTAACATTTTTAGTTATGTAATTATGAATAAACAAAAGTAAAAGATAAGTACCTATTTTTAAATCAGTTAAGATTAAGCTATTTTATGGTTGAAGAGTTTGTGTAAAATCAACAAAATCCGCTATCTACATACGTGCCGCCATATCAAACAAATTCCGTCCAAAACATCAGAATATGTAAAAATCGGGCAGATAGTACTAAGAGATATTATTCAACATGTTGTGCGAAAAAACGTTTAAATGCATGTAGAAATGTAAAGAAAAAGCTTTTTAAGCTTTTGGTGCGTAAAACTTTTGATTGTTTATCCTCAAGTCATTTTACGAAGTTCGCCAACTTCTACAGGTACGTTTATCAAGCATGCCTCATTCAGTTGCTAAACTACCACTAATTCTTTGCTCGGCCAAAGCGGCGAATCGAGTCCCACTTAGTCAGCACAGCGATCAATAACATAATGCGCACGCTCGCGAGACCCACTGAGGGAGAAGCGGCGTATGATTTACCATTAGAATATTCTGAATTGCCTATTGTTAGGTGCTCAGTCTGCAGACTGGTTTGACGCAGTCCTCAATGCTAATTTATTCTGAATGTTGACTATATCACCGCACAAAGCGAAAACGCAAACGCCGCCACGGGCTCAAATATTTTGACAAAGACCACGCCGCTTCCTCGCAACAACCTAACTACGCTACACTCTTCAGCGGGGGGGATATTGACTATGTCACCATGTCCGAGCTGAACACAGAACAAACTAAAAAATCGCAGTTGACTATATCAAAGTACATGAGCTGAAAACAGAACAAAGTAAGAATCGCGAGAATTTCCAACTCATTTTTTGTGGTACCCAAAAATCAGCAGGCTCATTGGCCAAACAAAATTTGGAGATTTTTTTCACTAGAAAATTGATGCACACAATTTCATTGGTTAAAGACATCATTAACGTTATTCAACACAGGAAGCATAGGAAATGAAAGTGCATAAATGTAATTGCAAGTTCTTCTAAAGACATTCGTTAGTGCTCACCATAGCCTAAAGAATCATTTTGCAGTGCTCCCCATAGCCTGCCAAACCCTCAACGAGCAGTGCTCTCCATAAGCTGCTATACTTCAGCGCATAGTGCTCTCCATAGCCTGCGTATTTTCCGACGGTGACGCTGTCCGCCGCCGTACCTAGGGCACGTCACTATAATTCATCAATCAATAGTCAACAACCTACGTATGGGCGTTAAGCTCCGTTCCATACTTCACTAAGTCGTTATTGTGATTGCGTCTGTCAACTCTATCACCGGAACGACAATCTCGTAGAGTACAACGGCGACGCACTCGACGAGGCCTAAGGCGCCACTACCACGACACCTTCCGAAGGGTTTTGAAGATCACCGAACACCTCCGAACCCCTCCAAGCTGTACTTAGTCCACGCCATAATTCTTCATACCCTCATGTTTTCTCACAAGAAAAACACGAACCCTTCTGAAGAGTTCCGAAGACCATCGAAGACGTCTGGGCCTCCTAAAATTGTAAATATTTTCTAACTATCGCTGTTCAAGTTCTTACCGGGACTCTCAAATAAATTCCGAAGCCTTCCGAAGAGTTCCGAAAACAATCGAAGATTTCTAAACCCCTATATGTTTGTATATATGTTCATTTAATGGTTTTTAATTTCATATCATAATTCTTTGTAACTTAACGTTGTCCCACAAGTAAAACACGGAGCTTTCCGAAGAGTACCGAATACCGCCGAAGACGTCTGAACATCTTCAAACTGTTAATTTTTTCTAACTACCGTTATTCAAGTTCCTACTCGGCCTTGCAAGCAGCAAACTCGAAGTCTTTCAAAGAGTTCCGAAGACTACCGAAGACTTTTACACCCCTTTAAACTGTATATACATTCATTCAATAAGTGTTTAAGTTTATTTTGGTTCCACAAGCAACCACAAAGCCTTCCGAAGAGTTCCGAAAATTACCGAAGACTTTCAAATTGCTTCTAACTGTTAAAAATCATTCAATTTTAACTATTTCACTTTTATTTTCATGTATATATGAAACATAATTATTTTTGCTTATACTTATTAAACAAATAATCAAGCCAAGCCTACATATTCTCAGACGCCGCCCTTGCGAACGATAACAAGTGACTTCCAACATCATTGGGCCGTCTTCACAGAAGATTTTGCAAACAGCGCGCTTGCAAGAACCATCATCATGCCCGAGACGAAGAGTCAAACGACATCAAACATCCAGTCGGACACCAACCAGTCGCCTCCAACCCAAGAGGTCACACAACCAGCAACAGTTTTGAGACTGCAACAACCCAGTAGCGCTCAACAAACACAACCAACCAACAAAATAGTCACAATCAACGCGCTCGGAGAATACCTGTACCACTTCGCCACAGCAACCTCCGAAGCTAAAAACTTACATTCTCTGACACCCTTCTGGAGGATCCCACAGAATTCCTCCAACAGATGAAAGCGATGGGCGCGGATGTACCTACAACGACCGTTCAATTCGGAGGCCAAGCGGCCACATGGTGGGAAGCATACACAATGTCCCAACCCACCTACAGCGAATCCAAAAAGTTCTTTCTGGACAAGTACGACAGTTTAACCATCAGAGCCAAAATAACTTCCGAGTACTGTGGACAGAAGCAGATGGTGTCTCAATCAGTAGCCGCCTAAAGCTAGATCTACTCCTACCGACACTAAGAAATCCAATTCAGTGCCACATGCCAACAATAGTATGGGAAATGCTCTCCCGTGACACAAAAATCAAAGAAAACATAATAGGCAGCAAAAAGGACAACCGTCCCCACGCCAGAAACCGGATTTTCACGAACAACAGAGCAGCTACCAAGGTGCGCATTCTGTCCACAACGACATTGGCACCGAGACTGCCCAACCAAGACCTCGGGAAACGACACTCCGGCCGAGCCACGCCAACACACCGCCCGGTCGGGCAAAATGAACTGGGCGACTAAACATCACGATGGCCCACTGCGAAGGATCCCCGTCACCATACAGAAGATAATCTTCAACGCACTACTAGATACAGGAGCACCGACGTGCATGATTGGGGAAGATCGAATACCCGCAGGTTCACGAGTAGAACTCTATCAAACATTCGACAGAAATGGCAATCAAAGGCAAACTCCGCACGCCATTCACCCTTGGAAAAGTGACGGACAACGAAACCTTGGTAGCAGAAAACCTCGCTGAGGCTATCATTCTGTGTGAATCTTGGCTTCAACGCCAGAAAGTGGTGATGGATTACGAACAAGGCTCCATACATTTCGGAACACATAACTGTAAGACGCTCCACTGGAACGAAATGGTGACGCCCGTTACTGTCAACATGCTACACACACTAACTACTACTCACTAGCTTCCAGCTAAATTCTTCCCCAGCAACCTTCGGGAAGAATACCAACTAGTAGTCAATAGGCCAATATAACCAACTACCACAGCCAGTACCAGTCTATTACCACTGAACACCGAAACATGCAGACCACGAGCTAACCACGCGGCCCTCGTCGATCTGCCCTATTATGTGCAAGGCGCACTACCAGATAGGCATACCTTTGGATGGATGTCCCAAGAAAAGGTACCCTTTCAATCACAACTATACCACCAAGCAGAAGACGACCATTGAAAGGTCAAACACCGCTATACAAAGGTGACGCCCGACGCCGCCAACAGACCACACACGCCAACTGCAACGAACCAGTTCGCAGACGAATTCTTGCCCAGCAGTCTTCAAGAAGAAGTCCAACCAGTGATCGATAGGTCAGCCCAACCAACTACCTTCCATGTGATTTTCCAATGCTCCACCCGAAGGTACTACATTGGCCAGGAAGCGAGTTTTTTTTATCTGGAAAATTTTGAATTTTGCCGAAACCTTGCTGTTCCAAGCAAGGTAGGGATCTTTAACGTGCGTGACAACACTCACACACGGGACCTCCATTTTACCTCTCATTCGAACAAGGGTGTATTTTTATGAAAAATGCTCGCTTAACATTTTCAAGCGGACCGTGTCGGGATTTGAACCCGGGACCTTGGGCGCGGTAGTCACACACATACCACTACGCCACGGAGCCGCCTCCCAACCAACTACCACAGCCAGCACCAACTTATTATCACTGGACACCGAAACATGCAGACCACGAGCTAACTACACAGCCCGCGTCGTTCGTGCAAGGAGCACAACCAGAAAGGCATATCTGTGAATGGATGTCCAAGAACAGGTACCCTTTCGATCATAATCATCCCATACAGCAACAGGCGATCAGGGAGAAGCCCGACGCTGCCGCACAAAGCGAAAACTCAAACGCCGCCACAGGCTCAAATATTTTGACAACCAGGACCCCGCCGCTTCCTCGCAACAACCTAGCTACACCACACTATTCAGCGTAGGGCATGTTGATTATATCACCATGCCCGAGCTGAACACAGAACAAACTAAATAATCGCTGTTGAATATATCAAAGTACACGAACTGAAAACAGAACAAACTAAGAATCGTGAGAGTTTCCAACTCATTTTTTGTGGTACCTAAAAATCAGCAAGTTCATTGGTCAAACAAAATTTGAAGATTCTTTTTCACTCGAAAATTGATGCACACAAATCTATTGGTTAAAGACATCATTAACGTTTTTCAACACAGGAAATAGGAAATGGAAGTGTATAAATATAATTGCAAATTCTTCGAAAGACGTTCGTTACTGCTCACCATAGCCTAAGGAATCATCTTGCAGTGCTCCCCATAACTTGCAAAACCTTTAACGAGCAGTGCTCTCCATAGCCTGCTATACTTCAGCGCGCAGTGCTTTCCATAGCCAGTGTATTCTCCGAAGGTGACGCTGTCCGCCGTCGTACCTAGGGCACGTCACTATAATTCATCAATGAATAGTTAACAAACTACGTATGGGCGTTAAGCTCCGTTCCATACTTCACCGACAAGTCGTTATTGTGATTGCATCTGTCGACTCGATCACCGGGACGACAACCCCGCAGAGTTCAACGGCGACGCACTAAGACTGCATTTAGAATTAGTTTCAGATTTGTCGTCAGAAGCATTTTTAGCCGCTTTCCGTCGATTCATTTCTAGACGCGGAAGGTGTATCCACATGTACAGCGACTGTGGTACCAACTTTGTAGGTGCTGAATCCAAAATACGCGAACTGTTAGAACAATCCGCACACGCAGAAAACATTGAGTGGTTGTTCACCCCCCCCCCTTCTGCTGCTCACTTCGGTGGCTATGGGAGGCGGGAATTAAATCTGTCAAAACTCACATATCTCCGGTAGTTGGTGAGCAAAACTTGACTTACGAAGAATTGAATACTGTTATAGTGCAAATTAAAGCACTTTTGAACTCCCGTTCATTAGGTCCGCTTAATTCGGATCCTAACGATTTATCTTGTTTGACCCCAAGTCATTTTTTAACCATCAAACCTATTTCCGTCATTCCAGATACGGACGTTACTGAGGTAGCGATTAATCGTTTAAATCGTTGGCAACTAGCCCAGCGGTTACAGCAAAGTTTCTGCAAGCGATGGCAATCAGAGTACCTTCATACTCTTCAGCAAGAATCTAAATGGTTTGCTTCAGAGGAATCGCTAAAGCTTAATACCTTAGTGTTGATTCAAGAACCCAATTCCCCGCCTCTTCAATGGAGATAGGGCAGAATCATTCAACTGCATACCGGTAAAGATAACGTTGTTCGCGTTGCAACTGTGAGAACGGCACATGGGACTCTTAAAAGATCTGTGCTAAAGCTTTACCCTTTGCGCTTAGAACAGTAATTGTTTGCTTGCTCTTGTTGGTGTATTTGTGCAACAAGCTCATAGGGGTAGATACTATATAGCTATTTAGTCTAGTTACATATAAGTTTTATTTTGTACCATACATTAGTTGTTTGCTTTGTTTAAAAATAAATTTGTATTTATTTTGGTGGGCGGGATGGTCGGGCTCCTGTCCCTCTTTTCTTGATCCTTGTTAACCCCTCCCTTTAAAATTTATGAAAGGACTTAAAACCAGCAGCCGACGAGGGTATTGTGTTGTTATGTTTGAACCACCGTAAGTGACAAATAAGTTTCGTATCGTGAGTGCTCATTGACAATAAAGTAATGCCGTTAAGCTCGCTATACAGTTAACCTAATTACAGTCCACATCATCATTAGAGGAATTCAAAGTAAGTGTTTATGTTAAGTAATGCATGATACATCCTTTGAACCAACAGTTATTTTTAATTTTTTTTTTATTTATGAAGAAGGGTACCAAACAGGAAACTAGGAGTCCCCAACACACGTATACCAGTAAATTATAATGCTACATGAGAATTAAGAAACAAGAATTAACGAAAAATATACAGGCAATCATAACGATAAAAAATGAAGACTAATAATGTACATAATAACGGTGATGCAATATAATATAACATATATCTAATAAGAATATCTACACTGTAATGAGTAGCATTAAAAATACCTAAATTTCAAAAACTCGCAAGTGAGAATATCTAAATCACTACAGAATTCGTTATGGTTTCGCATAATTCTTTTAACTGGAGGGTTCATAATGCGACACCTACGTTTTAAAGCTTCTAGGCTCAAGCAGTGGATTATTTCTGACTGAATAAGTAGGCATGGTAAAACTCAAGGAAGCAACGGCGAAATTTGAACCAATAATGCCATGCAAAATTTTATAAAGGAAAATCTGTTAAGCTAACAACCTTATTTTTGAGAGTGAGCACAGATTATAAAAGTTTAGATTGGAGTCATAAGTTGAGAGACGTGTCTGTCTGTTGAATTTAAAATTTAAATTATGAATAAATTTAACCTATATTTTTCAATACGACATATATTTTTGGTAATGTTGATTCCAAACTATTGACGCGTATTCTAAATGGCTCCCGACGAATGCATTGAATAGTAGAGTGAAGGAGGGTGCATCTTTAAAATATTTAGTAATCTATTAATAAAGCTTAGGTTACGATGTGATTGATTAACAATGTTGTTAACGTGCGCCTCATAAGTTAATTTACAATTCAAAGTAACGTCAAGATGTTTAACAGACGAAATATTATTTAAAGTAACCCTTTGAAACAATCACTATTTTTAATAATCAATCTATTCCGGATGAATGATATTTTACAGCATTTGTCGATGTTAAGAGCAAGTTTGTTTAGACTACAATATTTTGCAGGATTATCTAAGTCTTGCTGTAGTAGCTGACACTCGCCACTTGTTGTAATTGGTATGTATTATTTCAGATCATCTGCATGCAGCAGGAACTTTGAGTGATTGAAGCAAATTTGAAATATTGTTAATAAAAATTGAGAATAAGAGAGAACCTAAATGAGAGCCTTGCGGTACCTGAAAACTAACGGGGAATCAGTCCTACTCATGGCTATTTACAATTACACATTGTCGACGCCCTATAAGGTTCGAAGAAAGGAGATTCAATGGTTTACCAGCGATACCAAATTTTTCGTGTTTCATCATTAGTACTGAAGTAGAAATTCTATCAAATGTCTTGGAAAAATCGGTATACACTGTGTCAACCTGTATTCTCTTCTCGTGCAATTAATTGACGGGAAATATCTTGCGTGAAAGAGACCAAATTTGTAACAGTCGATCTTCCTGCATAGACTTCATGTTGCGATTCAGTTAAGTAATTTTTTATTTTCAGAAATAGTTGTTTTGCAATAATAGATTCGAAAATCTTTCTAAAAGCATCTAATAAGAGGCAATTTTTAATGTTTGTTTTATTTCCGTTTTTAAGTATAGGGAAGCAGCCTGCATTAAGAGCCTTGTTAAAAATTATAAATAAAGACTTGCGTAAAACTTCGCGGCATTGATAAATTAAAATTGGTGGAATTTCGTCTGGACCAGAACTGTTTAATTTGTTTAATGTGTCAGTAATCTCTTGATAAGAAATTTTGTCGATATGGAATTGTAAGTTGAGAAGTAACTCGTTGGCAACCCGCTGAGGTCTCATAAGTCATAAGGGGTGTACATTTCTCGGGGCGATGGGCACAGGTTCAAATTTCTGAAGAAATTGTATCGCGAGTAGTGGTGAGGGAATGCCTGCAAGTGTTATACTCTGGTCCCATATTCTGAAAGTTGTTATATCAAAGCATTTTTAGGGTCAAATTGTCCAAAGGATGCACTACAGTTGGGTTTGCGGGTGATACGCTTTTGATTATCACGTCGAGATTGTTAATGGAGATGCGAACGAAACCGAACGAGGGGTTGAGCAGGTTGCACGTATGGTCACAGGAGGTCAAGTTGAAATTCAACACGAAGTCAGAGGCGCTTTATTTCAGAACGAAACCAGGACAATCCCCCTCCCAGGCTGGAGCTAAGAGGGAAGAAGATCCCGTTCAAGAAAGCCATCACATGCCTCGGCGTCAAGTAACAACAAATTGAATTGGAAAGCGCATGTACAATTTGTCAAAAGCAAAAACAGCGAGATATTGAACAAAATGATCGCGACAGTAAAGATAAACTAGAAATTCAGAGGTAAATCCTTAAGGAGCAATCGAACGGGTGATGTTGTATGCGGCGTCCGTTTGAGCGGGGAACTGCAAGGTCAACGAAGTCGGATAATTGACGAGCGTTTATTGCATAACAGCGGTCAAAACGGCGAGGGCGTACAGAACCACATCCACGGAGACGGTCTTGGTGATTAGTAGGATTCCCCAATCGAATTCGTCGTCAAGAGGAATAGAGATAGGAAATTTATAAATATAGGGAAAGGGCGGGAATTCGTCGAAAGTTTTGGCCTTAGAACTAGGGAGGTTGAGAGGAAAATTCTTATTTCTGAATTAGGGCAAGTAGGGTAGCTATCTCCGTTCTGCCTCAAAATCGACCATTTTGTCATGTACATCTCCATAAGGCGGTCTAAGGTCCGTTTTGCAAATTTTTGTACCCATAATAGGAATCCCCAGAAGGAGGTGGAGGCTCCACAAGGAGGATCCTACTTGTGCAGTTCGGCTATGTACGCTTCCTAACAAACCTAGGTTAGCTCTACTGTTTTTTAAAATTATTTTTACTCCCCCCCCCACCCAAAAAATCGGTAACCTAACCCCTAAAATTTTCATCGATCCGCACGGCTTTTTTTATCTCACCTTAATTTTTTTACCTTAAGATCAACCCTTAAGTTACAACCCCTAATCCCCAATTTAATAACTTTTTATTTATTGGCTTGACGTGGGTAAATCCCAATAGTCGCGTATATAACTAGTTTATATGCCAAGTACCTAGTCCAGGCATTAGTAAACAGATTGAAAATCATGTAGTGGATTTTATCCACTGTCCGGATGTTCGATTAAACCAGACATTTGGATCTACTCTGGCTAAAAAATATGGTATTACGAGACTATAAGCAACTGTATATAACTACACTGTTGGAAATTATTATATGGTATATAATGTATATAACCCATTAAAGAACTGTTTAACTTTGTTGGAAGATAGCAAATTATACTTGCGAAATGCACCTATGATGTACTCGGTATCGACCGCAAATATGTGGAAAAAACTAACCGAAAATCTGCAAAACAGTTATTAAAACTTCTAAAGCGATAGGGACCTCCAAGAAAGTTTAAGCCTATCTAATGTCTTGCGCGTTTAGAAAATAAAGAAAAGTTCTAAAATTGGGGTTTGAGGGTTGTAACTTGGCTAGGGGTTGGTCCTAGAATAAAATTAATATCGGGTTTGGACTTCCAAGAAAATTTTAGATCATCCAATACTTTACGCGTTAAAGAAATGTTTAAAGGCGATTTTTGCTTATTGAAATATTCCGGGGTAAATGTATCATTCTTACTAAATATCATTGCCTACACATTACGTTGAATGTCAATTTTATTGTAAATAATTGAAGTCAGTGCTGGCATAAAAATTCTGTTTGTGGAAATTATCAGATATATTTTTATAAAGTTCATTATGAATTGTCATAAGACCTAATAGTATATCTTTCATAGCTTTTCTTTATACAACCGCATCAAGGTGCAACATTATTTTTCATAAAGTTTATTATGTACTGTCATAAAATTTAACAGTAATATTTTTCATAAAGTTCAATGCGCTACTGTCCTGAAATCCAACAGTAATGTTTTCCATAATTTTTATTGTGAGATTGTATTAAACATACAGATTCTAAGAACGGCAAGATTAAATTCTTAGTATAGCTAATTTTGGTTAACACCTTTGAGAATTGGTTAGCTTGTAAATGTACATGTAGTTACTCTGTTCATCTAGGAATGTGTCATGGTATTTTAATATAGCACATCCATAATAGATCTATTACAGCTGTGGTCATAACTTATGTAAACGTGATATTTTATTTAAACAATAGAATATTTTTATGATTATTTTTGATATATGAAATGTAGATACTTTTATTTATACTCCCAAAAAAAAAAAAGAATTTAAGTTAATAGAACCTTTACAATTTATGAGGTTATTATTTTTGCAAAGGTAGTAATCACTAAGGTGTACATTCAGGAGTGACATATAAAATAGGCTCCTGAGGTTATGCTATGTTTGTTAAAGATACAAGGCGAGACATTGCAGTACAGTGTTTACTTGTACAATTAGTAAGTACTTACATCTTTGCAAAGTGTCTTGTATTTTTGTTGAGTTTGATTTAGTAGTCTCGAAGTCTCTATATCCGCCACTAAAAATCAGTTAAATCTCAATCATATGATAGTGTATAATAGCGCCTTTTGTCAACTATCGTTCATATATTTAATCCTACGAAAACATTTCAAACGTGTAATACATCAAAGATCCCACCCCGGCTCATTGCCTCCGCAGACCTAATAAGTCCGCTAGGCGTTTTATCAAATTAGGTTTACTTACGCCTATTGGTCATTTTCTAACATTTCTAACCAACCCTGGGCGATAATTTCAAAAACAGGAAATCTGAGCTTCTTTGTTTTCGTTATAGTTTGTTTAGGGACACACCTATAAATAATCGAAGGTAGTACAAAAAAAAACATTACAAAGTGTGTAAAACACGCAAAATGTCAACAAACATCAGCAACGTTGAAGTTAACTAAAGGTGTAGCGTTTGTTATTGTATCTAATTTAGTCACAGCCCACTTCAAAAAAATGTTACTTGCAGGAATTTAAAAAGGTGCACTGAATGATTGACACAGAGACTTCTGGAAAACGGTCACCCGGAAAACATTTATAAGGTATACCTCTTTTTAGACAAAAAGGTTGAAAAATGCTTTAACATTTAGGCTCATACACCGTAACATAACCTCAGAGAACCCCCAAATGCCTAAATCCGTGGCGTTATATAACCCTGTTGATGAATTATTAAGAAAACACGAAATGCAAATTAAAACTTTGACATTCCATTATTGGTTATTATCCGCTTTTGGACTGAGATAAGTTTAGCCAAACCTAAATATTTTTAACCAAGGAATCTGCAGTTTTGCTGTGTATATTAATTGGCAGGATGCCCTAGTGGCTTAAATTGAGTGACTTGCCATTAAAATGAATTATTTTTGATTGATTTATGACTCATTATGCTACTTATTCTTATAATTATAATTATAATTTTTGCCTAAAGGCAGTTGAGCTGGATCTCCACCGTGCCAACCGTTAACTAGGGGAAAAAACCTGCAGTACCAGGTAAAATAGCACGAAGGTACAAACGGTGTGCTAGGTGCTGCTGTATACATATTACATTTTCCATCGAATGACCCAGAAATGAATGAGGGGTTGCACGATACTATACGTCAGTGTGCTACAGAGGCGCAAGGAATATGTACTAATAAGGCAATTCTTGGTTACGAGGTCGTAAGGGCGCTTAGGAGGATGAACCCTACGCAAGCACCCAGGCATGGTAGAATCACCTTAGACGCAGCTCTGAAGGCGTGCCCGTTGTCCCCGCGTGTCTTTGGCGAGTTATTTAATCTTTGCTTGGAAAGTTCAAAACGTGAAATTGATCTCTAAACCCAAAAAGGCGGATGTGACAAACCCGAGCAGCTATCGTCCAACTAGCTTGCTACCTGTAACGAAGAAAGCTTTGGATAGAGTCATGACCACTAGCGTTGAGCACGCTGTACGAGACGACGGCACTTTTACTAATGGACAATTTGGATTTACGGAGGGTTAAGTCGACTATTGACGCGTTGGAATTGGTAGTCGGAGAAATCAAGCAGGCGAGGAAAGCAAAGGAGTATTGTGTCGTCGTGACTTCGAACATCTCAGGGGCATTTGATGCATCATGATAGCCATCTATCGTTTGGGAGTGGGAGCGTAGGGATTGTCCGTGGAACTTGATATCATTAGTCACGAGTTACTTCTCCGGACGACTGGCACAAGTCAAAATTCCTAGAGAAGTTATGCAGCGCTCGGTGGAAAGGGGATGCCCACAGGGGTCATGTTTTTGTCCCACATACTGAAAGTTGTTGTATGAGTGTATTTTTAGGGTCAGATTGCCCGAAGGATACTCTATTGTTGGGTTTGCGGTCGATACACTTTTCATTATCATGTGGAGATTGCTAATGCAGATGAAAACAAAACTAAACGAAGCTTTAAGCAGGGTGTATGAATGGTCGAGGGAGGTCAAATTGAAATTCAACACAACAAAGTCGGAGGTACTTTATTTCGGAACAAAATCGGAACAACATCACCCTAGGCTAGAGCTAGGAGGGGAAAAATCCCGTTCACGGAAGCTATTGCATACCTCGGCGTTAAATTAGACAACAAATTGAATTAGAAGGCGCACGTGCAATATGTCAAAAGTAAGGGCAAGGAAGTATCCAACAGATGATGGTAGTGGCAAAGGTAAACTGGGGATTCAGAGGTGAATTGTTGAGGACAGTCTACGCTGGAACAATAAAACCGGCGATGCTGCATACGGCATCTGTTTGGGTGAAGGGTTGCAAGATCAAGGCAGTCAGACAATTGACAAGCTTTCAACGCACAATTACGGTCAGGGCGGCAAGGACATACAAGACTACTTCCACGGAGGTGGTATTGGTGATTGGTTGGATTCTTCCAATAAAATACGAGTCAGGGAGATAAGACATCGGACTCTCGTAGATATAGGGCTGGAAGTTGTTGAAAGTGTTGGTCTTGGCAGTAGGGAGGTTGAAAAGAAGGTTGTAATTTCTGAGATAGGGCATCCTGCTGATGTCAAAGGGATCGAGTTTGCTAAAGGCGATGTAAACGCGACGGGATTAGGATATATACAGATGCCTCGCGAATGGACGGTGGGCTGGTAGTAGCGGCGGTCATGGTGTATAAAGAGGAGAGGGAAATCTTCCGATTCCAAACTAAACTTGCGGATTGGAACATAATCTTTCAGTGTGAGATGGTAGCTATAAGAGAAGCTATAGAATACGTCACCAACCATTCGGACACAGGTGGGTACTATATCATCAGCGATAGCAAATCGGCCCTCACAACTATGAACACTTCGAGAGATCTCCATGGAGACGTCTGAAGGATTGCGCACACGGCACTTTGGTTTCGAGATTTGAAGTTTTATTGGGTTAGGTCGTATGATATGAACAGACGAGCTGGTCAAAGAGGCAGAAACAGAGGAGTTTCCTACATCGCATTCTTCGGTACCGAGATCTCTAATTAACAAAAGCTGCAAAAAAGGTCAATCCAACAATGGGAAGAGAATTGGAACAACGCTGCCACGGGCAAATTGACACACAAATTTATACCCAGCATAGAAGTTACAAATAAGACGGAGGTGAAAATCGATCATAAGATGGTGCAACTACTAACAGGGCACGTGTCTTTAAAAGCATATCTGTGAGGATTGGAATTGACCGACAACGACCGCTGCGAATGCGGCGAGGGCGCAGAAAACGTCGAGCACGTGTTATTTGACTGCCAACTCAAGATCGCAAACAGATGGTTAACAGCGATGGAATTAGCTGTTGAAAGACCAGAATGGCCTAAGAGCATAGAAGATGTCCAGGAGGTAGCTAACCAGAAAGCGTTCTGGGTAGTCTTTAAGGAATTTGCTGGAAGGGTTAGGAGACGACGACGAGAACCGCGTTTAAATGGAGGTATTGGAAAAATATAGATTGGACTTGCCATGTGATTTAAGCATGGTTAAATTTTAGGGAAAAAGAAAAGTAAAAAAACAGAAATCAAAACAAAACACCTATATCTCTAAATGTGCACGACGAACCCCACACTAAATCAATGACTGCCTCACCTAAACCGCGCGGACTATCGTATATTAAATCAAAAACCCTAATTAACTTAAACCAACCAACTAAACAAAGAAACTAAACTAGATTGAAACTGCGAATCCCCAGGATTTAGAAATGATAGTGATTGTGACCCCCAGGAGATTTAGTATCCACCAGGTCTTTAGCGGCGTATATCCATCTCCTTTTAGTAGTAGGAAATAAATAGATATGAGCAGACGACCAGATCGTCGGATACTGAAGAAATGTATATTCGAGGTATGTATAAATATTGTGGCGGCTGTACTCGCATAAGCATTGATTTGTGATCAATTAGAAGATTTTATAGCAATCTTGAACTAGCACGTTTTTAGTGTGATGGCGCTAGCCGACATAATGTTTATGCGAGTGCACCTGATAATTTGGGTGATGCTTTTTTGCTGTGTACTGTTATATGCTTAATGCTTTATTTAGATATTTATATATTTATATTTTGTGTCTATAAAGTACGTTTATATATTTTATTGTTTGTAGCTTGCTTTGTTTTGTTTGACGTTTTACCGCCTATTTTTAGTCTTAGCATCTGTAGAGAATTAGCTTCCAATTAACTTTAAAATAGTTTAAACCTTGAAATTTATTCTCACTAAACAAATAATTAAAACAAAACAAACATACATGAATATTGTAAACTCGACTGAATATACAGACAGCACCTTGCGTTAGGAATGCTGAACACGAAGTCTTTCTCGGTAATAACCAGATATTGAAAATAAGGGTTGGTGGGTTGATCATCCCCACTTATAATAGAAAGTCACAGAACTTGGACGTATTTCTTCGTAGAAATTAATTCCAAAGTAAAATGCGCTCCATACAGGATGATTCAAATTACAAACACTAAATTTAATAATATCTGACAGTATCTATAGGAAGGAAGATTGAAATTAGAAACTATCAGTTAAGGAACGATAGGGAATGTTGAAGACGAATTTAGGCTGAAGCTAGAATAAAATACCTAGACTGGGGAGGACGATAATGTAAATCTATAGTACAGGAACAAAAAGCTGAATTCGCTATTAAGAAATTTGGCGTATGCTTAGAAATTCGAATCCATTGGTAAATATTAGTTAGCTAGATTTGGATAGTTTTAAGTCAACCCTTCAGGTCGCATCGGTAAGCAGAGCTAGCGGCTGCTATTCGGTACTACAGTTCCCTCCACTTTTACTTTTTGCTAGTGTCATGTTGATCAAACACGCTCCAAAGTTAACGCTAGGGATACCATTAATTAAACCCCAACTTTAGTTTTAGTTTATATATTTTATTCATGGTTAATTAATTTTGAAGTCAAATTTATTTTATCATCATTAGATCTTCAGTCCTGGAACTAGTGTGACGCGTACCCTCATTGTTTCCTATTCTGAGCTAACCTACACATTTCCCTGAAATTTCCACAGCCTGCATCTTTCACTATCTGCGTGCAATAGTCTGATGTAGGTCTACCTCTACCTCTTTTTTCCTATCACTGCTTGTAATATATCCCGCACAATTACCCAAAAATGCCTTAGAACGTATCCCGCCCTTCTATTTCTCCTTTTTTTTTGTTTTCCACAGATATCTTTATTCTCCTACTATTTCTACAACCTCTTTGTTATTAACTTTGTTTGTCCATGCCATCATCTTCATACATCTGAAGCACAACATTCCAAAAGCTTTATACCGTTTTTCTGTCTGCTTCTCTATCTGTCCCTACTTAATAGACAGTACTGTGCTCCACACACATGCTTTCAACAATTTTCTCCTAGTTTCTATGTTTGTTGTCTTCGAAACATAGCCGCTTATCTTTCTTGTTAGATGCAGTTTGGTTCCCCTTTTATTGTTTTACAAATATATACCCTATTTCCCGATATTCATTTGTATGTGATGGTGGCCAAGTAGCCTGCGGCTACCAAGATCCTCCAACACTTAAACATTTGCCGAATTTTAGTTTTCCAATATATCCACACAATCAACATTAGCTGAAAATATTTCAACACCAACAACTGTAGTTATTTATAATAATCATCAGATTTAAGTGCAATTATTTTCATCGGCATTAGGTTTTCCGTCTTGAAACTGGTTGGACGTGTACCTTCACTTATTTCTATTCTGAGCTAGCCTACACCGTTTCCTGAAATTCCAACAGCCTAGATGCGGTTCCCCTTATGTTGTTTCCTAATTATCTACTCTATTTCACCAAGATTCAGTGATATGTGAAGAGGTTAAGCGGCCTGTGGCTACTATGGAACCCCCACCATTTAGGCGTTTGTCGAATTAATAGTTTTCTAGTAAATCCTTTCAAACAATTAGTTGAGAATATTGCAAAACCAATACCTGTAGTTGCTTATAATAATAATCAGGTTTATGTACAGTTATTTTTTTGTCATTAGGTTTTCCATTTTGGAATTGCTTGGACGCGTACCTTCTACCACGCGTACCCATTCTGAGCTAGCCTGCACGTTTCCCTGAAATTGCCACAGCTTACATCTTTCACTATCTGTGTGCAATAGTCTAACCTAGGTCTGCTTCTACCTTTCTTTTTTCCTATCTCTGCTTCTAATATATTCCGCACGTGACATGTGGCCTATCATCCTATCTCTTCTATTTTCTACCGTTTTCCACATACCTCTTTCTTCCCCTGCCACTTTTAGTACCGCTTTGTTCTTAACTTTGACTATCCATGATATCTTCGTCTTACGTCTGTAGCATCACATTTCAAAGGCTTTTATCTTTTTCCTGTCTGCTTCTCCTGCTGTCCAGGTTTCACAGCCCTACAGTGCTGTGCTCCTCACATATGTTATAAGTAATCTTTTTCTTGTTTCTATTCTTGTCGTCTTTGAACACAGTAGTTGCTTTTTCTTGTTAAATGTAGCACGACCTTATTCTAATCTTTGTTTTATATTTTATGCGCTCTTTCCATCTTGTCTTATTTGGATTCCTATGTAGCAGAAATCATTAACCCCTTGTAAGTTTTTGTTATCTACTCATATTCTAGTTTTTAATTTTTTTTCCCATTCTTTGCATACTAGTACTTTGGTTTTATTGTTGTTAATTTTCATACCGTATCTCTCTGTTAGAACCGTTTCCATTTCATTAAGAGCAGCTTCGAACTCTTTCCTGTTGGATGCTAATACCGCTATATCATCTGTAAATCTAAGAATATTAATCTTTTGTCCCTGCATAATAATTCGAAATGTCCTCCTGCATTTGATAGTATTAATTGCCTCTTCGATGTACAAGTTAAAAATTAATGGGGACAGGGCACATCCCTGCCTCACCCCTTTCCTAATAACTTCTCTACGTTTCTGCTCTAATTCTATTACTGCTGTTTGCTCTTTGTATAAGCTATGTACTACCCGTCTATCCCTAAAACTCATTCCAATCTTTTTCATTTTACATTGCGGAATGCCTTTCCAGATCCACAAACTCTACATACAGGCTTACCCCTTTTTCTATTGTATTTTCTTTTATCACCCTAAGAGTTAAAATAGCCTTCCGTGTTCGCCTGTTTCGCCTAAACCCAAATTGATTCTCTCCTACTATTTCTTCAGTTCGTTTTTCCATTCGTCTTTGTACAATTCTAGTTAATATTTTTGACACGTTTGCTGTCAATCTTATTGTTCGAAAGTTTTCACATCTATCCGCACCTCTTTTTTTTTGGTATAGTGACTATGATGTTACGTTTGAAATTTATGGGTATCTCGCCTGTGTGTGACTAGGTCCCGGGTTCGAATCCCAACACGGTTCGCTTGAAAAATGTTAGGCGAGCATTTTTCACCAAAAAAAACACCGTCGTTCGGATGAGAGGTAAAATGGAGGTCCTGTGTATGAGTGTTGTCACGCACGTTAAAGATCCCTACCTCGCTTGGAACAGCAAGGGTTCGGCAAAATTCCAAATTTTCGATGTAAAAAAACTTGCTTCCTGGCCAATGTAGTACCTTCGGGTGGAGCATTGGAAAATCACATGTAGGGTATCTCGCCTGTCTCATACATATAACTTATTAGCTGGAAGAGACGTTGTGTTACTGTTTGTCCAGCGACTTTTAGAGTTTCTGCTTGCACCTTATCTGTACCCGGCGCCTAACCATTTTTCAGACCCTTTTTAATGCTAATTCAAACTCATCTCTAAGTATCGGATATCCCAAGTCATCCTTTTCAATGTCTGATTCCTGTTCTAATGCTGTTAGTTCCTCTCCTGCATTTAAATTCCCTATATATTCTTGCCATTTATCCACTTTCTGTACATTTTCTATAATGGCGTATACTACCGCGTCCCTTATATTCTTGCTATACGGTTTTATATCCCTAAAATTCATTCTAATTAGTTTGTACGCTTCGTATGTCTTTCCTATTTCCATCTAAGTTTGTACCTCTTTGCACTTTTCTTCAATTCATTATTCTTTAGCTTTCCTGCATTTGCGAATAATTTACCATTGTATGGCTTTATATCTCTGTTTTCCTGTTCCATCTGACTTATTTTTATATTTTCGTCTTTCTTTTATTAAATTCGGGATTACCTTTGTTATCCATGGTTTCTTATTTTCTTTGTGTGTATACTCTAGAATATCCCTGGCTGCCATGTCTAATCTGGATTTAATGTTATTCCATTCTGTTTCTACTTCCTTAGTACAAGAAATTTTCCCGATATCTTTCAGCAATTGATTTGACTATTTTTTAAATCTTTTGTGGATATCTATATCTTTTAGTTTCTCAAAGTCAAAGTGTCTTTTTCCATTTTTTTTTTTTCTTCAAATTTTTAAATTTAAGAGCGGCCTTCATAATTACGATGTTGTGGTCAGTGTCTATATCTGGTTCTGGGTAGCTTCTACAGTCTTTTACTTGATTCCTAAACCGTTGCCTAATAAGAATATAATCTATATGATATCTTCCTATATTTCATGACATCTCCCACGTGTGTCGTCTTCTAGAATGATGTTGAAATAATGTGTCTGATATGGTTAAATTGTTCTTGTTGCAAAATTCTATCAGCCTATTTCTCCCCTGTCAACAAACCTACTACCGCTCCTTCCCTATCCTCATCTACCATGGCATTAAAATATCCCGTAATTATTAAATCACGTATTTTAGTATATCTTTGATATCTTTGTAGATCGCTTCTACCTCTTCCTCGCCGTAGCTAGAGTTGGGCATGCATACTTGTATTATTACTGCATTTACCAGTTTATATTTTGTAACATTTTTTTTTCAGTCGTAATTTAATTGCATTGAATTACAAAAATAATGCGCTAAACATGCATTGTTCCTTAGGGATCTAATTATATTAATATATCTGTGTCGCATAAAGCTATTTCCAAGTACATCTCTATTTGATTGTTTCGTGTCCCCCCCTCTGACGGCGCGACCGCTCGGCTCTGGTTTCGACAAACAGTCAGCCGCCTGCAACAGCTGTGTTAAGATGTATTTTCGGCTGAAGGCTGGCAACCTTCGCATCAGCTATTAATCGTTGGAATATCTTCTAATAACGCGCGACCTGTAGAATGCGACAAAATATAATTCGACAATGTAGAATGCAACGATAAAGAATGGGACAAATATAATTCGTCATGTAGGATCCAAAGAATTACCGTTATTTAGGAACAGTCGATTTGAAATTTGCCTCATAAGAAATTTGTCTGATAAGAAATTATGGAAGATAATTTGGATGCAGTCGTTTCAAATTAGAATGGCTGGTAACTTTGCTTGAAGAACGAAAATCCCGTCTCAATTTGCTGTGAAGCAAATTTTGGTTCGTTATTAGCTGTAAGATTTTTAAAGTTTAGAACACGTAAACTTGCTTTTATGTTTAGTACACGTAAATTTTGTAAATTTCAATTAATTCATGAGCTGGTTTTACAAGTTGTAAAACGAAATTTTGTCGAATTAGCTTTCTAAAATAACATGCTTTGTTCCATATGAATCTTCGATAAGTTCAACGTATGTTTTCGACGTCATATTTTTCTGTTTTGCACAGTTGACAGATGTTGTCTTGAAAGCAAATGCTTTGAGCAGCTGTAATGCAATTTAAACAAACATGCCTATTTTTGTGATCAGCTTTATCTATACATAGATTATTAAACGTAAATATGAAAGTTTAAATTCTCATTATGTTAGGTTCTAGTAATTTGTTATCTACCTGAAAAGATCTGCTCAGGTTAGAATTTAATTCACTGTTTTATGCTTACAAATCATTATCACTTTAATTTGTATAACAAGTTCATGTTTAAAGTAAAGTTGGTTGATTAATGAAAAAAAAAAGAAAAGTTAAGACTTTAACTTTGATGTAGTTGATTATGACAATTTTTTGTTACAAGTTCCGATATTTTAAAAGAGCTTTTTTAGTAAACGTTTAGTTCAAAATCTAAGACTTTCATTTTGGTCAAATGCGATCAGATCAAATCTAATTACATTAAGCTAAAATTTTTCAGAGTAATAATTTGATGCCAATATTATATTGGAAATATTTTTTTATTATTTCTTTATATTTTTTTATAGGACACAAATGGTGTTCTACCTTTTTATTTATTTAATCTTAGCAATTTTTTACAGGAGCTGCGTCTTATCTTAATAAGACAGGTTTTTGTTAACGAAGGCGATCATTTTATCTTTGGGTTTCCACGTCCGCCCTTAGAACTGTGCTTTGCAATTATCGTAATTATCTCAGGACATGGTGGCGCCTATTTGATTTAGCTTAACTTTGGTTTGCAAACAGAATTCGACTTCCCCCCCACTTCTTATTGCTCTACCCAGGAATAGACCCCTAGCTATGTCGGAAGACTTTGTTCTCTAGCGCCTTAATGTAAAAAAAAAGGGAAAAGACGGTTCAGTCTTTTTTAAAACAGAAGTCGTTTCAGTGGCACCCATCCAACGTAAGGCCTAGCAAAAATAGTTACAATTTTATTCTAACCATGAGTACTCTATCGTTCTTTTGTAAGTATTTTTCTACCCGTTGCCCTATCTTTTTTTACATAACTATCCCCACGCCCAAATTTCCTTCCTCTGATCCTGTATGAATTACCCTGAAGTCTCCAGTCCAAAAATCCCCCACCTCTGGCCACCGAACTTCGCTGATCCCTATATGTCTAGTGCTAACCTATATATTTCAATTTTCAAGCTCTCTAGATTACCTACTTGCTTCATACTTCTGACATATTCCGCGCTTCGACTGGTAATGTTTCCTGCTATTCCTATAAACTTGTCGATCACATCGTCCGAAATAGTCCCCTCTCGGAGATCCGAATAAGGGACTATTTTAACTCCAGAATCCTTTACCCCAGGGGATGACATCATGTTAATTACAATGCAAGTACGCTGTGTACTTGGGAGGTAATGTGGTGGTTTCCCGTTGCCTTCCACATCGTAGTAGAGTGTCTGAGAGTGCTATACCGACCCCTATGGTCTCTGCTACTTTAAGTACCGAAAAAGCTGCTGCCCTGTCTTAGTCTGGTTCCTCAATAAAGACCCTACTACCTGTAGTTTGGCTCTTTAGATCGGAACGCGGAAGCCATTCAACCCGTTCCTCTAATCTAGAACTTCTTCAAGGTGCAGGTCCATTCGGAATAGCAGATTTATTTAAACCATATAAAATTTTTTCACGTTTAAATCCAATGTCGTAGCTTAGGTTGGATCATTGGGGACATGGCAGCAAGTGTAGCGGCTCTTACTTACATTATACTGTGTACCTTATTAATTAAGGTGGCTCCGTTGCGTAGTTGGTATCCTCAAAGTCCTGGGGTCGAATACTAAAACGGTCCGCTTGAAAAATACGCCCTTGTTCAGAGGAGAGATAAGTGGGGGCGCTGCGTGGGTGTGTGTGGGCGCGCGCGCGTGTGTGGGTGCGCGCGCGCGTGTGTGGGTGCGCGAGTTCGCGCGTGTGTAAACGCGCGTGCGCGTGTGCGTGAGCGCGCGTGCGTGTAGGTGCGTGTGCGTGCGCGGGCGTGTGCGCATGCGAGTGCGAGCGTGCGTGCGAGTGTGTGTTGTCACGCACGTTAAAGGTCTCTACCTTAGTTGGAACAGCAAGCATTCGAAAAAATTCAAGATGCTCCAGGTAAAAATACTCGCGTCCTGGACAATGTAGTACCTTGGAAAATCAAATGTAGCGTGTACATTAATTAGCGTACACTTTGTATACATTTAAATTAAAAAGCTTTTAGTTTAATTGATAATTATTTGTTTAAAGAATTTCACATATTTTAGGGTACGCTTATTTATGCGTCAAAGGCGTCAAATTATGGAGTCTTATACGGGCGACTTATGACCTCGCAGGGGGCTGATAGTAATATAATGTAAGTTCCTCTTAGTTACTTAAGTTTAGTTTATGACTCTGGTCTAATGATGCCATTATGTAGCGAAACAATTATCGCCTGTTTATAGTAATACAAAATGTTTTAAATAATAATGATCTCATTTATTGTTTAATTACTATGATTTTATTTTCGTAATGGAGGCCACAAAGAACACGTCAATTTCATTATATTTTTGAAAAACATGAAATTTCATATAGTTCCAAACTCGCCGATGAACACTTTAAAAATTATATACGTGTACACATGGGACCCTCTAATTCTGCTTAAGGGCCGAAAGAATTTAGTTATGCCGCTGATAGTAAGTAAAGTAGAATTTTGAAAAGCATGATCTGAAACAACAAATTAAATCTAAGGGTATTTTGTTTAAACAGCACAACCGTCCATCGTATAAACCGGACACATCAAAGAATGCAAAACGGAAGGATACAACAGCTAATAAATATTCAAACAAAATTGCAAATAATAACAATGACACAATTTTCTTAGCACATCTACACGCCGCAGCCTTGGATTCATCAACAGCACACAACATATTAACGCATAATTATCTACTTAACTATATACTTAATATGTTTATACTATGTACCTTTACATAATTATTATTATTCCAGAGGTTATTCCTTGTATCAACACTGGGGGAAGAAGACACCATCGTTCTACAATCAACTGATTTGTTTAAAACATTAAATAACACGACTTATCAGCGCATTCTTGATGATAACGATAAAATACTTAGAAGTATAATAATCATTAGTAATAGAACAACAGTACCTATCGCCGTGAAAGTCAGCTTAGTTTTATGAACAGTAAGTACTGTTTGACGCCACAAATACAAATAAATATTATCATTTAATTTTATAAATGAACAGTTCTATACGCAAAGCAAAAAGGACAGACAATAGTGTTAATCATTTCAAGCGAGAGAGACAGCAATTCCATAGTACTAATTGTAAACAGGTAGCAACTCCCACCTGGTATGAGGCATGTGCTTTTATTAAAATTAGCATTATACTGCTGTATAACGCTGAATAAATAAAGGATTAAATATACAGTGATTTGATTTGTATAGAATAGGGTGTCGACTTCAGTATAGGGTTAACGCACGGTAATCGGTCAGGTAATACTATTTTAGATTTCAATCAGTCAATTGGCATATTTGTGCTATTTTAAAACAAACAAAGCACATAGTTTTAAAAGGGAGTAAATCCAAAACTGTTGGATGAAAAATTGAACATTTGTAGCGGGGTAATTCTTGTGAAGGGATGCAGTTAATGAAATGACGTCATTTTGTAAAGCGACAAGGCCGGCGATAGTTGACGTCGCTCTTCAAATTGAACTTACCGAAAACGATTTTCAAAATTTTTAATTGAAAAATAATCCACAACACTGAATTTATGTTTGTTCAACATTACATATTAAGTCTATAATTGCATGTTTTTAAAAATAAAACAGGCAATGCAAAACTTTACACAAGGGTAATTGATATGAGCATTAAATAATTGAAGCGCCGGTTCGAACAACGTTGTAAGCCGCATCTATACAAAAAACTAGTTTGAGACGGAATAACGTTCTATGAATCATAATCCATCCATGCAACTCGAGAAACCCGCCAATTTCCAGTTTCACACACACCCCCCCTCACATAAATATTTTACTAGTAAAGGTCTGACGATTTCCGTGAGTAAACGTTGTAACTAGTAGGGTATTTGACTGCAATAGAGGTAGTATTTTTTAAAATGTCTCTCATATTGTCCTCCGCCTCCTTTTAGCAGAGGACAAAGAATACTAGAATAGCAAGCCTGCTTATCGTAAAACGCGCAGCAGCTTTGCTGGCTAAAAGATATTAGAGTAGAGCCGGTTGGTCTCGGGCGATCCTCAATAATTTACAAGGTTGTGGGAGGGTTGCCCGTGACAGATACGGCTTTTTGCTAAAATCTTTAAAAACTGCTTTGTGGAAAGATATGGAAACATACCACAATATTTCCCAGGTATGCGTGGCCTAAAACGCGAACTATGTATGATAGTGAGCTCAAGTAAAATTCTTGTCCGGAAATAAAATACCCCCTCATTCGGATGTCCGTGAGGGGGTACTTGGGGCTCGTCATCGTAAGAATTTCAAACAACGGTTCGATTTAGTGATAGGGACTTGGAATATAAGGTCATTACTTAGAGTAGATAAGTTAGGGAATTTATTAGTCGAAATGAGAAAAGGAAAGCTGAACATTTTAGGTATTAGTGAGGTGTGAGGGCCAGATAGTAATGACTTTTGGAAAGATAATTATAGAATAATTACAACTTCTTCAACTAATGGACAGGCAGGGGTAGGAATAGTGTTAGATAAAAGATTAGGACATAAAGTTAAAGAGTACTTACAAGTTAGTGATAGAATAATTACGTTAGATTGAGTACGAAATCCATAGACACTGTTTTACTGTAGGTTTACATGCCAACAACTCAGTACGAGGATGAGGAAGTAGAAAAGGTGTACGAGGATATTAATAGTTTAGTGAGAAAAGTAAAGGGAGATGAGTATTTACCAGTTATAGGCGATTTTAATGCGTCAGTGGGAGAAGGTAGTGTGGGAAAAATGGTAGGAAAATTTGGGTATAGTAGAAGAAATGATAGAGGACAAAGATTAGTTAGTTGAGTTTTGCTAGGAATGTTCCTATGTAGATTAGTAACTGTACACACCCTATTCGAACAACATGTTGGAAGAAAATATACCTGGAAAGCGCCAGGTGATAGAGCTAGATACCAAATAGATTATATTTTAGTTAAACAAAGATTTAGAAACCAAGTTAAAAACTGTCGTAGTTATCCAGGGACTGACATAGATAGCGATCATAACTTAGTTAAAATAAAGTGTAATCTAAAATTTAAAAAATTGAGAAAGGCTAAAAGAGAGGGATAGAATCTAGGTAAGCCTAATGATAGTGAGGTAAAAGAGGAATATAAACAATTAGATAATAAGATCAAAGAGATAGCTATAGGAGGAAACGTAGAAAATAGATGGAAAGAAATAAAAAAGACTGTACATGATACAGCAACACACACTATAGGTAAGAAAAAAGTAGAAGCGAGAAAACCCTGGGTAACAAAGGAGATATTAGATTTAATAGAGAATAGAAGAAAGCTTAAACCTTTCGGAGAATTAGATAGTGAATAGAGTTAAAAATAAGATAGTATATGAGTATAGAAAAACTAGAAATAAATGGATGGAGGAGTATTGTAAGGGAGTACAAGATGATTTGAGAGTAGGTAAGACAGACAGGGCTTACAGGGCAGTTAAAAAGTTTTTCGGGGAAGATAGCAAAAAATATAATGGTACTAAAGATTAGCATAATGAGCTTCTAATAAATAAAGTTGAGGTAGCAGATAGATGGAAGATATTTAGAAGATTTCTATAAGGGAGACGATATGGATGAGTTAGAGAACGACCAAGAAAGGATATAGAAATAGGGTTATCAATATTAAGAGAGGAATTAAATAGAGCTGTTAGAGATCTTACACTAAATAAAGCGTCAGGATAGACAATATACTCGCAGAATTAATAAAATATGCAAGTCAGAAAACTTTAGACAAATTATATGAACTAGTAAAAGTAATATATGGCACAGGTGAGGTCCCAATAGCTTTCGAAAAAAATATTATTATCCCAATCCCAAAAAAGTCAGGAGCTAATAGGTGTGAGAGTTTTAGAACGGTTTAACTTCCCACGCTTCCAAAATACTAACAATAATAATTAAAAATAAAGTAGAAGCTTTGACGGAGAATTATTTAGGCGAGGACCAATATGGTTTTCGTAAAGACAGAGGGACTAGAAAACCGATACTAATGATTAGGATAATTATCGAAAAAAGGTTACAAAAAATAAAATGACTCATTTCGCGTTTGTAGATTTAGAAAAAGCATTTGATAGGGATAATTGGATTGTTGTTCAGGGTTTTGCGAAAAATTGTCGCACGTTGTCGTGGTTAAATTTATTTTAAATTCTTAGTTGTAAATCAAATCCTAAAACTGTCATCCTTTGTCCCGTTACATCCTGTCGTAAAACCTCCTTTGTGCATGTGAAAATTAAGCAGAAAATGGGTAGTGACAAAACGCTCTCTCATCGATATCGAAGCGCAACGGTTGGTTCGGTTTGGTAAAGTGAGTTAGTCAATAGTGCCGTCGAATTTATTTGATAAACCCCTAAAAAACTCAGTGAAAGTGCAAAGTAACACTTACTATAAATCGCATACAGTCCACTTAGTTGAAGAATAGGAACTGCAACTTAGAACAATAAAACAACGCAGAGGTAAGTCGATATACCAATTTATAAGACCCCCCACATTAAACAATGGCCATCGTAAGCCGGATTATTTAATTAATTAATTAGTTCCTATCCTTTCGCTCCTCATTTATACTTAAATTTAATAATTGTCGTAGTATTTGATATGTTTGAACGTGTTATAAAGAGACTAGCATCGTGCTTACACATTTAATGGTAGAAACATTTGGTCATAACGGTAGATTTTACAATATATCACTTGTCCTTTGTCGCAAAGATTAGTGTCGGTCGTCGGTGTCTTTTATATAAACTAAATTTATGAGGGTTATTGTATTGTTAAATCTTTACCTTATTTTTCGTCGTCGAGTTCGAGGAACCATCGGGTTCATCCAACTTGTATAACAAAAGGGTTATTGGTATTTATTTGAAACGTTAAACGTTCTGTCCGGCGAGCACTGTAATTAGTTGCATTTGTCCATTAATAATTTAATTTCGTAGATTAATTAGTTGTAGCGTAATTGAGTACGCATTGTCTTTACATTAATTTTTATTGTCGTTCATTAATCAATAATCAAATATGGTTATATCAATTGATAAAGCTATTCTTGAAGCTAGATTTGTAGTTAAAAGGTTGGATCAAATATACAGTAAAATTAATCAACCGGAAAACGTATCGATTGCTTTAATTAGAGCATCGATTAAAAGTGTCGAGCAAATTGAAACTCATTTCAAGAGTTTTTGCAAGGATATTTTCTTTGATGAGGAGAGTGAACAATTGGACGAATTTTCGGCTCGTGGGGTGAAAATCGATGATTATCTATTAGATATTCGTATTATCGCTGAACAATGCGAATTAGATCGGGTAGAAAATAAGCCAAAGATGGAAAATATGAATAATTCTTTGTCGCTAAATAGTGATTTTCACTTAAAACACCTTTCTGCCCCGCGATTCTCGGGACGCATTTCGGAATTTGAGAGTTATCATGCAATTTATAAGCGATTGATTCATGATAATGTCAGTTTGTCACCCGTTGAAAAAAAAATCTCGTAGATACACTAGATGATTCGTCGCGTGCATTAATAAAACATTTGCCATTAAACGATTGTGCATACGATGAAGCCTATAAAATCATTACTAATCGTTATCAGTCCAAGAGGTTATTACTTACAACATATTTTAATGCTCTCGAAAAATGCCCTAAGGTGAGTTCCTCAGACTCGCATACGGAAATCAGGCAATTAATTAGTTGTTTTGATAAAAATATCTTCGCGTTAAAGCAGATGGAAATAGATTTATTAAATTTCATGTTGTTTAATCTGTTTTCAAAAAAATTAGATACAAACATTTTAAAGCGTTTCGAATTAGGAAACATTGATGAGATTCCCTCGTTCAAAGATTTAAGGTCGTACATTAAAAAACAATGTAAAGTGTTGAAAATAAATGACATTGCTTCAGGAACATGCTAAAAATCTCGAGATTCCGTGAAACAAAGGGAAAAAGAAAAGTTCGTTAGCACTTCGGCTAAAACTTCTTTAGTTGGTACCACCAATGATGGTAAAAATTGTAGTTTATGTCAAGCTGTGCATCCTATTTATAGATGTAAGCAGTTTCTCTATAAAACCCCTTAAGAAAGATTTGAGGTGGTAAAGGTTAAAAACCTTTGTAATAAATGTTTAAATACTTCACATTCGATGAAAAATTGTAAGTTAGATTGGTCGTGTAGAAAATGTCAGCAGTCGTACAATTCGTTACTTCACTTCGATAAACGAGAAAAATCAGTGTCTTCACGCAGACAAACTCATCGTCAAAGGTCAGCCTAGACTTACTTCAACTTGTAACGGGCAGTTTTATAGCGTAACATATTTATGCTCCCTTTCTGTGCAATTTAACTCGCGTGTATTAATTTTAAAAGTAGTTTAATTGAAGATTGATTTTCATTCATAAATAAATTGCAAGGAACGAGTTTTAAATAGGATTATTCGTAAATTACTTTCCAACTTATCGGAAATGTTAAACAGCTTGTAATTAACTATAGATTGCATCGTTCTTGTCTTGCCGTAAATATAAATTTTGTTCCTTATGTGGATAAGAGACGATAAGCGGTTGTAATAACGACGAATTGATATAAACAGACGAGGAGAGTGGAGTTCTGTTCTTTGTTCCGATATATTAAGTACGTTAAAAATGTTTCTTCTTTACTTTGACAATAGTGAGAATTAATGCGGGATCAATTTCAAATTGTTCATGAACGGGCACGGCGTGTTTTAGGTTGTTTTTCTTGTGAAATGGAAATTGTATATTAACTGTAGAAAGTGTAGTTCTGATTACTTTTGAAGGAAGTATGCTTTATAGGTAACGTTTTTGTTTGACCACAAATGCGGTTGTAAGGTCTTTTGACGGACGGTTTTAGCGATGCGCGTTGCTCTACTAATTGTTTTTTGTTGCTTTTCTGTTGGAAATAAAAGTGGTAGAACTTGTTTTACTCGACCGCACGTGCGTTTTACGGGACATTGACTTAGTGATACGCGTTGCCTTACTAATTGTTTTTAGTTGTTTTTCTTGTGAGATAAATGTTTTAAGGAACATTTGACGGACTTGCTTTAGTGATACACGTGCTTTACCCATTATGGTTCCTTTTTAGTTGTTTTGTCTTTTGATATTTAAACTGTGTGTGCGATCTAGTTTCGCGGTCCTTTTCTTA